>CM040394.1:110713417-111415917 GCA_022702515.1 Ilyophis sp. 1 JC-2022 | reverse complement strand
GCTATATCAGGCTATGTGGGCGAGTGTGGTATGCTATATCAGGCTATGTGCGATATCATGCTATCTGGGTGAGTGTAGTGTGCTATATCAGGCTATGTGCTATATCATGCTATCTGGGTGAGTGTAGTGTGCTATATCAGGCTATGTGCTATATCAGTCTATCTGCTATATCAGGCTATCTGGGTGCGTGTGGTGTGCTATTTCGGGCTATGTGCTATATCAGGCTATGTGGGTGAGTGTGGTGTGTTATATCAGGCTATGTGCTATATCAGTCTATCTGGGTGAGTGTAGTGTGCTATATCAGGCTATGTGCTATATCAGTCTATCTGGGTGAGTGTAGTGTGCTATATCAGGCTATCTGGGTGATTGTAGTGTGCTATATCAGGCTATCTGGGTGATTGTAGTGTGCTATATCAGGCTATGTGCTATATCAGGCTATGTGGGTGAGTGTGGTGTGCTATATCAGGCTATGTGCTATATCAGTCTATCTGGGTGAGTGTGGTGTGCTATATCAGGCTATGTGGGCGAGTGTGGTATGCTATATCAGGCTATGTGCTATATCAGGCTATGTGCTATATCAGGCTATGTGGGTGAGTGTGGTGTGCTATATCAGGCTATGTGGGTGAGTGTGGTGTGCTATATCAGGCTATGTGCTATATCAGGCTATGTGGGCGAGTGTGGTATGCTATATCAGGCTATGTGCTATATCAGGCTATGTGGGTGAGTGTGGTGTGCTATATCAGGCTATGTGGGTGAGTGTGGTGTGCTATATCAGGCTATGTGCTATATCAGCCTATGTGGGTGAGTGTGGTGTGCTATATCAGGCTATGTGGGTGAGTGTGGTGTGCTATATCAGGCTATGTGCTATATCAGTCTATCTGGGTGAGTGTGGTGTGCTATATCAGGCTATGTGGGCGAGTGTGGTATGCTATATCAGGCTATGTGCTATATCAGGCTATGTGGGTGAGTGTGGTGTGCTATATCAGGCTATGTGGGTGAGTGTGGTGTGCTATATCAGGCTATGTGCTATATCAGGCTATGTGGGCGAGTGTGGTATGCTATATCAGGCTATGTGCTATATCAGGCTATCTGGGCGAGTGCAGTATGCTATATCAGGCTATGTGCTATATCAGGCTATCTGGGCGAGTGTGGTGTGCTATATCAGGCTATGTGGGTGAGTGTGGTGTGCTATATCAGGCTATGTGCTATATCAGGCTATGTGGGCGAGTGTGGTATGCTATATCAGGCTATGTGCTATATCAGGCTATGTGGGTGAGTGTGGTGTGCTATATCAGGCTATGTGGGTGAGTGTGGTGTGCTATATCAGGCTATGTGCTATATCAGGCTATGTGGGTGAGTGTGGTGTGCTATATCAGGCTATGTGCTATATCAGGCTATGTGGGCGAGTGTGGTATGCTATATCAGGCTATGTGCTATATCAGGCTATGTGGGTGAGTGTGGTGTGCTATATCAGGCTATGTGCTATATCAGGCTATGTGCTATATCAGGCTATGTGTTATATCAGGCTATGTGCTATATCAGGCTATCTGGGTGTGGATGAGCTCAGCTCCTGCTGTTACACATACCCACTTGTAAGCAGTGCATTTCTATTCTGAGCACAAAGGATTCTGGGTCGTCTCCAAAAGGGCCGTGCATCCTACACGTCTAGCATACCTAAGAACATTACACACCACTTACCAGTCTGGATATACATACATTACATAAAATACATTTTCTGTGTACATTCTGACAATGGGAAGCTTGGGGGGGCATTGGCTGCACCCTCAGTTCACAGCGCATTTATAATAAAACTATTTCTGCAACTGAAGCACATTCTGTAAAAATACCGCCAACAAAGCAAAGATTTCAGAACCAGACTTCCAGCAATACCGGCCCCCGTCCAACCTCCAGCTGCCTTGGACAGGACAGGCCGTTCCAGCAGCACTGTAAAAACATGCCTGCCAGGATTGCATTTTTACCGTTTTATTGAATAACTTTATTAATATATTTAGGATTTTTAGCTATGTTTATTTTAAATACTTTTTTTGATTAACATTTTTTTTAATCCAATCATGTCTTTTGAAATATATAGCCTTCGTGTGCTGGCATGGGCAGACCTGAAGACGCCTGATCACCCAGAGGAGCCGTTTGCACGCTATCAGGGGGGGGGGGGGGGGGGGGTGTAAAACGCCTCCCCAGGGCCAAGCTACATCCATTCATTCACTTCCCTGTTTGACGCAGTACCACACGGGCCCATCACTGCGCACACATGCAATCAGCAGGTCAGTTCTGACCTGTGCCGTTAGCAACACAGAGAACACATATCACATCCCAGCTGCTTGTCTCAGGAACACTCGACAGGATTGTCTGGCACCGTTCTGGTAAAAAATAAAGGACTGTCCACAAACAGGACAAATCAGTGCAGAGAACCGTGCTCACACACACTATCTGCAATGTTTCCACTGTTTAAATATGCAGGTTAACATCTCTTTTGGATTACCGCCTACTCATGATCGCGGGGGGGGGGGGGGGGGATAACTTTGGGACTTGCAGACGGTACTTTTGCTGACCTGCTGTTTTGCTGTGCATGTCCTGCTAGCTACAGCGCTAGGTGTTCTGCTGGCGAGATAAACAGACATTTAAAAAAAAAAAAAAAAAAGTTCCTTCATATGTCTAAATGGAACACTGTCAAGTTAGAAGCGTGATGTCATAATGGTAACTAGCCTGGTTGCCAACCCATGTGGAAGGTCACCTAAGGAGTGTGGGTGCTGGTGCTCCGACTCCCTCTACAGGCCCAAAACATAACTGCATAGCAGAGGGAAATTATACTTCCTTGCTCCCAAGCCCAATTTTACAAGATTGCCTTATAAGTAGACCCAACATGACGCCTGCAAAAGTGCCTCAGCTTGGCTGAGTTTTGGGAAAGGACAGTATTGAGAAGAAATCCAAAAACAAGCTCTGTTTGAGAGCTCGCGTCTCAGGCCTGAGAGAAGCACTACTCTCAGAAAAGTGCAGAACGCTTGAGCCACAGCTCACAGTAAACCTGACATTTTCCAGTCAGCTGTGCTCCAAACTCCAGCAAGCTTCCCAGCAACCTGGACACACATGGACCAGGGCTGTACGTTAACTTTTTTTGCACATAGCACTGGTGCTAGAGGTTGATAGTTTTGTAGCACAGGCCCAAAACTTGTAGCACGAATATAAAACGTCTCTAAAATCTCTAAAAACAACCACAAGTAATGCAGTTCATCACTTAAACAGGTTTGTGACTGGCAAAGGACATGAATGTTGCATACAGGACACACAAAATCCAAACCTTAACAAGAAATGCTTTCAGACAAACATTTTTTCTTTATTTGCCCATAATGGTAAATTGCAGGGACATAACAACTGTATACAAGACATCAATTAGTTACGCTTCAAATTAGCAGTGCAAATCTCAGTTTAAATTCATATCATCATACAATATTTTTTATTTTAAATTGAGAAAGTG
The DNA here is from genome assembly GCA_022702515.1 of Ilyophis sp. 1 JC-2022. NCBI lineage: Eukaryota > Metazoa > Chordata > Actinopteri > Anguilliformes > Synaphobranchidae > Ilyophis > Ilyophis sp. 1 JC-2022. Next base: position 111,412,424 of record CM040394.1, on the reverse strand, counting down.
TGTAAATCACTAAAAAGAGAATAAAAACAACAAACGGCACGTGTCACAGATCTAGCATGTTTGCTGGCCAGTTTTTGTCCCCCACCACAACAAAGTTGAGGAGGGGGACTTTAATTTGATCCCCGTGTGTGCGTCTGTCTGTCTGCGTGTCTGTGTGTCACACATGTATGTATCAGAGCCCACCACCAGAGGGGCGCTATTACAATACATTTCCCCATAGCCAAGTACATTTTGCTTTGTACATAAAAAACTATGCTTGATGTCTCCGCATAGTGGCATTTCTACTCAGCAGACCGTCGACTTTCGAAATCCACAGAGTTCAGAGCTTAAGGTGTTTAGTAGCTCTTTGTGGAAAATGTAGAATGTATATGCATTTTCCCATTAAAGGTATACTATGTAGTTTCAGAACACCAGATGGCGATATTGAGCACTTAGGAGATCACGGTCACTCTGATCAAGCTGTCCTAAATTAATAAATGTCGTAAATTAGTTAACAGAGGCTAATCTGTAACGTTAGCTCCATCTATTCTCACACACACACGTTAATGTGATGGTTATATAAGACAAAGATTTCCTGGTTTCCCTCGAATTGTCCACCATCAATATGCTAATTAATTAAATGGAGGTGGCCATCAGGTATATTGTGATACAAACGTTCAAGAGAAATGGTAATGACTAAGTTAGTTGAAAAAAAAAGAAAAATACAAACAAACTGGTTATGCTAGCCAGCTCGTGTTCCCAAATAAACGTTAAGCTTGTTTGATTGCCGTTATTTGAGTGCCAGCTAGCTAGCTAACGTTACACAGCTACTGGCTGATCAGAGTCAGAGGTTGATACAAACGTCCAAATGTGCCTGTAAATCTTCTTTCTTGTTTCGCACTTTTCATTTGGCAGGGATTCCTCGCAGGCTCGTTTGGGGGTTTTGTTTTGCACTTCTCCTACTTTACTTTGATTTAATACTTGAAAATACCTCTTCATTTTGTCGTCATCCCGGTGTCCCAGATAGATAGCTAGCTCGCTCGACTCGCTGAGGAAAAGGGGATTGTTCGCTAGGAATTGTGGGATTTGGTGTTGGATATGTGGACTCTACACAGACGGGGTAGAGTCTAATCGCACGATAGTACCAAAGAGAATATCGAGGCGCATCGATTCACTTCACACAAACCCTCACTTCACACGCAAAATAAAAACGTTTTTTTCTCACACACAGGCTATCGCACGGGTCCTACTGCAGTAAATTAATTTATCGCACAGACCGATTTTTTCGTATATGTCGCACTGTACAGCCTTGTGGACTGCATCCCAGTGAGAGCTGTGTCCTGCCACAGGTCACTTTTGTACTGTGGTTCTTCTCTTTGCTTCAACTTGCATTACAGAACACAAACCCCACAAATATACCAGGGGCATTTTTTTAATGACAGGGAAGTTTGTTTTAACCCTTTGAAGAGTTTTGGAATGTTTTTTTAAATTTTTTCTTCTAAGTCAGTGTTCTAGAACTCCATTTCTTTCAATCACTGATTGCACTGATTGTTACATCAGCATTAGAATGTTCAGCTAAGAACATTCTAATCACCTTAAACGGTTACAAATTTTCCCACTGTTTTTCTCCACAATTTCTGGATTTTTCCCACCTCTCGCGTTCACCGCTACGTCGTCTGCAGCCGTGCTAGGCGTTTGTCAGCTGTAGCACATACACTCACCCCTCCAGCAAGGGGCTGTTTTACCTCCCCTGCAGGCCACAGAGGGTACTACAGGTGAGCTATCAGAGGATTAAAGGAGAGGCGTATCACTTACTGATGACAGCTGGTAGCTACCAGCAGGAACCAATGCAGCCAAATAATACGTTCCTCCACCCTACCCCCGTGAGAACAGAAACCATCTGTGCATTTCCACTATGGTCTCATAGCCGGCTACTGACAAAGCCCAGGCTCAAACCCGCAGCATCTTAGCTTCAGGGCCCAGTCTGAGCCTGTGGTGAATGCCTTAATATTCGGGGCCCTGAAGAGAATGTTTTTTTAATCAGACTGTCTGCGGAAATTACGCTATGCTTCTGGATAGCTGCCAACGAGGCCAGAAGAGACAAACAGAATCCTTAATATAAACAAAGACTGTTCACAAGCCTGCACACAAACTACATAAACGAGACACCTTTAGCACTAAACTACAGACATCTTATATAAACTACACGAGAACAAGGTCCTCAAAAGGTTTTTTACATAATCTCCAGACAACAGACCATAAACTACATGCATTTACATGGCCGACAGAGAATTTCCTTCACACAGAACTCACATAAACTACAGAAAACTGCCTTAATTGGCTTTTATACTACAGACATATTTACATAACCACAGGACATTGCACAAGATTTTACATAAACTGCAGACAGCTTAATGGCAGACATTTTTGCATAAACTGCAAAAGTCTGTCTTCAAGTCTAGAAGAACTGCAGAAGAAACCTTAGGTATGAGGACAGACTGGACCAGGGCCTGAAATTAACACCCGCCAAAACTTGGCTGGTGAGATTTTCTACTCTAGCAGCCATTTTGGCCAGGAACCAACCAGGTTGTGTATTGTGGAGAGGTAAAGTGGCTGGTAAAATGTTAAAAACGGCTGGTGATTTTTTAGAATACACGAGCCACTCGGGCCTTCATACCCTGGTCTGGAGTCTTCCTCTTCACCTCCACCTTTCCTCTCTTCACCTGCACCTCCTCCCTTTCCCCCGTTCATCTTCCCATCTCACCTGTTCTCGTTGTCCAGGAAGACGGAACCGCTGCTCTCAGCCAGCGCCTCGCTGACGGGCGACAGGCAGAAGGGCGAGGAGAAGGTGTCCGAGTCGGAGCCCAGCGTGCTGTCACGGCTGACCTCGTCCGCCGACAGGTCACATGACCCTTCGTCCCCCTCCTCCTGCTGCTGCTGCTGCTGCTGCTGCTGGTGTTGGGACTCTGCCCCACCCTCCCCGTCCCCCGCCCCTCCTTCCTCCTCCTCCTCTTCCTCTGCAGGCGGGGGCCTTGAGTGGGCGCGGTGGGGCCGGCGGCGGGGATTACGGCGAACGGGCGAGCTCTCAGGGGTGATGTAGCGCAAGGCCTCCTCGTCCTGCCGCTGGATGCGTGAGTTGGGCACCCAGGTCAGGATCAGCGTGCTGCCCAGAGCCTCGTCCTTCTCCAGGTGAACACACAGGTACCCTGAGGAACGACCGGTAAATACACACAGGTGGGAAAGGGGTATAATGAGCCAGTCTGGGTCCAGCTCTACAGTGGGTAAGGGGCATAATGAGCCAGTCTGGTTCCAGCTCTACAGTGGGAAAGGGGTATAATGAGCCAGCCTGGTTCCAGCTCTACAGTGGGAAAGGGGTATAATGAGCCAGTCTGGTTCCAGCTCTACAGTGGGAAAGGGGTATAATGAGCCAGTCTGGTTCCAGCTCTACAGTGGGAAAGGGGTATAATGAGCCAGTCTGGTTCCAGCTCTACAGTGGGAAAGGGGTATAATGAGCCAGTCTGGTTCCAGCGCTACAGTGGGAAAGGGGTATAATGAGCCAGTCTGGTTCCAGCTCTACAGTGGGAAAGGGGTATAATGAGCCAGTCTGGTTCCAGCTCTACAGTGGGAAAGGGGTATAATGAGCCAGTCTGGTTCCAGCTCTACAGTGGGAAAGGGGTATAATGAGCCAGTCTGGTTCCAGCTCTACAGTGGGAAAGGGGTATAATGAGCCAGTCTGGTTCCAGCTCTATAGTGGGAAAGGGGTATAATGAGCCAGTCTGGTTCCATCTCTACAGTGGGAAAGGGGTATAATGAGCCAGTCTGGTTCCAGCTCTACAGTGGGAAAGGGGTATAATGAGCCAGCCTGGTTCCAGCTCTACAGTGGGAAAGGGGTATAATGAGCCAGTCTGGTTCCAGCTCTACAGTGGGAAAGGGGTATAATGAGCCAGCCTGGTTCCAGCTCTACAGTGGGAAAGGGGTATAATGAGCCAGTCTGGTTCCAGCTCTACAGTGGGAAAGGGGTATAATGAGCCAGCCTGGTTCCAGCTCTACAGTGGGAAAGGGGTATAATGAGCCAGTCTGGTTCCAGCTCTACAGTGGGAAAGGGGTATAATGAGCCAGCCTGGTTCCAGCTCTACAGTGGGAAAGGGGTATAATGAGCCAGCCTGGTTCCAGCTCTACAGTGGGAAAGGGGTATAATGAGCCAGCCTGGTTCCAGCTCTACAGTGGGAAAGGGGTATAATGAGCCAGCCTGGTTCCAGCTCTACAGTGGGAAAGGGGTATAATGAGCCAGTCTGGTTCCAGCTCTACAGTGGGAAAGGGGTATAATGAGCCAGCCTGTTCCAGCTCTACAGTGGGAAAGGGGTATAATGAGCCAGTATGGTTCCAGCTCTCCAGTGGGAAAGGGGTATAATGAGCCAGCCTGGTTCCAGCTCTACAGTGGGAAAGGGGTATAATGAGCCAGTCTGGTTCCAGCTCTACAGTGGGAAAGGGGTATAATGAGCCAGTCTGGTTCCAGCTCTACAGTGGGAAAGGGGTATAATGAGCCAGTATGGTTCCAGCTCTACAGTGGGAAAGGGGTATAATGAGCCAGTCTGGTTCCAGCTCTACAGTGGGAAAGGGGTATAATGAGCCAGCCTGGTTCCAGCTCTACAGTGGGAAAGGGGTATAATGAGCCAGCCTGGTTCCAGCTCTACAGTGGGAAAGGGGTATAATGAGCCAGTCTGGTTCCAGCTCTCCAGTGGGAAAGGGGTATAATGAGCCAGTCTGGTTTCAGCTCTACAGGGGTAAAGGGGTATAATGAGCCAGTATGGTTCAGCTCTACAGTGGGAAAGGGGTATAATGAGCCAGTCTGGTTCCAGCTCTCCAGTGGGAAAGGGGTATAATGAGCCAGTCTGGTTCCAGCTCTACAGTGGGAAAGGGGTATAATGAGCCAGTATGGTTCCAGCTCTACAGTGGGAAAGGGGTATAATGAGCCAGTATGGTTCCAGCTCTACAGTGGGAAAGGGGTATAATGAGCCAGCCTGGTTCCAGCTCTACAGTGGGAAAGGGGTATAATGAGCCAGTATGGTTCCAGCTCTACAGTGGGAAAGGGGTATAATGAGCCAGTATGGTTCCAGCTCTACAGTGGGAAAGGGGTATAATGAGCCAGTATGGTTCCAGCTCTACAGTGGGAAAGGGGTATAATGAGCCAGTCTGGTTCCAGCTCTCCAGTGGGAAAGGGGTATAATGAGCCAGTCTGGTTCCAGCTCTACAGTGGGAAAGGGGTATAATGAGCCAGCCTGGTTCCAGCTCTACAGTGGGAAAGGGGTATAATGAGCCAGTCTGGTTCCAGCTCTACAGTGGGAAAGGGGTATAATGAGCCAGCCTGGTTCCAGCTCTACAGTGGGAAAGGGGTATAATGAGCCAGTATGGTTCCAGCTCTACAGTGGGAAAGGGGTATAATGAGCCAGCCTGGTTCCAGCTCTACAGTGGGAAAGGGGTATAATGAGCCAGCCTGGTTCCAGCTCTACAGTGGGAAAGGGGTATAATGAGCCAGCCTGGTTCCAGCTCTACAGTGGGAAAGGGGTATAATGAGCCAGCCTGGTTCCAGCTCTACAGTGGGAAAGGGGTAAAATGAGCCAGCCTGGTTCCAGCTCTACAGTGGGAAAGGGGTATAATGAGCCAGTCTGGTTCCAGCTCTACAGTGGGAAAGGGCTATAATGAGCCAGCCTGGGTCCAGCTCTACAGTGGGTAAGGGGTATAATGAGCCAGCCTGGGTCCAGCTCTACAGTGGGAAAGGGGTATAATGAGCCAGCCTGGTTCCAGCTCTACAGTGGGAAAGGGCTATAATGAGCCAGCCTGGTTCCAGCTCTACAGTGGGTAAGGGGTATAATGAGCCAGCTTGTTCCAGCTCTACAGTGGGTAAGGGGTATAATGAGCCAGTATGGTTCCAGCTCTCCAGTGGGAAAGGGGTATAATGAGCCAGCCTGTTCCAGCTCTACAGTGGGAAAGGGGTATAATGAGCCAGTATGGTTCCAGCTCTCCAGTGGGAAAGGGGTATAATGAGCCAGCCTGGTTCAGCTCTACAGTGGGAAAGGGGTATAATGAGCCAGTCTGGTTCCAGCTCTACAGTGGGAAAGGGGTATAATGAGCCAGTCTGGTTCCAGCTCTACAGTGGGAAAGGGGTAAAATGAGCCAGTATGGTTCCAGCTCTACAGTGGGAAAGGGGTATAATGAGCCAGCCTGGTTCCAGCTCTACAGTGGGAAAGGGGTATAATGAGCCAGTCTGGTTCCAGCTCTACAGTGGGAAAGGGCTATAATGAGCCAGCCTGGGTCCAGCTCTACAGTGGGTAAGGGGTATAATGAGCCAGCCTGGGTCCAGCTCTACAGTGGGAAAGGGGTATAATGAGCCAGCCTGGTTCCAGCTCTACAGTGGGAAAGGGCTATAATGAGCCAGCCTGGTTCCAGCTCTACAGTGGGTAAGGGGTATAATGAGCCAGCTTGTTCCAGCTCTACAGTGGGTAAGGGGTATAATGAGCCAGTATGGTTCCAGCTCTCCAGTGGGAAAGGGGTATAATGAGCCAGCCTGTTCCAGCTCTACAGTGGGAAAGGGGTATAATGAGCCAGTATGGTTCCAGCTCTCCAGTGGGAAAGGGGTATAATGAGCCAGCCTGGTTCAGCTCTACAGTGGGAAAGGGGTATAATGAGCCAGTCTGGTTCCAGCTCTACAGTGGGAAAGGGGTATAATGAGCCAGTCTGGTTCCAGCTCTACAGTGGGAAAGGGGTAAAATGAGCCAGTATGGTTTCAGCTCTACAGTGGGTAAGGGGTATAATGAGCCAGCCTGGGTCCAGCTCTACAGTGGGAAAGGGGTATAATGAGCCAGCCTGGTTCCAGCTCTACAGTGGGAAAGGGCTATAATGAGCCAGCCTGGTTCCAGCTCTACAGTGGGTAAGGGGTATAATGAGCCAGCTTGTTCCAGCTCTACAGTGGGTAAGGGGTATAATGAGCCAGTATGGTTCCAGCTCTCCAGTGGGAAAGGGGTATAATGAGCCAGCCTGTTCCAGCTCTACAGTGGGAAAGGGGTATAATGAGCCAGTATGGTTCCAGCTCTCCAGTGGGAAAGGGGTATAATGAGCCAGCCTGGTTCAGCTCTACAGTGGGAAAGGGGTATAATGAGCCAGTCTGGTTCCATCTCTACAGTGGGAAAGGGGTATAATGAGCCAGCCTGTTCCAGCTCTACAGTGGGAAAGGGGTATAATGAGCCAGTATGGTTCCAGCTCTCCAGTGGGAAAGGGGTATAATGAGCCAGTCTGGTTCCAGCTCTACAGTGGGAAAGGGGTATAATGAGCCAGTCTGGTTCCAGCTCTACAGTGGGAAAGGGGTATAATGAGCCAGCCTGGTTCCAGCTCTACAGTGGGAAAGGGGTATAATGAGCCAGTATGGTTCCAGCTCTACAGTGGGAAAGGGGTATAATGAGCCAGTATGGTTCCAGCTCTCCAGTGGGAAAGGGGTATAATGAGCCAGTCTGGTTCCAGCTCTACAGTGGGAAAGGGGTATAATGAGCCAGTATGGTTCCAGCTCTCCAGTGGGAAAGGGGTATAATGAGCCAGCCTGTTCCAGCTCTACAGTGGGAAAGGGGTATAATGAGCCAGCCTGTTCCAGCTCTACAGTGGGAAAGGGGTATAATGAGCCAGTATGGTTCCAGCTCTCCAGTGGGAAAGGGGTATAATGAGCCAGCCTGGTTCAGCTCTACAGTGGGAAAGGGGTATAATGAGCCAGTATGGTTCCAGCTCTCCAGTGGGAAAGGGGTATAATGAGCCAGTCTGGTTCCAGCTCTACAGTGGGAAAGGGGTATAATGAGCCAGCCTGGTTCCAGCTCTACAGTGGGAAAGGGGTATAATGAGCCAGTATGGTTCCAGCTCTACAGTGGGAAAGGGGTATAATGAGCCAGCCTGGTTCCAGCTCTCCAGTGGGAAAGGGGTATAATGAGCCAGTATGGTTCCAGCTCTACAGTGGGAAAGGGGTATAATGAGCCAGTATGGTTCCAGCTCTCCAGTGGGAAAGGGGTATAATGAGCCAGTCTGGTTCCAGCTCTCCAGTGGGAAAGGGGTATAATGAGCCAGTCTGGTTCCAGCTCTCCAGTGGGAAAGGGGTATAATGAGCCAGTCTGGTTCCAGCTCTACAGTGGGAAAGGGGTATAATGAGCCAGCCTGGTTCCAGCTCTACAGTGGGAAAGGGGTATAATGAGCCAGTATGGTTCCAGCTCTCCAGTGGGAAAGGGGTATAATGAGCCAGCCTGGTTCCAGCTCTCCAGTGGGAAAGGGGTATAATGAGCCAGTATGGTTCCAGCTCTACAGTGGGAAAGGGGTATAATGAGCCAGTATGGTTCCAGCTCTCCAGTGGGAAAGGGGTATAATGAGCCAGTCTGGTTCCAGCTCTCCAGTGGGAAAGGGGTATAATGAGCCAGTATGGTTCCAGCTCTCCAGGGGGAAAGGGGTATAATGAGCCAGCCTGGTTCCAGCTCTACAGTGGGAAAGGGGTATAATGAGCCAGCCTGTTCCAGCTCTCCAGTGGGAAAGGGGTATAATGAGCCAGCCTGGTTCCAGCTCTACAGTGGGAAAGGGGTATAATGAGCCAGTCTGGTTCCAGCTCTCCAGTGGGTAAGGGGCATAATGAGCCAGACTGGTTCCAGCTCTACAGGGGTAAAGGGGCATAATGAGCCAGTCTGGTTCCAGCTCTACAGGGGGTAAGGGGCATAATGAGCCAGTCTGGTTCCAGCTCTACAGTGGGAAAGGGGTATAATGAGCCAGCCTGTTCCCATACCTGGGTGGTGCTCGGCGAGGCCCGGCAGAGGCTCGGTGGGGTGCACACACACGTTGTTTTTGGAGAAGATGATCTCGCCGTCCAGCACACTCCGCGAACCCGCCGACCCGGCGCTGAACGTCAGGAGGTCAGAGGCTTTTGAGGAGGCGCGCCGCAGAAGTCGACCCAGAGACATCTCCTCCAGCGCCCATCCTCTGAGAGAGAGAGAGAGAGAGAGAGAGAGAGAGAGAGAGAGAGACATTAACACTGTACTGAAAGAGAGAGAGACATTAACACTGTACTGAGAAAGAGAGAGAGAGAGCGAGCGAGGCCGCCATTTTACCCCAACACTGCGCCCATCCTTTGAGAGAGAGAGAGAGAGAGAGGCCGCCATTTTATCCCAACTAACCATGCCCCAATGGAATCTGCAATACACAACAGTGACAATTTCTGAGAAAAGCCAAGTCTTGACAGGATTAAAGCGGAGCTGGTCTGAATGCGTAAGTAACTGTGACCACACTGCAGGTAAACAGAAGTCTTTTCATCTCAGGAGTACATGTTTTTTGACAGGGACCCCAGAAGCGTATCAGATTTAGCAAATTAGCCGACTTTCTCCAACAATGGAATCAATCACATTAATAACTGGAAACAAGTACCATTGTTGCCATTCAGTTGGTGTCATATTGTTTGCACCTCCTGTATGTTATTGTTGCTCTGTGGGATTGTGAATGGAAGAGTCACCATGGTCTTAAATGACCTCCATCAGCTATTAGTCTAACAGGTGACTCATGGAGCCCAAAGGTTTTCAGACCCTCTTCCTCTTTCTGGGGTCCTCTGAGGTCTCTATAGATTATGGCATGGTTTGCGTTACTCTTACCTGTGTGAAGAAAACCCAAACTCAGGTTTTGGCTTGGAGATCTGCCCTTTCATTGGCTTTCCATGGTAACCATGCCATGGCACCAAGTTATATCTTACCATATCTTGACTCTACATGCAGCAACCCGTTTTAAAAAAAATACATGGTGTTCGTAAATGTAAATTATTTTACATTATTTTAGTAAAGACTGGTTTGGAGTAAACAAGGTTTTCACAGAACTAGATATTTGCAAAACCGAATAACGCACCCAGATTTATGAACTTGGTATGGCGCTATAACGTGAACAGCCACATTTCAGTGGATAATGCATGTTGGAATAGTGTGGTGTGAGGTATTTTGAGGGTGGAGTAGGGTGGGGTTTGAGTGGTTTTAGGGTGGTGTTAGAGTGGTGTAGGATGGTGTATGGTGGTGTAGAATGGTTTAAGTTTGTGCAAGTTGGTGTAGGATGGTTTTAGGGTGACGTTAGGGTGGTGTAGGATGGCTTTAGGGTGTCGTTTTAGGTGGCGTTAGGGTGTAGGATGGTTTTAGGTGGTGTTAGGGTGTAGGATGGTTTTAGGTGGCGTTAGGGTGTAGGATGGTTTTAGGGTGGCGTTAGGGTGGTGTACGATGGTTTTAGGGTGGCGTTAGGGTGTAGGATGGTTTTAGGGTGGCGTTAGGGTGGTGTACGATGGTTTTAGGGTGGCGTTAGGGTGTAGGATGGTTTTAGGGTGTCGTTTTAGGTGGCGTTAGGGTGTAGGATGGTTTTAGGGTGGCGTTAGGGTGGTGTAGGATGGTTTTAGGTGGTGTTAGGGTGTAGGATGGTTTTAGGTGGCGTTAGGGTGTACGATGGTTTTAGGGTGGCGTTAGGGTGGTGTACGATGGTTTTAGGGTGTGTAAGATGGTTTTAGGTGGTGTTAGGGTGGTGTAGGATGGTTTTAGGTGGGGTTAGGGTGTAGGATGGTTTTAGGTGGTGTAAGGGTGTAGGATGGTTTTAGGTGGCGTTAGGGTGTAGGATGGTTTTAGGGTGGCGTTAGGGTGGTGTAGGATGGTTTTAGGGTGGCGTTAAGGTGGTGTGAGAGTGCTTTGTCAGATGGACTGAGCCAATATCAACAGAAGCATCAGTTGCCATCTGCATGGACAGGACTTGGTGTGCTACTGTTTGCAAAGCTAAGCCAGTGTAAATATGGCCGGAGTGAGTGTCCGGGATGTGTTTGAAGTGTTTTGAAAGAGGTGTGTATCCGTCAGTATGTGCGTAATGTGCTGCAGGTGTCAGTGAAGTAAACACCTGCTAATGTGTTTATAAAAAATGCTACGTGACACAGTCTCCCCTGTGACTCAGTGTGCTGGACCTGTTATCTGGGCCTGAGAACGAACATCTGTCCCACCTTCAATAAACACTGAATACAAGGGATATTCTGTGTGTGTGTGTGTGTGTGTGAGTGAGAGAGAGTGTGTGTGTGTGAGTGAGTGAGAGAGAGAGTGTGTGTGTGTGTGTGTGTGTCTGGTCTGTGTGTGAGTGTGTGTGTGTGTGAGAGAGTGTGTATGTGTGTGTGTGAGTGAGAGAGAGTGTGTGTGTGTGTGAGTGAGAGAGTGTGTGTGTGTGTCTGGTCTGTGTGTGAGAGTGTGTGTGTGTTTGGTCTGTGTGTGAGAGAGTGTGTGAGTGTGTGTATGTGTGAATGAGAGAGTGTTTATGTGTGTGTCTGGTCTGTGTGTGTGTGTGTGTGTGTGTCTGAGTGCGTATGAGTGTGTGCGTGTGTGCGTGTGTGTCTGAGTGAGAGTGTGTGTGTGTGTGTGTGTGTGTGTGTGTGTGTGTGTGTGTGTGTGTGTGTGTGTGTGTGCGCGTGTGAGTGTGTGTGTGCACGTGTGTATGTGATTAGATTAAGCACTGTTGCAAAGTGGATAAAATGGTTGAAGGACCAGCCAGGGCTCCTCGTTATGAAATCATGGATTAAGATATGGAAAAGAAACTGTTCTGTGCAACTCACTCTGGTTTTATTCAGATTATGTGTTTGTACATGGAAACAGGTACATTAAAAGGCTAAATCTATCAACACAGTTTATTTGAAACGTTAATTTGGAAAGAATTCAGGTGGAAAAACCATGTTCAGAAAGTAGAAGTCCCCCCCAGAATTTTGTTCCAATCACCTGGATTTGTTGGGGGGGGTTATGGGGTGACATGACTAGCTAAAGCACTGGTTAGCGATACAGCGATACTCCCTACAGTCTGGAATGCATCCCAGTGCCAAAAGGGGCTAACAGATGGAGAGTTGGGTGTGGGGAGGGTTTGGGAGGAATTCTCTGCTTAATTGTGGAAGTCTGCGCGCTCCAGAATGGAAGTTTCTGGACACTGCAGTCTTGGGACAAGCTTGGGAATTCTAGATAGGGGGATAACTGAGACAAAAAAGGATGCCTTGAGTGACGTCAGTGAGTGAAATAAAAAAACTATTCCTACAGATTTGTGAATTATAATAAAATACTGCATCCCTATAGATTGATGAATTATACAATAATGCATCTCTATAGATTGGTGAATTATAAAATAATGCATCCCTATAGATTGGTGAATTATAAAATACTGCATCCCTATAGATTGGTGAATTATAAAATAATGCATCCCTATAGATTGGTGAATTATAAAATAATGCATCTCTATAGATTGGTGAATTATAAAATACTGCATCCCTACAGATTGGTGAATTATAAAATAATGCATCCCTATAGATTGGTGAATTATAAAATAATGCATCCCTATAGATTGGTGAATTATAAAATAATGCATCCCTATAGATTGGTGAATTATAAAATAATGCATCTCTATAGATTGGTGAATTATAAAATACTGCATCCCTATAGATTGGTGAATTATAAAATAATGCATCTCTATAGATTGGTGAATTATAAAATAATGCATCCCTATAGATTGGTGAATTATAAAATAATGCATCCCTATAGATTGGTGAATTATAAAATAATGCATCCCTATAGATTGGTGAATTATAAAATAATGCATCCCTATAGATTGGTGAATTATAAAATAATGCATCCCTATAGATTGGTGAATTATAAAATAATGCATCCCTATATATTGGTGAATTATAATAAAGTCCATTCCTACAGATTAATCTAAAATCTCTAATAAACGCTTCCCAGAAGCAGTCACAAAAAACAGGAACCCTGCAGACATCCCTCCTTCCTAGAATACATTACATTATACATTATACATTATAGGCATTTAGCAGACGCTCTTATCCAGAGCGACTTACATACTTCTTATTACATTTATCCATTCATACAGCTGGATATATACTGAAGCAATGCAGGTTAAGTACCTTGCTCAAGGGTACAACGGCAGTGTCCTACCTGGGAATCGAACCTTTAACCTTTCAGTTACAAGTCCAGTTCCTTAACCATTATACTACACTGCCGCCCTATACTAGTACTACATCTCTCTTTTAGTTTGAACCCTGTGTTTCCCATTGGTTGACAAAAAACCTATAGTCTGCCATTGGTAGAGAAACTGAACCCCATCCCTAACTCTACCCCTCCCTGCTGAGGAAAGCCACACTCCTTTTCCCTTTCCTCCAAAGAAAGCTGAAAATCACTCCCCCGGATTATCAAGAGCGCCTCGCTGCCAGCTTCCACTCGGAGAAGGACTGAACAGGATATCCTGTACGGCCCGACGGGGAACGAGTCACCAGGTCAGGGGTAGAGTCCGAAAGACGAGTCAGCAGTTTAACACTCGCCCCTCCTCCTCTTGGACCTCCACCCGACGGGGCCGGGCCGGGGGCCTCTACGGCGGGATGTTTCCACCCCGCTCGGCTCTCTCTGACATGCCAACTGCCTGCTATGGACAGGCAAATTAAATTGCAAAGTAGTGTCAGCGCAGATTAAACACAGTTGTGAGATAACCGGTTTCACTCTCCCCCAGTGACACTGAATGCTAACTTAAGTCATCAACACAAAAATAAACCAGCTTTAAAGAAAGTAAGGACACATTTAAGACAGTTCAACTACTGCTTTAGCTGTTAGCGAGTGACATAGCCTTATTTATTTTTTGTCTCACACGACTCTCAACAAAACAGCCTCCACGTTAGCCGCAGACCAAACGAGGGTTGAATTCACAGCTCTATCTTGAGCAAAGTGACTAAGCAAAAATAAATTGGCTGATCCAACGTAAAACCCCAACAACTACCCCAACAACTACCACTGTCTGTTGCATTCTCACTGTCAAGTGCAACGTCCCGGGCCCTCTACCCCCAACACCACAGCGGCCTCTGTCTATACCACTGCGCCTGTCGTGAGCGGTGAGGCACCTCTACCCCCAACACCACAGCGGCCTCTGTCTATACCACTGCGCCTGTCGTGAGCGGTGAGGCACCTCTACCCCCAACACCACAGCAGCCTCTGTCTATACCACTGCGCCTGTCGTGAGCGGTGAGGCACCTCTACCCCCAACACCGCAGCGGCCTCTGTCTATACCACTGCGCCTGTCGTGAGCGGTGAGGCACCTCTACCCCCAACACCGCAGCGGCCTCTGTCTATACCACTGCGCCTGTCGTGAGCGGTGAGGCACCTCTACCCCCAACACCACAGCGGCCTCTGTCTATACCACTGCGCCTGTCGTGAGCGGTGAGGCACCTCTACCCCCAACACCACAGCGGCCTCTGTCTATACCACTGCGCCTGTCGTGAGCGGTCAGGCACCTCTCCCCCTAACGCTGGCCCTGTCTATACCACTGCGCCTGTCGTGAGCGGTCAGGCACCTCTACCCCTAACGCTGGCCCTGTCTACGGACATCGCAGGACAGAGGCTGCAGGACGGAAGGTTCCAGAACACTTTTTTTACTCTTGTTAAAAAACATGTGACAGCGCACACACACATACGCATCAACATAAAAACAATCAAGTAAGTATGCACACACCCCTACACACACACACACACACACACACTTACTGACTTGTGGGGTGACACAATAGCACTTCCACAGGCCATACTGACCCAGAACATTCAAATTCTGAGGTCATTCTTTTGCCCCCTTTTTTCTTTTGGGGTCTAAAGCTCTCATGCTGGGAGGATTACTAGCGAAAGCAGTTTCAAAAAATCTTTGAACAAAATGAAAAGTTTAACTTTAGTTTCACCAATACTGTTATTACTATTTTATCTATTTAATTGCACCTGATACATGGGCAGGGAATTTACAGCCTTATGATATTTTCAATGACTAAAAATAAATGAACAAAACATTACAAGAAAGTGTACTCAATCTTTTAGCAAGGATCTAATGTCCCTTCAGAGCCGTTTTAATGTAAATTATCTGTTTAAATAAAAAAAAACTGCTTCGGCAAAAAAGGAAAAGCAATTATTTGCATTGTAGGCGCAGCTACACTCAACTAAACTAGAAACGTTAGTGCAGGGATTCGTATAAGTATGTCGACAGGTTTTTACGTCAGAATGAATGTTCAGACCCTGGTACAGTTTGCAGTTTAAAAAAACTTTTCATCATAGTACCTAGGCTAAAGTATTTGATAAAGCAAACATTTTCACTGGCGCAACATGTGAGCTATTCGCTTCAGGATTAGTCTTTGAGGCTACCAACAAGTGGTATTTCCATAATTTGGAATGACTTTAAATACATTAGCAGAAGTAGGCCTAATACTGCATAATAAATGTTATCGTAGGAGTCGTTTTTTCTGGTTTAACAGCAAGCTTTCAAACAGCTTTAGCTATGTCAGGAATTTGTTTCAGGTACTTTTGATTGTCCTTCACAAGCAAAGTTCCTGCACAAAAAAACAAAACGAATACAAGTTACGCAGGTTTGCTTACAAAACGTTATGTCATTATGAACACACAAACGCTCAAGTATGCAAAAGCAATGACTGCCAACCCAGTGCTCTCTTACAACCGCAATACAGCAGTTAGGCTACTACTATACGATATACCGCTTTATCCTAGCCGGGAAAACAAATACTCCAATGTCGTGGTGTTCAGCGAGCTCCGCTCTGAAGGATCATGAAAAATGTACAATAGCCTGTCCCAGTCCACCAGTCATGGTTACAGCATCCCCTGGAGCGTTAACGTTACTAAAGCAAGGTGGGTAGGACCGTTTATAGAGTATCCTATGACATGCGTGTTATTCCGCCTTCCCTTGACACGGATGAAGGGGAAACTCGTTTTCGCGGTTTCATAAACTCAAACTAGTGTCGCTCGTTTTGTTTCATTCCTACAAAGCCGGCCCCGTACAGTCCCGGCTACACGTTTATGCGACGTCGGTTGAATATGGCAACAAGCTACAGTATGTGTTAGCCATCCACGCTAGCAGCCTTGCTATCTATGGAGCCATGGTAAATAGCTTATCCACGGGTCCCCCCCAGAATCCACATCGGGTCAACATCCCCTTCATTTCAACTTCCAAGCAAACACAAATACTATGTAGGATGTAGTGATGTTAACCCGTAGTGATTTGTTTGCCAATAGTAAAAAGCACACACAATCGTTGCGAACAGCTGTGCATCCATTTCAAATAAATGGTAGCCTACACCTGTGCGAAGAAGGGAGTATGTTATTGAATAGCTCGGTCGCTGATGTTAGCCGCACTCACAGGGTTACATTAGAAACGAGCAAGCTTGCGTTCATTCCCTCTCTCTCACCATCTGCGCCGATCGAGACTGTTGTCAGTGCCGTTCTTCCATTTCCACTGCGGTGCAGTAAATTTAGGTCTCTGTACGGGTGCCGCGCGTAAGCTCCGATGTCGTGTTTTATTGCGCTGAGTGTGTGTGTGTTTATCCGTGCGACTCTCTACTACACGTTGGTGCCGCTTCCATCGTTTATCCCAACCCCCAAAAATTCCGCTGCTTCCGGGATGACAGACCGCTTCCTCTCTAAAAAAAAACAGGCACATACCGTACTGGCGTTCAGAGAATGGACTGGGATGGGGGTACCAAGGGCTGTCACGCAAACCGAGAGCCGTGAAAACCAATTAATTACAATGAATTATAAAAACATCATCATACCATTCAATGAATGGGTTACCTGGCACGACAACAATAGCCTACTGATCAAATAAGCTAGAGGACATATAGGCTACACAAAGTGGTTCTTATAAAGAAGGTTAAAAACATTTATACTGTACAGTTATTTGACATTGTAGCTTCAAGAATGCAAGACAGTTTTAAGTATGGGTATCACAGCGTACACTACGAAATGTATTCATTAAAAAACATCAGACAGCTGACAAAACTTATTAAAGTTTCTGTCTGATTCATGATTGTTATGTCAGGCTTTCAGGGTAAAGACGATCAAAACAGGGTAGGACAATTGTGGGTTGGTTTTGTAAGACAAAAAAAAAAAAAGACAAATTTGTAATGTGAATGAAAGTTTGGTTTATGATAATTTTTTTAAAGATCTGACAGCCTAAGTTAACTCTGGCCATTAGTAATCATACGGTCGATGGCACTGGTTTCTGTACTATATTCTTTTCTGCTGCCTGTTAGTGTAATACCAGATTTGATCCATGTAAAGCTGCCCTGTCGCTTTTGGGCAACCCTGCAGTGTGAGGTGATGGAGGCTTGTAATGGCAGAGAGCAGACAATGCAACTGCTTTTCAGTGTAATTGCAGCCATGGATGTAGACCCCCCCCACAACTTTGACAAAGCATCAAATGGTCCCCCCCAAATATTATAATATTATGTTGCATTGGGTGCAGTGTTCCCCCAAAAAATCTTACACAAAATGTCCTGTTTGTTTTTCCCCCCAAAAGTGTAAATTAAATCTACGTCCTTGATTGCAGCTACTCTTGTTGATTCTGGTAAAATACAGTGCTTCCATCTAGTATTGTGTCTTTAGCCCTTTGTTTCTACTGGGGCCCAGGTAGAGACACAGGGACAGATGTCCAACCCCACTTCATTCTCTGATAAACAGGGGGAGGGGTGCCAGCAATAGACAATAGCAGCAAGCCATATGTTCAAAGACAGGGCACCCCAGGGCAGGTATGTCGCACACCTGTACATAATCTCTGTCAGTAGCCTCTCATCACGACATAGCAGTAGGTAGTATTTCAATATCCGTGAGAGTGACATCGTAAACTATCGCTCCACTGGTCTCATTTAACCTTTTTTTTTTTTAAACATTTTTTTTAAACTTCAAAGGCACTGACATCAAAGCCAGGGTGATATAAAGGCATGCTACTCTCTCTCTCTCCCTCTTGCATTCAAGCTAGTCCACTCCTGAAGAAAGTGCAACTCACAGAAGATTATGCTACACACATCTGGTTTATCTCACAAACGCACTGTCGCTCTCCAAGGTATAGGGCTGTGGAGAGGGTAGCGTGTGAGACTATGTTATAAACACATGCTACACATACACATGCTACACGTGCTCTCTCACATACCGTATGTCTCCATAGAAACAGGCTGCACCTAACAATCATATATAGACCCATGTGAATTGTTATAATGGCTATGATTGAATATACAGGTGCAGCTGCATGTTGTAGATGCCCCAACATTATGTTGTTTTCTTCTGCTAGTTTAGGGTAGTGCTTTGATGGGAAACCCAGGTTGTGGCTGGAAGGGGTATTGTTGATCCAGTAGGGGGCAGTAATATCTCGACCAGCACTATGATGGGGACACTGTGCTGCAGGAGATTGGCTTTTACATGGAAAGTTAGACTGAGGCCCTGAGTAAGATCAACACCCTCGTTTCTCCATGAATCTGCAGTATGTTCAGAGAGTGGCTGGAACTGGACCTGGTCACTGCCATTCATTTGTTGTCGGGGATGTCAAGTGATGTGGCATAAATGCTGAGTTTGCCAGATTGGGTTTTTAAATATCAACTTCATCAATTTAGTTTAATTCTAAGGAAAATAATATGGTTCCCCCCCCCCCCCAAGAGTCTGTATTTGGGTCTTATAGATGTCAATCTATCCTGAACATGGTTTGAGATTCATAATTTATTATAATATACACTTCTTTAACATTATCCCTGTTCCCTAGACCCAGATCTGCATGAAGGTTACTCATCAGCAATATAAGAATGATCGAAAGGATGTCAGTGACTCCCCCATTTCTGAGCCTCGCCATTGGATGACAGCGTCATAGAGCATCCTTCTATTGGCCAATGTATTCAGATCTCTGTGTCAGATGGGTACATTATCTATACACCAGAAAATACACAGGAAATATAATCATATTATGTGTTTTGTTAGTCTCAGAGCCCAGAAGATCTGCTGTAGGATTTTGTATATGTGACAGAATATTGGCTTCTGCATGTCTGTTGGGAAGAGATTGTAGATAATGTTCACAGGAGAAGATCCATAAAAATAAGGCACAGCAGCCCATGGATTGCATAGAGTGTACATTTAATACAGTGCAAAGTGGCAAAAAGAGAAAACACACATTGTGTTTGAATGGAATTAAAGCTTCACCCAAAAATGTAATTTTGATGTTCCTACATATTCCGGAGTGCCATCTATCCATCCAGGTAGTTTTGCTGAGAACTATAGTTTTGTTGATATCCGCTGCAGCTCGCCGCGATATCACCCTGAGAGAACGGACCTCAACGGTACAAAGTTTGAGGCACTGAAAGTGGCAAAAACAGACATTTGAAAAATGAACAGCAACGTCTCTTTCCAAAATATAATGACAGTTACCCACAAACATCCACAGACCTTATTGTGCAGTTTTTTCAAAAACAACTTTATACCGAAGTACACCGTGTATATCCGCAGTATCAACCAAAGCATGTCGGTATTGTATGGTGTACTGTGTTGATGGTGATATCACAGAGAGCTGCAGCGGATATCTACAAAACTAGTGAGTTCTCAGCAAAATTACCTGGATGGATAGATAGCACTCCGGGTATGCAGAAACGTATCAAAATAAATAAAAAATTTTTGGGTGAACTGCTGCTTTAACAGCACAGTACAGGCCTTACACACACTCAGACTCCAGTTTAAGCAACTTGTTTCAGCAACAGACCTTCCTTGGGCAGTATTGATTGCCTCTTTACTGCCAATTAATTTGAAAAATTTTGCTAATCAAAATGTAATTCAGTTGAATAGGTCCAATGAGTTCCCCATCACCGCTGATGACCAACGTTCAGCTGAGTTTTACATTTTCATGCATCTGCTCTTGCTTTACTTCAGTCGATCAAAGTACAACGAGCAAATTCCCCGGCAAATCACCTTCTTGTCATCTTCCGCCTTTGCCAACCACATTAGCTGAGGCTTAGGCCTACAGGCTCCTTATCAGAGTGAACACTAATACTTGCACTTTGCCACTCTGCCGTTGTTCCTGATGAAAACTGGCAGGAGCCCCATCCAAGCGTAAAAAAAAACCCTGCTTGGACTTTAGGCCCATATCCAGCCTGCCGTTTCGTGCCAAGCTTCCGGAATGTGACGGCTCTGCTATCAGGTTTCCGTTCTAAATAAAGCCGCAAGGCTGCAGGCCTTTCCCTGGCATCACTGATACTGTACCTACTTAGTTTAAATCAGACAGATGGCAATTCATCTACTTCAGCTACTCTGGTCCTTCGGCCAGGTTAGGTGTCCCTCAGGGTTCTGTCTGTGGCCCTCTACCCTTCATCGCTTTAACGGCAGCAGGGTTCTGTCTGTGGCCCTCTACCCTTCATCGCTTTAACGGCAGCCCCATAACGATACTGTGCAGTGTTTCGGTGTGACATTTAAAAAATATTTTTTTATTTTCGATGTTCCCCTTTTTGTCCCAATTTGGTAGCTAATTGGACCCTATACAATTAAATTCCCCCGTGTAGCAACCGCTAGAGAATCTCTGCTACAACCCCTTTGTCCGGTAACAGGATAGAAGGCGCCACGTCCTCTTCAGGGCGCCACTCCTCGAGCTCCTAACCATGAGTCCAGCTCTCCCAGGACTGTCTACCCGATTATTCCTGATCAATTCTGTTGAATGCCTGCAGAGCTCATTTTTATGCAGCTTAAAACGCTCTGAAGTTAATGTGATTTCATTTATATATTTCTGTTACAATTCCACCATTCTAAGAACATGATAAAACATCCCGTTCATTGCTATAACCTGCGCTATAAATTTGGGAGCGTTATCCTCCACAGGATGTGATGAGACACCACTTCTTGTCAAACTGCAGTTACTCTCACACAGACAGGAAAGAGTTCAATGAAGATACTTCATGTGCAGCTGCGGGTGCCCGTTTGACCAGTAGGGGTCACTAGTGTGCAACCCAGCCCACTGAAAACCCTCTCTTGCCCCGTGGGGCTGCTGGCCACAACCAGCCCTGGCATGGCTCATATTCCATACCAGACCATGGACATCACTCTCTCTTAGATTCCATACCAGACCATGGACATCACTCTCTCTTAGATTCCATACCAGACCATGGACATCACTCTCTCATAAATATATACAATAAAAGCATAGATTCAATCTCAATAAAATCCCAGTATAAACAGCGTTTGAGCAGTACAGTGCAAATCAATAAATCAAGAGTGACCCCAAAGGAGGAGGAGAATTTGGGGAGACAGGATCCACAGGACTATGGAGAGCAGTGCGGGGGTCACTGATTCCTCCTCACAGCCTCCAGTGAATCGTAAAACTCTCGGCCATTAGAAGGGCCAAGCTGGGAACGGTCAGCACCTGCCCGGATAGACAGGACATCATTGAAAAAACAGCAGAAGCGGGAAAACTGACATCCCATTCATGTGTGATCATTGATCAGGATGTGAAACAGATTCATTTCTGTACTCTATGGGCCCGATTTACTAAGACCTTTAGCGTGTGGATAACTTTTTGCAGACGCAAAAATAGTATCACAACCACTGATTTGTGCAAAACAAATACCATGACTTATCATTGGTCATGTTATTGGTTTTGCATGTGCTAAAAGGTTTTACACACGCTAAAGAACTTAGTAAGTTAGGATAGACTAAGAGTATATCCGCTATATATGTAAAAACTACTATACAAATTTAATTGAATTGAATGTCCGTGACAGTATACTATAGTACGTATACAGCTAAACAATTCAGTTCACACAAACATACGTATGTATACATTTTTTACCTAATGAACAACGGGACAGTTTGATCGCAGTGGTGCTGATTGGCTGATTAGACGGCTTAAAAAGCTGTGTGTTCACACAGAATAACTGAATAAACTCAGTGATGATAAATAAACCTACTCTGATAGTAGCCAGTTAGCTACGGGAGCAAAGATACGGACGGAGAGGAAGGAGGTTCAGGTAAACTCACCTGTGTGTCGGAACGGTAGGAAAAATCCCTCAGCCTCTCGCCGTTGACCCACACGTCCAGGGGTGGGGAGGGCACCCCAAAAATGCGCACCCCGCCCAGAACCAGGCCATCTAGAGCCCCATTAATCTTCAGGGGTTGGCTCACCAGCGTTGCCTAGGAAACAGGCAAGAAACCTCAAGCAACCAATCACACAGGAAGGTGATCCTGATTTTAATCATCCGCAAAATATTTTAATCATTCAAATGTGTGGTTTTAGCCATGGAAGTACTGAGCCAAATTTAGCCATGAACCAAGACACCCCTGGCCAATGCAGGATAAAAAAAGGTGTCACATAATCTAGGGTTATCTAGGGTTAGCCACACCAGGCACCGATCAGTCTGGCTGGCACAGTGATTAGATGCTTCTTAACAGTGACATGAAAATACCATTAATTTTAACAACAGAGAATTAAAAAAAAACTTTTTTAGCGTTTACAAATTAAAACCATAAAGTAAATTTTTTTAAATACAAAAGAAAGTCCATTCGGTTGAACACACTTTACAGTAGTAAGACTGAAGTTATGTGAATGTAGATGAGTTTAATGCTTAGGTCAGAAACCATGACAACGACCATAAGTCATCAGTCACGATATACAGCTGAGCAGTGGCGACTTGAACCGTAAAATAACAGACTTTATAATGAAAGATAACGGTGAGGTACAGACTTTATAATGAAAGATAACGGTGAGGTACAGACTTTATAATGAAAGATAACGGTGAGGTAAGGCTTCTGTGGATGCCAGTGTGAGTCTGGCCTTCACCTCTCCAGCGATAAAGAGCAGGTAGGAGTAATCGCCCGTCTCGAAAGTGTCCAGACTGTCGCCGTCATCCCAGAAGAGCTCGCCCCGGGCCCAGCCCTCTGCGGACAGCGCCACCGTCAGGAGGAAGGGGTTAGCTCGGGATGCCGTGGTGGTCAGAGCCGGCTCCTGCAGGAGAGACGCAGGCTTGAATTGCAGCGCGAGACAAACGGACAGACGGAATCTCAGGGTGAGACAGACGGACGAAATCTCGCCATGGGACAAACAGACGGAATCTCAGTGCGGGACAAACAGATGGACAGAATCTCAGCGCAGGACAGACAGATGGAATCTCAGTGCGGGACAGACGGACGGAATCTCAGTGCGGGACAGACAGATGGACAGAATCGCAGTGCGGGACAGACAGATGGACAGAATCGCAGTGCGGGACAGACAGATGGACAGAATCGCAGTGCGGGACAAACAAACGGAATCTCAGTGCGGGACACACACGCATTCGCGGGCGCTACTGACTAACCTGCTGTGGGATGATGTGGCCCTCTCTCAGGTGGACGCTGATTGTGTCCAATGGGGCGGGCAGGAGGAGGTATTGCCCCCTGCTGTGGAACGGCTGACCCTGAGAAAGGAGGAGGGCGGGATGAGCGATAGCTAAAAGTACAGCAATATGCTGTAGACTTGATGATGTCACAAGAGAGAGGAGGGGCCTCATTTACATCGGGCAGACTGTACCAAGTCCCCGGGGGGAGGTAGGCGGCAAGCTCCACTGATCCCTGCTCCAGGACAGGGCTGATGAGTAAAGAGCTCCCCCACAGAAACTGCTTATCTATTGTCTGACAGTTAGGATCAGAGGGGAACCTGGGGAGGGGGGGGGGGGGAGAAAAAGAGAGAGAGGGGGGGGGGACAATGAGAGAGAGAGAGAGAGAGAGGGGTACAGAGTGAGAGAGAGAGAGAGAGAGAGAGGGGTACAGAGAGAGAGAGAGAGAGGGGTACAGAGTGAGAGAGAGAGGGGTACAGAGTGAGAGAGAGCGAGAGAGAGAGAGAGAGAGAGAGAGAGAGAGGGGTACAGAGAGAGAGAGAGAGAGAGGGGTACAGAGAGAGAGAGAGAGAGGGGTACAGAGTGAGAGAGAGAGGGGTACAGAGTGAGAGAGAGAGAGAGAGAGAGAGAGAGGGGTACAGAGAGAGAGAGAGAGGGGTACAGAGTGAGAGAGAGAGAGAGAGAGAGAGGGGTACAGAGAGAGAGAGAGAGAGAGAGAGAGGGGTACAGAGTGAGAGAGGGGTACAGAGAGAGAGAGAGGGATACAGAGAGAGAGACAGAAAGAGAGAGAGAGAGAGGAAGGAGGAGAGATAAGGGAAGGAGAAGCACGCGGACGAGTCGAGCAATATCACAGTAATCATATTTGCACTGTAGAGATTACTGTGATAGTGTACAATTTACAAAGCTCACATTCCAGCGGCAGCGTCCAATAAATAACCATACAAACGTCACATCACAGTCTACTTTGCATGTTTTTTAGCGGGCGCCCCATTGGCGTGACATACTCCAGGAAGAGGGGCCGGGCGACGGTGCTGGCGGACGTGTGGGCGTGATGGAACAGCGTGTAGAGCAGCGGCAGGAGAGAGTAGCGCAGGGTGAGGACGCCCCGCATGGCGGCTTGGGCCCGCTGTCCGAACACGTACGGCTCCTGGGGCTGAGATGACACGGAGACGGGCGCTTAGCAACGTTCAGGATGCCGTTACCATGCCCACAGGAACAATATCGCACAGTCCGTACTATACCATTACAGCACAGCACCATTACAGCACGTACTACCCCACCGTTACAGCAGCTAACAGTGGATATACTGGGTTACTAATGTAACATTTAATATGTATCTTAAAATGCATTATGTACTCATGGCCCTATATCCTCAAGCTTCTAATGACACTTAACGTTATGGTTAAGGTTAATGTTAAGGTTAAGGTTTAATGTTAATGCATAATGTCCCTCACTTCATTGGTTGTGACCCTGATAAGTTGTTAGTGTTCTTTGCCCAACTTTTTTGCATGCACTCTCCGTCCGTGCATGCGTGCCTGCGTGCCTGTGTGCGTGTGCGTGCGTGCCACACCAAATGTAAGTGTGAAATGAACAGGACATTACTTGGGTAACGTTTAGGAAGGGAAGGGAGAAGAAGGTCCTCACAATGTTGAGCCTGTCGTTGTGGTTCCTCATGAAGGGGTAGAAAGCTCCCAGCTGCATCCATCGCACACACAGCTCCTCAGTGGTGTCACCCCCAAACCCGCAAACGTCTGCCCCCACCAGGGGTACCCCATACAGCCCAAACAGCAGCACAGCTGGAGGGGGGCAGAGATGGGGGGGTTAGTGATGGGATAGAGGGTAGCCTTCAGGATAAATATGACAAAAATTAACCAGATATAATCATATAAACCAGTGAGATGTTTAGGTGTTCACTCCCGGTCCTTTAGAGCTGCAGGTTCTGCTGGTTTCTGTTGTTACTCGTCGCTTCATTGATAAAATAAAGCAGCCGATTACACAGGTAACTCACCTCACCTGGTTTCTTGGGTCTGAATTGGTTGCAGATATTAAGGCGAAAACAAAAACCAGCCGACCCTCCAGGACCGGGGATGCAGATCACCATTATAAACCTATGCTAATGCCAAGAGTGACTCTCCGTTTAAAGGACCACTGCGCAGACGGACCAGTTGGACTGCGCAGACGGACAGCTGCACTGCACAGACGGACCAGCTGCACTGCACAGACGGACAGCTTCACTGCGCAGACGGACCAGCTGCACTGCGCAGACGGACCAGCTGCACTGCGCAGATGGACAGCTACACTGCGCAGACGGACCAGCTGGACTGCGCAGACGGACAGCTGCACTGCGCAGGCGGACCAGCTGCACTGCGCAGACGGCAGGCGGTCCTTGGCTCTCACCAGGGATGGAATAGCGCAGCTGCTCCCAGTCGCTCTGAACGTCTCCCGTCCAGTGGGCGGAAAAACGACCCAGCCCGGGGAACGAGGAGCGTGAGAGAACAAAGGGGCGGGATCCTCGAACCTTCAGCAGGGCACTATATACAGGAAGAAGATACAACAGACTCACAGGATCACCCTCAAACTACCCGTTTGTGCAAATCCAACATTTATTTTTAGAGCAGAATACTGATCTGGGAAAACAAACATCGACACTTTTAGAAAAAAACATGTCAGTTGTGCTTCTCTCTACAAATGATATTTATGAATAAATGCTATGTGACACTCGTGCCAATTTCCTTGCAGTGTCACCTCTGACCTGTAGGTGGCGCTGGCCTCGGTCAGCCCATAGAGGTTGTGAAGGTTGTAATGAGAGGAGATGTTCTGCTGGCCGGACATACACAGTGTAGCTGAGTTCAGGTGACCTCCGATCACACCTGGACAAGCAGACGATTCCAATGAGGTCTTAACATAAAATATAAAATAACATAAACTCCAAAAATAGGGTCAATAAACCCAGTGACTTCAAATGGATAAAATGTGGGAGGGGAGGGGATTCATAACAATATTAGTTAAATATGGTTTTAGTTAAATTAGTACACCTCATTTCACTTATCAATTTATTAATGGCATTTTCATTTAAAAACTCATAAAACATAAAATAAACCTTGTCTGGTCTACACATTCTTGGTAATATTGTGATGATGATATTTAGAAAAATGTTTTACATAAATCCATGATACAAGTTTCAGAGGTGGTTCCGTGCGGTAGCATGTTAAGTAGCCACTGCACATCAGCCTGGAGTGTTAAAGGTTAAAGGATAAAGGGGTCAAAGGTTAACCGCTTTACTAAGGAGGGGAGCCATAGGCTGGCAATGCTAGGGGAGATAAAACAGTTTTGGAACCCCTGCATTAATGGTCCGATGAAGGTGAATGAGGTGAAAGGTCAGAGGTCGGACGGTCTGGTGGCCTGACCTGGAACATAGGGGGGACTCTCCAGGTCCGTGTTGGGGCACCCCTCCACAGAGCCCTGCACAAAGCTGGATGGTTCATTCATGTCCTGGGAACAGATGGTGTGAGCGTTGGGGGGTCAAAAAATTTGACTTTTACCGGAGACACAACCCACTGTCATAGTCATTTGATATTCCTGTATTATATATCCTAACATAAAGTTTTTAAAGTGTAAAACTTTTATAATTAATTTACTATCTTGCCGTCTTAGCTAATAATTGGTGCTTACTATCACAAACATCCATCTTTCTGAGTACCCCTATCTGGTGAATATATGAATATGAATATATGTTTTAGTCTTGTAATGAGACTTAAAATCTTATTTTTTCTTATTAGCTTGTTTTAAGTTACTTTTTGCTTGACAAGTAAAATGAGCTTAACCCCACTGGCAAATCTTGAAATGAATAAAACTCTCACCCCAATTTTTTTTGTCTTATTTAACAGAAATAAGATTCTAAAGTCTAAATATAAAATTAAAATGCTTGTTAAGATTGAGTTTTTGCAGTGTAAACCACATGTGAGCGAATGAAGGGATTAAAAGGCTAAGTGTAGGGGAACGGGGGGAACACTAACGATCCATAGGCCGTCGACGGGGACTTTGCTGTGGAAGTCCTCGATGTTCTCCTGCCACCAGCTCCGCGTCTCGGGATTGGTGAAGTCTGGGAATGCCGTGGGGCCCGGCCACACCTGATTGGACAGGTGAGCAGGGAGAGACCGCAGGGTCGAGTAGAAACAGGGAGGAGAAGGTCAGATGGTGTTAAGCTCTTTTCACACATAATTTACCTTACAATCCATTAAAACAGCTGAATATCTCCTGAAGCAATTCAGATTAAGTACCTTACTGAAAGGCACAAGGTACTGCTTCAACTAGGAGTTGAACCGGCAACCTGGGAATCGAACATTACACTACACCGCAACTTGATGTGGAAAACGCAAGAAGTTGTACGGTAGCTCAAAGTCAACTAATCATCTAATCATTCAGTTAGATTTTTATTTAGCACTCTTGACACTAACAAGGCCCAGGCGATGAAGTGTTCAATAGTCTGACACTGTGAACATGAATTCTGTAAAAAGCAAAAGGACAGAGAGGTGTAATGAAGGCTTGTGGAGTTAATAACCTGATATATATCATCATTATATATCATCATAGATGAGTGTGTAGATCTTCAACTGCTTGTTCTTTTCACCCTAAAATCAGCAACCATGTCATGGCCAAGTAGATTTTTTTAATTAATTAAACATCAATTAGTTAATTAGTGACAATAAAGAGAGCAAGAGCTGCAGACCCCCATTACAGAAAAACAAACTGACAGCAAAGAAATGCTAAATAAAAAATGAGTACTAGAGTGTAGGGAAAACAGCCCAAATTTTGCAGGTTTTAAGTGAAAATGTCAGGCTGGTCCATCTCTGTGAGAATGCTGCATGTCTGATCTTATTATATGAAATATAAATATTTTAATATATATTTTCCCCAATCATCTGGACTACTTTTCGCATGTGCTTCTGAACTACAGTATATGAGAGACACCTGCACACCTGCACCAGGTACAATGGGCTTGGTTTAACAGTACCTTCCCAATAAGGGGCTGTCCCGTGGCATTCCTGATGAACACGCCCCTCCGTGACCCTTCATCAAACGGCCTGTAGGATCCCGGAGAACCTGAACTGCTGATCCCTGGGTCCTGGGGCACAGTGAAGTCACCGACAAGAACACATTCTGTGACTGTGATTGCATGTACAGATTCTGACCTTTGCTGCCCCCTAGTGACGAAAGGATGGATTGTAGCCGTTTGCCCAAAAGTTTCAGCGATAAAAAGCACACGTGTTTCCCAATCAGCCAAATCGGGCGCCATCTCACCAGAATGAGCACGTACTTTATCCCCTCACGGTGGAATTCCTTCACCATTTCAGGAAGGTCCCCGAAGCGCTGGGGGTCAAAGGTGAAAACACGACGCTTGTCTGCGTAGTCCAGGTCGTTCCACTGCACATCCTAATGGTAAAGATTTCGGATTATTTTTGCTGCATAAACTGATATTAAGACTTTTGTTTGTTCTGCCTGTGTTGATGGACCGTGGAAAGAGGGCGGTGTGGCATGGAGTCGGTACCAGGGGAAAGTGGGCGTCGTGCATCCGCTGCGCTACAGCTCGGGTGGCATTGGTGGTGGGGTACCCCCAGCGGCAGAGATGGAACCCCAGAGACCAGTAGGGGGGCATCATGGGATACCCTGCAGATGGGGGGAGAAGAGAAAGAGATGGAGAACGGGAGTAAGAGAGCGAGAGAGGGAGAGGTTCTTATTTAGTCTCTTCCCATTCTGGTGGGACGGTGTGTGTGGTAAGGATGTCTCCTGGGCGTCTCCCTACGGAGCTATACCAGGCACGTCCAGCTGGGAGGAGACCCCAGGGTAGACCCAGGACTCGCTGGAGGGATTATACCTCCCAGCTGGCCTGGGATCGCCTAGGGATCCCACCGGAGGAGTTGGAGGACGTTGCTGGGGTGAGAGATGACTGGGCCACTCTGCTTGCCCTCTTGCCAGCGCGACCCTGACTTGGATCAAGTGGTTAAAAGATGGATGGATGGATGGATGGGCAGAAGGGGAGAGAGCTATCTTGTTGTGTTACTAAAGCATCTGTAAATTTAAATATGAGAGATAGAGAGAGGGGGGGAGAGAGAGAGACACAGAGAGAGAGAGAGAGAGAGAGAGAGAGAGAGAGAGAGAGAGAGAGAGAGAGAGAGAGAGAGAGAGAGAGAGATAGAGAGGGAGAGAGAGAGAGAGAGAGAGAGAGAGAGAGAGAGAGAGAGAGAGAGAGAGAGAGAGAGAGCCACAGATAGAAAAAGGCAGTCATGAAGACGGGGAGCTCTTGCATCCTCCCTGACCTCTGATCCTTGTGAGGGCTGAGAAACAGAACCGTACCGATGATCTGGTGGTACTGTCGGACCACACTCTGTGGGTCCGGACCCAGGAAGATGTAGAGGTCCAGAACCCCTCCGATCGTCACCCAGGTGAGAGCTGGGGTGGGCTGGAGCACTACTTCTACAGAGAGAGAGAGAAAGAACAGTAGTAGGCACCAGTACCTGTCCGTTTTTACCAGTCAATAATTAAATGAATGAAACCGGCAACGAATCAACATTTATATTTGAATCATGTGACATTCCCTTCAATTGTTAGTTCACAAAAATAATTTCTTGACTCAAAGCGATTACTTAAATAATTAAATAAATACATAAGGGAACCTAAACATGGAAAGGGGTCGTTGCCATGGCGCACTCACCCATTGCGTTGCTGTTGAGCAGGAAGGCGCCGTGAGCCTGACCGTCCCCTTCCTGTACCAGGTAGAACGGGTGGGACCCGTACAGGTTGGCATCACTCTGTAAGAAACAAGGTGCTAAGGTCATTGTGGGCTGGACTGGTCATTCAAAAAAAAAAAATCTGGCCCAGGGCAGCAGAAAGGCTACAGCTGTGTCTGGTGCAGGATGACGATGATGAGGAGGAATAGCAGATGTAAGTGTAGATGAGGAAGACGTAAGCGACAGTGACGAGGACGGTGGTGATGTCAGACTCACGTGGGGGGCCATGTCCCGGTTCCACAGTGTGATGGAGGTCCAGTTGAGGTCGAGGGTAATGGGGGTGTAGTGCTCCCCCAGGCCAGACAGCAGGGCAGAGGGCAGAGAGGTGGACATCTGTAGATACTGGTCAGCAAAGAGCAGGGGGGCCACTGTGGTGTTCACTCTGAGACCCCCAAAAACACACACGCACAGACAGACACACAGAGACACACAAACACACACACACACACACATATATCCAACCCAATATACACACACAAGGACACAGACACAGGCCCATTAGACACAAAACATGTGGTGGAATGTCACAAAATTAATAGTTCTTTGTGTCTAAGCTACATCATAACCCCTGCAGCACTGAGTCTCATTTAGATGTCCCTGCTTGAGATTCTGCAGATATCACAGATATTTGTATTCAGTTCAAGGTAATCCCGTCACAGTTATTTTATTGTTCCGAGCACGATACTGATTGGGGAGGAAAGCCAGACTCACAGCACACGACCGTTGGATTTGCGACGCACTATGAATCCAAAGGGATCAGGATGAAACTCGACGGCGTAGAGGGTCTCTTGTGCCTCGGGGTTCATCCTGGGCTGGGCCAGAGACAGCGGAACCTCGTACCTGGGATGTGCAGGGTCCTTCAACTACAGGTGAGCAGGTAAACGCGACAAAATAAATCATTACAACATGATGTCTTTCAGAGATGCCAATAACACTCCATGTCTAGCAGTGTGAGCCAGACCAGGTTTTACAAGAAACATAGTGCACTGATTGGATCTCACTGAGTGCACTATGTTCTGGCTTTAACTCAGTGCAGTTATCCATCAAACTCAGTAATCCTGCTTTGTGAAATACCCCCAGTGGGGTATACCAAGAGGCTAACTGGATAACTGCACTGAGTAAAAACTGTAACAGCCTTTTTTATTTTATTTGTTCCAGATTTGTGAGGGTTCCGGGTTTTACCCAGTGCAGTCATTCAGCTAACTCCGTAATCCTGCTTTGTGATATAGGCCCCAGATATGGAGGGGTGTGCTTGAAAAGGCATCTGAGTTACTATTAAACTGGTGGCTTCCAATCAGTCCATACTGTCATACACAGAATGGCTCAAGCTGTGGTGTACTGGGAATGTTTATTACAACAGTGTCTCTCACGCTAAGGCAAGTCTCAGGTTTGATCCACGTGATTTCAACAGGTAAAATTTGGATGACACTCACTGTGAGGTGCAGACAACCCGCTGACTCCTCTCTGACCTCCAGACGGAGGGTAGAAATATCCTGGGGCAGGTAGGAGGGTGTAGGGCGGGTTAAGGTGGCTGTCTGGCCCGGGGGGCTTGGGGAGAGGGGTCCCATTTTGTAGCCAGGGTAAGACGGTGGGTAGAAGCACCACGGAGGTCCGTTAGAGAAGCTGTTCCTCAGCGGGACGTAGCAGCACCCTCGAGCCTCGCATTCCGCCCGGCTCAGAGACCGGTCTCGCGCGCAGTCAAAGCGTTCTTCGAGGGGCAGCTGACATAACTCCCCCCGTGGTGCAGAGCGGGACACCGGGGAGAGTTTTCTTTTCGGTTCAGGTCGGTAAGGGGGACGTTGCCTGTCCGCTACTGTTTTTCTTTTTTCGTTTCCGCGTGCGCTTTCCAGACTCGGTCCGCTGAGGTCTAACTCCGATTCCAATACCGATATCCTGGTCACTGTGGTTTTGCGGTCTGGCGTGCAAACACAGAGGAAATACGCAAACACTGCTATGGTCAGCACGAAGAGCGCGAGACCTGCGACCGGGGTACGGGCAAACACGCGCCACATCGCCACCAGATTCATGAACAACGCCGTCCCACGGGTACACGGCGCATGGAGGACAAATTCAAACTACAGTCACAGGATCCACTGGGGCAACAAACGAACAACCATAGTACGCCGACCTGAAAATAAAACGGTAGTTATTACACGACTGATACAGTCAGCTTGCTAGGTTCAGAACTGTTTAGAACAACGGTTTTGCAGTGTAGTGCTAAGCTAACCTGTTTCATGTGCAGGACCAGAGAAGCCTTTTTGTCGTAGAGTAATGCGGAGTGACATCCTTTCCTTACTGTCACCTGTCAACAGCTGTGACACCATCTTCCTGGGCTGGCTCTTGAGATTGTTTACTCCCTCGTGACTGGATGGGTTCTCAAACTCTGTCTTCATAGCTATGCAGCCATAAATTACTCCTGGCGGGGGTACTTGTCCAACCCTCCAGTTGGTGTTCCTGCTGCCTGCTCTATTACACTTTACCTAACTGTTCTCTCTCTTTCTTTTTCTACATTCCACCGGCGGGACTCATGCCCACATCTCGAGAGTTGCTGTCCAGCTTCCTGTCCGTCGCTTGCCCCTCCCTCCCCACCACCGCTGCCAGCTGATCCTGCCGCCATCGGCACCCGGTATTGCCGCCACATCTGGACTGTCATCTAGCTGCTGCAATTTCTACTATTATGGATATTGGCAGTCACCTTTGACCATGCTGGTCATTAAGATCTAGACCCTGAGCCGACCTGAGGAGAATGGGTTTCCCCATTGAGTCTGGTTCCTCCCAAGGTTTCTTCCTAGTTACCTCAGGGAGTTTTTCCTTGCCACTGTTGCCTCTGGCTTGCTCTTGTGGGGGTTTAGGCTGGGTTTTTTCTGTGAA
The DNA here is from genome assembly GCA_022702515.1 of Ilyophis sp. 1 JC-2022. Taxonomy (NCBI): domain Eukaryota; kingdom Metazoa; phylum Chordata; class Actinopteri; order Anguilliformes; family Synaphobranchidae; genus Ilyophis; species Ilyophis sp. 1 JC-2022. Next base: position 111,379,584 of record CM040394.1, on the reverse strand, counting down.
GCGCATTGTGACAACTAGTTGTGAAATGCGCTATATAAATAAATATTGATTTGATTTGCCATCTCCCTCAAGACACCCATAAAGTTCACATTCATGTTTTAGCTAACGCTGTTGGCAGTATTCAGCTAACTTAACGTTAGCAAATAAGCTCACTTTACAATGCAATCTGCTTAAACGCACTTGTTTACTAATTTGATCCTGACCGTGCAATTCTTCCAACTCAAGAATGTATTTACATACATTAAACTACATTTAAATTTAAATACATACATTTAAATACATACAACTAAGGAAGTCTGCTAATTTAAAGGCAAGCTATACGGCCAATTCGCTACTGAACTTCAGATACATTTTGGTCCGGAAATTATTTTGTACTCAAATGTTTTGTTGTTGTTGTATTTCTACGTTTAAACTGTATTAGCAATTGAGAAACAGTGAACAGTTCAGTGCCGTTTAGGAAATCTGTGGCTTAATCCCGTGACAGGGTTTCTGCTTCTTTGGCGAGTTTCTTAGTGGATTTAAAACCAAATACAGAAGCATGACGCCACCTACTGTTCTACAGCAGTACTGTATTCTTCTAACCATAGACGAGAAAAATAAGGTCCTGAAATCCCGCGCAGTCATGTCTGCACGCGTCATTGGACATAATATCTTCTGTAGCTCTATTATTTTTTCAGCGTCGTGTAGTTTATAAACAATCAAGCCGATTTATAGGCTACACATCACACATTTCTGTATTAATTTTCCCAATTAGTTCAGTGTTACTTTCAGGTCTGAGTCCAGTTATTTGGTTAAACATTTCCCCCAAAAATACCTTGTGCTGTTGGCTGGAGACATAACGGTTATGGAGCACGGTGTGTAACTCCACTGCTGTTCAATTCCCAAGTAGCACCTAAGGCGACACGGTGGTGCACAGTGGTTAGCACTCTCGCTTCGCGAGAAAGAGGCTCTGGGTTCGAGTCCCGGTCTGGGTCCTCTCTATGCGGAGTGTGCATGTTCTCCCTATGTTCACATGGGTTCTCCTGGGTACTCCGGGTTCCTTACACACCAAGGACATGTATGTCAATGTAGGTACACCCCTGCCATTGCCCTTGCCCAAGACACAAGTGTCACAACTGGAGTTGGTCCCTGGGCACTGCTCCTAAGTAGTTAGGATGGGTTAAATGCAGAGGGAAAAATTGACCCACAGGGTCAATAAAGTATAACTTAAGTGGGGCACTGCAATTGTCAAGCAAGATACGTAACCTGCTTGAGTAAATATGTAAATATGCAAATATACAGCTGCATAACTGGGTTGTACTTAAAGAATGTAAGCTGTTTAGGTTTCTCTGGATAAAGCATTATGAGAAATATATATCTTGTTAGGCCTATAACTTAAATGTTGGAGTTTTCAGAATATATTTCTGCTATAGGTTGGGTGGCATACTAAAATACAGTTGTTGACTAAAAAGCAATAGCCTCTAGTCAGAATATTAGAATGTTCAACAGCATTGCCCATCTCTCTAATTGACAAAAATGAATAAAAATGTTTTTATCCATTTCAAAAGATTCCCCGAACTCTACCAGCATATTTTGTCAGAAATTTTGGTAGGCTTTCACTAACTTTATCTGGAACACGCGCCCAAGATTACAACCATCTATGCTATACCTACCGTATGACAGAGAAGGACTCCAATGTCCAAATCTACAGTGGTACTATTGGGTAGCTCAATTGTAAACCATTAAGTTTGTCAGTATTTCTTGAGGGAAAACATGTCTTTTCAAGAACTTACCAAGCAAACAGCTTTTAAAATATTTACAACTAAGAAGTTTTATATCGTATATGTATATGCAATTCAGAATCAATCATATAATATCCAAACCTTTTCTTCTTTAGAGGAGAACATTACAAGAGATAATTTGCTATGGTAAAGGCTTGAGCTTTACTACTATTATTAGTACATTTTCTTATGTGTTTGTGTGTGTGGGGGGGGGTTGGTGGTGGAGGGGGGGGGGGGGGGGGGGGGGTCCTTAATTTAAAATAGGGTCCTGAATGTTCAGTAGGAGTTTTAGATTACATCTTACAGGGGCAGCACGTGGTGCAGTGTGTTTCTGCCTCTCGCCTAATGCATGCTGGGATAGGCTCCAGACCCCCCCCCGACACGAAATGACACAAAAGGCAAGAGACACACACATTGGGTGTTAACTTTTATGCACTGGGTTAACGGACATTATAATTATGCTATATGTTTTCAATGATTTACTCAGAGTAGCTTGCATCAAGCCATGATATACAATTAATCTTATTGATGACGTGTCTTCCAAGACATTGTTTACATGATGAACACGACTTACTGATCACTAGAGTATTTCTACAAACAAGTAAAAAAAGATTTTTTAAATTATCATAATCCATTTAGTGTACATAACTTAAAATTTCTAAAAATAACTTTGTATTTGATGTTGCACTTAGTTGCACAGTATCAAGTATTAATTCATGGAATGTCATCTGCATGGTGATTATTTACATATTTCAGTACTATATTAATTTATTGTGCAGGCCTCAATGTTCATTTATTTATTATTTCAGTGATGTTGTAGGCAACAGGCCCTCTAAACGTGAAGCCAAGGTAGAAAGTGACATTCACATTGCCGTAGGGTAATGAGGTGGAATTCAAAGCTGGAATCTTGAACTTCTTCTTCTGTGGACCTTGGAGAAACACAGTCTCATCCTCTGTCCAGCCATGAACAGGCTTCAAGAGTGTTTTTATCTCTGGCATTTTCCACACCTCCCCGCTTAGCCACTTCATCCTTTTTTCTGACACAGGGAGCTTCTTTGTGAGAATCTCCACTTTTCTCTTGTGTACAATCTTGTCCCGTCCATTTCCATTGCTCAGGAAAAAGTGAGTGTAAATTCTCCTCTTCCTGTGGGGCATCTCTTTCATTTTGGTCCAGTAACTTCTACTGAGGCATTCAACAGCTGACATGACAATTTCATATTTGTTTTCTTTATCATGGTCATTGTCTTCTGGCCAGAAAAGCAAGGTGAGCAAGAAAAAAGCACTGGATAAGCATTTACTCTTGTCATTTGGGAACTGCTGGCAGAGAAGCTGAAGGTAATGAAGAGGTGCAAGCTTCGGAGACTGAGTTGAAAGGCAACCTAAAGCAATCTGAGATGCGATGTAGTTCACAAGATCCATTTGGTCCAGACTTGCCTTCAGTGGGTTGGAGGGATACAAGGATATTATTTCCTCCAGCGTTTGGATTTGTCCCCTGTCTGTCTGGTCATGCAGGAGGGAGAAGATTGACGTTATATTCCCACCTCCAAGATGGTATATCTGCATGCGTTTCATGAAAGGAGTCAAGGTAATTGGATTTGCATGGTCTTGCTGCTGTACTGTGCTGAGAGAAACACTGCTGAAATATTTTCCATATGCAGTAGACATGTTTACTAACCAATTCTTTGGATTGTTTATTTTGATCTCGGAGATCACAGCTGTTTCGTCCTCCGCTGCACTTACATCAGTCTGAAAGTAGCTCAAGTCTTCAGAAATCCATTCTAGGGCATTGTGCATCAACTTCCGAAGGCTTTTCAGTTTGCTGTGGAAGCTTTCCCAAGGCTTCTTAACTTCTTCAGGGATGTACTCTGTAACCAGGTACTTCAGGCACTCAGAACTGCCAGTAGCCTTTCTTGAAAACAATTGCAGTGAAAAAATTAGCTTAAACAAGTTGCATCCAACCTCCACTGCAGCAAAAAAGCCTGAGTTGTTCATGGTTTCAGGATCGGAGATGGCTACCATCTGGCAGTCTTTGAAGCACTCTATGGCTTTAAGTGCCGTGTCGATTGCATCTGCTGTGTTTTGTGGCGTCTTTGTCTTTTTTTCAATCTCTTTACATTTGGCATTGAACCATTTCCTATACACCTGACCTTTAGTGTCCAGGATGTAGGAGTTTTGGGGCATCTTTTTTGCAGCTATGTCTGCCCATTTTTCTGCTTCTTCAAATTTTTCATGGCAGTAGTTGAGTCGGGCAAGCTGCTGGGCAAAGAAAGCATCTTTGTTGAAACGAATGTACGCTTCTTTTAGAAGCTCGATAGCCGTGTCCGGGCTTTCTTTTGTCATCACATGTTCAATGAGAGGAGAGAACAAACTGTCTGATTCGTCACCTTTAATGATTCTGCAGCGTCTCATGAACAAATCTCTGAGAAACTTTACATATTCATCTTTTCCAAACCTGTTCTCATAAAGCAGATCCTCATGGAGAAGATTCAGTGCAATTCCACTTTGCGTCAGCTGGCTACTTGACAACTGCTGGAGAATCTGCTTTGCCACCAGTGGATGAATCATACGGATTGAATGAATGTGTGTCTTGTCATCTCTCAAGTGTATGAAGATAAGTTTAGCTTGCTCACTTAAGGATCTCTCAAAGGTGTGTTGGCGGAATCTGTCCATTTGGATGGTCATTCTCATCAAGACCTCACAATGAGACTGGGAGATGAAGGAGTTCTGCACATAGGCGTTGAACAATGCCACATACTGAATGAGCTTTGTGACAACAGACTTGTTGTCAATGTCTTGCAGCAAATGTACCACAAAATCTTGTATGTACTGTGGGTCAAATTCTTCACTCATCAAGACAAATGTCAAGATAAACTCCGGCTGGTACTGTTGTTCGAGCTTCTTTCGTTTCCCAGAAAACTGCCTTTTCTCCTCTGCTGACATTTTGTGGGTGACAGCGACATTCTGGAGAGGTGACTCCTTGCACTTCTTCTCTGGATTGTGTGATCGTCTGCAGGTCAGAAGAATGAAACAGGGCGTCCCCTGGGCGATCTTCTTGGTGTAGACTGCAGTCACCAATTCGTTCCGTAGATCATCCAGGTACTCGTTATCACAGTCTTCCATCAGTAAGAGTACTGGGAGGCACTTTTGTGGAGGGTCTTTTTCTTCATATTCACGTAGGTGAACCGCATGCTCGGACACAATAGCTGGCGAGTATGACGGCTTCACAACTGCACATCTCAGGTCTTTTCTGTTGTTCCAAAGTACCTGTCGTGCAACTGTGCTTCCGCCACTGCCCGGATGGTGGTATATATAGATGCTGTTCACAGGTATTTGATCTGCACCTCTTTTCTGAATGTCACTGAGCAGTTTTGAAATGTCCCTGTATGCATCTCTCTGAATGACTTCCTCAACAAACTTCTTCTCTGCAAGCCAGAAATTCAGCCACTTCACTTTACCACCACGGTAAAACTGCATTTCCAAGTTTTCTTTTTCTGCCTCGATGAAGTCTGTGCTGGTGTCGTCACACTGGTCAACACTCAAGATCTCTAAGGAGTACATCCTTTCCTCTTCTGGAGTTTCAAGTAGGCACTCTCCTTTCGTGAAAACAGACAAATGTTTGGTAGCTCGAGTCGTCAAAGGCTGAATGCGTTGGAGAGTAGCATTCACGTGGCTCATTTTCATCCCCACAACGCTGGAATGGTTCAAGGTCTCTTCACCACAGGATGCTTCCGCAAAGCCTTTCCACTTCTGATAGTTCTCTTCACATTCTGAGATGCAAATGATGTCTTCGTGACCTTCCATGTCAGTGAAAAATTCATAGAAAGTGTGCAACAGAGGCTTCTCTACAGGAGATGTGAGAAGAAATAACACCAAGAAGGAGCCCTTCGGCAAGATCTGTTTGCAGATTAGCGATACGGATTCCCTCAGGAGTGTGATTTTGTTTTTGATCCATGTCATTTCATCACAGGGGAGTTCGTTTCCACGGTAATCGTTTCGTCCGTTGCAAAATATCCAGCTAGTCTGCTCAAACAAGTGCAGGTGCCTCTCAAATTCCCTGATGCTGATGTCACTTGGAATTTTGTAGTTCTGCATGAAATGCATATTTGCGGCGTGGTGCTGAAGGTATTTACCGCAGAATCCGGACACTTTTGAATCTGGGTCAAAATCAAAAACGCAGAAAATCTTCATGTTCAATAAAAAGTCAATGCTTCTCAAATGATCCTGCTGAAATCTGTTTGTGACGAGAATGTACAATTTTTCCTTTTCTATGAACTTCTTCCCGCTGGTCACGAGCATTGTCAGTTTCCTGCCCAAGTCTTCACCGAAATCTGGTGTGTTGAAAAATTGTGACTTCTCAGCCTCTTCTCTCTGATCATCTCTGTCTCTCACACGTTGGTAGAAGTCAAAAACATCTTGGTCAATAACTGGCTCTGTTTTGGATCCTACTCTGCGATAGATTGCTTTCTTTTCGAATTCAACCTTGTTTGATGTTTCATTGAAGTTTGGAAGACGTACAGAGTAGACTCTGTTCTTCACTATGTTCACTGTGGGGACAATGTCAACCTCCACAACGTAAAGTTTTTCCGTGCCGTTCATATCCAAGACCTCGATAAACTGTGGTGGGCGTATACACTGTCGCACATCTTCCCTGTCCGAAGAAGTAAAACACCGTTCTATATAGTCTAACGCATCAACAAAGATGTCTTTCTCTGTCACAGGAAAGCCAAATATTTCACCGTGCACGCAGCCAGTGTCGTCCCTGCTGTCCATCACACCAAAGTGTATTGTGCCATTTGTGCGAATATTCATGCATCCAGCACCAAATTTGAGAACCTCCTTGGCAAATTTAGCTTGTAGCCTTGTCCTGTCCAATTTAACAGCGGTTGCAAGTGATTTGTACTCATGGCAAGGCGTGATAAGATCGATGACACCAGATTCAGGTTGTAGAACATTGTGCTTGACATATGTGAAGTCAATACCTACTTTGATAAAAGGCCTTGGTTTACAGTCGTTCTTAGTGGAAAGCCCGATCACTGATTGGTCCTTAGGTGTCTGTAGTTGAGTCTGATTGGTGCCAGCAGCAATGGTCACATCGCCTGTGCCTTGATGCTCACTGGGACTTCCAGCTCCTTTGCTGAGACTACTCTCTTGAGTTTTCTTGGTCTTTTGAGGTTTGTGTTCTTTGAAAGACTCAACAAGCTCATTTCTTTTTGTGACTACCAGGAGAGCCGGGCCAGATTTCATGTCAATCTCTTTTCTCAGGTTGTCCTCAGTCACCTCACGGAGGATTTTGCCATCCACTTCCTCTTCCTGCAGCTTCTGAACGTACTGCTCCTTCACTCCTATTGACCTCAGCCAGGAGCTCACGTCCGATTCCGTCCATTTCTCAACCGGCTTTTCACCCAATTCGGCTGAGGAAGGAAGATAAAACAGGAAGTCAAATACTGAAAATGTGCAGATGATCTTAAGAACAAGTTACTTATTGTAGGGTAGGTTAAAGTGAGGCATATGCAATTCGCAGGTCAATCAGCAGGATCAAACCTTCCAAAATAAATGTAGATTGTCAATACCCACTCTAGATTAATCGTCAATTTGTGCCAAAGCACATCTCCTACAAGGCTGCTTAACACTTTTCTGCATTTACCCATTTTTTACACATTTGTCAGGTTTGTTGTCCTGTCAGTATAGTTAAATAGAACTGAAAATGCTTTGTTTGCAGAGTTTAAAAATGATAACAAATCACATGGTATACATACCCATTACTCACTCGTGTTCATTTGAAGGAAAAATGCTAAAATCATCAAGATCTCTGCACTCCACCTGAGAAATTGGACAAAATATTTTATTAAAAACCAGTGGCGGCTGGTGATCTAAATATAGGTTGGGGCGCTAGCATTTCTAAAAAAAACCAAATACATCTGACTTTGACTTTAAACAGAAAAAACAAGCCACCTTGTGTCTCAGTTGCATAAGACAGTTTAATTGGCAACAGTGGAGGACAGTTTTTCAAGTAAGACATCACTGATTGTTTCTAATGGCAAACTCTACAGAAAGTGGGCACATTTGATCCCATTAATTTTTCTGATAAAATCTCAAGGCAATCTAACATTTCTGTTTTATTTGGTCTTGCTTTATAATAAAAAGGATTCCCACCAACTTTTAGACCTGGCCCACTCATATTTTGATTAATAAAGGGGTTAAAATTTTTGGATATGTTGCTAATGTTACGTGGACAGAATTGACTGAACTTAGTTAACTTAACAAAACAGTTAAATATCCTTGACTGTATGTTAAAATAATGGAATGTACAGACATACAGCAAATGATTACATGACCATTTCAACATATTTATGAGTTTTTTTGTGCTTCATCAACATATGGATTGGGTTTCACAGAAAACACGGGCTTTTGCTAATGTTACATGGACAGTGTCTAACGTTAGCACAGGGAATCTCCGGGTTCGCCGAATGTACACAATGTTTACATGCATTTACACACGCATTCAACGGGCATCCCAACTTTTCGTCATTTCAACACACATTTCACCTCAAATAATGTGTAGTTTTCATAATTTCGTTTCTTGAATGAGGTGTGCGTTACATGACGCTATCGTTACTTTAGTGGACAGAATATTTATTCATTAATTTCGAGAAATAAAATGAAATTTTTCTCACCCGCCGCTCCAAAATTCGTGAATCTACGATCTTAGCGCAGGCACACAAATACGATGGGAATCACTTCCGCGTTAAATAAAAGTGGATCTCGCAATGTAATACTCGCGAACGTTACTGATTGGTCACGGACAGAAATAACGTTAGCCTTACAATCGGGTTTCTATAAACCTATACAATTGGATTAGCAAAATTCTTCCCGATCATAACAACAAAGGGTTTAATTGAGTTACTTCCTGTGCATTTTAATAGTTACTAAATCCACCGAATCATGTACAGAGAGGGGTATAGCTAACGTTACTGTGATGGACAGAATGAACAGTAACGTTCGCAACTGGAATTAAGCATTGTTTTGAATGTGTGGGATATTTTTCTGTCCACTTCCGATGTATTTTCTGAAATAAAATCTACTACTTTACTCTTTTCTTTTCTTCCAATGAACGCCTTGAGAAAGGTTCTTTTTGCAAAGAAATAACCGAATTTTCTTTGCTTTCTGTTCCACTTGAAGAAGCCATTTCAAATTATCTCTCTTGCTTGGTCTAGGTCTACTTGAATGAATGAGTAGCAGCCGACTGAACCTATCCGTAGTACTTGCGCACTCGCAGTGATATCCTGCTAGATGCCGGCTGGGCGTGATAAACATGCCTTAAATCCAATCCAATAATATCATAAACCATGAGGACTAATCAGAAAAGGGTAGGATAGTCCGGGGCGCACAGGCCTGCGCCCGGGGGCTACTTTTTTGGCCGCGAATCAGGCAGCAGAATCAGGGGGCTCGCCTGAAAATGAATGAGTGCTCTGATTCACCATAACATTACCGGCGCCCTGCAGTCCCCTGAACATGCATATGTAATGTATTAAACTTTAGACAACGCAAGGCCAACATATAACATGTTTAAGCTACTAAAAAATAAAATAATAATAAAAAATAATAATAAAAAATAATAATTTTTTTAAAACTTTTTTCAAAATTTGTATGTGGGGGAGGGGGGGGCGGCGCCCCAGCGCCCTCTATAGGCCGGCCGCCACTGTTAAAAACTCAATTAACTCTTGAAGCACACTTTGACAGTGTTAACTAAGAAAAGTGAAAAAGAAGGCAGTGTAAAAACATTCTGTATTAAAACATTAAGCCTGTTAGTTTTGAGAGATAAGACTTTTAGTACAATGAGTACACCGATGCAAAACTTTAACAATATTGACACTTTGGGAATGAGGAGTCATTTGCAGACATCCTGAGTGTTGTCTATTCATCTTGCATCCATGGTCTGCATTCAATACCAGACTGTGGGGTCCAGAGCCCCCTCTTCCTGAATACCTTGCTGATTTGCATAATTTGTGCCTGTGACGTTAGTTCCCAACTTACTGTGATGCTTCAAAATAGTAGAGATTCAGGATTCAAGATTCATATGTAACTACTACAATGTGATGCTTGCTCCCAACACAGTTATGAAAATGTGGAAGCTGCAGGTTCAGTAACGTTTTCCTGTCTGGTTTCACTATGGAAGTCAATGGAGAAATCAGACAGGAAAAAAGTTACTGAATTTGCACATTCTACATTTTTTCATATGGTGATGGAGAGGTGATGATTTGTAATTCTTTTTTAACCCCCAGAGACTGGTCTCAAATGCCACCCATGAGTGAACAATATCACATATACTGTGTTTGAGTATTGTGATGTAACTTCATTGTACTTCCTAAAATCCAATTAGAGCCATTAAAATGCATTGATGGATCTTCATCTTGGCTTTGTTAGTAAGTATGGCTGTTAAAGTACAATGAAGCAAGCGGACTGACTACTTAAGGAATTCAATGTTTTCTCTTTTATATTTGTAAACAAATCGTAGACTTTACTTTTCACATAGACATTGTAGAGTTTGTTGTGTTGAATACCAACAAAAAATACACTTTTATCAAATGTTGGTACACAATAAAATATGAAAAGGATGGTGATGGGCCTGATGTAATAGACGTACACATATAGCCTAATAATAATGCATGCAGCTACCTCTGATATCTGCTCCAAAAACTAGCCTGGGCCTGGCTTACCGTTAAAGAGGGGGAAGGTGTACTTCTAATAACCTTTTTTTATGATTGGAAAATGTTACTAATTTCAGTTTTAATGCTCACCTTTCATGTTAATAACGTAGATAGTCCATATTTATAATAAGGCAGAAATGCATATGTTAATGTTAATAACAAAGATAGTCCGTATTTATAATAAGGCAGAAATGCATATGGTAATGTTAATAATGAAGATAGTCCATATTTATAATAAGGCAGAAATGTATATGGTAATGTTAATAACAAAGATAGTCCATATTTATAATAAGGCAGAAATGCATATGTTAATGTTAATTATGAAGATAGTCCGTATTTATAATAAGGCAGAAATGTATATGGTAATGTTAATAACGAAGATAGTCCATATTTATAATAAGGCAGAAATGCATATGGTAATGTTAATAATGAAGATAGTCCATATTTATAATAAGGCAGAAATGCATATGGTAATGTTAATTATGAAGATAGTCCGTATTTATAATGAGGCAGAAATGCATATGGTAATGTTAATAATGAAGATAGTCCATATTTATAATAAGGCAGAAATGCATATGGTAATGTTAATAACGAAGATAGTCCATATTTATAATGAGGCAGAAATGCATATGGTAATGTTAATAACGATGATAGTCCATATTTATAATGAGGCAGAAATGCATATGGTAATGTTAATAACGAAGATAGTCCATATTTATAATGAGGCAGAAATGCATATGGTAATTCTGGGCACACAGCCTATTTAATTAATCAGTCTTTAACTTTAACGATACCCCAGAAGTATGTTAAATAAATAATGTAGGGTAATTGTGATACAGATATTTATGTCTCTGAACCATTATTGGTGACTGAAACGTCACAGCATGCTCAGATTTCAACACTAGCCTTAAAGTTCTCATGGCCATGTGCTCATGGTTATATTTTAAAGAATAATACAGAATTTCCCCAAAAATACCCATGCAACACACTTACACTGTGAATAAATTTTATGTGAGCACTCCTTTTCAACTTAACATGTTGACTTATGACTTCAATTCATTTTTATTTTTTTTTACCACAAAACGACTAAAGCTGTCACTCGTTCATTTGACTGGTTTGAATGAAAAGTATTAAATCAGTTGATTGCAAATCTAGAGCCTTGCATGTGGTTATTATCCAATAATAAATTAGCCTACGCTGACATTTATGTTGGAAAATAATAATAATAAGCTTTAATAAATAACAATACTGTGTGTGATGTAAACAAAATTGTGCAGGCTTATGCTGGGAAATGGGAGGAGACAATTTGCGTGCGCATGCAGAAAAGACAAAAAATGTCTTTAATAAAAAAACTTTCACCAGACTGGTTATGAAACCGGTTGGGTGGTAAAAAAAAAAAAACCGGTTCTGCTGGCAGGCCGGCAGAAATATGATCACATCAGTACCGTGCATGATACCATGGTAACATTGACAGGCAGAGCGCAATCAAGCATCCTATTTCGTATTTGAAATGCTGTGTGCCAAGTTATGTGTAAGTTAAAATGGCAGGACTTCGTGAGGTTGCCGTTAGCCCATACGATAAGATATTGAAGCCGTGTCTAAAAGTATTATAAACAAGCATATAGGCCTAATGGTTATAATGTGCCTTTTATAAAACATTTCAAAAACTTTTCAAGAAACCTACCGTGGTGAAAGCAATATGACTGTAAGGGCAGACACTGTCAGCAACTGTAACTTAAAAACATTTTAACGACAGTAAGCATTGCTAAACAGGCTTATCCTACTATGTTAGCATACTTGGTAAATTAGTCTACTGCAGGATGTATAACCTCACCAAACAATAAAAAAGCTCTTCTTGTCATTTGAGCATTGATAGAATAGCTAAATTACGCAATCAATAGCCTAAAGGCTAAAATCAATTCGGATCGGAATATATTATAAATGGTTGTGATAAGCTGCGTTATGGGTTGTAGGCTATTTGTTTGAATGTATTTCAGTGTAAGCTATCAAAGCTACATTATTATGTTATATAACGTTAGCTACATTTCTGAGCAAAGTGGTTTTTCCAAGTTGGCTTAGTTATACGACCAGTTGACTAACGTTACCAAAGTATAATTCCTTCCCTCTTTCGTCTTCACTGTAAACCATTCATTTAATAGAAAATATCAAGAGAGGTAATATTTGAGTATTAACTTACCGTATTTAGCTAGGCACGGAGATGTTCTTGTTAATTTATACGCCAATGCGAGGAAAATAATTGCGGGCGAACTCAAAGCTACTGGAACTTCCACTTCCCTGAATCGCTTGAATCTGCCGTAGCCTAGTGCGCGCTTGTTTCCTTGCAAACAGAATGTTTGTTTATAGGCAAAATGAAGCCTTTCACCCACACCTCAAAAAAAGCCTTTCACCCACACCTCAAAAAAAGCATATGAGCTGCCTGCATGCAGTACTGGAGGGTCGTTTTCTTAAAAAGAAAATCACAGTGGAAAATCCTAGCGTATCCAGTCGAATGAATGGTGTATCTCAAGATATGTATCTTATGCGTAGTAGCTTAGTTAGGCTACATCACAGTTACTTTTCTTTAATATATTCTAAAAGGCCATACAACATTACAACCGCAGCAGTAGCCTAAATATCAGTAACTGCATGCCTACGCAAATATTGCAAATGAAAATGGCAAATAAGTAGGAATAGGAATAGCATAATAAGCGGAAATAATCTTTTAATATAGCCTATTAGATAGTGTAAGAATGATTCCAGCATTTAATATCGCGTGTATAGCTAATTCGTATATCTAATTCGTATAGGCTAATTAATGCATTCCCATATGTAAAAGGTCTGTAAAACTCATATATGATCATAGGCTAGTTTTATAGGCTAAAAATGGTAAGCCTACAATGTAAAATATACAATCGCTCAATGTTTTATAGGGAGTAGCCTACCATGTACAGTATGTTAGGGAACTATTCTCATTTTAGTCTGAAATGTATATGCTAGTTCTCTACCACATAATTATTTTATAAGTTTTGTATTTTTACAGACCTTTTGCATATGGGTTTAAATAACTTATAAATACATTTAATTAGTTAAATTACTAACGGACTTGGCAACACTATAGTTTGCTAACGTGAAATCTGTGGAGTGGTTAAAAATTAGTTTTAATGACTTCAACCTAAGTATGTAAACTTCCGACTTCAACTGTACATACTTTTTATTCAAATGGTTAGAAATCATGCATACAGTCAGGTCCATAAGTATTTGACAGTGACACAATTTTTGTTGTTTTGGCTCTGTACTCCAGCACATTGGATTTGAAATGGAACAGTGACTATGAGTTTAAAGTGCAGACCTTCAGCTTTAATTTTTGGGTTTTTACATCCATATCAGGTGAACGGTGTAGCAATTGTAGCCATTTTTATACATAGTACCCCCCATTTTAGGGGACCAAAAGTAATTGGACAAATTAACATAAACTTGAATAAAGGTCATCATATTTCATATTTGGTTGCATATCCTTTGCATGTCATGACTTAAGAGCAGTGCCCAGGGACCAACTCCAGTTGTGACGCTAGTGCCTTAGTGAAGGGCAATGGCAGGGGTGTACCTACCCTGATATACATGTCTTTGGTGTGGGAGGAAACCGGAGTAAACGGAGGCGAACACGGGGAGAACGTGCGCACTCCAAACAGAAAGGCCCCAGACCGGGACTCAAACCCATAACCTCTTTCTTGTGAGGCGACAGTAACCACTGCACCACCGTGTCGCCTTAGAGGAGCCACTTGGGAATTGAACAGCATTGGAGTTACACACCCTGCTCCATAACCGTTATGCTACACCGCTGGACTGAAAGTCTCCAGCCAACAGCACAAGGTCTTTGGGGGAAAACACATTACCAGGTGACTGACTCAGAACTGAGGGCAACACTGCGCTAATTCGAAAAATTTATATAGAAATATGTTGCAGCCGTTTGCCCAAAAGTTTCAGCGATAAAAAGCACACGTGTTTCCCAATCAGCCAAATCAGGCACCATCTCACCAGAATGAGGACGTACTTCATCCCCTCTCGGTGGAATTCCTTCACCATTTCAGGAAGGTCCCCGAAGCACTGGGGGTCAAAGGTGAAAACTCGACGCTTGTCTGCGTAGTCCAGGTCGTTCCACTGCACATCCTAATGGCAAAGATTTCTGATTATTTTTGCTGCACAAGCTGATATTAAGACTAATTTTAAGTTTGTTCTGCCTGTGTTGATGGACCGTGGAAAGAGGGCGGTGTGGCATGGAGTCGGTACCAGGGGAAAGTGGGCGTCGTGCATCCGCTGCGCTACAGCTCGGGTGGCATTGGTGGTGGGGTACCCCCAGCGGCAGAGATGGAACCCCAGAGACCAGTAGGGGGGCATCATGGGATAGCCTGCAGATGGAGGGAGAAGAGAAAGAGAGATGGAGAACGGGAGTAAGAGAGCGAGAGAGGGAGAGGTTCTTATTTGGTCTCTTCCTATTCTGGTGGGATGGTGTGTGTGGTAAGGATGTCTCCTGGGCGTCTCCCTATGGAGCTATACCAGGCACGTCCAGCTGGGAGGAGACCCCAGGGTAGACCCAGGACTCGCTGGAGGGATTATACCTCCCAGCTGGCCTGGGATCGCCTAGGGATCCCACCGGAGGAGTTGGAGGACGTTGCTGGGGTGAGGGATGTCTGGGCCACTCTGCTTGTCCTCTTGCCACCGTGACCCTGACTTGGATCAAGTGGTTAGAAAATGGATGGATGGTGTGTGTGGATGGGCAGAAGGGGAGAGAGCTATCTTGTTGTGTAACTAAAGCATCTTTAAATTTAAATATGAGAGATAGAGAGGGGGGGAGGGAGAGAGAGACACAGAGGGAGAGAGAAAGAGAGAGAGAGAGAGAGAGAGAGAGAGAGAGAGAGAGAGAGAAAGAGAGAGAGAGAGAGAGAGAGAGAGAAAGAGAGCGAAAGAGATGGAGAGAGAAAGAGAGAGAGAGAGAGAGAGCAAAAGCCACAGATAGAAAAAGGCAGTCGTGAAGACGGGGAGCTCTTGGATCCTCCCTGAGCTCTGATCCTTGTGAGGGCTGAGAAACAAAACCGTACCGATGATCTGGTGGTACTGTCGTACCACACTCTGTGGGTCCGGACCCAGGAAGATGTAGAGGTCCAGAACCCCTCCGATCGTCACCCAGGTGAGAGCTGGGGTGGGCTGGAGCACTACTTCTACAGAGAGAGAGAGAGAGAGTACAGAGGGGAGAGAGAGGGGGAGAGAGAGAGAGAGAGAGAGAGAGAGAGAAAGAACAGAGGGGGGAGAGAGGAAGGTGGAGGGAAAGAGAGAGAGGGGGGGATGAAGGGACGGTGAAGAGAAAGACAAAAGAGGAGTTAAAAGCACATCCCTTTACTTACTGCTAAATACAAACAAGTTTAAAATGTGAGTGAGGACTAAGCACCAGTATCTGTCCGTTTTTACCAGTCAATAATTAAATTAATGAAACCAGCAACGAATCAACATTTATATTTTAATCATGTGACGTTCCCTTCAATTGTTAGTTCACAAAAACAATTTCTTGATTCAAAGTGATTACTTATATATATAAATAAATAAATAAATAAGGGAACATAAACATGGAAAGGGGTCGTTGCCATGGCGCTCACCCATTGCGTTGCTGTTGAGCAGGAAGGCGCCGTGAGCCTGACCGTCCCCTTCCTGTACCAGGTAGAATGGGTGGGACCCGTACAGGTTGGCATCACTCTGTAAGAAACAAGGTGCCAAAGTCATTGTGGGCTGGACTGGTCATTCAAAAAAAAAAATCTGAATGACCCCCCACCCCCACAATCAGGCCCAGGGCAGCAGAAAGGCTACAGCTGTGTCTGGTGCATGGTGACGATGATGAGGAGGAATATCAGATGTAAGTGTAGATGAGGAAGACGTAAGCGACAGTGACGAGGACGGCGGTGATGTCAGACTCACGTGGGGGGCCATGTCCCGGTTCCACAGTGTGATGGAGGTCCAGTTGAGGTCGAGGGTAATGGGGGTGTAGTGCTCCCCCAGGCCAGACAGCAGGGCAGAGGGCAGAGAGGTGGACATCTGTAGATACTGGTCAGCAAAGAGCAGGGGGGCCACTGTGGTGTTCACTCTGAGACTCCCAAAAACACACACGCACAGACACACAGAGACACACAAACACAAACACACAGAGACACACAAAAACACACACACACACATATATCCAACCCAATATACACACACAGGAACACAGACCCAGCCTATTAGACACAGAACATGTGGTGGAATGTCACAAAATTAATAGTTATTTGTGTCTAAGCTACATCATAACCCCTGCAGCACTGAGTCTCATTTAGATGTCCCTGCTTGAGATTCTGCAGATATCATAGATATTTGTATTCAGTTCAAGGTAATCCCGTCACAGTTATTTTATTGTTCCGAGCACGATACTGATTGTGAAGGAAAGCCAGACTCACAGCACACGACCGTTGGATTTGCGACGCACTATGAATCCAAAGGGATCAGGATGAAACTCGACGGCGTAGAGGGTCCCTTGCGCCTCGGGGTTCATCCTGGGCTGGGCCAGAGACAGCGGAACCTCGTACCTGGGATGTGCAGGGTCCTTCAACTACAGGTGAGCAGGTAAACGCGACAAAATAAATCATTACAACATGATGTCTTTCAGAGATGCCAATAACACTCCCATGTCTAGCAGTGTGAGCCAGACCAGGTTTTAAAAAAAACATAGTGCACTGATTGGATCTCACTGAGTGCACTATGTTCTGGCTTTTACTCAGTGCAGTTATCCATCAAACTCAGTAATCCTGCTTTGTGAAATACCCCCAGTGGGGTATACCAAGAGGCTAACTGGATAACTGCACTGAGTAAAACCTGTAACAGCCTTTTTTATTTAGTTTGTTCCCGATTTGTGAGGGTTCCGGGTTTTACCCAGTGCAGTCATTCAGCTAACTCCGTAATCCTGCTTCGTGATATAGGCCCCAGATATGGAGGGGTGTGCTTGAAAACGCATCTGAGAAACTATTAAACTGGTGGCTTCGAATCAGTCCATACTGTCATACACAGAATGGCTCAAGCTGTGGTGTACTGGGAAATGTTTATTACAACAGTGTCTCTCAAGCTAAGGCAAGTCTCAGGTTTGATCCACGTGATTTCAACAGGTAAAATTTGGATGACACTCACTGTGAGGTGCAGACAACCTGCTGACTCCTCTCTGACCTCCAGACGGAGGGTAGAAATATCCTGGGGCAGGTAGGAGGGTGTAGGGCGGGTTAAGGTGGCTGTCTGGCCCGGGGGGCTTAGGGAGAGGGGTCCCATTTTGTAGCCAGGGTAAGACGGTGGGTAGAAGCACCACGGAGGTCCGTTAGAGAAGCTGTTCCTCAGCGGGACATAGCAGCACCCTCGAGCCTCGCATTCCGCCCGGCTCAGAGACCGGTCTCGCGCGCAGTCAAAGCGTTCTACGAGGGGCAGCTGACATAACTCCCCCCGTGGTGCAGAGCGGGACACCGGGGAGAGTTTTATTTTCGATTCAGGTCGGTAAGGGGGACGCTGCCTGTCCGCTACTGTTTTTATTTTTTCGTTTCCGCGTGCCCTTTCCAGACTCGGTCCGCTGAGGTCTAACTCCGATTCCAATACCGATATCCTGGTCACTGTGGTTTTGCAGTCTGGCGTGAAAAAATACGAAAACACCGCTATGGTCGGCGTGAAAAAATACGAAAACACCGCTATGGTCAGCACGGAGAGCGCGAGACCTGCGACCGGGGTACGGGCAGACACGCGCCACATCTCCACCAGATTCATGAACAACGCCGTCCCACGGGTACACGGCGCATGGAGGACAAATTCAAACTACAGTCACAGGATCCACTGGGGCAACAAACGAACAACCATAGTACGCCGACCTGAAAATAAAACGGTAGTTATTACACGACTGATACGGTCAGCTTGCTAGGTTCAGAACTGTTTAGAACAACGGTTTTGCAGTGTAGTGCTAAGCTAACCTGTTTCATGTGCAGGACCAGAGAAGCCTTTTTGTCGTAGAGTAATGCGGAGTGACATACTTTCCTTACTGTCACCTGTCAACAGCTGTGACCCCATCTTCCTGGGCTGGCTCTTGAGATTGTTTACTCCCTCGTGACTGGATGGGTTCTCAAACTCTGTCTTCATAGCTATGCAGCCATAAATTACTCCTGGCGGGGGTACTTGTCCAACCCCCCAGTTGGTGTTCCTGCTGCCTGCTCTATTACACTTTTCCTAACTGTTCTCTCTTTTTCTACATTCCGCCGGCGGGGCTCATGCCCCGCATCTCGAGAGTTTCTGTCCAGCTTCCTGTGCGTCGCTTGCCCCTCCCTCCCCACCACCGCTGCCAGCTGATCCTGCCGCCATCGGCACCCGGTATTACCGCCACATCTGGACTGTCATCTAGCTGCTGCAATTTCTACTATCATGGATATTGGCAGTCAGTTTTGACCATGCTGGTCATTAAGATCTAGACCCTGAGCCGACCTGAGGAGAATGGGTTTCCCCCTTGAGTCTGGTTCCTCCCAAGGTTTCTTCCTAGTTACCTTAGGGAGTTTTTCCTTGCCACTGTTGCCTCTGGCTTGCTCTTGTGGGGGTTTAGGCTGGGTTTTTTCTGTGAAGCGCATTGTGACAACTAGTTGTGAAACGCGCTATATAAATAAACATTGATTTGATTTGCCACTTTGCCATCTCCCTCAAGACACCCATAACGTTCACGTTCATGTTTTAGCGAACGCTGTTGGCAGTATTCAGCTAACTTAACGTTAGCAAATAAGCTCACTTTACAATACAATCTGCTTAAACGCACTTGTTTACTAATTTGATCCTGACCGTGCTATTCTTCCAACTCAAGAATGTAAACTGAAGACGAGCTGTTAACTACCACAGTAACATAACTAAGGAAGTCTGCTAATTTAAAGGCAAGCTATACGGCTAATTCGCTACTGAACTTCAGATACATTTTGGTCCGGAAATTATTTTGTACTCAAATGTTTTGTTGTTGTTGTATTTCTACGTTTAAACTGTATTACCAATTTAGAAACAGTGAACAGTTCAGTGCCGTTTAGGAAATCTGTGGCTTAATCCCGTGACAGGGTTTCTGCTTCTTTGGCGAGTTTCTTAGTGGATTTAAAACCAAATACAGAAGCATGACGCCACCTACTGTTCTACAGTAGTATTGTATTCTTCTAACCATAGACGAGAAAAATAAGGTCCTGAAATCCCGCGCAGTCATGTCTGCACGCGTCATTGGACATATCTTCTGTAGCGCTATTATTTTCTCAGCGTCGTGTAGTTTACAAACAATCAAGGCGATTTATAGGCTACACATCACACATTTATGTATTAATTTTCCCAATTAGTTCAGAGTTACTTTCAGTTCTGAGTCCAGTTATTTGGTTAAACATTTTCCCAAAAAATACCTTGTGCTGTTGGCTGGAGACATAACGGTTATGGAGCACGGTGTGTAACTCCACTGCTATTCAATTCCCAAGAAGCACCTAAGGCGACACGGTGGTGCACAGTGGTTAGCACTCTCGCTTCGCAAGAAAGAGGCTCCGGGTTCGAGTCCCGGTCTGGGTCCTCTCTATGCGGAGTGTGCATGTTCTCCCTATGTTCACATGGGTTCTCCTGGGTACTCCGGGTTCCTTACACACCAAGGACATGTATGTCAATGTAGGTACACCCCTGCCATTGCCCTTGACTAAGACACAAGTGTCACAACTGGAGTTGGTCCCTGGGCACTGCTCCTAAGTAGTTAGGATGGGTTAGATGCAGAGGGAAAAATTGACCCACAGGGTCAATAAAGTATAACTTAAGTGGGGCACTGCAATTGTCAAGCAAGGTAACCTGCTTGAGTAAATATGTAAATATACAGCTGCATAACTGGGTTGTACTTAAAGAATGTAAGCTGTTTAGGTTTCTCTGGATAAAGCATTATGAGAAAAATATATCTTGTTAGGCGTATAACTTAAATGTTGGAGTTTTCAGAATATATTTCTGCTATAGGTTGGGTGGCATACTAAAATAGTTGTTGACTAAAAAGCAATAGCCTCTAGTCAGAATATTAGAATGTTCAACAGCATTGGCCATCTAATTGACAAAAATGAATAAAAATGTTTTTATCCATTTCAAAAGATTCCCCGAACTCTACCAGCATATTTTGTCAGAAAGTTTGGTAGGCTTTCACTAACTTTATCTGGAACACGCGCCCAAGATTACAACCATCTATGCTATACCTACCGTATGACAGAGGAGGACTCCAATGTCCAAATCTACAGTGGTACTATTGGGTAGCTCAATTGTAAACCATTAAGTTTGTCAGTATTTCTTGAGGGAAAACATGTCTTTTCAA
The DNA here is from genome assembly GCA_022702515.1 of Ilyophis sp. 1 JC-2022. Taxonomy (NCBI): domain Eukaryota; kingdom Metazoa; phylum Chordata; class Actinopteri; order Anguilliformes; family Synaphobranchidae; genus Ilyophis; species Ilyophis sp. 1 JC-2022. The sequence continues at coordinate 111,358,726 of CM040394.1, read as the reverse complement.
GAACTTACCAAGCAAACCGCTTTTAAAATATTTACAACTAAGAAGTTTTATATGTATATGCAATTCAGAATCAATCATATAATATCCAAACCTTTTCTTCTTTAGAGGAGCAAATTACAAGAGATACTTTGCTATGGTAAAGGCTTGAGCTTTACTACTATTATTAGTACATTTTCTTATGTGTTTGTGGGGGGGTTGGAGGTGGAGTGGGGGGGGGGGTCCTTAATTTAAAATAGGGTCCTGAATGTTCAGTAGGAGTTTTAGATTATATCTTACAGGGGCAGCACGTGGTGCAGTGTGTTTCTGCCTCTCGCCTAATGCAGGGGTTTTCAAAGTGGGGGCCGCGGCCCAACGGGGGGCCGCCAGGGGGCGCCAGGGGGGCCAATTGGAAGGGAGAGGAAAATGGAAAATGCAACAAAAAAAAACAAAAAATTATTTAAAAAATTAATTTCAATTCAATTCATAAGATTACTGTGCCGGTTTAAAATAAGATATAAATTGTTATAAATCCTTTCATATCGAAATTAAGTCTTTGCCATGCCCTTCTTTCAATCGCAGCCAATAACTAACCGTCTGCCTGTCAGTCAAAGCGTTGCGTTGAGCTGCTAACGGCCCGATTATGGAATCAAAAGTATTGTGTTGTGTATTAAGAAGCTGTATGTTAGATTTTTTCATATTTGCCAGTGTAATTAAAAAAAATTTTTTTAAAGCCATTTCGCAATAGGGGGGCCCCAGCCAGAGGCTACGACGATTTGAGGGTCCTTGGCATGGAAAGGTTTGGGAACCCCTGGCCTAATGCATGCTGGGATCGGCTCCAGACCCCCCCCCCCCCCCCCCCCCGACACGAAATGACACAAAAGGCAAGAGACACACACATTGGGTGTTAACTTTTATGCACTGGGTTAACGGACATTATAATTATGCTATATGTTTTCAATGATTTACTCACAGTAGCTTGCATCAAGCCATGATATACAATTAATCTTATTGATGACGTGTCTTCCAAGACATTGTTTACATGATGAACACGACTTACTGATCACTAGAGTATTTCTACAAACAAGTAAAAAAAGATTTTTAAAATTATCGTAATCCATTTAGTGTACATAACTTAAAATTTCTAAAAATAACTTTGTATTTGATGTTGCACTTAGTTGCACAGTATCAAGTATTAATTCATGGAATGTCATCTGCATGGTGATTATTTACATATTTCAGTACAATATTAATTTATTGTGCAGGCCCCAATGTTCATTTATTTATTATTTCAGTGATGTTGTAGGCAACAGGCCCTCTAAACGTGAAGCCAAGGTAGAAAGTGACGTTCTCATTGCCGTAGGGTACTGAGGTGGAATGCAAAGCTGGAATGCATAACTTCTTCTTCTGAGGACCTTGGAGAAACACAGACCCATCCTCTGTCCAGCCATGAACAGGCTTCAAGAGTGTTTTTATCTCTGGCATTTTCCACACCTCCCCGCTTAGCCACTTCATCCTTTTTTCTGACACAGGGAGCTTCTTTGTGAGACTCTCCACTTTTCTCTTGTGTACAATCTTGTCCCGTCCATTTCCATTGCTCAGGAAAAAGTGAGTGTAAATTCTCCTCTTCCTGTGGGGCATCTCTTTCATTTTGGTCCAGTAACTTCTACTGAGGCATTCAACAGCTGACATGACAATTTCATATTTGTTTTCTTTATCATGGTCATTGTCTTCTGGCCAGAAAAGCAAGGTGAGCAAGAAAAAAGCACTGGATAAGCATTTACTCTTGTCATTTGGGAACTGCTGGCAGAGAAGCTGAAGGTAATGAAGAGGTGCAAGCTTCGGAGACTGAGTTGAAAGGCAACCTAAAGCAATCTGAGATGCGATGTAGTTCACAAGATCCATTTGGTCCAGACTTGCCTTCAGTGGGTTGGAGGGATATAAGGATATTATTTCCTCCAGCGCTTGGATTTGTCCCCCGTCTGTCTCGTCATGCAGGAGGGAGAAGATTGACGTTATATTCCCACCTCCAAGATGGTATATCTGCATGCGTTTCATGAAAGGAGTCAAGGTAATTGGATTTGCATGGTCTTGCTGCTGTACTGTGCTGAGAGAAACACTGCTGAAATATTTTCCATACGTAGTAGACCTGTTTACTAACCAATTCTTTGGATTGTTTATTTTGATCTCGGAGGTCACAGCTGTTTCGTCCTCCGCTGCACTTACATCAGTCTGAAAGTAGCTCAAGTCTTCAGAGATCCATTCTAGGGCATTGTGCACCAACTTCCGAAGGCTTTTCAGTTTGCTGTGGAAGCTTTCCCAAGGCTTCTTAACTTCTTCGGGGATGTACTCTGTAACCAGGTACTTCAGGCACTCAGAATTGCCAGTAGCCTTTCTTGAAAACAATTGCAGTGAAAACATGAGCTTAAACAAGTTGCATCCAACCTCCACTGCAGCAAAAAAGCCTGAGTTGTTCATGGTTTCAGGATCGGAGATGGCTACCATCTGGCAGTCTTTGAAGCACTCTATGGCTTTAAGTGCCGTGTCGATTGCATCTGCTGTGTTTTGTGGCGTCTTTGTCTTTTTTTCAATCTCTTTACATTTGGCATTGAACCATCTCCTATACACCTGACCTTTAGTGTCCAGGATGTAGGAGTTTTGGGGCATCTTTTTTGCAGCTATGTCTGCCCATTTTTCTGCTTCTTCAAATCTTTCATGCCAGTAGTTGAGTCGGGCAAGCTGCTGGGCAAAGAAAGCATCTTTGTTGAAACGAATGTACGCTTCTTTTAGAAGCTCGATAGCCGTGTCCGGGCTTTCTTTTGTCATCACATGTTCAATGAGAGGAGAGAACAAACTGTCTGATTCGTCACCTTTAATGATTCTGCAGCGCCTCATGAACAAATCTCTGAGAAACTTTACATATTCATCTTTTCCAAACCTGTTCTCATAAAGCAGATCCTCATGGAGAAGATTCAGTGCAATTCCACTTTGCGTCAGCTGGCTACTTGACAACTGCTGAAGAATCTGCTTTGCCACCAGTGGATGAATGATACGGATTGAATGAATGTGTGTCTTGTCATCTCTCAAGTGTATGAAGATAAGTTTAGCTTGCTCACTTAAGGATCTCTCAAAGGTGTGTTGGCGGAATCTGTCCATTTGGATGGTCATTCTCATCAAGACCTCACAATGAGACTGGGAGATGAAGGAGTTCTGCACATAGGCGTTGAACAATGCCACATACTGAATGAGCTTTGTGACAACAGACTTGTTGTCAATGTCTTGCAGCAAATGTACCACAAAATCTTGTATGTACTGTGGGTCAAATTCTTCACTCATCAAGACAAATGTCAAGATAAACTCCGGCTGGTACTGTTGTTCGAGCTTCTTTCGTTTCCCAGAAAACTGCCTTTTCTCCTCTGCTGACATTTTGTGGGTGACAGCGACATTCTGGAGAGGTGACTCCTTGCACTTCTTCTCTGGATTGTGTGATCGTCTGCAGCTCAGAAGAATGAAACAGGGCGTCCCCTGGGCGATCTTCTTCGTGTAGACTGCAGTCACCAATTCGTTCCGTAGATCATCCAGGTACTCGTTATCACAGTCTTCCATCAGTAAGAGTACTGGGAGGCACTTTTGTGGGGGGTCTTTTTCTTCATATTCACGTAAGTGAACCGCATGTTCGGACACAATAGCTGGCGAGTATGACGGCTTCACAACTGCACATCTCAGGTCTTTTCTGTTGTTCCAAAGTACCTGTCGTGCAACTGTGCTCCCGCCACTGCCCGGATGGTGGTATATATTGATGCTGTTCACAGGTATTTGATCTCCACCTCTTTTCTGAATGTCGCTGAGCAGTTTTGAAATGTCCCTGTATGCATCTCTCTGAATGACTTCCTCAACAAACTTCTTCTCTGCAAGCCAGAAATTCAGCCACTTCACTTTACCACCACGGTAAAACTGCATTTCCAAGTTTTCTTTTTCTGCCTCGATGAAGTCTGTGCTGGTGTCGTCACACTGGTCAACACTCAAGATCTCTAAGGAGTACATCCTTTCCTCTTCTGGAGTTTCAAGTAGGCACTCTCCTTTCGTGAAAACAGACAAATGTTTGGTAGCTCGAGACGTCAAAGGCTGAATGCGTTGGAGAGTAGCATTCACATGGCTCATTTTCATCCCCACAACGCTGGAATGGTTCAAGGTCTCTTCACCACAGGATGCTTCCGCAAAGCCTTTCCACTTCTGATAGTTCTCTTCACATTCTGAGATGCAAATGATGTCTTCGTGACCTTCCATGTCAGTGAAAAATTCATAGAAAGTGTGCAACTGAGGCTTCTCTACAGGAGATGTGAGAAGAAATAACACCAAGAAGGAGCCCTTCGGCAAGATCTGTTTGCAGATTAGCGATACAGATTCCCTCAGGAGTGTGATTTTGTTTTTGATCCAAGTCATTTCATCACAGGGGATTTCGTTTCCACGGTAATCGCTTCGTCCGTTGCAAAATATCCAGCTAGTTTGCTCAAACAAGTGCAGGTGCCTCTCAAATTCCCTGATGCTGATGTCACTTGGAATTTTGTAGTTCTGCATGAAATGCATATTTGCGGCGTGGTGCTGAAGGTATTTACCGCAGAATCCGGACACTTTTGAATCTGGGTCAAAATCAAAAACGCAGAAAATCTTCATGTTCAATAAAAAGTCAATGCTTCTCAAATGATCCTGCTGAAATCTGTTTGTGACGAGAATGTACCATTTTTCCTTTTCTATGAACTTCTTCCCGCTGGTCATGAGCATTGTCAGTTTCCTGCCCAAGTCTTCACCGAAATCTGGTGTGTTGAGAAATTGTGACTTCTCAGCCTCTTCTCTCTGATCATCTCTGTCTCTCACACGTTGGTAGAAGTCAAAAACACCTTGGTCAATAACTGGCTCTGTTTTGGATCCTACTCTGCGATAGATTGCTTCCTTTTCTAGTTCAACCTTGTTTGATTTTTCCTTGAAGTTTGGAAGACGGACAGAGTAGACTCTGTTCTTCACTATGTTCACTGTGGGGACAATGTCAACCTCCACAACGTAAAGTTTTTCCGTGCCGTTCATATCCACGACCTCGATAAACTGTGGTGGGCGTATACACTGTCGCACATCTTCCCTGTCCGAAGAAGTAAAACACCGTTCTATATAGTCTAACGCATCAACAAAGATGTCTTTCTCTGTCACAGGAAAGCCAAATATTTCACCGTGCACACAGCCAGTGTCGTCCCTGCTGTCCATCACACCAAAGTGTATTGTGCCATTTGTGCGAATATTCATGCATCCAGCACCAAATTTGAGAACCTCCTTGGCAAATTTTGCTTGTAGCCTTGTCCTGTCCAATTTAACAGCGTTTGCAAGTGATTTGTACTCACGGCAAGGCGTGATAAGATCGATGACACCAGATTCAGGTTGTAGAACATTGTGCTTGACATATGTGAAGTCAATACCTTCTTTGCTAAAAGGCCTTGGTTTACAGTCTTTCTTAGTGGAAAGCCCGATTACTGATTGGTCCTTGGGTGTCTGTGTCTGTAGTTGAGTCTGATTGGTGCCAGCATCAATGGTCACATCGCCTGTGCCTTGATGCTCACTGGGACTACTCTCTTGAGTTTTCTTGGTCTTTTGAGGTTTGTGTTCTTTGAAAGACTCAACAAGCTCATTTCTTTTTGTGATTATCAGGAGAGCCGGGCCGAATTTCATGCCAATCTCTTTTCTCAGGTTGTCCTCGGTCATCTTCATGAGGATGTTGCCATCCACTTCCTCTTCCTGCAGCTTCTGAACGTACTGCTCCTTCACTCCTATTGACCTCAGCCAGGAGCTCACGTCCGATTCCGTCCATTTCTCAACCGGCTTGTCACCCAATTCGGCTAAGGAAGGAAGATAAAACAGGACGTCAAATACTAATAATGTGCAGATGATCTTAAGAACACGTTACTTATTGTAGGGTAGGTTAAAGTAAGGAACAGCATCTTTTATTTGGAAATGTATAGTACAGAGGTAGCCAACATGGTGCCCGCGGGCACATGGTAGCCCGCAGGGACCACGTGAGTCGCCCGCGAGGCATGTTCTAAAAATAGCACTAATCACCATGGAGATCTGTCTTAATAAAAATTGTATTTAATTGCGTTGCTGTTCTTTTTAAATCAAAAGCGCTTGCATTAATATAGATATGAAAATGACAATATATAATATAAAATTTAAAAAACAAAAATGTTTGTTTCTGAAGTCAAAGAATAATGTGTGCGCAAGACAAACAGCCATTGCTGAGACAAGGAAGCGGGCGCAGCTACGTTGGGGAGCTAGATGTGGTTTTTACCCCCAAAATAAAGAAAACATGGCAGAAAAGCGAAATAAAACATACTATTTTCACAATGACTGGGAGGAAGAGTTCTTTTTTACGACAGTGAAAGAAAAATGTGTGCGTCTCATTTGCGGGGCGACTTTGGCGACGGCAAAGCGGCACAACATGGAGACACTTCAGTACGTGTCACCAAAGCTTCCATGCTAACTACCCACCCGGTAGCGCACTACGGACAGAAAAAGCCTGTGACTAAAAAAATGTTAGAAGTGATCATTTGTACAAAAATATAACGTGTGATTTTGAACAAAATGCTACAAATTTGCTTATTCATACAAAACTGTCAAGAAAGATATTTACAAAAATATCAGAGATGTGATAACTCTTTCAAATGTTGAAACAGATTAACAGAAATAAATACTGTTGCGTGTTTAAATACATCTGTGTTTCCTACCATGTGAAATCATTGTTAATAATTATTGTGAGGAGTAATTCCCATTGACGTGATTAATATTTTGGTGTTTGGGTTTGAAAGGCACAATCATCATGTGTTAATATCCCTTAAAACTTTAGTTTCACCAGAAAAGGGCGTTGTTGTCTAATAAAGTATTAAACAGGGTAATAAAAGGAAGTAATAATATCTAAGTCTCTTCACATATATTATTATTAAAAGGTGATCTGTGCAACTTTCTTATTCAGGAAGTTTGTATCAAACAAGTAGCCCTCTGTACTACTCAGTACCCTTTAAGTAGCTCTCAGTTTCAAAAAGGTTGGTGACCCCTGGTATAGTACAAGCAGATGCAAACTGTTGCTAAGGACACATATGGGAAACTTGGCGCTATGGCATATACAATTCGCAGGTCAATCAGCAGGATCAAACCTTCCAAAATAAATTGCATGTAGATTGTCAATACCCACTCTAGATTAATCGTCAATTTGCGCCATAGCACATCTCCTACAAGGCTGCTTAACACTTTTCTGCATTTACCCATTTTTTACACATTCGTCAGGTTTGTTGTCCTGTCAGTATAGTTAAATAGAACTGAAAATGCTTTGTTTGCAGAGTTTAAAAATTATGATAACAAATCACATGGTATACATACCCATTACTCACTCGTGTTCATTTGAAGGAAAAATGCTAAAATCATCAAGATCTCTGCACTCCACCTGAGAAATTGGACAAAATATTTTATTAAAAACTCAACTCTTGAAGCACATACAGTCAAGCCGGAATGTTAATAATGAAGATAGTCCATATTTATAATAAGGCAGAAATGCATATGGTAATGTTAATAACAAAGATAGTCCGTATTTATAATAAGGCAGAAATGCATATGGTAATGTTAATAATGAAGATAGTCCATATTTATAATAAGGCAGAAATGCATATGGTAATGTTAATAACGAAGATAGTCCATATTTATAATAAGGCAGAAATGCATATGGTAATGTTAATAACGAAGATAGTCCATATTTATAATAAGGCAGAAATGCATATGGTAATGTTAATAACGAAGATAGTCCATATTTATAATAAGGCAGAAATGCATATGGTAATGTTAATAATGAAGATAGTCCATATTTATAATAAGGCAGAAATGCATATGGTAATGTTAATAATGAAGATAGTCCATATTTATAATAAGGCAGAAATGCATATGGTAATGTTAATAATGAAGATAGTCCATATTTATAATAAGGCAGAAATGCATATGGTAATGTTAATAATGAAGATAGTCCATATTTATAATAAGGCAGAAATGCATATGGTAATGTTAATAATGAAGATAGTCCATATTTATAATAAGGCAGAAATGCATATGGTAATGTTAATAATGAAGATAGTCCATATTTATAATAAGGCAGAAATGCATATGGTAATGTTAATAATGAAGATAGTCCATATTTATAATAAGGCAGAAATGCATATGGTAATGTTAATAATGAAGATAGTCCGTATTTATAATAAGGCAGAAATGCATATAGTAATGTTAATAATGAAGATAGTCCGTATTTATAATAAGGCAGAAATGCATATGGTAATGTTAATAACAAAGATAGTCCATATTTATAATAAGGCAGAAATGCATATGGTAATGTTAATAACAAAGATAGTCCATATTTATAATAAGGCAGAAATGCATATGGTAATGTTAATAATGAAGATAGTCCGTATTTATAATAAGGCAGAAATGCATATGGTAATGTTAATAATGAAGATAGTCCGTATTTATAATAAGGCAGAAATGCATATGGTAATGTTAATAATGAAGATAGTCCGTATTTATAATAAGGCAGAAATGCATATAGTAATGTTAATAATGAAGATAGTCCGTATTTATAATAAGGGCAGAAATGCATATGGTAATGTTAATAACAAAGATAGTCCGTATTTATAATAAGGCAGAAATGCATATGGTAATGTTAATAATGAAGATAGTCCATATTTATAATAAGGCAGAAATGCATATGGTAATGTTAATAATGAAGATAGTCCATATTTATAATAAGGCAGAAATGCATATGGTAATGTTAATAACGATGATAGTCCATATTTATAATGAGGCAGAAATGCATATGGTAATGTTAATAACGAAGATAGTCCATATTTATAATGAGGCAGAAATGCATATGGTAATGTTAATAACGAAGATAGTCCATATTTATAATGAGGCAGAAATGCATATGGTAATGTTAATAACAAAGATAGTCCATATTTATAATAAGGCAGAAATGCATATGGTAATGTTAATAACGAAGATAGTCCATATTTATAATAAGGCAGAAATGCATATGGTAATGTTAATAATGAAGATAGTCCATATTTATAATAAGGCAGAAATGCATATGGTAATGTTAATAATGAAGATAGTCCGTATTTATAATAAGGCAGAAATGCATATAGTAATGTTAATAATGAAGATAGTCCGTATTTATAATAAGGCAGAAATGCATATGGTAATGTTAATAATGAAGATAGTCCGTATTTATAATAAGGCAGAAATGCATATAGTAATGTTAATAATGAAGATAGTCCGTATTTATAATAAGGGCAGAAATGCATATGGTAATGTTAATAATGAAGATAGTCCATATTTATAATGAGGCAGAAATGCATATGGTAATGTTAATAATGAAGATAGTCCGTATTTATAATAAGGCAGAAATGCATATGGTAATGTTAATAATGAAGATAGTCCATATTTATAATAAGGCAGAAATGCATATGGTAATGTTAATAACAAAGATAGTCCATATTTATAATAAGGCAGAAATGCATATAGTAATGTTAATAATGAAGATAGTCCGTATTTATAATAAGGGCAGAAATGTATATGGTAATGTTAATAACAAAGAAAGTCCATATTTATAATAAGGCAGAAATGCATATGGTAATGTTCATAACGAAGATAGTCCATAAGGCAGAAATGCATATGGTAATGTTAATAACGAAGATGGTCCATATTTATAATAAGGCTTTCACCAGACTGGTTATGAAACCGGTTGGGTGGTAAAAAAAAAAATTAAAATCCCTGTTTGAAGCAAAACAATACAATAACTTCTAGGCAGGCCGGCAGAAATATGATCATATCAGTACCGTGCATGATACCATGGTAACCATGCACGGACTAGTCCGACTATAAGGGATATTGACAGGCAGAGCGCAATCAAGCATCCTATTTCGTATTTGAAATGCTGTGTGCCAAGTTATGTGTAAGTTAAAACCTGACTTCGTGAGGTTACCATTAGCCCATACGATAAGATATTGAAGCCGTGTCTAAAAGTACTATAAACAAGCATATAGGCCTAATGGTTATAATGTGCCTTTTATAAAACACAATTTTCAAGAAACCTACCGTGGTGAAAGCAATATGACTGTAAGTGCAGACATTGTCAGCAACTGTAACTTTAAAACATTTTAACGACCGTAAGCATTGCTAAACAGGCTTATCCTACTATGTTAGCATACTTGGTAAATTAGCCTACTGCAGGATGTATAACCTCACCAAACAATAAAAAAGCTCTTCTTGTCATTTGAGCATTGATAGAATAGCTAAGTTACGCAATCAATAGCCTAAAGGCTAAAATCAATTCGGATCGGAATATATTATAAATGGTTGTGATAAGCTGCGTTATGGGTTGTAGGCTATTTGTTTAAATGTATTTCAGTGTAAGCTACATCAAAGCTACATTATTCTGTTATATAACGTTAGCTACATTTCTGAGCAAAGTGATTTTCCCAAGTTGGCTTAGTTATAGGACCAGTTGACTAACGTTACCAAAGCATAATTCCTTCCCTCTTTCGTCTTCACTGTAAACCATTAATTTAATAGAAAATATCAAGAGAGGTAATATTTGCGTATTGACTTACCGTATTTAGCTAGGCCCGGAGATGTTCTTGTTCATTTATACGCCAAAGCGAGGAAAATAATTGCGGGCGAACTCAAAGCTACCAGAAATTCCACTTCCCTCAATCGCTTTGAATCTGCCGTAGCCTCGAGCGCGCTCGTTTCCTTGTAAACAGGATGTTTGTTTAGATAGGCAAAATGAAGCCTTTCACCCACACCTCAAAAAAGCTTATGAGCTGCCTGCGTGCAGTACTGGAGGGTCTCCTTTCATGAAAGTGAAAGTTTCGTTTTCTTGAAAACGAACGTTTGGCTGCTGATAAAGAAAATCACAGTGGAAAATCCTAGCGTATCCAGTCGAATGGTGTATCTCAAGTTAGGTATCTTATGCGTAGTAGCTTAGTTAGGCTACATCACAGTTACTTTTCTTTAATATATTCTAAAAGGCCATACAACATTACAACCGCAGCAGTAGCCTAAATATCAGTAACTGCATGCCTACGCAAATATTGCAAATGAAAAATGGCAAATAAGTAGGAATAGGAATAGCATAATAAGCGGAAATAATCTTTTAATATAGCCTATTAGATAGTGTAAGAATGATTCCAGCATTTAATATCGCGTGTATAGCTAATTCGTATATCTAATTCGTATAGGCTAATTAATGCATTCCCATATGTAAAATGTCTGTAAAAATGATATATGATCATAGGCTAGTTTTATAGGCTAAAAATTGTAGGCCTACAATGTAAAATATACAATCGCTCAATGTTTTATAGGGAGTAGCCTACCATGTACAGTATGTTAGGGAACTATTTTCATTTTAGTCTGAAATGTATATGCTAGTTCTCTACCACATAATTATTTTATAAGTTTTGTATTTTTACAGACCTTTTGCATATGGGTTTAAATAACTTATAAATACATTTAATTAGTTAAATTACTTTAAAGTAGATGTCCTAACTGACTTGCCAACACTATAGTTTGCTAACATGAAATCTGTGGAGTGATTAAAAATTAGTTTAAACTTCCGACTTCAACTGTACATACATTTTATTGAAATGGTTAGAAATCATGCATACAGTCAGGTCCATAAGTATTTGGACAGTGACACAATTTTTGTTGTTTTGGCTCTGTAGTCCAGCACATTGGATTTTAAATGGAACAGTGACTATGAGGTTAAAGTGCAGACCTTCAGCTTTAATTTTTGGTTTTTACATCCATATCAGGTGAACGGTGTAGCAATTGTAGCCATTTTTATACATAGTACCCCCCATTTTAGGGGACCAAAAGTAATTGGACAAATTAACATAAACTTTAATAAAGTTATCATATTTCATATTTGGTTGCATATGCTTTGCATGTCATGACTTCCTGATGTCTGTGACCCAACAATATCAAAATTATCTTGATATCTTATTTTCAGGTACTCTTACAACCCATACTATAATCTTTCTGCATTTGAATGGATCTCTATGGGAATTGGGGGGTGGGACTAGATTAAACTGTAAATTACATGGGAGCAGTTTGGAACCTATGGTTGACTAAATGGCTGCAAGTGATCAAGAGTTTCCATCACTCTGCTGCCAGATATGCAGTAGATATGGATGGATCACTGTAAGGGTTGTTTCTCCTTACTCATTTTTCCATAGAGTTGAAAAGGAAAATAAGTCAGGAGAAACAACCCTTAAAGTGATCCATCCATATCTACTGTATATCCGGCAGCAGAGTGATGGTTTGAGGCTAGTTTGATACATCAGACTCTTAATCACTTGCAGCCATTTAGCCAACGATGGGTTCCAAACTGCTCCCATGTAATTTACAGCTTAATCTAGTCCCACCCCCCAATTCCCATAGAGATCCATTCAAATGCAGAAATATAATAGTATCGCTTGTAAGAGTACCTGAAAATAGGATACAATTGCTACACTGTTGACCCGATATGGATGTAAAAACTCTCAAATTAAAGCTGAAAGTCTGCACTTTAACCTCATAGTCACCGTTCCATTTCAAATCCAATGTGCTGGAGTACAGAGCCAAAACAACAAAAATTGTGTCACTGTCCAAATACTTATGGAACTGATTGTATATCATATGAATAAATAAATAAAATAAAATGTGTTTTAAAACATTTATGATTAAAAATGTACATCACCAAAAATTATCAAAATGCACATCACCAAAAATTATCAAAATGCACAAAGTCTCATGTCCAAAATGTGTTAATATATTTTATACATTTTTATACATTGGATTTCGACATTGGAGTCCTCTGTCATACGGTAGATATAACATAGATAGTCGTAATCTTGGGCACTTCTTGTTCCAGATAAAGTTTGTGAGAGCCTACCGAAGTTTCAGACGTAAATATTTAGGGGGATATTTTGAAGCGAATAAAGAAATTTGAGGAGGGTATTAATTTTTAAGATATTTAGTCAATTAGGGAGATGGGTAATGCTGTTGAACATTGTAATATTTTAAATAGAGCTTTTGCATTGCAGACAACAGCAGTATTTTAGTGTCCCACCCAACCTGTCCCAACATATACAAATATATTCTGAAAACTGCAGCATTTAAGATATATTTTTTTCATAATATTAATGCTGTACAGCTGCATATTTACATATTTACTCAAGCAGTATCTACCCTGATATACATGTCTTTGGTGTGGGAGGAAACCGGAGTAAACGGAGGTGAACACGGGGAGAACGTGCGCACTCCAAGCAGAAAGGAGCCAGGCCGGGACTCAAACCCATAACCTCTTTCTTGTGAGGCGACAGTAACCACTGCACCACCGTGTCGCCTTAGAGGAGCCACTTGGGAATTGAACAGCATTGTGGTTACACACCCGGCTCCATAACCGTTATGCTACACCGCTGGACTGAAAGTCTCCAGCCAACAGCACAAGGTCTTTGGGGGAAAACACATTACCAGGTGACTGACTCAGAACTGAGGGCAACACTGCGCTAATTCGAAAAATTAATATAGAAATATGTTGCCTGGAACTGTTGGATTGTTTGTAAATGACATGATGCTCAAAGAATAGAGCTACAGAAGATATCTAACTATAAAGGAAGAAATCCTCTCTGTTCTTTTGTCTGTCTGTATTTCACTTTGCTCGACAACCGGGCACTGTATGAAGTTGAAATTTGCTAGGTGTATTGCTCGAGACCCTAGGAAGGGCAGTGCTGACTGTGAAGTTGATTGGATGAGCAGTTCTCCAGAAAATAAGCTATTTGTCCTAAAAACTGTATGAGGATATAATCTGGAGCAGCTAGAGGGTACTGTGACATCATCAGCTGCAGAGGCTTCTAGAATGCATTGGAACATTGTCAACATTCCACCATTCATTTAAATGGCACAGAAATCGACTTTTTAACTTAAATCTAACTATAAAGGAAGACATCGTGTCTGGTTTCTGTGTTAAACTTAAATTTAACAGCTGCTAGAGTGCATTGGAACATTATCAGCTGCAGAAGGTTTGTTGCTAAGACAACAATCGCTATATATCAAAACTTTTCAAGCTTGCGAAAACTGGAAAATTGGTCCGTTCCAAACGAGGTTCTCAAGAAAGCTGCAAGCATCAATACCGGGGGCCAAGCAATCCGAACGGGCACGGGCACTGTACTAGTTATGTCCAATGAGGCGTGCAGACATGACTGTGGGGGATTTCTGGACCTTATTTTACTACTGTATCAACAGGTCAGATAGGTTCATCGTCCATTCCACACTGCAGAACATTAACTTTGGGTGAGTTTAATTTTTCTGACTTTTAAGGGTTTTTTCTCTTAACTTTTCCCCCATAGTTCTATAGGAAAATGAGTCAGGAGAAATAACCCTTGCAGTGATCCATCCACATCTACTCCATATCTGGCCACAGAGTGATAGTAACTTGAAGGGTTTAGAAATAGAATAACTTTTATTTTCCCGCTAGGGAACTTCAGTTGTAGCCCCAGCAACAACAAAAAAGACAGTGGGGCAGACCCACAACACACAAACAGAATCATTACATGAATCGAGTGAATTAAAGTGCAATACAGCCATTATTAAAAATAGACCTCGCTGTCCCAAGATGTCCAGTGTCACCAAGCAGTCCAACACAAAAACTCCGCCTCCACGACTCTCCACCATATACGCAGCGCCACGGTCCCTGTACACCGCCGAAACGGAGCACCGAACTGCGTCAATCTTCCCAGTCGTCTCCTCACTGCTCCCCCGCATTATGTTCTCCTTCCCTTGCTGCCTTTTGAAGATTGCCTTCAGTCCCGAAATCTTCAACTCTGGTGAAGAGCGATGGTAAACTTTGTTGCTGCAGACTGCAGATCCAACGGACATTCCCGAGCATATGTTGCGAATGCGTCTCCATGGTGACAACCACAAACAAAATTGTATGGACTAGACAATCCATCAATATTATCAAAACGAGTAGCAGGAGTGCCCTGGTACTATGTACAAAAGGCTATGTACAAAAGGTTCTATAATTTCTAAACGGTTCATCCGATATGGATGAAAATACCCTCAAATGAAAGCTGACAGTCTGCACTTAAACCTCATTATCATTGTATCAATGTTATTCACTTCACCTGTCAGTGGTATTAATGTTGTGGCTGATCAGCATATTTTACAGTTACAGCCTCCTGGTCACAGCATATCATCTGCAGAAATCTGACTAATCAGGTAATTAACTGAGCAAGTACAAGTAGAGATTGACCAGACTGTCACACCTGACTCCCAGGTCAAGGGAGGGTGGAAAACCAGCAGTTCACACACCACGACGATCGTGATTTTAATACTCCTGTTCCTCATGTCAGTTTAAAATGACTTGGGGCTCTGGCACATAATCTGGAACCCTTTGTCAATCTTCAACATATCCTTGAACTGTTGCTACAGGACAAGCCAATTTTATCAGGTCGGTAAATTCTTTTTCCTTGTACCATCTTCATAAGATAATGATAATGACACAAAAGGCAGACACACACATTGGTTGTTAACTTTTATGCGCTGGGTTAACGGATGTATTCAATGATGTTGTATGTTTTCAATGATTTACTAAGTAGCGTGCATCTTGTTGAACGTATCCAAACCATGATATATTAATGACATGTCTACCAAGACACTGTTTACACAATTAACATGATTTATTGATAATTAGGGCCGGATTTACTAAAGGATTGCGACTGCTTTTCCCGACGCTAAAGTAGTCGCTTCGCTACAAGATTGCAATATCTACGCCGGATTTACTATACGGTCACACTGGGTCAAAATCGCTATTAGGATGTAATTTGCGGGGATTATGTCACTCTGCGACTTTCCTTTTGGTGCATAGTTAAATGTCTTCATGTATACGTGTACCTGGAGTGAACACGCTATAAAATTGTGGAGATTATATAAATTAGGTCACATAAGTATGCCGTCTGATTTACTAAAGCATGCAGTAATTGCGACTCTCCTCTTTGCGTGGGAAGTTTTTGAACTCAGGCGGTAATTTTTCGGTCGGTGCTGATAGAGCCGATATCTCACACACAGGATGCTGGAGAAAGGTGTCGGGCTGTATACGCACATCCTTGTTTGTACTAATCACTTCTCATTTATTTTCAGATAAACTATGAAATTATAGGCTATTTGTTTTATTGAAAAGATGCAAGACTTCTATTGCAGTCATCAGCTAGCAGTTAGTATAAAAACAGACTTCTGAATTTAAACAATGTAGGCTAAACAATTGTTATGCCTATGCGTTAATTCGGTATAAATTAATTGTGAATAGTTGTACTTTCAGATGCTCTGTGGCCTTCTCCCGTCACAAGTTAATCCTCCCACCCCATTACTTGCTCATTTTGCAAGGATTTCTACTGTTATTCTATGTTAATATTCTGTCCTTAGTTGGACCACCACCTGTGTCTTTTACCCGCATTGTGTTGTATTATAAAGGTTTTTCTAAAATCACGCCAGTACATTCTCTACTGTTCATTAATTTATTTTATGTGATGTAATTCAAAAATGTTCTCCTCTCCGTTGGTGTTGTATATGCTGTAATACGGCGTTGTGTACCTCGTAAATTTAAGTTATCTTTTTCTTGTGGTTATCTTGCTACTTATCCATCAGTATCCATTTCTTGGCTCCTTATAATCTGGACAGGTCATTGTTTTTGACCATTTTTATGGGGTGTCTACGACCGCGAATTAAGACCAGTCTGTATCTGCGGGCGCAACAGAACCGAAATATAGCGAATGTTTTATAGGTACGTTCCTACCTTTGAACAAAAGAAGGACTGAGCAGTGAATGCTTTACACTGACAAATTTTATGGGCCAGCTCTTCAGTCTGCAATAAAACGTGATGAGCAGGCTAGCTTGGAGGATGCCCTCTGATTTAATAAATGTCTAATGGGCGATAGAGAGTACGTGAATGTAACAGGCAAGTCCTCTCATTTGAGAATACAACAGCAGAATAAAATGTAATATCGGGTAATATCGCAATTTGTTTTGAATTTTTGTATCGCGATATATTGAATTTCTATATATTTTCTCATCCCTAACATGTACTGTACCCCTGCAGCAGAGCAGAGTGGTCAAGCTGGAGTGTCGTGCTGAATTATGTCCTGTAGGTAGGAAAGTTTCTGTCCTGTAGGCTTTTTTTATGCAGACCATATGACTAATGTATTATGCAAACCAAGATTAATTTCCCATTTTATGTTATTGCAGTGATGTTGTAGGCAATAGGCCCTCTAAACGTGAAACCCAAATAGAATGTGACATTCTCATTGCCGTAGGGTACTGAGGTGGAATTAAAAGGTGGAATCTTAAACTTCTTCTTCTGTGGACCTTGGAGAAACACAGACCCATCCTCTGTCCAGCCATGAACAGGCTTCAAAAGTGTTTTAATCTCTGGCATTTTACACACCTCCCCGCTTAGCCACTTCATCCTTTTTTCTGACACAGTGAGCTTCTTTGTGAGAATCTCCACTTTGCTCTTGTGTACAATCTTGTCCCATCCATTTCCATTGCTCAGGAAAAAGTGAGTGTAAATTCTCCTCTTCCTTTGGGGAATCGCTTTAATTTTGGCCAAGTAACTTCTACTGAGGCATTCAACAGCTGACATGACAATTTCGTATTTGTTTTCTTTATCATGGTCATTGTCATTGTCTTCTGGCCAGGAAAGCAAGGTGAGCAAGAAAAAAGCACTGGATAAGCATTTACTCTTGTCATTTGGGAACTGCTGGCAGAGAATCTGAAGGTGCTGAAGAGGTGCAAGCTTCGGAGACTGAGTTGAAAGGCAACCTAAAGCAACCTGAGATGCGATGTAGTTCACAAGATCCATTTGGTCCAGACTTGCCTTCAGTGGGTTGGAGGGATATAAGGATATTATTTCCTCCAGCACTTGGATTTGTCCCCTGTCTGCCTGTTCATGCAGGAGGGAGAAGATTGATGTTATATTCCCACCTCCAAGATGGTATATCTGCATGCGTTTCATGAAAGGAGTCAAGGTAATTGGATTTTCATGGTCTTGCTGCTGTACTGTGCTGAGAGAAACACTGCTGAAATATTTACCATACGTAGTAGACCTGTTTACCAACCAATTCTTTGGATTGTTTATTTTGATCTCGGAGGTCACAGCTGTTTCGTCCTCCGCTGCACTTACATCAGTCTGAAAGTAGCTCAAGTCTTCAGAGATCCATTCTAGGGCATTGTGCACCAAAACCTGAAGGCTTTTCAGTTTGCTGTGGAAGCTTTCCCAAGGCTTCTTAACTTCTTCGGGGATGTACTCTGTAACCAGGTACCTCAAGCACTCAGGGCCACCAGTTTTGCTTGAAAACAATTGCAGTGAAAAAATTAGCTTTAACAAGTTGCATCCAACTTCCACTGCAGCAAAAAACCCTAAATTCATGGTTTCAGGATCAGAGATCCTGGAAAAGCAGTCTACGGCTTTAAGTGCTTTGTCAATTGCCTGTACTGTGTTTTGTGGCGTCTTTGTCTTTTTTTCAATCTCTTTACATTTGGCATTGAACCATCTCCTATACACCTGACCTTTAGTGTCCAGGATGTAGGAGTTTTGGGGCATCTTTTTTGCAGCTATGTCTGCCCATTTTTCTGCCTCTTCAAATTTTTTATGGGAGTAGTTGAGTCGGGCAAGCTGCTGGGCAAAGAAAGCATCTTTGTTGAAACGAATGTACGCTTCTTTTAGAAGCTCGATAGCCGTGTCCGGGCTTTCTTTTGTCATCACATGTTCAATGAGAGGAGAAAACAAACTGTCTGATTCGTCACCTTTAATGATTCTGCAGCGCCTCATGAACAAATCTCTGAGAAACTTTACATATTCATCTTTTCCAAACCTGTTCTCATAAAGCGCATCCTCGCGGAGAAGATTCAGTGCAATTCCACTTTGCGTCAGCTGGCTACTTGACAACTGCTGAAGAATCTCCTTTGCCACCAGTGGATGAATGATACGGATTGAATGAATGTGCGTCTTGTCATCTCTCAAGTGTATGAAGATAAGTTCAGCTTGCTCACTTAAGGATCTCTCAAAGGTGTGTTGGCGGAATCTGTCCATTTGGATGGTCATTCTCATCAAGACCTCACAATGAGACTGGGAGATGAAGGAGTTCTGCACATAGGCATTGAACAATGCCACATACTGAATGAGCTTTGTGACAACAGACTTGTTGTCAATGTCTTGCAGCAAATGTACCACAAAATTTTGTATGTACTGTGGGTCAAATTCTTCACTCATCAAGACAAATGTCAAGATAAACTCCGGCTGGTACTGTTGTTCGAGCTTCTTTCGTTTCCCAGAAAACTGCCTTTTCTCCTCTGCTGACAATTTGTGGGTGACAGCGACATTCTGGAGAGGTGACTCCTTGCACTTCATCTCTGGATTGTGTGATCGTCTGCAGCTCAGAAGAATGAAACAGGGCGTCCCCTGGGCGATCCTCTTGGTGTAGACTGCAGTCACCAATTCGTTCCGTAGATCATCCAGGTACTCGTTATCACAGTCTTCCATCAGTAAGAGTACTGGGAGGCACTTTTGTGGGGGGTCTTTTTCTTCATATTCACGTAGGTGAACCGCATGCTCGGACACAATAGCTGGCGAGTATGACGGCTTCACAACTGCACATCTCAGGTCTTTTCTGTTGTTCCAAAGTACCTGTCGTGCAACTGTGCTCCCGCCACTGCCCGGATGGTGGTATATATTGATGCTGTTCACAGGTATTTGATCTGCACCTCTTTTCTGAATGTCACTGAGCAGTTTTGAAATGTCCCTGTATGCATCTCTCTGAATGACTTCCTCAACAAACTTCTTCTCTGCAAGCCAGAAATTCAGCCACTTCACTTTACCACCATGGTAAAACTGCATTTCCAAGTTTTCTTTTTCTGCCTCGATGAAGTCTGTGCTGGTGTCGTCACACTGGTCAACACTCAAGATCTCTAAGGAGTACATCCTTTCCTCTTCTGGAGTTTCAAGTAGGCACTCTCCTTTCGTGAAAACAGACAAATGTTTGGTAGCTCGAGTCGTCAAAGGCTGAATGCGTTGGAGAGTAGCATTCACATGGCTCATTTTCATCCCCACAACGCTGGAATGGTTCAAGGTCTCTTCACCACAGGATGCTTCCGCAAAGCCTTTCCACTTCTGATAGTTCTCTTCACATTCTGAGATGCAAATGATGTCTTCGTGACCTTCCATGTCAGTGAAAAATTCATAGAAAGTGTGCAACTGAGGCTTCTCTACAGGAGATGTGAGAAGAAATAACACAAGAAAGAGCCCTTCGGCAAGATCTGTTTGCAGATTAGCGATACGGATTCCCTCAGGAGTGTGATTTTGTTTTTGATCCATGTCATTTCATCACAGGGGAGTTCGTTTCCACGGTAATCGTTTCGTCCGTTGCAAAATATCCAGCTAGTCTGCTCAAACAAGTGCAGGTGCCTCTCAAATTCCCTGATGCTGATGTCACTTGGAATTTTGTAGTTCTGCATGAAATGCAGATTTGCAGCGTGGTGCTGAAGGTATTTACCGCAGAATCCGGACACTTTTGAATCTGGGTCAAAATCAAAAACGCAGAAAATCTTCATGTTCAGTAAAAAGTCAATGCTTCTCAAATGGTCCTGCTGAAATCTGTTTGTGACGAGAATGTACCACTTTTCCTTTTCTATGAACCTTTTCCCGCTAGTCACAAGCATTTTCAGTTTCCTGCCTAAGTCTTCACCGAAATCTGGTGTGTTGAGAAATTGTGACTTCTCAGCCTCTTCTCTCTGATCATCTCTGTCTCTCACACGTTGGTAGAAGTCAAAAACACCTTGGTCAATAACTGGCTCTGTTTTGGATCCTACTCTGCGATAGATTGCTTCCTTTTCTAGTTCAACCTTGTTTGATTTTTCCTTGAAGTTTGGAAGACGTACAGAGTACACTCTGTTCTTCACTATGTTTACTGTGGGGACAATGTCAACCTCCACAACGTAAAGTTTTTCCGTGCCGTTTATGTCCACGACCTCGATAAACTGTGGTGGGCGTATACACTGTCGCACATGTTCGCTGTCAGAAGAAGTAAAACACCGTTCTATATAGTCTAACGCATCAACAAAGATGTCTTTCTCTGTCACAGGAAAGCCAAATATTTCACCGTGCACACAGCCAGTGTCGTCCCTGCTGTCCATCACACCAAAGTGTATTGTGCCATTTGTGCGAATATTCATGCATCCAGCACCAAATTTGAGAACCTCCTTGGCAAATTTAGCTTGTAGCCTTGTCCTGTCCAATTTAACAGCGTTTGCAAGTGATTTGTACTCACGGCAAGGCGTGATAAGATCGATGACACCAGATTCAGGTTGTAGAACATTGTGCTTGACATATGTGAAGTCAATACCTTCTTTGCTAAAAGGCCTTGGTTTACAGTCTTTCTTAGTGGAAAGCCCGATCACTGATTGGTCCTTGGGTGTCTGTAGTTGAGTCTGATTGGTGCCAGCAGCAATGGTCACATCGCCTGTGCCTTGATGCTCACTGGGACTTCCAGCTCCTCTGCTGAGACTACTCTCTTGAGTTTTCTTGGTCTTTTGAGGTTTGTGTACTTTGAAAGACTCAACAAGCTCATTTCTTTTTGTGACTATCAAGAGAGCCGGGCCGAATTTCATGTCAATCTCTTTTCTCAGGTTGTCCTCGGTCACTTCACGGAGGATTTTGCCATCCACTTCCTCTTCCTGCAGCTTCTGAACGTACTGCTCCTTCACTCCTATTGACCTCAGCCAGGAGCTCACGTCCAATTCCGTCCATTTCTCAACCGGCTTTTCACCCAATTCGGCTAAGGAAGGAAGATAAAACAGTACGTCAAATACTAATAATGTGCAGATGATCTAAAAAACACGTTACTTATTGTAGGGTAGGTTAAAGTAAGGAACAGCATCTTTTATTTTGAAATGTATAGTACAAGCAGATGCAAACTGTTGCTAAGGATACATATGGGAAACTACATTAATATGGCGCTATGGCATATGCAATTCGCAGGTCAATCAGCAGGATCAAACCTTCCAAAATAAATTGCATGTAGATTGTCAATACCCACTCTAGATTAATCGTCAATTTGCACCATAGCACATCTCCTACAAGGCTGCTTAACACTTTTCTGCATTTACCCATTTTTTTAAACAAATTTTTCAGGTTTGTTGTCCTGTCAGTATAGTTAAATAGAACAGAATTTTCAGTGCTTTTCAGTTTGCAGATTAAAAAAACTATGATAACAAATCACATGGTATACATACCCATTATTCACTCGTGTTCATTTGAAGGAAAAATGCTAAAATCATAAAGATCTCTGCACTCCACCTGAGAAATTGGACAACATATTTTATTAAAAACTCAACTCTTGAAGCACATACAGTCAAGCCGGAAAGTCTGCACTCCCCTTTCACCTTCTCCACATTTTATGACATTACAGACATATTCTACAATAGATTGAGTTCATTTTTTGTCTCAAAATTCTACACAAAATAGCCCATAATGACAAAGTGACAACAGGTTTTTAGACATTTGTGCTAATTTATTAAAAATCTAAATGTTAAATATCATATGTACACAAGTGTGTATGCACACCCTTTGATATGACACCCAAAAGTGAGCTGAGGTGCATTTTGTTTCCACTGATACTGCTTGAGATGTTTCTACAACTTAATTGGAGTCCACCTGTGATAAACTCAATTGATTGGACATGATTGGGGATTGCCAACACCTGCCTATCTAAGGTCCCACAGTAAACTCCAAGCCATGGGGTCAAAGGAATTATCTGCAGATCTCAGAAACAGGATTGTGTCAAGGCATAGATCTGGAGAAGGGTACGGAAAAATCTCTGCAGCAGTAGAGGTCCCAAAGAGCACAGTGGCCACCATCATTCATAAATGGAAGAAGTTTGGAACCACAAAGAATCTTCCTTGACCTGGCCGCCCTGCCAAACTGAGCAATAGGGGAAGACGGGCCTTGACCACGGAGGTGAGCAGGAACCCGAGGGTCACTCTGACAGAGCTCCAGCGTATCCTTGTGGAGATGGGAGAACCTTTCAGAAGATCAACCATCCAGGCAGCACTCCACCAATCAGACCTTTATGGTAGAGTGGCCAGACGGAAGCCCCTCCTTAGTAAAAGGCACATCACAGCCCGCTTGGAGTTTGCCAAAAGGCACCTAGAGGACTCTCAATTCATGAGAATCAAGATTCTCTGGTCTGATGAAACCAAAATTGAACTTTATGGCCTGAATACCAAGCGTCACGTCTGGAGGAAACCAGGCACCGCTCGCATCGATCACCTGGCTAATACCATCCCTACAGTGAAGCATGGCGGTGGCAGCATCATGATGTGGGGATGTTTTTCAGCAGCGGGAACGACTAGTCCTGATAGAGGGAAAGATGAATGCAGCAAAGTACACCGAGATCCTTGAAGAAAACCTGCTCCAGAGCGCTTTGGACCTCAGACTGGGGCGAAGGTTTACCTTCCAACATGACAACGACACGAAGCACACAGCCAAGAGAACAAAGGAGTGGCTTCGGCGAAAGTCTGTGCGTGTCCTTGAGTGGCCCAGCCAGAGCCCAGACCTGAATCCAATTGAACATCTGTGGAAAGAGCTGAAAATGGCTGTGTACCGACGCTCCCCATCCAACCTGATGGAGCTTGCAAGGATATGCCAAGAGGAATGGGCAAAAATGTCCAGAAACAAGTGTGCCAAGCTCGTAGCTTCTTTCCCAAGACGCATTGAAGCTGTAATCGCTGCCAAAGGTGCAGCAACTAAGTATTAGGCCTATTTTTGTCAGTAAAATAAAATTGCATATTTTCAAAAAACCTGTTTTCACTTTGTCATTATTGGCTATTGTGTGTAGATGTTTGAGGCAAAAAATTTACTCAATCTATTGTAGTATAAGTCTGTAACGTAATAAAATGTGGAGAAGGTGAAAGGGGTGTGCAGACTTTCCGGCTTGACTGTACGTTTGACAGTGTCAAACTAAGAAAAGTGAAAAATAAGGCAGTGTAAAAACATTCTGTATTAAAACATTAAGCCTGTTAGTTTTGAGAGATCAGACTTTTAGTACAATGAGTACACCTATGCAAAACTTTAACAATATTGACACTTTGGAGTCATTTGCGTCTCTGAACCATCATTGGTGCCTGAAACGTCACAGCATGCTCAGATTTCAACACTAGCCTTAAAGTTCTCATGGCCATGTGCTCATGGTTATATTTGAAAGAATAATACAGCATTTCCCCAAAAATACCCATGCAACACACTTACACTGTGAATACATTTTATGTGAGCACTCCTTTTCAACTTAACATAACTTATGACTTGCAAAAAACTTTCACCAGACTGGTTATGATACTGGTTGGGTGGCAAAAGAAACACCTGTTTGAAGCAAAACAATAACAATACAATCTGTTCTAGGCAGGCCGGGAAAAATCTGATCATATCACTACCGTGCATGACACCACGGTAACCATATAAGCGAATATAATCGATATTGACGAGCAGAGCGCAATCAAGCATCCTATTTCGTATTTGAAATGGCAGCGGTGTGTCAAGTTGTTATGTGTAAGTTTCAATGGTAGGACTTCAAAATGTCACATTCCTGTAGCCGAGCGAAAGAAGACTAATGTTAACCTAACCTGAGGTTACGTTTGCCCATCACTTCGCTTAGCCTACACTAGCACGATAAGATATTGAAGCCGTGTCTAAGTATAAACAAAAATATAATGGTTATAATGTGCCTTTTACAATTTTCAAGAAGCCTACCGTGGTGAAAACGAAGCAGACATTAAGTGTAACTGCAGACATTCGACATTGTCAACAACTATAACTTTATAACATTTTGTATTTCTACGTTTAAACTGTATTACTAATTTAGAAACAGTGAACAGTTCAGTGCCGTTTAGGAAATCTGTGGCTTAATCCCGTGACAGGCTTTCTGCTTCTTTGGCGAGTTTCTTAGTGGATTTAAAACCAAATACAGAAGCATGACGCCACCTACTGTTCTACAGTAGTACTGTATTCTTCTAACCATAGACGAGAAAAATAAGGTCCTGAAATCCCGCGCAGTCATGTCTGCACGCGTCATTGGACATAATATCTTCTGTAGCTCTATTATTTTTTCAGCGTCGTGTAGTTTACAAACAATCAAGGCGATTTATAGGCTACACATCACACATTTATGTATTAATTTTCCCAATTAGTTCAGTGTTACTTTCAGTTCTGAGTCCAGTTATTTGGTTAAACATTTTCCCCCAAAAATACCTTGTGCTGTTGGCTGGAGACATAACGGTTATGGAGCACGGTGTGTAACTCCACTGCTGTTCAATTCCCAAGAAGCACCTAAGGCGACACGGTGGTGCACAGTGGTTAGCACTCTCGCTTCGCGAGAAAGAGGCTCCGGGTTCGAGTCCCGGTCTGGGTCCTCTCTATGCGGAGTGTGCATGTTCTCCCTATGTTCACATGGGTTCTCCTGGGTACTCCGGGTTCCTTACACACCAAGGACATGTATGTCAATGTAGGTACACCCCTGCCATTGCCCTTGCCCAAGACACAAGTGTCACAACTGGAGTTGGTCCCTGGGCACTGCTCCTAAGTAGTTAGGATGGGTTAAATGCAGAGGGAAAAATTGACCCACAGGGTCAATAAAGTATAACTTAAGTGGGGCACTGCAATTGTCAAGCAAGGTACGTAACCTGCTTGAGTAAATATGTAAATATGCAAATATACAGCTGCATAACTGGGTTGTACTTAAAGAATGTAAGCTGTTTAGGTTTCTCTGGATAAAGCATTATGAGAAAAATATATCTTGTTAGGCCTATAACTTAAATGTTGGAGTTTTCAGAATATATTTCTGCTATAGGTTGGGTGGCATACTAAAATAGTTGTTGACTAAAAAGCAATAGCCTCTAGTCAGAATATTAGAATGTTCAACAGCATTGCCCATCTCTCTAATTGACAAAAATGAATAAAAATGTTTTTATCCATTTCAAAAGATTCCCCGAACTCTACCAGCATATTTTGTCAGAAAGTTTGGTAGGCTTTCACTAACTTTATCTGGAA
This sequence comes from Ilyophis sp. 1 JC-2022, assembly GCA_022702515.1. NCBI lineage: Eukaryota > Metazoa > Chordata > Actinopteri > Anguilliformes > Synaphobranchidae > Ilyophis > Ilyophis sp. 1 JC-2022. The sequence goes on along the minus strand of CM040394.1, from coordinate 111,332,541 downwards.
CACGCGCCCAAGATTACAACCATCTATGCTATACCTACCATATGACAGAGAAGGACTCCAATGTCCAAATCTACAGTGGTACTATTGGGTAGCTCAATTGTAAACCATTAAGTTTGTCAGTATTTCTTGAGGGAAAACATGTATTTTCAAGAACTTACCAAGCAAACAGCTTTTAAAATAAGAGGTTTTATATGTATATGCAATTCAGAATCAATCATATAATATCCAAACCTTTTCTTCTTTAGAGGAGCAAATTACAAGAGATAATTTGCTATGGTAAAGGCTTGAGCTTTACTACTATTATTAGTACATTTTCTTATGTGTTTGTGGGGGGGGGGGGGGGCAAATGTTTATGTCCTTAATTTAAAATAGGGTCCTGAATGTTCAGTAGGAGTTTTAGATTATATCTTACAGGGGCAGCACGTGGTGCAGTGTGTTTCTGCCTCTCGCCTAATGCAAGGGTTTTCAAAGTGGGGGCCGCGGCCCAACGGGGGGCCGCCAGGGGGCGCCAGGGGGCGCCAATTGGAAGGGAGAGGAAAATGGAAAATGCAAAAAAAAAAAAACTTTTTTTTAAATTTATTTCAATTCAATTCATGAGATTACTGTGCCAGTTTAAAATAAGATATAAATTGTTATAAATCCTTTCATATCGAAATTAGGTCTTTGCCATGCCCTTCTTTCAATCGCAGCCAATAACTAACCGTCTGCCTGTCAGTCAAAGCGTTGCGTTGAGCTGCTAACGGCCCGATTATGGAATCAAAATACGGTCAAAAGCATTGTGTTGTGTATTAAGAAGCTGTATGTTAGATTTTTTCATATTTGCCAGTGTAATTTAAAAAAAAAAAATTTAAAGCCATTTCGCAATAGGGGGGCCCCAGCCAGAGGCTACGACGATTTGAGGGTCCTTGGCATGGAAAAGTTTGGGAACCCCTGGCCTAATGCATGCTGGGATAGGCTCCAGACCCCCCCCCCCCGACACGAAATGACACAAAAGGCAAGAGACACACACATTGGGTGTTAACTTTTATGCACTGGGTTAACGGACATTATAATTATGCTATATGTTTTCAATGATTTACTCAGAGTAGCTTGCATCAAGCCATGATATACAATTAATCTTATTGATGACGTGTCTTCCAAGACATTGTTTACATGATGAACACGACTTACTGATCACTAGAGTATTTCTACAAACATGTAAAAAAAGATTTTTAAAATTATCGTAATCCATTTAGTGTACATAACTTAAAATTTCTAAAAATAACTTTGTATTTGATGTTGCACTTAGTTGCACAGTATCAAGTATTAATTCATGGAATGTCATCTGCATGGTGATTATTTACATATTTCAGTACTAGATTAATTTATTGTGCAGGCCCCAATGTTCATTTATTTATTATTTCAGTGATGTTGTAGGCAACAGGCCCTCTAAACGTGAAGCCAAGGTAGAAAGTGACGTTCTCATTGCCGTAGGGTACTGAGGTGGAATGCAAAGCTGGAATGCATAACTTCTTCTTCTGAGGACCTTGGAGAAACACAGACCCATCCTCTGTCCAGCCATGAACAGGCTTCAAGAGTGTTTTTATCTCTGGCATTTTCCACACCTCCCCGCTTAGCCACTTCATCCTTTTTTCTGACACAGGGAGCTTCTTTGTGAGACTCTCCACTTTTCTCTTGTGTACAATCTTGTCCCGTCCATTTCCATTGCTCAGGAAAAAGTGAGTGTAAATTCTCCTCTTCCTGTGGGGCATCTCTTTCATTTTGGTCCAGTAACTTCTACTGAGGCATTCAACAGCTGACATGACAATTTCATATTTGTTTTCTTTATCATGGTCATTGTCTTCTGGCCAGAAAAGCAAGGTGAGCAAGAAAAAAGCACTGGATAAGCATTTACTCTTGTCATTTGGGAACTGCTGGCAGAGAAGCTGAAGGTAATGAAGAGGTGCAAGCTTCGGAGACTGAGTTGAAAGGCAACCTAAAGCAATCTGAGATGCGATGTAGTTCACAAGATCCATTTGGTCCAGACTTGCCTTCAGTGGGTTGGAGGGATACAAGGATATTATTTCCTCCAGCGCTTGGATTTGTCCCCTGTCTGTCTCGTCATGCAGGAGGGAGAAGATTGACGTTATATTCCCACCTCCAAGATGGTATATCTGCATGCGTTTCATGAAAGGAGTCAAGGTAATTGGATTTGCATGGTCTTGCTGCTGTACTGTGCTGAGAGAAACACTGCTGAAATATTTACCATATGCAGTAGACCTGTTTACTAACCAATTCTTTGGATTGTTTATTTTGATCTCGGAGGTCACAGCTGTTTCGTCCTCCGCTGCACTTACATCAGTCTGAAAGTAGCTCAAGTCTTCAGAGATCCATTCTAGGGCATTGTGCACCAACTTCCGAAGGCTTTTCAGTTTGCTGTGGAAGCTTTCCCAAGGCTTCTTAACTTCTTCGGGGATGTACTCTGTAACCAGGTACTTCAGGCACTCAGAATTGCCAGTAGCCTTTCTTGAAAACAATTGCAGTGAAAAAATTAGCTTAAACAAGTTGCATCCAACCTCCACTGCAGCAAAAAAGCCCGAGTTGTTCATGGTTTCAGGATCGGAGATGGCTACCATCTGGCAGTCTTTGAAGCAGTCTATGGCTTTAAGTGCCGTGTCGATTGCATCTGCTGTGTTTTGTGGCGTCTTTGTCTTTTTTTCAATCTCTTTACATTTGGCATTGAACCATCTCCTATACACCTGACCTTTAGTGTCCAGGATGTAGGAGTTTTGGGGCATCTTTTTTGCAGCTATGTCTGCCCATTTTTCTGCCTCTTCAAATTTTTCATCCCAGTAGTTGAGTCGGGCAAGCTGCTGGGCAAAGAAAGCATCTTTGTTGAAACGAATGTACGCTTCTTTTAGAAGCTCGATAGCCGTGTCCGGGCTTTCTTTTGTCATCACATGTTCAATGAGAGGAGAGAACAAACTGTCTGATTCGTCACCTTTAATGATTCTGCAGCGCCTCATGAACAAATCTCTGAGAAACTTTACATATTCATCTTTTCCAAACCTGTTATCATAAAGCAGATCCTCATGGAGAAGATTCAGTGCAATTCCACTTTGCGTCAGCTGGCTACTTGACAACTGCTGGAGAATCTGCTTTGCCACCAGTGGATGAATGATACGGATTGAATGAATGTGTGTCTTGTCATCTCTCAAGTGTATGAAGATAAGTTTAGCTTGCTCACTTAAGGATCTCTCAAAGGTGTGTTGGCGGAATCTGTCCATTTGGATGGTCATTCTCATCAAGACCTCACAATGAGACTGGGAGATGAAGGAGTTCTGCACATAGGCGTTGAACAATGCCACATACTGAATGAGCTTTGTGACAACAGACTTGTTGTCAATGTCTTGCAGCAAATGTACCACAAAATCTTGTATGTACTGTGGGTCAAATTCTTCACTCATCAAGACAAATGTCAAGATAAACTCCGGCTGGTACTGTTGTTCGAGCTTCTTTCGTTTCCCAGAAAACTGCCTTTTCTCCTCTGCTGACATTTTGTGGGTGACAGCGACATTCTGGAGAGGTGACTCCTTGCACTTCTTCTCTGGATTGTGTGATCGTCTGCAGCTCAGAAGAATGAAACAGGGCGTCCCCTGGGCGATCTTCTTGGTGTAGACTGCAGTCACCAATTCGTTCCGTAGATCATCCAGGTACTCATTATCACAGTCTTCCATCAGTAAGAGTACTGGGAGGCACTTTTGTGGCGGGTCTTTTTCTTCATATTCACGTAGGTGAACCGCATGCTCGGACACAATAGCTGGCGAGTATGACGGCTTCACAACTGCACATCTCAGGTCTTTTCTGTTGTTCCAAAGTACCTGTCGTGCAACTGTGCTCCCACCACTGCCCGGATGGTGGTATATATTGATGCTGTTCACAGGTATTTGATCTGCACCTCTTTTCTGAATGTCGCTGAGCAGTTTTGAAATGTCCCTGTATGCATCTCTCTGAATGACTTCCTCAACAAACTTCTTCTCTGCAAGCCAGAAATTCAGCCACTTCACTTTACCACCGTGGTAAAACTGCATTTCCAAGTTTTCTTTTTCTGCCTCGATGAAGTCTGTGCTGGTGTCGTCACACTGGTCAACACTCAAGATCTCTAAGGAGTACATCCTTTCCTCTTCTGGAGTTTCAAGTAGGCACTCTCCTTTCGTGAAAACAGACAAATGTTTGGTAGCTCGAGTCGTCAAAGGCTGAATGCGTTGGAGAGTAGCATTCACATGGCTCATTTTCATCCCCACAACGCTGGAATGGTTCAAGGTCTCTTCACCACAGGATGCTTCCGCAAAGCCTTTCCACTTCTGATAGTTCTCTTCACATTCTGAGATGCAAATGATGTCTTCGTGACCTTCCATGTCAGTGAAAAATTCATAGAAAGTGTGCAACTGAGGCTTCTCTACAGGAGATGTGAGAAGAAATAACACCAAGAAGGAGCCCTTCGGCAAGATCTGTTTGCAGATTAGCGATACGGATTCCCTCAGGAGTGTGATTTTGTTTTTGATCCAAGTCATTTCATCACAGGGGATTTCGTTTCCACGGTAATCGCTTCGTCCGTTGCAAAATATCCAGCTAGTTTGCTCAAACAAGTGCAGGTGCCTCTCAAATTCCCTGATGCTGATGTCACTTGGAATTTTGTAGTTCTGCATGAAATGCATATTTGCGGCGTGGTGCTGAAGGTATTTACCGCAGAATCCGGACACTTTTGAATCTGGGTCAAAATCAAAAACGCAGAAAATCTTCATGTTCAATAAAAAGTCAATGCTTCTCAAATAATCCTGCTGAAAACTGTTTGTGACGAGAATGTACCATTTTTCCTTTTCTATGAACTTCTTCCCGCTGGTCATGAGCATTGTCAGTTTCCTGCCCAAGTCTTCACCGAAATCTGGTGTGTTGAGAAATTGTGACTTCTCAGCCTCTTCTCTCTGATCATCTCTGTCTCTCACACGTTGGTAGAAGTCAAAAACACCTTGGTCAATAACTGGCTCTGTTTTGGATCCTACTCTGCGATAGATTGCTTCCTTTTCTAGTTAAACCTTGTTTGATTTTTGCTTGAAGTTTGGAAGACGGACAGAGTAGACTCTGTTCTTCACTATGTTCACTGTGGGGACAATGTCAACCTCCACAACGTAAAGTTTTTCCGTGCCGTTCATATCCACGACCTCGATAAACTGTGGTGGGCGTATACACTGTCGCACATCTTCCCTGTCCGAAGAAGTAAAACACCGTTCTATATAGTCTAACGCATCAACAAAGATGTCTTTCTCTGTCACAGGAAAGCCAAATATTTCACCGTGCACGCAGCCAGTGTCGTCCCTGCTGTCCATCACACCAAAGTGTATTGTGCCATTTGTGCGAATATTCATGCATCCAGCACCAAATTTGAGAACCTCCTTGGCAAATTTTGCTTGTAGCCTTGTCCTGTCCAATTTAACAGCGTTTGCAAGTGATTTGTACTCACGGCAAGGCGTGATAAGATCGATGACACCAGATTCAGGTTGTAGAACATTGTGCTTGACATATGTGAAGTCAATACCTTCTTTGCCAAAAGGCCTTGGTTTACAGTCTTCCTTAGTGGAAAGCCCGATCACTGATTGGTCCTTGGTTGTCTGTAGTTGAGTCTGATTGGTGCCAGCATCAATGGTCACATCGCCTGTGCCTTCATGCTCATTGGGACTTCCAGCTCCTCCGCTGAGACTACTCTCTTGAGTTTTCTTGGTCTTTTGAGGTTTGTGTTCTTCGAAAGACTCAACAAGCTCATTTATTTTTGTGACTATCAAGAGAGCCGGGCCAGATTTCATGCCAATCTCTTTTTTCAGGTAGTCCTCAATCACCTCACGGAGGATTTTGCCGTCCACTTCCTCTTCCTGCAGCTTCTGAACGTACTGCTCCTTCACTCCTATTGACCTCAGCCAGGAGCTCACGTCCGATTCCGTCCATTTCTCAACCGGCTTTTCACCCAATTCGGCTAAGGAAGGAAGATAAAACAGGACGTCAAATACTGAAAATGTGCAGATGATCTTAAGAACACGTTACTTATTGTAGGGTATGTTAAAGTGAGGAACAGCTTCTTTTATTTGGAAATGTATAATACAAGCAGATGCAAACTGTTGCTAAGGACACATATGGGAAACTACATTAATATGGCACTATGGCATATACAATTCGCAGGTCAATCAGCAGGATCAAACCTTCCAAAATAAATAGCATGTAGATTGTCAATACCCACTCTAGATTAATCGTCAATTTGTGCCATAGCACATCTCCTACAAGGCTGCTTAACACTTTTCTGCATTTACCCTTTTTTTTAACAAATTTGTCAGGTTTGTTGTCCTGTCAGTATAGTTAAATATAACTGAAAATGCTTTTTTTTGCAAATTAAAAAAATTATAACAAATAACATGGTATACATACCCATTACTCACTCGTGTTCATTTGAAGGAAAAATGCTAAAATCATCAAGATCTCTGTATTCCACCTGAGAAATTGGACAACATATTTTATTAAAAACTCAACTCTTGAAGCACATACAGCCGGAAAGTCTGCACACCCCTTTCAACTTCACCACGTTTTATTACATTACAGACATATTCTACAATAGATTGAGTTCATTTTTTGTCTAAAAATTATACACAAAATACCCCATAATGACAAAGTGACAACAGGTTTTTATACATCTGTGCTAATTTATTAAAAATCTAAATGTAAAATATCATATGTACACAAGTGTGCACACCCTTTGATATGACACCCAAAAGTGAGCTGAGGTGCATTTTGTTTCCACTGATACTGCTTGAGATGTTTCTACAAACTGAGCAATAGGGAAAGACGGGCCTTGGCCAGGGAGGTGAGCAAGAACCAGAGGGTCACTCTGAGGGTCACTCTCCAGCGAGGGTCACTCTCCAGCGTATCCTTGTGGAGATGGGAGAACCTTTCAGAAGATCAACCATCCAGGCAGCACTCCACCAATCAGGCCTTTATGGTAGAGTGGCCAGACGGAAGCCCCTCCTTAGTAAAACGCACATCACAGCCCGCTTGGAGTTTGCCAAAAGGCACCTAGAGGACTCTCAAATCATGAGAATCAAGATTCTCTGGTCTGATGAAACCAAAATTGAACTTTTTGGCCTGAATACCAAGCGTCACGTCTGGAGGAAACCAGGCACCGCTCATCACCTGGCTAATACCATCCCTACAGTGAAGCATGGCGGTGGCAGCATCATGATGTGGGGATGTTTTTCAGCAGCGGGAACGGGGCGACTAGTCCTCATAGAGGGAAAGATGAATGCAGCTAAGTACACCGAGATCTTTGAAGAAAACCTGCTCCAGAGCACTCAGGACCTTAGACTGGGGCGAAGGTTTACCTTCCAACATGACAACGACCCGAAGCACACAGCCAAGAGAACAAAGGAGTGGCTTCGGAGAAAGTCTGTGCATGTCCTTGAGTGGCCCAGCCAGAGCCCAGACCTGAATCCAATTGAACATCTGTGGAAAGAGCTGAAAATGGCTGTATACCGACGCTCCCCATCCAAGCTGACGGAGCTTGCAAGGATATGCCAAGAGGAATGGGCAAAAATGTCCAGAAACAAGTGTGCCAAGCTCGTAGCTTCTTTCCCAAGACGCATTGAAGCTGTAATCGCTGCCAAAGGTGCAGCAACCAAGTATTAGGCTAAGGGTGTGTACAGATATGTAACCCCTAAATAACCTATTTTTGTGAGTAAAAAAAAGTTTTCACTTTGTCATAATTGGCTATTGTGTGTAGATGTTTGAGGAAAAAAATGTACTCAATCTATTGTAGTATAAGTCTGTAACGTAATAAAATGTGGAGAAGGTGAAAGGGGTGTGCAGACTTTCCGGCTTGACTGTACGTTTGACAGTGTCAAACTAAGAAAAGTTAAAAATAAGGCAGTGTAAAAACATTCTGTATTAAAACATTAAGCCTGTTAGTTTTGAGAGATCAGACTTTTAGTACAATGAGTACGCCTATGCAAAACTTTAACAATATTGACACTTTGGAGTCATTTGCGTCTCTGAACCATCATTGATGCCTGAAACGTCACAGCATGCTCAGATTTCAACACTAGCCTTAAAGTTCTCAGGGCCATGTGCTCATGGTTATATTTTAAAGAATAATACAGCATTTCCCCAAAAATACCCATGCAACACACTTACACTGTGAATACATTTTATGTGAGCACTCCTTTTCAACTTAACATAACTTATGACTTATAACATAACTTATGACTTGCAAAAAACTTTCACCAGACTGGTTATGAAACCGGTTGGGTGGCAAAAGAAACACCTGTTTGAAGAAAAACAATAACAATACAATCTGTTCTAGGCAGGCCGGGAAAAACCAGATCATATCACTACCGTACCATGGTAACCAATGTAAGCGATATTGACGGGCAGAGCGCAATCAAGCATCCTATTTCGTATTAGAAATGGCAGCGGTGTGTCAAGTTGCTACGTCTAAGTTTCAATGGCAGGACTAATGTTAACGAAAAGAAGAAGCGAAAGAAGACTAATGTTAACCTAACCTGAGGTTACCGTTTGCCCATCACTTCGCTTAGCCTACACTCGCACGATACGATATTGAAGCCGTGTCTAAAAGCACTATAAACAAAAATATAATGGTTATAATGTGCCTTTTACAATTTTCAAGAAACCTACCGTGGTGAAAACGAAGCAATATGACTAAGTGCAGATATTCGACATTGTCAACAACTGTAACTTTATAACATTTTAACCTACTATGTTAGCATACTTGGTAAATTAGTCTACTGCAGGATGTATAACCTCACCCAACAATAAAAAAGCTCTTCTTGTCATTTGAGCATTGATAGAATAGCTAAATTACGCAATCAATAGCCTAAAGGCTAAAATCAATTCGGATCGGAATATATTATAAATGGTAGTGATAAGCTACGTTATGGGTTGTAGGCTATTTGTTTAAATGTATTTCAGTGTAAGCTATCAAAGCTACATTATTATGTTATAAACTCCTCAAAAAAAGTTCGGAAACGTTATTTCGGTCGATTATTCCTCCCCTTTAATAATACCAATTGGTATTGTATTTTATATCGTTGGAAAGCCTGATTAGTCACCTTTACAACGAGGTAAAACTTGTAAGGATCATGCATTCGTGGAATGAGCAACACAGCTAACCGTGTGGGTAGCGGCCCAAAAAAATGTGCCAAAATCCCCTGCAATATTCTTCTGTTGGTATTCACTCTCGTTTTGAGTTGCTTGGTGGACTGGATGATTGCACTCTCCCACAGTAATAAGGAAAAAACAACACATATTGGCCATTTTTACACTTTATTCATTTTACACTGTCAGGGACCTCAGTAGCGTGTGGAAGATCCATACGCAGCCACAACAGCTTGGCACCTCCTCCTCATGCTGGTCACCAGCCTGGTCACACACTGCTGTGGGATGGCATCCCATTCCATCCCACTGGCATACACCTGCCAGCACTTGAAGCTCAAAACGAGAGTGAATACCAACAGAAGAATATTGCAGGGGATTTTGGCACATTTTTTTGGGCCGCTACCCACACGGTTAGCTGTGTTGCTCATTCCACGAATGCATGATCCTTACAAGTTGTACCTCGTTGTAAAGGTGACTAATCAGGCTTTCCAACGATATAAAATACAATACCAATTGGTATTATTAAAGGGGAGGAATAATCGACCGAAATAACGTTTCCAAACTTTTTTTGAGGAGTTTATAACGTTAGCTACATTTCTGAGAGTGATTTTCCCAAGTTGGCTTAGCTAGTTATAGGACCAGTAGACTAACGTTACCAAAGCATAATTCCTTGCCTCTTTCATCTTGACGGAACCATTAATTTAATAGAAAATATTAAGTATTAACTTACCATATTTAGCTAGGCCCGGAGATGTTCTTGTTAATTTATACGCCAATGCGAGAAAAATAATTGCGAGCGAACTCAAAGCTACCGGAAATTCCACTTCCCTCAATCGCTTTGAATCTGGATGTTTGTTTAGATGGGCAAAATGAAGTCTTTCAACCACACCTCAAAAAACTGGGCTTCCTGTATGCTTTGATTTGATTTGATTTGATAATCTTTATTTTGAACTTGCATATAAAAAACAAAATAAAAACAAATAACAATGAACATGTTCAAAAAGGAGTAGGAAGAAGTAAAGACTTATTTACTCCTACCCCCTTCTCTTACAACATTCATGATTAATATAAACAATTACAAATATACATTTATGTCATAAATCCTATGATATCTGTATATATATCTCCTATACTCACTATGTCCTGTGCTATCTATATACCATATATATATAATAATAATACACTCGTAACTCAATACATAACCCATATATACCCTTACCCACTTGCTGAAAATCAATTAGGCGTCATATAGACAATCTACTACCAATCTGATCACTAGATTAATAAAATAAACGATAAAAAAAACTTTAAAAAAACTAAATGCAATCAACACACCTCTTCCTCCACTCTATACCCGCTAAGGATGTTCTTTTTGTACATCCTCTTAAACTGCACAATATTAGTGCTTTGTTTGAGTTCCAGATCCAGACCATTCCATAAATTGACCCCACAGATAGTGATACACTGACTTTTCATAGTGGTGTGTACAAAAAGTTTCCTTAAATTAAGCTCCCCTCTTAAATTATAACCCCCCTCTCTATCAAAAAACATCCTCTGTATATTCCCCGGTAGTACGTTATTTCTTGCTTTAAACAATGTTTGAGCTGTTTTGAATTTTACCATGTCCATAAACTTCAATGCATTTAACTGTAAGAAAAGAGGGTTTGTGTGTTCCTGATAACCTACATTGTTTACAAACCTTATTGCTCTCTTTTGCAGTATGACTAATGGTTGTAAGTTACTTTTGTAGGTATTACCCCAGATCTCCACACAATAGTTAAGATACGGCAAAACCAGTGAACAATACAGAATGTACAATGCCCTTTGATTTAAAATGTACCTTGTTTTTCCCAGCAAAGAAACGCTTCTTGCCAGCTTGGCTCTTATATATGAGATTTGGGGTTTCCAGCTGATTTTGTGGTCTAGTATCACACCAAGAAATTTAATTTCATATACTCTTTCTATATTTATATTATCTATCTTCATAATTGCGTGTGTGTTAATTTCACGATTTCCAAAAAACATGATCTTAGTTTTTTTCAAATTTAATGACAGTTTGTTTCTGTCAAACCACTGTTTCAATTTGTTCATTTCTGATGTGATCACATTCAAAAGAAGCTGCAGATTGTCCCCGGAACAGAAAATATTGGTGTCGTCAGCAAATAAAACAAATTTTAAAATATTTGATACTTTGCAGATGTCATTTATATACATTATGAACAGTTTTGGACCTAAAATTGAACCCTGAGGAACCCCACACGTGATGTCCCTGAGTGTTGACTTGTGCTCACCTAATTTTACAAATTGCTGCCTGCCCATCAAATAGCTTCTCATCCAGTTCAGTGCTACCCCTCTAATACCATACCTTTCCAATTTATCTAATAATATATTATGATTAATAGTATCAAAGGCTTTTTTTAAATCTATAAATATTCCTATAGCATATTTTTTTGTATCTATACAATTAGTGATCTCTTCAATTAATTCCATTAGTGCTAAAGATGTACTTCTGTTTTCTCTGAAGCCATATTGGCTGTCAGTCAGCAGTTTGTGTTTCTCAATGAATGAGTCCAGTCTTGCATTGAATAGTTTTTCTAAAATCTTAGAGAACTGAGGAAGTAATGAAACAGGCCTGTAATTTGTAAAGTGGTGTCTATCCCCAGTTTTATATAACGGTATAATTTTTGCTACTTTCATTTTACTTGGGAATTTGCCAGTTTGGAAGGACAAGTTGCAGATGTGAGTTAGTGGTTTAGAGATTCCCTCAATGACTTTCTTGACTATTGTCATATCGATGTCATTACAGTCAGTCGAGATTTTGTTCTTGAATTTATTTACAATGTCCATAACTTCCTTTTCTTCTATTGCTCTCAGAAAGAATGAACTTGGATTCCTCTCATAGTTATGGCCATCACAACTTTCACTTGTTGTCTCTGATTTTATTTGATTAGCCAATTCAGGTCCCACATTAACAAAGAATTTATTAAAACCACTAACCACATCATCCATATTATTTAAGGTATTATCGTTATCTATAAAATGTGATGGGTAACTTGAGCCTCTAAATCCATTTCTAATAATACTATTTAATACACTCCACAAACCTTTAGTATTGTTCTTATTAATATCCAATAATTTATTATAATAATCTTTCTTACATGTTCTCATAATATTAGTTAACTTATTTTTATATTTCTTATATTTATTTTCATGCCGTAGCCTACTGGAGGGTGTGCGCAGCTCCTTTCATGAATGTGAAAAACGAGTTTGGCTGCAGACAAAGAGAATCACTGTGCGAGTGTGTGTACATTACATTACATCACAGTCATTTAGCAGACGTGCTAAACCGTGGGAATAAGTGAATAAGTGTCAGGTCCAAATAAACTTTTTAATAAAAATATCTTATTAATTCCACAGAAAAAAATTATGAATGAAACATCCATGTAAATTAAATTGGGCTTATAATGAAACGAAAAACTTTAAAAATCGAACAAAATAAAGAAGTATTGTGGTCAAAAACCTTTTTTTTTGCCCCGCAATTTGCTTATCCAAAAATGGAACCCGTGCCATCACAGCAGTTAGGCTATTGCGCCCGACTCAAGTAAGCGTAATAACAGGTTACATACACTTGTCATTCAATATCTATTATTTTCTCACTGTAGAAAGTAAATACTTTTAAACAGTCATCACACATTTTCCATCAGGCAAAATGGCTAACATAGGCTACGTGTTTGTTAAATGCAGAACGGCGCAAAAGGAATACAATGTAGGCTATGTTACACGCCTTTTCTCCTTTATGAAAAAAATATTAAGCCTAGACCAGATTAGATAAGTTGTCAAACGAAAACAAAGCAAATTGTTTCGGCTAAATCTTTTAAGTACAAATCACAACAGAACACAGTCTTAATGAAGTAAAAAATGATAGGCCGGCTGGCACTCTTTCCCAAAGCATTAATTATTACATGCTATACACCCGCACACTATAGAAGACATACAATTATTAGCTACGCAATCAAATAGTAAATAAGGAAAACCATTAGCCTTACTATTGTGTTATTTTCTCTCCTTAACTGAATTCGATTAGCGAACAGCGACTGATTCAGATTATAGGCATCTTTTTTTTTGGCGCTTTTACTGTAGCAGGTATTCGATAGGCCAATGGGCTCGTTGGGCTGACCAATAAGGGACAGGTAGCATTTAAGAGCCACTCTGTTGCCTAATCTACGCTTTTAATTTTGGAAACACAGCTGAGCCGACATTATGGATCCCTGGGCTTGCGCTAGAGGTAACGGAACGTGCGTTAGGGCTGCCGGAGCGCAGGAAGGTAAAACTCCGGCTAGCTCCGGCACAAATTAAGCCCTGCATGTAACGTTACACAGTAACAGTCAAAAGCCAAAACATGCTTGTGATTGGCATGTTATTTATACGCCATTTGTGAGACCAGGCTGAACGTTGACATTTTTATACAAAGTGAGGGGGCACAGTGAATGAAGTGAGGGGGCACTGCCCCCTGGTGCCACCTCGTGGAGCCGACTCTGTGTATAACAGAACACTTGCTGTGAGAATCTGCGTGCCGCCGCACACGATGGACACCATAGTTAGTTATTTTATTGACACAAACAGATAAAACATTTGGGTCCAAACAATATACAAACAAAATCTTATATACAATAAGCTCATTAGTACAAATATTACAAGGTATTACAATTAACAACAGAAAATCCCATCAATCAGTCTATAGTAACTTGGTGCTTCAATAGTGCAAGACAAGCATGTAACATCGGCTAACTAAAATTACTTTATGTGTCCACGAAGAGTGAACTCAGTTCAGAGGAGTTATGTCCATATTTCACACGGATATCCTGTGTGCGAGGGCACACGAGTATGTGTTCTTCATTTTGAATGCCAGTCTTACAGCAGCACACACACTGTTCGGGTGGTGTACGGCTCCACCTTCCCATTTCCACTCGTAGTTTGTGAGAGGACAAACAGAACCGTGTAAAAGTTATCCTCAAATGGTCTTCAATGTATGGTGTATTGCTAGTATAAAGTGGATGGACGGATATATCTGGGTTGATAGCTTGGCAGGTCTTGTATCTTGTTCCCTCTTTAGATCGTAATTTCTCAATCATCTCCCTACGGTCGCTCTCAATATGATCTTGTTTCTCCATTATCTCAGATAAATGTGAATTCATGACTTGGTTTTCTTTTCTTGTTATTTCAAGCACATGCCACAAGGGATCATCAAGCATGCCACGCTACTTCCTCTTGGTCAAAAACCTGGCTTGCTTTTCTCTCACTAAGGCTTGCACTGAAGGACGTCCTGCCTCCAACAGGCAGGTTAGGTTAGGTGTAGTGGACCTCACCCCAAGTAGGCATTTCACCCCAGTTATGTAGAGTGATTCAACAGATTTTAAGGGCATTTTTAACCAAGCCTCACACCCTTACAAAATAGCTGACGAGAAAGCGGCCTCAAAGACAAAATGGGGCATCATAATTGGTAGATAAGAAGATAATTTATTTGTTTAAGTGCTTTATCTTCTCTTTGTAGGGTAAGTGAGGTTCGGGTATTCCCATCAGCAGTGAAGATGGCTCCAAGATCACTGTCACAATGCCTCACTATGAGCGACCCAAGCTGGATAGGCTGCCTGTCTTCTTCAGATCCCAAAATAGACTGTTTATAAACTTTGTTTTATTTTCATTAACAAGCATGCCATATTCATCACAGTATTTCTCCAAATATCTCAGTTTCTCAGCCTTTCTATTGTTGCCAGCATTACAGTGTCATCCGTCAGCATTAGAACATGGAGCCATTTAAAAATCCATCGTCTCCACATTGTTGTTTAATCTTTGTAATAAGCACGTCAACAAACATCACAAACGGAAAGCAAGATGTGAGGGATTCTCGCCTCACCCTGCTGGAAGATGTGGGGGATCCTCGCCTCACCCTGCAGGAAGATGTGGGGGATCCTCACCTCACCCTGCTGGAAGATGTGGGGGATCCTCGCCTCACCCTGCTGGAAGATGTGGGGGATCCTCGCCTCACCCTGCTGGAAGATGTGGGGGATCCTCGCCTCACCCTGCTGGATGATGTGGGGGATCCTCGCCTCACCCTGCTGGAAGATGTGGGGGATCCTCGCCTCACCCTGCTGGAAGATGTGGGGGATCCTCGCCTCACCCTGCTGGAAGATGTGGGGGATCCTCGCCTCACCCTGCTGGAAGATGTGGGGGATCCTCGCCTCACCCCGCTGGAAGATGTTATTGTGGTGAAGCCCAGGATACTTGTTGTCACACTATACATTGACATCAAAACCAAAATCATAGTAACTCCACACCCCAAACTTTTTAAAATTCTAGTTGAACACATTGTGGCACTTAATAATAATGAAGGTGTAACTGTACTTTTCCAAAGCTTATGACAGGGTCCCAAGAAGAAAATTGTTTACAATAAAATAAACTCAATCTATTGTAGAATATGTCTGTAATGGAGAAGGTGGAGAAGGTGAAAGGGGCGTGCAGACTTTCCAGCTTGACTCTCTCTCTCTCTCTCTATGAAGCACATGTTCTGACAAAGTCTTATGCAATACCAAGATTATATTACATAACAGATTACCTTTCCATAAATGCACAGTTCTCATATTTCTGAAACCCTCTATATTAAAAATATACATTTCTACAGTGTCTATAATGCAAGAAAAATTACCAGTGCAGTGTTGGCTATCTGAATATAAAAAAAGTTGCACAAAGCATGAGATGACCATGATACTAGGGCTGTCGTAATAAACACAATACCGCGCTATTGACAAGCCAACCGCAGGGAATGGCAAGCAACTGCCACAACCGCTATGTTCACATTTTAAAAAAAAATTCATGAGGCTCTTTTTGTTTTACACGTCAATGTGTTCAATACAGCCACTTTAGGGTTGGGCTCCTGCCTGCTCGCAGACTGGCTTATACCAGGCCGTCAGTCTATTATTCAGCACATAGTCATACAACTTTGCTGCACTGTTGATCACACTTATCCCCCGATAATTATCACAATCAAGGGGGTTAGCTTTCTTGAATAACAAGATCAATTTGGCAGAGGCCCAGCTCATTGGATAGCCAGTCACAAAGATGGAATTTAGAAATGTGCATAAAAATAATAAGCATTCACCTGGCAGCAGTTTGAACACGCCTGAGCTTACCAATCACATGTTGAACTTCTGCTATTGTGATCGGGTCATCTTGTAGTGTATTCACATTATAGCCCTCTGTATGCAGGTCGGTAAGGGGGACGTTGCCTGTCCGCTACTGTTCTTCTTACGTTTCCGCGTGCCCTTTCCAGACTCGGTCCGCTGAGGTCTAACTCCGATTCCAATACCGATATCCTGGTCACTGTGGTTTTGCAGTCTGGCGTGAAAAAATACGAAAACACCGCTATGGTCAGCACGGAGAGCGCGAGACCTGCGACCGGGGTACGGGCAAACACGCGCCACATCTCCACCAGATTCATGAACAACGCCGTCCCACGGGTACACAGCGCATGGAGGACAAATTCAAACTACAGTCACTGGATCCACTGGGGCAACAAACGAACAACCATAGTACGCCGACCTGAAAATAAAACGGTAGTTATTACACGACTGATACGGTCAGCTTGCTAGGTTCAGAACTGTTTAGAACAACGGTTTTGCAGTGTAGTGCTAAGCTAACCTGTTTCATGTGCAGTACCAGAGAAACCTTTTTGTCATAGAGTAATGCGGAGTGACATCCTTTCCTTACTGTCACCTGTCAACAGCTGTGACCCCATCTTCCTGGGCTGGCTCTTGAGATTGTTTACTCCCTCGTGACTGGATGGGTTCTCAAACTCTGTCTTCATAGCTATGCAGCCATAAATTACTCCTGGAGGGGGTACTTGTCCAACCCCCCACCAGTTGGTGTTCCTGCTGCCTGCTCTATTACACTTTTCCTAACTGTTCTCTCTCTTTCTTTTTCTACATTCCGCCGGCGGGACTCATGCCCCGCATCTCGAGAGTTGCTGTCCAGCTTCCTGTCCACCACCGCTGCCAGCTGATCCTGCCGCCATCGGCACCCGGTTCCCCACCATCATTGCCGCCACATCTGGACTGTCATCTAGCTGCTGCAATTTCTACTATCATGGATATTGGCAGTCAGTTTTGACCATGCTGGTCATTAAGATCTAGACCCTGAGCCGACCTGAGGAGAATGGGTTCCCCCCTTGAGTCTGGTTCCTCCCAAGGTTTCTTCCTAGTTACCTCGGGGAGTTTTTCCTTGCCACTGTTGCCTCTGGCTTGCTCTCGTGGGGGTTTAGGCTGGGTTTTTTCTGTGAAGCGCATTGTGACAACTAGTTGTGAAATGCGTTATATAAATAAATATTGATTTGATTTGCCACTTTGCCATCTCCCTCAAGACACCCATAAAGTTCACATTCATGTTTTAGCTAACGCTGTTGGCAGTATTCAGCTAACTTAACGTTAGCAAATAAGCTCACTTTACAATACGATCTGCTTAAACGCACTTGTTTACTAATTTGATCCTGACCGTGCTATTCTTCCAACTCAAGAATGGATGTAAACTGAAGACAAGCTGTTAACTACCACAGTAACATAACTAAGGAAGTCTGCTAATTTAAAGGCAAGCTATACGGCTAATTCGCTACTGAACTTCAGATACATTTTGGTCCGGAAATTATTTTGTACTCAAATGTTTTGTTGTTGTTGTATTTCTACGTTTAAACTGTATTACCAATTTAGAAACAGTGAACAAGTTCAGTGCCGTTTAGGAAATCTGTTGGTTAATCCCGTGACAGGCTTTCTGCTTCTTTGGCGAGTTTCTTAGTGGATTTAAAACCAAATACAGAAGCATGACGCCACCTACTGTTCTACAGTAGTACTGTATTCTTCTAACCATAGACGAGAAAAATAAGGTCCTGAAATCCCGCGCAGTCATGTCTGCACGCCTCATTGGACATAATATCTTCTGTAGCTCTATTATTTTTTCAGCGTCGTGTAGTTTACAAACAATCAAGGCGATTTATAGGCTACACATCACACATTTATGTATTAATTTTCCCAATTAGTTCAGTGTTATTATCCAGTTATTTGGTTAAACATTTTCCCCAAAAATATCTTGTGCTGTTGACTGGAGACATAACGGTTATGGAGCACTAATTGGGAAAATTAATACAGAAATGTGTGATGTATAGCCTATAAATTGCCTGGATTGTTTGTAAACTGCACGACGCTGAATTTGGCTTCAAGTCGCCATTTGTATTTCTGTTACGTATTGCAAAAATACATTTTTCCAAATTTTAAAGGGACCGTAAAGGTAAATCCATAATTTGTTTAAGACTACATTATATGGGGTTGTTATGGTATGTATTAAGCATCAGCAACAGTATGAAATTTAAATTTCATTGCAATCTCGATCGATCTATTTCCATCTATTCCGATGTGGGGATTAAATGGGTGGAGTTCAAACTATTACTGGGCTCAGTCCTATTGGGCACAGGTCTTTCATGACGCTATGAAGGACCTGTCGTAATGACCAATAAATGTTTTAATGTCATTGCATATCTCCTCCCATAGTTAGAGGCAAATAAAACTATTCTGTCCCACTATATTAAACAGCCTATTTGAGTCTGAGCAAAACAATCGTTTGCTATAGAGAACCATTGTCTACGTTATCGATAGTTTTGTAATCCTTAGCTGTAGTTATTTAGATTTTTTTCAGTTTTTAATCCCTCTCTCGGTCTCTCTCCTTCTTCAACCTGCTTTTCTTTGGAAAGTTAACGTTATTGCTACAATGGCAAGCTCAGTGCAAACACCCGATTGTGCAACGACCATTTCACAAAACCGGACAACTTACAGAATTATAACAATTCCTCAAACTTGTTGCTGGGGTTGTGCCCTCTATACCCTTTTCTTATCCGGGATCATCCTCTCTCTTCCCCATCACCAGGCAGATGAACCTGCTGCAACTGGTAAATTGCTAGCTTGGACTGTTGCTAATTTACCGAATCTGGTAGGCGTGTTCGCTATATTCTCGATAAATAATAGATTAGGCTAGTCTGCAGCTGTAATAATATATGTTTGATATAGTTGCCATTGTAATGTAGCCCATTGTTTCCGACATTCCTTCATGGATATGTAGCTACGCTATCTAGATTAGCTGTGGGCGTTTTTTGACAATTGCTGCGAATATAGGAGTTGCAACTAAGCGCGTCCGTGTGAACATTTACGATTTCATCTGGACGCTCTGATTTATCTTGAGAAACTGGTAGTAGGCTACATGGTGTTTGGTAAATAAGAGAAAAACCTTATACAGAGAAAAACAGTAACATATGTGAGGTGTTCTATAGCACCAGACGTTTGGAGGCTAAAGTTATAGCCAGCTTGTAACCAGTCACACAATATGCTGCTTTTGCGGCGACAAGCTTTTACAAGATTTTACTCGAAAAAAGGTCTGTCTTGGCTTTCATTTCCTGCACATTTTGATGTCAACTTTCGCAGCTGGACTTTGAAGGGGTTTTTCTCAAAACATGGTTTGATTGCATTAGAAATATAATTGGACATAACTCGCTTGATATTTGGATTAGAGATGTAATTTTGGTATCATTAGAAGGCTTACATCCTCCTTCAGGTAGTATATAAGCCCAACATGTTACATATTTAGTGAGGATTCTATGCAAACTTTGCTACATGCGGCCCCAGGTCCGGTAAATACAGTGCTGCTCGAAAGTTTGTGAACCCTTTAGAATGTTCAATATATCTGCATAAATTCGATCTAAAATGTGATCAAATCTTCATCTAAGTCCTAAAACTTGATAAAATGAACCCAGCTGAACAAAAAACATTATTCTTTTATAATTTATTTATTGAGCAAAATTATACATCAAATGCTTTGTTGGCAAAAGTATGTGAACCCTTGAATAATGTGTATTTTTAAAGTATATTTAATATTTGGTCACATATCCTTTAGAATAGAATAGAATAACTTTTATTTTCCTGCAAGGGGAACTTCAGTTGTAGCCCCAGAAACAACAAAAAAAGACAGACAAGTGGGGCAGATCCACAACACACAAACAAACATATCAAACAGACATCCAACATAATCATTACATCAATCAAGTGAATTAAAGTGCAATACGGCCATGATTTAAAAAATAGTCCCGCTGTCCCGAGATGTCCAGTGTCACCAAGCAGTCCAACACACAAATTCCGCCTCCACGACTCTCCCCCATACACGCAGCACCGCGGTCTCTGCCCACCGCCGAAACGGAGCATCGAACTTCGTCAATCCTCCCAGTCGTCTCCTGATTCCTCCCCCGCTAACAACATTTGCATACTGTTACTTTGTTATTAGTCTGTGACCAATCAATATCAAAATACTCTCAATATCTTATTTTCAGGTACTGTTACAAGCGATACTATAACCTCTCTGCATTTGAATGGATCTCTATGGGAATTGGGGGGTGAGACTAGATTCAGCTGTAAATTACACTGGTACAGTATGGAACACATGACTGGCTAAATGGCTGTAAGTCATCCAGGGTCTAAGGTATCAAACGAGCCCTAAACTATCACTCTGCGGCCAGATATGGAGTAGATGTGGATGGATCACTGCAAGGGTTATTTCTCCTGACTCATTTTCCTATAGAACTGTATGGGGGGAGAATATTTCTATTGACAAGAAAAACAAGAATAAAATAATTATCATAATCCATTTAGGGGTCGACTTACTAAAGGTTTGTGTGTACAAAAACATGTGTAAAACTGTTACCACATGCAAAATATAGATCGCCCAAGGTGATCAACTAACAAGGTGTAAAGAAGATTGCGTGTGGTAAAATTGAAAGATAAGTTGATTTCTCATTTTTGCAGGTTAGCTTGGATGAATATGCAAAAATGGGCATCCCTACATTATTTCACAAAATAGTGGGAGGTGGTCATGCAAATATATTACTTCAGCATGTGTAAAGGAAGGAAGGAAGTTTGAGAAATGTATTTGCGGGTACATTTTAGTACAAACGGAAAGCAGGTATTAAAAGACAATGAATCGATAAAATGACGGCTGTCATTGTAGAAAGACAGTACGGGTGTGTTTGGAATATCCATAACTGAACGTTCTGAATGATTGCATAACAATGGGGGCTAATAATTCCACTGACCACAAGCGAACGCTTTCACTTTTAGCATTCGATTGAACAAGTAACGTTAAGGTGTTAGAATAGAATAGAATAACTTTTATTTTCCCGTTAGGGAACTTCAGTTGTAGCCCCAGCAACAACAAAAAAGACATAGACAGTGGGGCAGACCCACAACACACAAACATATCACAATGAAGACATTCAATATAATAATTGCATTAATCAAACTAATTAAGTGAATTAAAGTGGAATACTTTATAGCCCCCGCTGTCCCGAGATGTTCAGTGTCATTAAGCAGTCCAACACACAAACTCCGCCTCCACCACTTTCCTCCATACACGCAGTGTTGCGGTCTCTGTACACCGCTCTGTTTTTGCTTGTACCAGCTCACCATACTGACGAGGCTGGGCTGTGCTAACCCTGCATTTGTTTAGAGTCGGATATGGGAAACGCATAATGGAACCCTAAACTGTGCGTTTGGTGGGCGGTGCTATTAGACGGGTTCAGTAGCCTACGAGGGAACATTAACGGCACCTGATTGGTTAGATGTATTTTGCCTGCGTTTTCACAATATTGCGGCCTGTTAATACATTTTCTTTTATACCACTTATACGGTCCACTAAAAAACATCTGAGGCGAGAAATAGTCTATGCAGTTGCTAAATCTTAATTCATATTTGATCCGAGTTTCGCGAGCAACGGCGGACGCATTAATTTGCCTAAAGTAGGTTTGGAATCTATCCTATTCAAATTCACAACCGGCGAATGTACCACACAGTCGCCGCGCCACATCCATCATGCACCGCGCAATCGCATCACATCCTCTCCATAGAAAATTAATGCGTCCAATCGATGTACCTCGCCAGATTTGGTGATAATCCACATTACCAACACCTTTAGAAGTCAATTTTTTTATGGGTTTCTATTGGTTTCTGCGAGCTTCATCATTCTAGCCTCATACAGCGACCAATAAAGGATAACAATACACTAGCACTTACTTCTAAGTTTTATCACCACTAAAAAAAGTTAATTAGCTCGTTCAGTATAACAGTAGCCTATACCTACACTGTAAAAAAAAATAATGCCATAAAAACTGCAACATTGCTGCCAGTCTTTTCACCGTTTTCTAACCATTCGAAACACCCAAAAACTCAAATTTAAATATGGCTGTTTGAGGCTGGAATTATTTACATAATGACTCTTAGTTGATCACCCAAAGTGTTAATTTCCCATTCCTATGTTATTTCAGTGATGTTGTAGGCAACAGGCCCTCTAAACGTGAAGCCAAGGTAGAAAGTGACATTCACATTGCCGTAGGGTAATGAGGTGGAATTCAAAGCTGGAATCTTGAACTTCTTCTTCTGTGGACCTTGGAGAAACACAGTCTCATCCTCTGTCCAGCCATGAACAGGCTTCAAAAGTGTTTTAATCTCTGGCATTTTCCACACCTCCCCGCTTAGCCACTTCATCCTTTTTTCTGACACAGGGAGCTTCTTTGTGAGACTCTCCACTTTGCTCTTGTGTACAATCTTGTCCCGGCCATTTCCATTGCTCAGGAAAAAGTGAGTGTAAATTCTCCTCTTCTTTTGCGGAAGCGCTTTCATTTTGGTCCAGTAACTTCTACTGAGGCATTCAACAGCTGACATGACAATTTCATATTTGTTTTCTTTATCATGGTCATTGTCTTCTGGCCAGAAAAGCAAGGTGAGCAAGAAAATAGCACTGGATAGGCATTTGCTCTTCTCATTTGGGAACTGCTGGCAGAGATGCTGAAGGTAATGAAGAGGTGCAAGCTTCAGAGACTGAGTTGTAAGACAACCTAAAGCAATCTGAGATGAGATGTAGTTCACAAGATCCACTTGGTCCAAACTTGCCTTCAGTGGGTTGGAGGGATACAAGGATATTATATCCTCCAGCGCTTGGATTTGTCCCCTGTCTGTCTGGTCATGCAGGAGGGAGAAGATTGAAGTTATATTCCCACCTCCAAGATGGTATATCTGCATGCGTTTCATGAAAGGAGTCAAGGTAATTGGATTTGAATTGACTTGCTGCTGTACTGTGCTGAGAGAAACACTGCTGAAATATTTTCCATAAGCAGCAGACTTGTTTACTAACCAATTCTTTGGATTGTTTATTTTGATCTCGGAGGTCACAGCTGTTTCGTCCTCCGCTGCACTTACATCAGTCTGAAAGTAGCTCAAGTCTTCAGAGATCCATTCTAGGGCATTGTGCATTGACATCTGAAGGCTTTTCAGTTTGCTGTGGAAGCTTTCCCAAGGCTTCTTAACTTCTTCAGGGATGTACTCTGTAACCAGGTACTTCAGGCACTCAGAGCTGCCACCAGTTTTGCTTGAAAACAATTGCAGTGAAAAAATTAGCTTTAACAAGTTGCATCCAACTTCCACTGCAGCAAAAAACCCTAAATTGTTCATGGTTTCAGGATCGCAGATGGCTGCCATTTGACAGTCTTTGAAGCACTCTATGGCTTTAAGTGCCGTGTCGATTGCATCTGCTGTGTTTTGTGGTGTCTTTGTCTTTTTTTCAATCTCTTTACATTTGGCATTGAACCATCTCCTATACACCTGACCTTTAGTGTCCAGGATGTAGGAGTTTTGGGGCATCTTTTTTGCAGCTGTCTCTGCCCATTGTTCTGCCTCTTCAAATTTTTCATGGGAGTAGTTGAGTCGGGCAAGCTGCTGGGCAAAGAAAGCATCTTTGTTAAAACGAATGTACGCTTCTTTTAGCAGCTCGATAGCCGTGTCCGGGCTTTCCTGTGTCATCACATGTTCAATGAGAGGAGAGAACAAACTGTCTGATTCGTCACCTTTAAGGATTCTGCAGCGCCTCATGAACAAATCTCTGAGAAACTTTACATATTCATCTTTTCCAAACCTGTTCTCATAAAGCACATCCTCATGGAGAAGATTCAGTGCAATTCCACTTTGGTTCTGCTGGCTACTTGACAACTGCTGGAGAATCTGCTTTGCCACCAGTGGATGAATGATACGGATTGAATGAATGTGTGTCTTGTCATCTCTCAAGTGTATGAAGATAAGTTTAGCTTGCTCACTTAAGGATCTCTCAAAGGTGTGTTGGCGGAATCTGTCCATTTGGATGGTCATTCTCATCAAGACCTCACAATGAGACTGGGAGATGTAGGAGTTCTGCACATAGGCGTTGAACAATGCCACATACTGAATGAGCTTTGTGACAACAGACTTGTTGTCAATGTCTTGCAGCAAATGTACCACAAAATCGTGTATGTACTGTGGGTCAAATTCTTCACTCATCAAGACAAATGTCAAGATAAACTCCGGCTGGTACTGTTGTTCGAGCTTCTTTCGTTTCCCAGAAAACTGCCTTTTCTCCTCTGCTGACAATTTGTGGGTGACAGCGACATTCTGGAGAGGTGACTCCTTGCACTTCTTCTCTGGATTGTGTGATCGTCTGCAGCTCAGAAGAATGAAACAGGGCGTCCCCTGGGCGATCCTCTTGGTGTAGACTGCAGTCACCAATTCGTTCCGTAGATCATCCAGGTACTCGTTATCACAGTCTTCCATCAGTAAGAGTACTGGGAGGCACTTTTGTGGCGGGTCTTTTTCTTCATATTCACGTAGGTGAACCGCATGCTCGGACACAATAGCTGGCGAGTATGACGGCTTCACAACTGCACATCTCAGGTCTTTTCTGTTGTTCCAAAGTACCTGTCGTGCAACTGTGCTTCCGCCACTGCCCGGATGGTGGTATATATTGATGCTGTTCACAGGTATTTGATCTCCACCTCTTTTCTGAATGTCACTGAGCAGTTTTGAAATGTCCCTGTATGCATCTCTCTGAATGACTTCCTCAACAAACTTCTTCTCTGCAAGCCAGAAATTCAGCCACTTCACTTTACCACCATGGTAAAACTGCATTTCCAAGTTTTCTTTTTCTGCCTCGATGAAGTCTGTGCTGGTGTCGTCACACTGGTCAACACTCAAGATCTCTAAGGAGTACATCCTTTCCTCTTCTGGAGTTTCAAGTAGGCACTCTCCTTTCGTGAAAACAGACAAATGTTTGGTAGCTCGAGTCGTCAAAGGTTGAATGCGTTGGAGAGTAGCATTCACGTGGCTCATTTTCATCCCCACAACGCTGGAATGGTTCAAGGTCTCTTCACCACAGGATGCCTCCGCAAAGCCTTTCCACTTCTGATAGTTCTCTTCACATTCTGAGATGCAAATGATGTCTTCGTGACCTTCCATGTCAGTGAAAAATTCATAGAAAGTGTGCAACTGAGGCTTCTCTACAGGAGATGTGAGAAGAAATAACACCAAAAAGGAGCCCTTCGGCAAGATCTGTTTGCAGATTAGCGATACGGATTCCCTCAGGAGTGTGATTTTGTTTTTGATCCAAGTCATTTCATCACAGGGGATTTCGTTTCCACGGTAATCGTTTCGTCCGTTGCAAAATATCCAGCTAGTCTGCTCAAACAAGTGCAGGTGCCTCTCAAATTCCCTGATGCTGATGTCACTTGGAATTTTGTAGTTCTGCATGAAATGCATATTTGCGGCGTGGTGCTGAAGGTATTTACCGCAGAATCCGGACACTTTTGAATCTGGGTCAAAATCAAAAACGCAGAAAATCTTCATGTTCAATAAAAAGTCAATGCTTCTCAAATGGTCCTGCTGAAATCTGTTTGTGACGAGAATGTACCATTTTTCCTTTTCTATGAACTTCTTCCCGCTAGTCACGAGCATTGTCAGTTTCCTGCCCAAGTCTTCACCGAAATCTGGTGTGTTGAGAAATTGTGACTTCTCAGCCTCTTCTCTCTGATCATCTCTGTCTCTCACACGTTGGTAGAAGTCAAAAACACCTTGGTCAATAACTGGCTCTGTTTTGGATCCTACTCTGCGATAGATTGCTTCCTTTTCTAATTCAACCTTGTTTGATTTTTCCTTGAAGTTTGGAAGACGGACAGAGTAGACTCTGTTCTTCACGATGTTCACTGTGGGGACAATGTCAACCTCCACAACGTAAAGTTTTTCCGTGCCGTTCATATCCACGACCTCGATAAACTGTGGTGGGCGTATACACTGTCGCACATCTTCCCTGTCAGAAGAAGTAAAACACCGTTCTATATAGTCTAACGCATCAACAAAGATGTCTTTCTCTGTCACAGGAAAGCCAAATATTTCACCGTGCACACAGCCAGTGTCGTCCCTGCTGTCCATCACACCAAAGTGTATTGTGCCATTTGTGCGAATATTCATGCATCCAACACCAAATTTGAGAACCTCCTTGGCAAATTTAGCTTGTAGCCTTGTCCTGTCCAATTTAACAGCGTTTGCAAGTGATTTGTACTCACGGCAAGGCGTGATAAGATCGATGACACCAGATTCAGGTTGTAGAACATTGTGCTTGACATATGTGAAGTCAATACCTTCTTTGCCAAAAGGCCTTGGTTTACAGTCTTTCTTAGTGGAAATCCCGATCACTGATTGGTCCTTGGGTGTCTGTAGTTGAGTCTGATTGGTGCCAGCATCAATGGTCACATCGCCTGTGCCTTGATGCTCACTGGGACTTCCAGCTCCTTTGCTGAGACTACTCTCTTGAGTTTTCTTGGTCTTTTGAGGTTTGTGTTCTTTGAAAGACTCAACAAGCTCATTTCTTTTTGTGATTATCAGGAGAGCCGGGCCGAATTTCATGCCAATCTCTTTTCTCAGGTTGTCCTCGGTCATCTTCATGAGGATGTTGCCGTCCACTTCCTCTTCCTGCAGCTTCTGAACGTACTGCTCCTTCACTCCTATTGACCTCAGCCAGGAGCTCACGTCCGATTCCGTCCATTTCTCAACCGGCTTTTCACCCAATTCGGCTAAGGAAGGAAGATAAAACAGGACGTCAAATACTGAAAATGTGCAGATGATCTTAAGAACACGTTACTTATTGTAGGGTAGGTTAAAGTGAGGAACAGCTTCTTTTATTTGGAAATGTATAGTACAAGCAGATGCAAACTGTTGCTAAGGACACATATGGGAAATTACAATAATATGGCGCTATGGCATATGCAATTCGCAGGTCAATCAGCAGGATCAAACCTTCCAAAATAAATTGCATGTAGATTGTCAATACCCACTCTAGATTAATCGTCAATTTGTGCCATAGCACATCTCCTACAAGGCTGCTTAACACTTTTCTGCATTTACCCATTTTTTTTACAAATTTGTCAGGTTTGTTGTCCTGTCAGTATAGTTAAATATAACTGAAAATGCTTTGTTTGCAAATTTAAAAAATTATGATAACAAATAACATGGTATACATACCCATTACTCACTCGTGTTCAATGCTAAAATCATCAAGATCTCTGTACTCCACCTGAGAAATTGGACAACATATTTTATTAAAAACTCAACTCTTGAAGCACATACAGCCGGAAAGTCTGCACACCCCTTTCACCTTCTCCACGTTTTATTACATTACAGACATATTCTACAATAGAGTGAGTTCATTTTTTGTCTCAAAATTCTACACAAAATACCCCATAATGACAAAGTGACAACAGGTTTTTAGACATCTGTGCTAATTTATTAAAAATCTAAATGTAAAATATCATATGTACACAAGTGTGCACACCCTTTGATATGACACCCAAAAGTGAGCTGAGGTGCATTTTGTTTCCACTGATACTGCTTGAGATGTTTCTACAAACTGAGCAATAGGGAAAGACGGGCCTTGGCCAGGGAGGTGAGCAGGAACCCGAGGGTCACTCTGACAGAGCTCCAGCGTATCCTTGTGGAGATGGGAGAACCTTTCAGAAGATCAACCATCCAGGCAGCACTCCACTAATCAGGCCTTTATGGTAGAGTGGCCAGACGGAAGCCCCTCCTTAGTAAAAGGCACATCACAGCCCGCTTGGAGTTTTCCAAAAGGCACCTAGAGGACTCTCAAATCATGAGAATCAAGATTCTCTGGTCTGATGAAACCAAAATTGAACTTTTTGGCCTGAATACCAAGCGTCACGTCTGGAGGAAACCAGGCACCGCTCGCATCAATCACCTGGCTAATACCATCCCTACAGTGAAGCATGGTGGTGGCAGCATCATGATGTGGGGATGTTTTTCAGCAGCGGGAACGGGGCGACTAGTCCTGATAGAGGGAAAGATGAATGCAGCTAAGTACACCGAGATCCTTGAAGAAAACCTGCTCCAGAGCACTCAGGACCTTAGACTGGGGCGAAGGTTTACCTTCCAACATGACAACGACCCGAAGCACACAGCCAAGAGAACAAAGGAGTGGCTTCGGAGAAAGTCTGTGCATGTCCTTGAGTGGCCCAGCCAGAGCCCAGACCTGAATCCAATTGAACATCTGTGGAAAGAGCTGAAAATGGCTGTATACCGACGCTCCCCATCCAAGCTGACAGAGCTAGCAAGGATATGCCAAGAGGAATGGGCAAAAATGTCCAGAAACAAGTGTGCCAAGCTCGTAGCTTCTTTCCCAAGACGCATTGAAGCTGTAATCGCTGCCAAAGGTGCAGCAACCAAGTATTAGGCTAAGGGTGTGTACAGATATGTAACCCCTAAATAACCTATTTTTGTCAGTAAAATAAAATTGCATATTTTCTAAAAACCTGTTTTCACTTTGTCATTATTGGCTATTGTGTGTAGATGTTTGAGGCAAAAAATGTACTCAATCTATTGTAGTATAAGTCTGTAACGTAATAAAATGTGGAGAAGGTAAAAGGGGTGTGCAGACTTTCAGGCTTGACTGTACGTTTGACAGTGTAAACAACTAAGAAAAACGAAAAAGAAGGCAGTGTAAAAACATTCTGTATTAAAACATTAAGCCTGTTAGTTTTGAGAGATCAGACTTTTAGTACAATGAGTACGCCTATGCAAAACTTTAACAATATTGACACTTTGGAGTCATTTGCGTCTCTGAACCATCATTGATGCCTGAAACGTCACAGCATGCTCAGATTTCAACACTAGCCTTAAAGTTCTCAGGGCCATGTGCTCATGGTTATATTTTAAAGAATAATACAGCATTTCCCCAAAAATACCCATGCAACACACTTACACTGTGAATACATTTTATGTGAGCACTCCTTTTCAACTTAACATAACTTATGACTTATAACATAACTTATGACTTGCAAAAAACTTTCACCAGACTGGTTATGAAACCGGTTGGGTGGCAACAGAAACCCCTGTTTGAAGCAAAGCAATAACAATACAATCTGTTCTAGGCAGGCCGGGAAAAATCTGATCATATGACTACCGTGCATGATACCACGGTAACCATATAAGCGATATTGACGGGCAGAGCGCAATCAAGCATCCTATTTCGTATTAGAAATGGCAGCGGTGTGTCAAGTTGTTATGTGTAAGTTTCAATGGCAGGACTTCGGAATGTCACATTCCTGTAGCCTAGCGAAAGAAGACTAATGTTAACCTAACCTGAGGTTACCGTTTGCCCATCACTTCGCTTAGCCTACACTAGCACGATAAGATATTGAAGCCGTGTCTAAAAGCACTATAAACAAAAATATAATGGTTATAATGTGCCTTTTACAATTTTCAAGAAACCTACCGTGGTGAAAACGAAGCAATATGACTAAGTGCAGATATTCGACATTGTCAACAACTATAACTTTATAACATTTAAACTACTATGTTAGCATACTTGGTAAATTAGCCTACTGCAGGATGTAGCCTCACCCAACAATAAAAAAGCCCTTCTTGTCATTTGAGTACCTATTGATAGAATAGCTAGCTATGTTACGCAATCAATAGCCTAAAGGCTAAAATCAATTCGGATCGGAATATATTATAAATGGTTGTGATAAGCTACGTTATGGGTTGTAGGCTATTTGTTTAAATGTATTTCAGTGTAAGCTATCAAAGCTACATTATTATGTTATATTACGCTACATTTCTGAGAGTGATTTTCCCAAGTTGGCTTAGCTAGTTATAGGACCAGTAGACTAACGTTACCAAAGCATAATTCCTTGCCTCTTTCATCTTGACGGAACCATTCATTTAATAGAAAATATTAAGTATTAACTTACCATATTTAGCTAGGCACGGAGATGTTCTTGTTAATTTATACGCCAATGCGAGAAAAATAATTGCGAGCGAACTCAAAGCTACCGGAACTTCCACTTCCCTGAATCGCTTTGAATCTGGATGTTTGTTTAGATGGGCAAAATTAAGTCTTTCAACCACACCTCAAATAAATGGGCTACCTGCATGCCGTAGCCTACTGGAGGGTGTGCGCAGCTCCTTTCATGAAAGTGAAAGTTTCGTTTTCTTGAAAACGAAAGTTTGGCTGCAGACAAAGAGCATCACTGTGCGAGTGTGCGTAACATAAGCGCTTGGCCTTTTGCACGTCAAGTTGTTACAAAAAATAATCAAGCGCTTATAGTCTGCCCACAGAACTAAGTGTGTAATTCCGTGGGTCTGCTCTACAACAAATATGCAAAAATGTCGTTATCAAAACGTGTCAAAATGAGTGGGGTGAGGTGTGGCTAGTTCTGATCTCGGGTCAGTTTTATGCCAAATTAATTCTGTAAGTGTAGCTAATCGAAAACTGATCCCAAATCCGTGTCCTACAGTTTAACTTTTAAAAATGAGACGATGCCTGTGACTGGCGATCACAGCGATCCGTTCTGTATTCTGACACCTGGGGCCACATGTATAAACAGTGCTGAGCAGAAAAATGCCTTCAGAAAGCAGTGTAAGCGAGTTTCCACGCAGAGATTCAGATGTATAACAGAACACTTGCTGTGAGAATCTGCGTACCGCCGCACACGATGGACACCATAGTTAGTTATTTTATTGACACAAACAGATAAAACATTTGGGTCCAAACAATATACAAACAAAATCTTATATACAATAAGCTCATTAGTACAAATATTACAAGGTATTACAATTAACAACACAAAATCCCATCAATCAGTCTATAGTAACTTGCTGGTGCTTCAATAGTGCAAGACAAGCGTGTAACATCGGCTAACTAAAATTATTTTATGTGTCCATGAAGAGTGAACTCAGTTCAGAGGAGTTATGTCCATATTTCACACGGATATCCTGTGTGCGAGGGCACACGAGTATGTGTTCTTCATTTTGTATGCCAGTCTTACAGCAACACACACGCTGTTCGGGTGGTGTACGGCTCCACCTTCCCATTTCCACTCGTAGTTTGTGAGAGGACAAACAGAACCGTGTAAAAGTTATCCTCAAATGGTCTTCAATGTATGGTGTATTGCTAGTATAAAATGGATGGACGGATATATCTGGGTTGATAGCTTGGTAGGTCTTGTATCTTGTTCCCTCTTTAGATGGTAATTGTTACGGTTCTAACCGTTCCACGCCATGTTTTATGTTTATTGTTATGTCACGCCCTTATTTGTATTCACGTTCTGTCATAGTTTATTAGTTTCATACATTTCTATGTGTTTCCGTGAACTCGCATTCATGCTTTCTCTCTCTCCCGCTTTTGCTTACGTGTTTTCCATTGTATCTGCCATTCCTTGTCTAACTAACAGATTACTAACAATTAGCTAGATCATTGCTTACTAACCAACTAATCTCTTGTAGTTAATTGTTACCTTACGTTTCTAGTGCATGTCCTTACTAATTAATTAATTTACTAACGCTAGGATGGGATAATTACTAACAGACTAATTGACTAATGATCTTCATCTCGTTTTCCCAAGCTGTTTCTAATTTCTCTCTGTTCTCAAGCTAAGCGTTTGCACCTGTCTACACACACATATAAGCCCTCAGTTTTCACTGGTTCTGTGCGAAATTGTTGCCTCACTAGCACTCTTAAGCATTTGTCAAGTCTACGTATTCTGATTTCCTGTTTTGATCCAAGCCTGTTTTTTGACCACTGTTTACTGCCAGCCTTTTGTTTTCACTGCCTGTCCTGACCACGATTCCTGCTTGCTGATTTTGTACTTTTGCCACGCGGCGAGGACTCCGGTCTGACCCTGCTTGTTTTTCAACTATTCTTTTGCCTTCTCCCTTTTGTACCTCTGCCACGCTGATTGCCTTCCTGGTTCCGAACTACTGCCTGGCTTACCGACGACGAGACTGCCTTCTCCCTCGGTACTTTTGTTTATTGGCTGGATTTTTTTGTGTATGACCTTTGCTTGTGCTAAGACAACGATTACTGAACTTTCCTTAATAAAGCCCTTGCGGGTATTTATTACATCCATTGTTCTGAGTCGTGCTTCTCGGGTCCAACCCTCCACGCACTTCGTCTCAGTAATTTCTCAATCATCT
Organism: Ilyophis sp. 1 JC-2022; assembly: GCA_022702515.1. NCBI lineage: Eukaryota > Metazoa > Chordata > Actinopteri > Anguilliformes > Synaphobranchidae > Ilyophis > Ilyophis sp. 1 JC-2022. The sequence continues at coordinate 111,299,935 of CM040394.1, read as the reverse complement.
CCCTACGGTCGCTCTCAATATGATCTTGTTTCTCCATTATCCCAGATAAATGTGAATTCATGACTTGGTTTTCTTTTCTTGTTATTTCAAGCACATGCCACAAGGGATCATCAAGCATGCCTGCCATGACGCTACTTTCTCTTGGTCAAAAACCTGGCTTGCTTTTCTCTCATTAAGGCTTGCACTGAAGAAAGTCCTGCCTCCAACAGCCAGGTTAGGTTAGGTGTAGTGGACCTCACCCCAAGTAGCCATTTCACCCCAGTTATGTAGAGTGATTCAACAGACTTTGGGCATTTTTAACCAAGCCTCACACCCGTACAAAACAGCTGCCGAGAAAGCGGCCTCAAAGACAAAATGGGGCATCATAATTGGTAGATAAGAAGATAATTTATTTGTTTAAGTGCTTTATCTTCTCTTTGTAGGGTAATTGAGGTTTGGGTAGTCCCATCAGCAGTGAAGATGGCTCCAAGATCACTGTGTAACGATCGGTGGACAGGGACCCAAAAGCAGGCAGGGGTAAAGAAAACCGAAGTTTAATAATAGCAAAGGTACAGTTCCAAATCCAAAGAGGCGTCAAACAGGCAGGGGTCAGTAACGGGAAGGCACGGCAGAGGTACAAAAACAAAATCCAGAATCAGGGTCGCGAGAACACGGACTGAGGTCAAAACCAGGATGGCAATCAGATAGAAAAACAAAACAAACAGAAACACAGACTCGGAAAACAACTCAAACAAGAAATACTCGGAAACAGATGAGCTCACTCGTGGGGGAAAAACAGGCAACAGACTAACGCGTATAAATCTTTGTAAGACGAACTCGCAACGAGGGACTAAAACAGCAGGTATAAATGCAGGTGTAGACAGGTGCAAACACTTAGCTTGAGAATAGCAGGAAATGGAAAACAGCTTGAGAACTGAGACACGTAACAAGGTGATTAGTAATTCGTTAGTAGTTATCCTATCCTAGCCCTGACGTTAGTAGTTAGTTAACAAGACAATGACTGGATATGTAAGGAAACATTAAACAGCTGTGGAAACGTGATGAGAACTAGACTGTTAGATTGTGTTAGTAATAATTCTATTAAACCCTGACGTTAGTAGATTAGTTAACCACACCCGTGTTTAGCCAGTTAGTAATCATGCAGGTCCTATATAATAATTAGTAGTGCAGGGTAATACGAACGAAGCGTACAGGAACAAAAGTAAAACTGAGAGGAAGTGAGAGAGACAACACAGAACGCAAGGCTGCGGAAAACATGGAAAAATGTATGCTTCAGAAACTGACAATACTAAACATGACAGAATAACAAAACAGACTCAGAACATAACACACTGTCACAATGCCTCCCTATGAGCGATCCAAGCTGGATAGGCTGCCTGTCTTCTTCAGATCCCAAAATAGACTTTGTTTATAAACTTTGTTTTATTTTAATTAACAAGCATGCCATATTCATCACAGTATTTCTCCAAATATTTCGGTTTCTCAGTCAGCCTTTCTATTGTTGCCAGCATAAGAGTGTCATCCGTCAGCATTAGAACATGGAGCCACTTAAAAAATCCATCGTCTCCACATTGTTGTTTAATCTTTGTAATAAGCACGTCAAGAAACATCACAAACGGAAGATGTGGGGGATTCTCACCTCACCCTGCTGGAAGATGTGGGGGATCCTCGCCTCACTCCGCTGGAAGATGTGGGGGATCCTCGCCTCACCCTGCTGGAAGATGTTATTGCGGTGAAGCCCAGGATACTTGTTGGCACACTATACATTGACATCAAAAACAAAATCATAGTAACTCCACACCCAAAACTTTTAAAAATTATAAACAATTTTCTTATTGGGACCCTGTCATAAGCTTTGGAAAAGTCTACAAAAGCAAAGTACAGTTAAACCTTCTTTCTGACGCAATATTCCATTATTAGTAAGTGCCACAATGTGATCAATACAGCCTCTTTTGGGTTGGGCTCCTGCCTGCTCGCAGACTGGCTTATACCAGGCCGTCAGTCTATTATTCAGCACATAGTCATACAACTTTGCTGCACTGTTGATCACACTTATCCCCCGATAATTATCACAATCAAGGGGGTTAGCTTTCTTGAATAACATGATCAATTTAGCAGAGGCCCAGCTCATTGGATAGCCAGTCACAAAGATGGAATTTAGAAATGTGCATAAAAATAATAACCATTCACCTGGCAGCAGTTCGAACACGCCTGAGCTTACCCCATCAGGGCCCGCTCCTTTCCCCGGCTTTAGCTGATGGTCAATCACATGTTGAACTTCTGCTATTGTGATCGGGTCATCGAGTAGTGTATTCACATTATAGCCCTCCGTATGCAGTGGGATTTCTCCCTCACCAGCAGGGGGGTTCAACAGCCTTTCCATATGTTCTTGGAAGTCAGCTTCAGTCAGCATCTCTTGATGAGGAGTTGAAGAAAACTCCCCCTTCCAATCAAAAGCCCGCCAGAACATTTCAGCATCCCCGCACTCCAATATACACTGCCAACGAGGTGAAAGTGCTTCCTGGTTCCAGGGAGGATTGTGTGCTAAGGGTCTAGGGCTGACTAGTTTGCTCTGGGCAGCACAGTTATACAAAGATTCTACTAACCACATAGCCATATCATCCAGGTTCTGGTCAACACTTACTTCCAATTAACTTATGTTGAGAGCAAATTGATCTATGTCAATATTCACAAAGGACACTGGTTTCCTGCAACAGGGGTTGTCAGAGAAACAAAACCTTTGCATGAATAATTTCTTCAGGGAACAGGGAAGTTCTATAGACAAAGGGGAGTGATCAGACAGCATATCTCCATATCACCATAGCTCAGGTGCTGACCTCTTAACCATTCCCAAAGTACTGCACAAAACTAGTGGGGAAGCCGCTTTTAGCTATTATTCTCCAAAACTGTGGAACACCTTACCCAGACACATCAGAGATGCAAGCTCTGTGAACATTTTTAAAAAACTGCTCAAAACGTACCTGTTCGAACAGGCTTTTAATTAAATATCTGCTCCACAGCCTCTGGACCAACAATTAGTACTTTTAAATGTATTCTTTGTATTTTTTAAATGTATTTTCTTTCTATGAACTTTAAATGCTTTTAATTATGCACTTTTCTTTTCATATACCTTATCTATGCATTTTACTATCTAAATTGACCTTCTATTACCTTTTAGGCTTTTTATCTATGCATTTGTACTATCTTAATTGTTTTTTATTTTTTATTTTTTTGTTTGTTTTTTTTGTTGTTTTTTTTTATTTACAATGTGAAGCACTTTGGGTTGCATTTCATGTATGAAAGGTGCTATACAAATAAAGCTTATTATTATTATTATTATTATTATTATTATTATTATATCAGTATTTTGGTTCTCATCAAAGCTTTTAACACAATGAATGTAATAAGCAGTGATTAAACAGTAATCCACTTCAGAAATAAAAAAAAATTCTTCTTGCAGTAGGTTATAGGGAACTAGGAAAGGAGTAAGATGCTGTATGCAAGTTATTCACAACCAATACATTATTGTCTTTGCAAATTTGGATAATACTCTTTCCATTGGTGTTTACAATTTCATAAACAGGTTTGTAATACATATTATTGCTACCTTCAAGCAGCTTGCCTTATCGCCACCCCTAGTGTTAATGTCACCAACCACTACATAGCCAAAGGTGTTGTCCCGGGTTCTGGCCTGGATTTCTGAAAAACTTACATTAGAGAAAAAAGGTGAATCAGATGGTGGTATATCCTATTGGTTGAGGCCCGTAAGGCAGATATCTCATTGGTTGAGGCCCCCCCAAACATTACACGGGGAACACTCTGCAGTTGGAACCAAATTAGCTTGAGCTGACGTATCAATTACAGTGACATCAATATAAATGTAATTTTTAAACAACAAAAATAGCTGCTCCCACAGGTATGAATCCAGGGGCGTGGGTCACTGTTATGTATTCGTGGGTTTCTACTTTAGAGTACCTGGTTAAGGCGAAGGACAAACGGACACGTCTTTATGACTTGAACTGTATTGGTTTACTGAAACATCATTTGAATGCGTGAGCTACATACAAGTCATTGTATCCTAGGCGGTACAGCGCCGACTAGTGGTGCGGGTACAACATAGTAAAGACATCACAGTCACTTTAGCTCTTTTAATCTCTGTCAACACCACTATGTCATGGTTTCTCAACCACCGTGTCACATTTATGTTTTCCAATTTATTAAACATACGTACACAATGTTTCGAGTTCGTTTGATATGGCGACACCGTGACAGAAAGGCAGAGGTAGAAAATGCTAAACTTTTTTAAAGCAGATTTCTGACTTTCACCCCGAGCGTTCTTTTACACATTATTTTACTCAAGAGTTTTATACATGTGGCCCCTGTTTGGTTAGTTGGAAATGCCTCTAAAATAGCAGGGAAATATTCAACACAAAAACCCGTTAGTCACAGCCGTACTCAAAGAAAATGAAATGAAAACTAAAGCTAGATTTATTCGAATCGTTTGCCGAAAAGAAGGCGGCTAACGTTAACCAGGATAGCAGTTATTTAAGCCACAGAAGCAATCGAACCGGAATGTTTTCTGTCGACCGAAGAAACTGACGAGCCCCAGGTACCTGCATGCATTAACGTTAGCAACAACAGATGTGTCAGATATAGGCAATATCAATGCAGAATACAAATTGTTTGTTGCTGAAGTATTTAAGTAGAAATATAATAATATCTAATAATACAGCATGTGATGCATATACATAATTAAAAAAGGGAGGGAAATTAAATATATTTTTTAAAAGATTGGTTTGTTTTGCAGTATTGTTAACTTTTTTGGAGTGCTTTTGTTTATAATTTTTTAACAGCAGAATACTGTTCTGAAAAGGCATTAGAAATGAGAATTTTTGTGCTGTTTTTCAAAAAAAAAATATTTCCGGGAGGGGCATGCCCCCGAACCCCCTAGCACTCGTGTCCCCCAAATTGTTTTTATAGGCTGATGTGCCCTTTTCTCAGCCGCCACTGATCTAGCGGTATATGAAATGTCAGTCAGTGTGACTAAAATTATGACAATATAGCAAGCATAGTTACGGTATCTACATGGAAGGAATAGGCTATAATGACTGGTAAAAACTTTATTTTACAGACTAATGTAGCCTACATTAAAGAAAAAATGTCTTGTTATGTTTGGGATAACTGAAAAATTGATGTTTCAGAATGCTTCAAAAGTAATTTCCTGATACCAACTGAGAACTGAGAATTTATACTGTTAAATAGTTTATGACCGAATTATAACTACATTAATTTTACGCTATTCTATGCACAGACCGACTTATACATGATGAAATTAAGGTTTATACATGATGAAACTGTTTCGATTTGGGAGGCGAAATCTAATATTCCCAAACAGATATCAAAGACATAGCCTGCCAAACAGATTATTCCGAATAACAGAGGCTCAGAAAGATGCGCACTTTCGGGACTCTTCTACCGGCTAATCCGGTATAAGGAAGTGACGAACTACTCTCGAGTGACTAACAGGAAGTGCGTAGTACGCAGAACGTCTTCCATATAAATAGAAGTTGGCGGCGCACATTCTAGCATTCTGGATTGGGAAGAGGAGGTAGAGCTGCGGTAGTAATTTAAGAAGGTTCGCACTACAACGAAAACAAAATTGTATACCTAATTATGGGAAATTACACAAGACATCCCAGTATGATCAATTTCGTCGGAAAGCTAGTGATAATTCGGCGGACAATGCGGATTTGGAGTCCTACTTAGTTGGGTAGCATTTACAGACTCACGCTAGTTGGCTAAACGGCGTATGAGGTAAGCATAATTCATAATTGATTCTTCTCATTTGGTATTGATGTGAACAAAACTTTAAACTTTTACATCTCCTCGTCAAACTAACGTTAATTTCACGTTTTTTTTATCCTGCAGGGCGTTTTGAACGTTCAGAGCAGCAGCAGCGGGGCGCACGTGTTCTCCGTCTACGCCACGTGCTGATGGAGCAGAAGGGCGGTTTTCGGCCGCAGAGGTAACGTAACGATGACTTTAACCTTTAATTTATTGCTTCATAAATGTTATGGATGATGCTATTAACGCGTTAGACTTCTGATTGAATAATGAAGTCAAATTTTGTTACTGACATAACGGATGTGGCTAACGTGACTTGCCACATGCATCTGCATTGCACATTTTGCAGTAACTGTCCGTTTGTTTTAGGTTGCCTTTGAACAAAGGTTGGAGACATCCTGACGCAGCTGGTGCCAGCGCTCCGTGAGAGAAGACGAGTGTTCCAATGGGAAAAAAATAAATAAAAATGAATAAAATATATATATATATATAAAGTCATGTCCTCCTTTGTGAACCAGTGACTTGCCTGTCTGCACTGTCTTTGAACCTGTGGAGCCTTGCCTGTGGCTTTTCAGGCCAAGCTACAGTGCGAGAGAAATACTTGTTATAACTGGAGCATCTTGGTATCTCACCCAAGCTGCTCTTTTAAAAGCAAGTCACATTTCAATACATTTATTTTTGTTTGAAACTCCCACGCTGCCCTTAACTAAAATTTCCATCCGGTTTGTAAACTAATTAGCAGGGGTTGATTTTTTAAGGGATGCCATCCGCCCGTTAAAACAAAGGGGATGGTATTTGTCCATTTTCTGAGATCTAGACCCCACAATCCCTTTTGACGTATAAATCGACCACTGATGAGTGCTGTATTTTTGCAGAATTTGGTTGGGGGGGGGGGGGGGGAATGCTGGACTACAAAACGTCCCTTGTAACTGCAGCTAGAATGCCAATTTTTCTTCTGCAGTTCTTGTAGTTGAGCCAAAAATGCAGTTTTCAGAAGAGGTGCTACAGCTGCTGTACCAGGTTTGGGCGACTCCAGGCCTCACAGGCCGGTGTGTACGTGTTTTTACTGCCACCAGTTACCACGGCTCAATCAGCTAATTGGTCATACACGCAATCACGGATTCACTTGTAAATTACAGAATGATAAAACGCTACAATACACTCATACCGGCACAAGAACATTCATCAGCTGCTGTTCATATCACGGAAAAACATGCATACACACCGGCCCGCGAGGCCTGGAGTTGCCGATCCCTGCCCTATACTATACCCCTGATGTTCAAATGACAGTCAAGGGCCGTGTCCGAATACAACCTACACCCTTTTGAGGACGTGACTTTCTCACAAATGGGGGCACTTAAAATACCAGGATGAACCCCTTATTTCCAGGGTTTTGTTGAGGGAATTCAGGAGCACACATCTGCAGAACGGTGCACTCATCTGGCAATTCCAGTAAGCAACATGAAAGTAAGACCGCGCATATGTATATCTACATGGTATGAGGTTCATATTACAAACTTTATTTTAAATTCTATCTTCATTCATAATCTACACTAATAGTCATGTTAACTGATTGATATTCTCAATAAAAATATTACAAACTACTTCCTCACTAGTTTGGGGGTTTTGCAAGATTTATTTCACACACTGCAAAGTGAGGGGACGGGGTCGTATTCAATCACAGCCAAGGGCTTTTCCAATGCCCCTCCTTTACCTGGGAGTCAGGTGTGAAGACGGGGTGTGTCCCAATAGTCGTAAAATGTAACCTTTCCTCCTCCACTACTACCACTCCTACTGCGTGCCCCAGAAACAGATTTGTGTGTTTTAATCGAATGACGCTGATTACATACGAATTACGTATTAATGGTTACATATTAATGTCTCGACGCAAACCGCAATGTCAGGTACATTGTATACTGAACATGCACATAATTGTACTCCAGTTTTGCAAACCTCCGGGTAGTAGAGGTGGGGAGTGAATATTGAGACGCACCCAGTCTGGCCAAACAGTACCACTGGTACAAAACCAGGGCTGGGTTTGAGGTAGAGATTTGAATATCCACGCCCTAACCCTAGCACCCGGTTAGTCCAATCGTGGGCCGAGAAATGCTGGTTGTCCACCCTCCTTTCACCTGGGAGTCAGGTGTGAAGAGTCTGGCCAATCAGTAGCACTAACTTCAGTTAATTACCTGGGAGTCAGGTGTGAAGAGTCTGGCCAATCAGTAGCACTAACTTCAGTTAATTACCTGGGAATGGGAGAAAAACTATCTGGATTTGACTACCCTGGCATGTGTGAGGTAGACTTGTATAGTGTGCAATGATTGAAATGGGAACAGTAGTCATAAGAGAAAGGTAGACTTGTATAGTGTGCAATGATTGAAATGGGAACAGTAGTCAGAAGAGAAAGGTAGACTTGTATAGTGTGCAATGATTGAAATGGGAACAGTAGTCAGAAGAGAAAGGTAGACTTGTATAGTGTGCAATGATTGAAATGGGAACAGTAGTCAGAAGAGAAAGGTAGACTTGTATAGTGTGCAATGATTGAAATGGGAACAGTAGTCATAAGAGAAAGGTAGACTTGTAGTGTACAATGATTGAAATGGGAACAGTAGTCAGAAGAGAAAGGTAGACTTGTAGTGTGCAATGATTGAAATGGGAACAGTAGTCATAAGAGAAAGGTAGACTTGTAGTGTGCAATGATTGAAATGGGAACAGTAGTCATAAGAGAAAGGTAGACTTGTAGTGTGCAATGATTGAAATGGGAGCAGTAGTCATAAGAGAAAGGTAGACTTGTATAGTGTGCAATGATTGAAATGGGAACAGTAGTCATAAGAGAAAGGTAGACTTGTAGTGTACAATGATTGAAATGGGAACAGTAGTCAGAAGAGAAAGGTAGACTTGTATAATGTACAATGATTGAAATGGGAACAGTAGTCAGAAGAGAAAGGTATACTTGTATAGTGTGCAATGATTGAAATGGGAACTAGTCACAAGGGGAATAACGAAGATTTATTAAAACGCAAACTTTTATTCCTCATAAGTCAACCTTCATGTGATATTCCCTATACTGGTGAACATAGTGCATTTCATTATCGTATTGCACATAGTAAAGGGGTATGTGGACATGACTCAAAATATCAAATCAGGATTCTCACCATTTTATCATTTATAAATGATGAGTATTACAAGGTTTACTCTGCACCATAACTGGGGGGAAATCATTAGACAAAACAAATGTTAACAAGGCTTGTATGGTGAACAGATAATTCAACAATATGGCAATATAATATACATGTTAACACAATTCCAGTAAAATCAAAGACATCAGAAATGTGAGCAGGGTCTATGGGTTTCCACACAGGCCTGCTTGTACAGATGTGTGAGTACCATCAGCCTCCAAATAAACTCACTGATGATTAAATCTAAAGCAGGGAGCGCAAGCTAACCCGCAAAGGGCCGGTGTGGGTGCAGGTTTTTGTTTTAGCCCTGCGCCAAGCCACCCGATTCTGCACACCAAGACACCCGATTCTACTCACCAAGGTCTTCATTGAAGATCATGATCAGTTCATTCATGGAATCGGGCTGCGTCACAATATTCTTCACTCTCCACCTCCTTTCCTCCACTCTCCCACTACCACTCCTCTCCTACCCGGGAGTATGCAAAACTGCTTCAACGTTTTGAGTACAAGTGTTTGCATGTACCTGACATTGCGGTTTGCGTCGAGGCGTTAATATGTAACAATTTATACATAATTAAGATGTAATCAGCAACTTTATATTAAAACACAAAGATCCGTTTCCGGGGCACGGAGGAGAGGTGGTGGTAGTGGAGGAAGAGAGGGTGTATTTTTCAACTTGGGACGCACCCAGGTTGTCTTAGTGCTGGGCTAAAACAAAACTGCACCCACACCGGCCCTTTTAGGATAAGATTGGACGCCCCTCATCTAAAGCCTGACGTACGCCCGGGCTGTAGTTTCAGTTTCTGGCCATAATTACTATTCTTCAATAAAAATCTTACTTGCCTTTTCTTCATTAATATTGCAGTGCTGTAGCAGTACAGTGTACAAGGCCCATCACTGAGGATACATGGTACATGTCCTCCCTCTACTCACAAAAACACCTTCAATCATTTTCACAGGCTTGCTATAAAAGTGGCTTTTTAGAAAAAAGAGCAGGTGCTTGTATGAAAACGTGACTTAATGGGGACGTGTATTTTCAGGACTGGCCAGAGAGAGTCGCTACATCAGGGGGGTATTTCACAAAGCAGGATTACAGAGTTAGATGAATAACTGCACCGAGTAAAACCTGCAACCCTCCCAAATCTGGAACATGGACTAAAGTAAAAAAGGGCTGTTCCGGGTTTTACTCAATGGCGTTATCCAGATAACATGGCAAAAACAAATAATTATAAATTAAAAAACACCCAGAAAAATCCCCAAAAACACAGTATTAATTCTCATATTTCTCCTTCAAACTCAATCAAAAAGACAGGTTTATATAAAGCCACTTGAAATGAACGTGTTGAATCCCAGTCATTTCCAAGGGGGCGGAGCTAGTGTTTGTTTTAAAGGCACTTTGTGCCTAAAGCACAGCGCTGTTTCTTTGATTTTTATTGATTTTTTTGCCATTACAAAAGAAATACACGGTAACGAGAAACATATCACACTCTAAACACCTGTAAACAAGAAGGATAACGGTTCATACGTGTGAATTTTAACTTCGTAAAATAAATTATTTCACCCTTATCCAGTATAAAACAGAAATACATTTTCAGTTAGCCAGAGACTTGGCACTAGTGTATGCGTTTGTATTTTCTCAGTTTGTTGCTCTGAGTGACTGGAATGACTTGGCGTAGTTTAAAAACTTAATATCACAAAAGCATAAACAGTATTGCCATTACTGAAGGTGCTGCATAATATGGCTAACAATCTCATGGTTTATGGCTCTTAAAGTCTCAAGCTTCTGAAATATTTATTATGTATTTAATCCATATGAACACATCAATATACTATTGGGGGGGGGGGGGGTTCTTCAGAAGATTGGCTTTTATTTCAGGTTCTCAATCTCTGATAGAGCCTGATATCAGCCTAACGATTGAGGCTAAACGTAAGTGAACCTCAGCGGCCACTTCGTTTATCTATATAAACCATTTTACAAATAAAAAATAACAAATCTCAATCTCTCAAAGACAAGCGGATAATTTCCCATCACTCCCCCCTCTGTTATTCATTATACTGCCGATTAACGTCTTTCAGAAAAATCTAACATTTTTAACTGCCAAAGAATATTCATACGGTCATTTTTTAAAATTATTATTCTTTTCTTAAAGGCCCCATAATATTTCACCAGACAAAGCTTTACGTTCGACACACAGGACTCGTCTCCTCGGTAACCTTGTCGTGTGCATCTTGATTTGAGATTTAAGGATGAGCCTTTCCTACAGTAAACCCAACACAGGCCAGGCCCGGTGCTGAGACTACTGCACATTCTGTTAGGTTGGCTCGGCTCCCGTCTCTAAACGGAGTTACAGGTTTTTGGGGGGGGGGGGGGGGGGGGCTGTAGCGGCACAGGCAGCATAGTGTGTGGGGGGGGGGGCAATGACAGGCATATGTGCATTAGACGCTGAAACAAACAAGACGTCTTTCTCACACACACATACAAAAACACGCACACAATACACACACACACAATGCACGTAGACAGGGCACAAGCAGATTCAAAGTTCCGGCAAGTTGCGGTCTCTCCGCCCGGCGGTCGCGCTGGTTGCCGATTGTTCCTGCAGTACCGATGTGGGCAGACAGGATGTCACGGATGGCACGTACTTTCACAAAAGTGGAATTTCGTCCTGAGGCGTTTCAGCACAGGAGAGTGCGTCACCACGGCGACAGTCAAAACACCTCAATCACAGCCACCCCCCACCCCCGTCAAGAACTGTGTAACCCACGTCCTCCCCTCTTTTCTGTAGGAATGAGCATGGCGGGTTACCTGTGCCGGTTTACCTGTGCGCCGCTAACCTCAGCAGCTCAGGTGGCCGGGTAATACATTAGAGAAGAGTTCCATTTTGTTCCCCTTCATTAACCAAAAAAAGATCAGAGATACGTCCCAAAGTCCGTTTTGTCATACATAAAGGCTACGGACAGCAGCAAATGGCTTTATTTCTTCTTTTTAACTTCATGGCGGGCCGGTGTTCAGGCACCTCAGCCGCGTATCCTTCTCAGATAACTGAACACCAAAGGAGGCCCCGCCCCACAGGGTCCTGGCCTGCAGGCTGTTGTCAGTTGTAGGAATGTGGCACTGTTTGGTTTTGTTTGTGAGGGGGGGCGGGGTCACGACCTCTGCCCCCCATCTCACAGTGTTGCTCCCTCCTGTAATACTGTAAACTGCAGGTCTTTCACATTTCGCCAGGGCCCGAACCCTCGCTGTCCGTTGGGCTCAGCTCCTTCGCCGAGGCGGCGGCGGCGTTCGAACGCGTGTCCATGGCTGAGTGCATGACAGGAAGCCAAACGTCGTCCATGTTCGGCATGACAAATACTTTCTGTGGGACGGCGTGGAAAACAGCACAAAAGAGCACATCAGCCCACATATTCAGCGTAGCAGTGAACACCATAAGCCTGGGATAAGAGTCTTTTACCGAAGACATAATCATACACTAAACTACAATACGGCTGTAATGTGTGGGAAAGTTTACGCGGAAGCAACCGAGCCGTGGGTGCTACGTTAATTTTATTAAACATGCAACGCACCTTCAAGAAAACATTACTATTAAAAACATGTTTTTGTCATCCTGGTCTCAGTCATAAAGGCCAGGACAGCTACATGGTTTTAATCATAATAATCATGATACTGATAATAAACATATTTAGTTCTGAGCAAGTGCTGCAGCCCTCAGTCAAACCCAAATAATAATCGAATCAGTAAAGTATCAATATTTTTAGCCCAAAAGTTCCAGTCCATCCCACAGTGAGTCAGTTAGTTATGTGAACTAATAAAAAATAAAAAAACATGGCCGTTTTTTGGGGGAGGGGCAACCGGTGTGACCGCCACAGGGCCCCGCGGTGAGGGGATTTAAAGAATTTAAATAATAACCACTTCTTTTTTAAATAAAATAATATTTATCTAAAACAGCATAGCTATATATATCTTTGTGAAGCACACCCAGAGACACGGAAATACATTTAGCCTAAATGGCGTTTTGGAAAGCTGACGTTATGTGGGAAGTATGGTCTTTCGTCCCTATACGCTATAGCTACATGCAGAATGCAGCTAGATATTTTTCAAATTCGCACAAAAACTTGTTTTTGTCGAGTTTGGTGGCAAAATGGCAAGCTGAAACAGCAGAGACCGAGACAAATTCAGAAAGTAGGCTACAACTCGACAAAAAAGAAACAAGATAAAGAAAATAATTAAGCATTAATTAAATGTAAAATTGAAAGGTTCCTTGGATAGATTCATACAGAAAAACGTGGAGGAGGAGATCGACACTGTGCTGTTGTTCAACCTTAACGTGAACGTGCTCGTCAAGCCTCTCGTCAAATTCTGCAGTTAAAATTAGAAAACGATCATAGCTATATGGAGCATAGATTGTAGATTGTCCTATCGATTGTAGTGGAGCGTAAAATAATTGCAAAGAGTCACAATGTTGAACACTATTTTTTTCATTGTAAAAAGAGGCAAAAGACAGGCAGAAGGTGGAATATCATTCAAGTGTCACGAAGCGAAGTGCAAGGTCTGACACTTGTGACACAAGAAAATTAATCTGCAATGTTAAAACACGTCGAACACGTCTTCACAAACATTGTCATAAACGTAGGCCTAATGGGAATAATGATTCAAATCATCCGGAGAAATATGCTTGAAAAAATGCTGAATCAAATTCTGGTAGGTGAGACTGCGATCTCTTAATATGCTGTCAGTAGCCTATTTATAAACTTTTAATTATATATCCCACCCTCTGCCTGCTTTTTACCTGTCTTTACAATGAAAAGGCTAGTGTTCAACATCGTGAACCTTTGCAATTATGGTCCACCTCAATCAATAGAACAGTCTACAATTCATGGTTCATAGCTCTGATCGTACCACAACCCACAGTATAATTGTTTTCATTTTAATAGGAAAAATTAAGCAAAAGTGTGGCGAGTTGTCCGGAGTAATGGCATAGCCTAATTCCTCAATTGGTTTGTTGTGTATAGTTGGTTTGTGTGATGTTGTAGGCTGTAAATCCTTTGTTCATCGTTACATAATAGATACTATTTAAGCTTATGACGGGTTAGCTATGATGTCACAGCTGGGCCCCGCGTAGGTTGACTCGCCCCGGGCCCCGCCCATCACTGTACCTGAAACTCCTGGTCCAGCTTCTTCTCGATCCAGTCGGTCACATGCGCCAGCGTCACTACCCTCTCCCCCAGTTTGGGGCGGGCCTTCAGCTCCAGGTGGGGGGGGCTCCTAAAGCCATACCTGAGGGGGGGTGGGGCGGTTCAAACCAAATTCATCATCCCAGATCCATGTCTACGGTACGCACATGTCTCTACGAGCGGAGATGCAACGGCCGCCTGGAAATACCTGTGCGTTTGCTGCAGATTACTAAATACCCATGTACTTCATAGATTACTAAATACCCCTGTACTTCACAGATTACTAAATACCCCTGCACTTCAGATTACTAAATACCCCTGTACTTCACAGATTACTAAATACCCCTGTACTTCAGATTACTAAATACCCCCGTACTTCACAGATTACTAAATACCCCCGTACTTCACAGATTACTAAATACCCCCGTACTTCACAGATTACTAAATACCCCTGCACTTCAGATTACTAAATACCCCTGTACTTCACAGATTACTAAATACCCCTGTACTTCACAGATTACTAAATACCCCTGTACTTCAGATTACTAAATACCCCTGTACTTCACAGATTACTAAATACCCCTGTACTTCACAGATTATGTACCCCTGTACTTCAGATTACTAAATACCCCTGTACCAGGCCGTGTAGAGACCTTTTGGGGGACGGGAGCTCAAAGTGAGAAAAGGGCTATAACCGCTCCTGTAAGTCTGCATGATGAGGATGGTCCGGTTCCCCCAGTGGCAATTTCTACTTATGACCAGTAGAGGGCAGCATATCAAAGTCTGAGTTCATCTCGAACTGAAGAGTGAATTTATATTACTATTTTTAAAAATAGTAATATAAAATAAGAGCTGGAATCATGAGGCTTCAATTTATAAGTCAATTTGAAAGTAAATATAAGGAGAAAAGGGGTACAGTTGGACCTCACGGTAGGGGAAGGGGGTGTTTGGGGAGAGAGATGGGCACAGCCCTGAAATGGAACATACCAAATCCTGTCGGTTGGGGGTGGGGGTATGTTGACCGCCAGCGTCCCGCGACATTCCTGCACCTCCACAGTCAGTAGCAGCGGGGTGTTGGACACCTCCTCCATCTTCTTCTTGATAAACTCTGTCTCCGTGGCCTTCTGGAAGTACTTTGACTTGGTGATCTTGTCCACAAAGCGCATGATCTTGCTGGGCCTGTGTCCCCCAACATAGCTGAGAGACACACACACACGCACACGCACCCGCACACGCACACGCACACACACACGCACACGCACACAGACACGCACACGCACGCGCACGCACACACCACACGCACGCACAGACAGACGCGCGCACGCGCACACGCACACAGACAGACACGCACAGACACAGACACAGACACAGACACACACACGCAGACACGCACAGACACAGACAGACAGACAGACACACAGACACACACACACACACACACAGACACACACACACACACACACACACACACACACACACACAGACACACACACAGACACACACAGTGAGTCAGTGCCTGGCAAAGCCCACCGCAGCGGCACAGACGTCCCTCCTAAAGCCGCTCTAAATAAAAAAAGACAGCTGGGGACGTGACACCATGCGCCAGCATTATTATTTCCTCTTCACCGTTTGTGCCAAAGCTGCTAACCTGCCACCTGTGCAATACCTGCAGATCAGCGCTATATTTCAGGCTAACCTGCCATCTGTGCAATACCTGCAGATCAGCGCTATATTTCAGGCTAACCTGCCACCTGTGCAATACCTGCAGATCAGCGCTATATTTCAGGTTCAGTTCTGTCAGTAGAACGAGGGGGGCCTCAGATGTAAATTAGCAAAAAGGTAAATTCCGCACAGACATCAGGAAGTATTTCTTCACGCAGAGAGTAGTCGCTGTGTGGAACAGCTTGCCAGGTCATGGTGTAGAAGCAGAAACTCTGGGGGTTTTCAAGACCAGGCTTGATATGGTGCTGAATACTATCTTGTTTGTAGGTAAACAGTGAGTACTAGGTACCCTTTAGTGGTAGGAAGATAGCGAGCATTGCTGGGCTGAATGGCCTGTTCTTATCACTGCTATGCTATGCTATGTTATGAAGACAGCGGCTGTCACTTATTAGTTTGGCATCTTGTTATGGAGTTATTTAAAGTATCTTTATGACTAGAGTGAGTCGTTCTGGAGGCGTTTATGAAAACGTGAGGGTTTGTGAGGTCTCACCCTTCTGCAGCGAGCAGCGAGGTCTTATCAGTGGGAATGTCTGGCGGCTCCTCTTCATCGGACGACCCCGCGCTGGACGACTCTTCATCGCTGTCGGCCAGGCAGTATGCCCGCGGCCTGGGTCTGAAACGTAAGCAAACGGGAGTCGACCAATGAAACGCCTTCGCTTCACTGTCACGATGGACACACCTGGAATCACACACACCCACCATTCTTTCGCGATAAAAAATATCTCAAATCAAACTTGCTGCTCAGTTACGATACAACATCACTCTTCTGTGATAAAACATAAAATGACCAAGTCTGTCAAGATAATGAAACATCAAAAACATGTCACGATAAAAATATCAAAAACGTACGTCACGGTAAAAACATCAAAAACGTACGTCGCGGTAAAAACATCCAAAACGTACGTCACGGTAAAAACATCAAAAACGTATGTCACGATAAAAACATCAAAAACGTATGTCACGATAAAAACATCAAATTAAACAAAAGGCACCACACAATAAAAAACATGTGAAATCAAACGGCTCTGATGGCGCAATAAAAACACACCTGCAGTCAAAACATTTCACCCGCGGTCTCAAACATTCACCCACCGTGTCAACACATTTCACCACCGTGTCAACACACACACACCGCGCCCACACACATCACCATTCACCCAAACACATTCACCCATTCAACCGTCACACACACACACACATTCACCGTGCATTCACACCACGTCAAACACATTCACCGTGCGGTCATGATAAAATCTCAAACATGCTCACTGCTCTGTCAGTTAAAAAAATAAATAAAAAACTCAAATCATACCTAGTCATGGCTGCCAGAAAGCACACTCGCCTCTCTGTCAGAATGACAACGTCAAATCCAACACACGCTCAGCGCTTTCATCACGCATCAAACTCTCACTGCTCTGTCACAATAAAACACTTGAAATTACACACACACCCACCATTCTATCATCAAAACAAAACTGTCAACACTGTCATGATAAAAACACCTGAAGTCAAACACTCACCTCACTGTCATGATAAAAACACCTGAATCAAACACTCACCTCACTGTCATGATAAAAACACCTGAATCAAACACACTCACCTCACTGTCATGATAAAAACACCTGAAGTCAAACACACTCACCTCACTGTCATGATTCAAAATAACAGATCAAATCAGACACGCTTACAGCTCCGTCACAATACAAATATCTGAAATAAGACACACCACTCTATCAAGAGAAAACTATCAAATGTGCGCTCACTGTAACAACAAAACATAAATTAATCTTAATTATTCACAAGAATGATTAGCTTAATTCAGCACATCACGTCAGACTGACAGCACAGTTGTGCGCACTGCAGTTGTAAAACACCAGAATCAATAGGTATTTAAATAATCTGAAGTCAAACCCTGGAGAATCTAAAGCTTTATTGACACTGACTCTACGGCCACTTTGTCAACGTCGACAAAAGGAGCAGTGGAATGTTGCACTCAAAAAAATGAAAAATAAAAAGCGCAAAAATAAACAAACGAAACAAAACTTGAGAACACATGGACAACAGGACTGCCAAGACTCACCAGAAACAGGAAAGATCCACAGAAGAAGAAGCGTCCAAACAGACAGAGGACAGAGGACAGAGGACAGGGGACAGGGACAGGGACAGGGACAGGGACAGGGACAGGGACAGGACAGAAGGGTAGAAAGCGGTTAACGGCACACTGGTGACCCCCTGCTACGCACATAATCTGCTCATTAGCATGTTCTTAGCCCCTGAAGCTAAGGGAACAGACTTGGATTTCTACATCCAAGAGCCTCTTGAGCATTCCTTTACAGCAGAATGAGAGTAACAGTTGATACAGCTGCAATTAGCTACAAAACATGCCCTACATTTCAGCTACATGCCTTTGCAAGAGCAACATGGGTAGTGGGCATACTTACACGTCTTAAATAAACTTAACATTTTCAATGATCATTTTGAAGGCATGTAGCTGAAACATTAGTAGGGTGGTGGCATCTGTATTTAAAAGGATAAAATACCAAAAACTACTAAATATACAGAAGGTGAAACTATAAAAATACAGAAGATGAAACTTTTGTTCAAATAAAAGTACTTACAATACGACCTAAATAATAATAATTTATTTACCTCGAGTCCCCCCCCCCCCCAACCCCGAATGGGGCGGTCGTTGTGCTCTTACCCGTCCTTGCCTGGTTCCCCAAATCGAAGCCCCTCCCCCTCTTTCCCGAGCCGAGCCAGGTTCATCTTGGTCTGGAGGGTCATGAGAAAGGAGCCGTTGTAGGAGACGTCGAGGTCAAACCACAGGCCTGTGTGGGAAAACACACACACACACCCACGTACAACCACACACAAACACACACACAGAACCTGGGTCAAATACCAACACCATGGTACTGCATCTGAATATTCCGTTTTCATGTATTAAGCATTTCCAAATAAACTGTTTTTTATGCAAAGCAAGTGAAAATACTTTAATAAACCAAATGCTTGTATTTCAGGTACCAACTCTAACATATTTCAAATACTTAATTTAAATACTACTTAAGAGACCATTTCAAGTATTTTTTCCCCCACACGTAATGCATTTTTCTTACTATTTCAAATTCAATTTAAAATACTTTCATCTACTGTAAAGCATTCCGGAATTCTGCAGTTTTTTGTAAAAATTGAATTGCCTCCATGTTCTCTTCTTTCAAAAACAAGGGGGTAAAAAAGAGAATAAATGTAAAATTAGGTCCTGAAAGTTTTAAGAGCATATCAGCCTTATGAGGGTTACAGGTCGGACACACAGTCACACTTTTACCCAAAAAGGAACCAAAGATTCTCACTCCTGACCATTTTCCAAGAGGACAGTACATGTACTGTCAGTGTATAATAATATAATATATCTCAAAGGCAAGTCCATCTTGTGCTCCTGCAGGTCTGGCTCTATAGCGGTATTAATTTCCTCAGTGACTGCAGGTCTGGCGCTATGGCGGTAAGCATTCATTTCCTCTGCAGGTCTGGCGCTATCGCGGTAAGCATTCATTTCCTCTGCAGGTCTGGCGCTATGGCGGTAAGCATTCATTTCCTCAGTGACTGCAGGTCTGGCTCTATAGCGGTAAGCATTCATTTCCTCAGTGACTGCAGGTCTGGCGCTATGGCGGTAAGCATTCATTTACTCAGTGACTGCAGGTCTGGCTCTATGGCGGTAAGCATTCATTTCCTCAGTGACTGCAGGTCTGGCTCTATGGCGGTAAGCATTCATTTCCTCAGTGACTGCAGGTCTGGCGCTATGGCGGTAAGCATTCATTTCCTCAGTGACTGCAGGTCTGGCGCTATGGCGGTAAGCATTAATTTCCTCAGTGACTGCAGGTCTGGCGCTATGGCGGTAAGCATTCATTTCCTCTGAGTGACTGCAGGTCTGGCGCTATGGCGGTAAGCACTCATTTCCTCTGCAGGTCTGGCGCTATGGCGGTAAGCATTCATTTCCTCTGAGTGACTGCAGGTCTGGCGCTATGGCGGTAAGCACTCATTTCCTCTGCAGGTCTGGCGCTATGGCGGTAAGCACTCATTTCCTCTGCAGGTCTGGCTCTATGGCGGTAAGCATTCATTTCCTCAGTGACTGCAGGTCTGGCGCTATGGCGGTAAGCATTCATTTCCTCAGTGACTGCAGGTCTGGCTCTATGGCGGTAAGCATTCATTTCCTCTGCAGGTCTGGCGCTATGGCGGTAAGCATTAATTTCCTCTGAGTGACTAGCCTCTTTAGACACAGCGGGAAGGGGAAGTGTTGGCGGTAATGACTGGAGCTCACCTCCCATCGGGAATACGCCACACGGCCACATATAGGCCTTGTAAACGAGCCCATTAATTAACTATTCAAAGTTAATTACCGTTTGAGACTAGACTGAGTGGGTGCATAAGGCGGAGAGAGGGGTGAGCCTGAATATTAATATCGGCTTTTGTCACTCTTTATCCTGCTCTGTGCGAAGATCTTTTCTTTTCTCAAAGTAAAATTTCCCTCTTGGACAATAATGAGGCAGCCGTCACTATGAATCCTTGTTATAAAAATTAAGCAACTGGCCGGTTGATAAATGGACTGATACGGCCTCTATGAATACATGTCACTGGTGAGGTATGGCCAAAGCTCACCAATTCTCCAGTCTTTAAACATTTGAATAATGTGTGAAAACATTCAAATCATTCACGTCCTTGGATGTCCCTGCAATGGCAAACTAAGAAATACGTGAGATTTCTCTCTTCATATCAAAACCCACTGGGTTAATGACTCTGGCTGCACATTCAAAAGTCTCCTTTTTGGAGCATAGCTTTCCTGCGGCACCATTCTGCGCGTCGCCCCGTTCCTCCGACTTCTCGGCGGCCTTAGTTACCCACTTCCTGTTTCTCTCTGTCCTTACCTCACCTGCTCTCCATCCCTCCCTTCCTCTTTTCCTTCCATCACTCGTTTGAACTTCCCCTGGCAGCATGCTCCCTTTCCCTCCCTTTCCCTCCCTTTCCCTCCCTTTCCCTCCCTTTCCCTCAGGAGAGAGAGAGGGAGATCTGACAGTCCTTTGAAGAGGGGAGACTCAAAACTGAACGAGTTCTTGTTTGAAGTTGGCAGGCAGCTAAAGCCGCATTAGCGCCTCCACTCATTGCCACGGAGATAACCGTGACAACAGAGAGGCCCGTCTGCTGGCTCAAGAGAAATAAACCTGTCCACAAAAAAATGTGATTCAATCCATCTCAAGATCCAGAGTTTCACACTGTCAGAGTTTCATCCAGTCTGTCGAGTACTCTGTCAGAGTTTCAGATCGCTTAATCCAGGGGTGTCCCGTCTTATCCGAAAAGGGCCGGTGTGGGTGCAGGTTTTTGTTTTAGTCCAGCACTATGACACCTTATTAACTAATGAACTGATCATGGTCTTCAATCAAGACCTTGATAATAGAATCAGGTGTCAGTACTGGGATGAAACAAAAACCCGCCCCCACACCGGCCCTTTTCCGATAAGACGGGACACCCCTGGCTTTGTCATTTAGTGATGGCTCAGCACCCCACAGCACTCACACAGAACAACCAGCTTTCAATTACAATTACAGTCTACTTCCTGTCATCAGGACCTGGTAGTCACACATATCCCCTTTCCACCAACACAAACCTAGTTCTGATTCTGGGCTGGTGCTAGTGCCGGTTCGCAGTTGGTTCAACTTGTGAACCTTCTAAGAACCGGTTTGCTTTTCCACGGGCTAGAGAGCCATGTCATTACGTCACTGTATACGTCTGTATACGTCGCCGCTTTCCCAGCAACGCTAGCGCCAACTTCAAGCAAAGCAACAACAATGGCGGACTACATCGCATCTCTAGTGTTGCTCCTGGCTTTGCGAGCCTACATTGGCATCCAAACACAACTGGTTTTGATTTCACGTCCATGCTGAAGCTCTGTTTTTTTTTTATTTTTAAAAAGGCGATCAAAGTTTTAGTTGGTCTTGGTTGGTCATGATAATCCCGCTCCCAGCCCCTGACGTAAACCCCTGACGTAAGCGGTTCTTGGTTCTAGACCAGCTAAATGTCGGTGCCGCTCTACAACCGGTTTTCCTGGCCGAGAGCCGGTTCTTTTGCTGTCGAAACATGAAGAACTGGTTCGAGATTAGGCACCGGCTCCGAACCAGCCCTCGAACTTGCTTGGTGGAAAAGGGGTAAGAGTGGCTTAAGAACCATGACACCAGATCTTAACTCACGGGTAGTATAATCTATATTATACTCAGTGTAGTATAATGGTTAAGGAACTGGATTTGTAACCGAAAGGTTGCAGGTTCAATTCTCAGGTAGGACACTGCCGTTGAGCAAGGTACTCAACCTGAATTGCTTCATGAATGGATAAATGCAATAAAAAGTTGTGTAAATCACTCTGGATTACAGCGTCTGCTAAATGCCTGTAACGTAATGATGTAATGTAACTAAGCATTTATGGGACAGTCTGGAACAACATCTGGGACAGCATTTTCCACACCAATCATCTGATCAATAACCGATCGACTTTCTCATGGAAGAGTGGTGCCAATGCTCCTCCTACACATGGTGGCTCACAAATATATTCTACTTCCTGTAGACAGCACCCAAATATCACTGACCAGCTATATCAGTTATACTCCACTTCCTGTAGACAGCACCCAAATATCACTGACCAGCTATATCAGTTATACTCCACTTCCTGTAGACAAACCCCGTTTAATTAAAAAATCTATAAAAAAATGCTGAACAGTCTGGATACTTATGATAAAGTATACCCTTCAGGGTATATAAACAAAACAATTATTCCATGTGTAATTGTAAAAACACTACCAGCCACCAGGGCGCGCTCTGCGTATACAGCTTTCAGTTATTAGAGTTTAAATGGCTGTCATGGGATTTTTAAAATATTATTGGGATTAATCAAGTATTAATCATCCACCTTTAAACAGAACTAGAAAAATATCTTAATTCAGGACATTTCAATTTAAATGAGTCAAAGCCAAAGATGCGGTTTCTGAATTAAAAAAATTTTTTTTGAAAGAAGAAAAACAGCGATCTAAATATTTTTTTCCTTTCAATGTAGAAAAAACTAAATATTCTGAGAACCCGTTTACTATTAAAGCTTACCGTTCATGTGTACAGAATGCCAAGTACTCAATGCAAATACTTCAGTTAAGTTACGCAAACCAGTCCAGCGCAATCATAATTTACATCTTCCAATGTTGGCTAGATGCAAAACGCAACATAAACACAGCTGGTAAGCTTTACATTCCTGGCTACTCTCTGAACAGTGACAGAGCCCATTCAGTTTAGTTTCTCCTGAGCCAGTGTTGAGATAAGACAAGCTTATATCTTCAACAGATAATGCTGCTGTCCTCCTCTCTACAACATTAATCAATTATGAGAGGAACCATTGTGTGTTTTATGCTTCTACTTACACAGGATGCAGCTATTCTCCTTGGTACGTAGTTAGTGAAATAATCCCACACAATCAGGAGAGATCTCATCGTCTCACATTCTAACACAGAGCACTCTTTAGAAACAGCACGTTTAATATGGAGATGCAACACTGCAAAACTATTACAATCATGAGAACATTTCAGCTGCATTCTGTTATAAGGAGATGGTTCTGTTTTAAGGACAGGGATGGGCCTTAGTTCCGTTTTAAGGACAGGGGCGGGCCTTAGTTCCGTTTTAAGGACAGGGGCGGGCCTTAGTTCCGTTTTAAGGACAGGGGCGGGCCTTAGTTCCGTTTTAAGGACAGGGGCGGGCCTTAGTTCCGTTTTAAGGACAGGGGCGGGCCTTAGTTCCGTTTTAAGGACAGGGGCGGGCCTTAGTTCCGTTTTAAGGACAGGGGCGGGCCTTAGTTCCGTTTTAAGGACAGGGGCGGGCCTTAGTTCCGTTTTAAGGACAGGGGCGGGCCTTCGTTCCGTTTTAAGGACAGGGGCGGGCCTTCGTTTTGTTTTAAGGACAGGGGCGGGCCTTCGTTCTGTTTTAAGGACAGGGGCGGGCCTTAGTTCTGTTTTAAAGACAGGGGCGGGCCTTAGTTCCGTTTTAAGGACAGGGGCGGGCCTTCGTTCCGTTTTAAGGACAGGGGCGGGCCTTCGTTCCGTTTTAAGGACAGGGGCGGGCCTTAGTTCCGTTTTAAGGACAGGGGCGGGCCTTAGTTCCGTTTTAAGGACAGGGGCGGGCCTTAGTTCCGTTTTAAGGACAGGGGCGGGCCTTAGTTCCGTTTTAAGGACAGGGGCGGGCCTTAGTTCCGTTTTAAGGACAGGGGCGGGCCTTAGTTCCGTTTTAAGGACAGGGGCGGGCCTTAGTTCCGTTTCAAGGACAGGGGCGGGCCTTAGTTCCGTTTTAAGGACAGGGGCGGGCCTTAGTTCCGTTTTAAGGACAGGGGCGGGCCTTAGTTCCGTTTTAAGGACAGGGGCGGGCCTCAGTTCCGTTTTAAGGACAGGGGCGGGCCTTAGTTCTGTTTTAAGGACAGGGGCGGGCCTTAGTTCCGTTTTAAGGACAGGGGCGGGGCTTCAGTGTCCCAGCATGCCACAGGATTGTACACACAGCAAAGTGTGCTTTTCTCACTGTCGTTCTATTCCGTAGGGAGCACTCTCACCCGTAACGACACTCCGATACGTTATTATTAGTATGGTTTTCTCAGTGCATTTCTGCCCACTAAATGATTGAGAGACTCCAGCAGCGAAGGTTTGTGAGTAAGTGGAGAGAGAGCGAGAGAGAGAAAGGAAATAAAAAAGAAAAGAGTGAGTCTAATGGAGATGTGCCAGCTCAGTAATTTTCTCAGTAACCTCCTCATCCTGTGCTTTTATCTGCTCCATCGCCGTGGGCGATCTCCACTTACTTTACATTGTCCATTTAGTCTGATCCTCAAGCATGCCGATTAAAACAAGACCAGCCCTGCCTGTGACTGACACACTATCCGGCCAATAAACATGCAGGAGGGAGATGACGAGCCCCTAAGAGCTGAGTTGGAAGGGGGAGGGTTCTCCGGATGTTGTACAGGAATAATCTGCACGTCAGACATACCGCAGCGATGTTCTCAGAGAGGGACAGTTTGTTCTCCAGTTCCACCCCCAGATTCCTAGCAGTAGAAGAGGCTGACACTGTGGTGCTGTCCAGGGTCATGGGGGGGGGGGGGGGTACCACTTCTACATGTCTTAATTTAGTAAATGGCTGCACGTAACTCAAGCTGTGTCCAGGTATTTGTGCCACCATTAACCACTTAGCTGGTAGCATAATGAAGCATAGCCAGCCCCACAACTCCCTTCCTCTTTCTGCCACAGTCAAGACACTGTGGAACACCGAGCTGATGACATCACAATACTCCCAGCCAGAGAACTGGGCTTGTAACCTAAGGGCTGCAGGTTTGAATCCCAGATAGAACACTGCCGTTGCACCGTTGCGCAAGCTACTTGACCTGAATTGGTCAAGTATATATCCAGCTGTATAAATGGATACTATGTACAAATTAAAAAGGTGTCTCAGTCACTCTGGATAAGAGAAGCTACTAAACACCAGTAATGTAATGTAAAGAAAGAAAAAAATCCAGTTTAAGTTGTTGAATATGACCAGCAGATGTACTGAATACCACAAGGAATCATGTATTTTTTTTAATGAAAGTACTTGGGAACCTTGTGACCTTTATACTACAGAGAGAAGGAAAGAAGCGATGGGCTTTTTATGGGGAATGAGCTGGCATGCAAGTACGCAATTAAGAGCCATTAGCACGTTAGCACGACTATGTGCCGTGGGCTGGCTGATGAAAGACTCGATACAGCACACCCCCCCACACCCCCCCGCCCAACTGAGCCTGCAGCAGAACGAAGAAATTAATTAATTAGGAATTAATGAAGCTCCCTCACCAAACCCCCATCCAAGTTTAAATCAAATTGGGGCCTCTTTGGCACAATGCTAACTCATTGCATTCATTTGGTCATTAATTATGGAGATGAGGGACAGTGGGGTTTAATTAATCCTGCTAATAGCATAGCCATAGTGTGAGTTTGGGAAAGGGGAGAGGGGGGGATTAGCGTAACAACTTAGGAGAGAACCGCATAAAGCATAATTACTTCATATGCACTACATATTATTCACATCATTCTAATGTACTGCATGGACATTTATTAACAGTTCAAATGGACATAATCTGCCATGTAGCTTTCTATGTCTTCATTAAGGTCATATTTGTGTGCGACTTGATGATATAAGGCATGAAAATTTAATTGTTATTATGCAATACCTTTTATAATAAATCCGTGACAGGGAAAACCCATTTTAACCCCCCCTCCCACAAATGGTTTTTCTTCTTACTTCTTTTATTTTGGACACCTTTATTTGTGCGTCTGTTTCCACACAACACCATTTCCTTTGGTTTATTTTCAAGTCTTATTTCTTTTTCATCACTTAATATCTTCTCTTTGTTACTGGTTATCTTTCCATCATTAAGCATAGCATAATTATCTTATGAAAAGAGATGAATCTATATCCACACAGCCACTTAGTGTTTTATCTCATCTCATTGGCCGATTGCAGTGTATCGTCTGCAACACGGAGCATAGCAGATATGCTCTGGAGTTATGATGCTAGGGACAGGGGCGGGCCTTAGTTCTGTTTTAAGGACAGGGGCGGGCCTTAGTTCTGTTTTAAGGACAGGGGCGGGCCTTAGTTCTGTTTTAAGGACAGGGGCGGGCCTTAGTTCTGTTTTAAGGACAGGGGCGGGCCTTAGTTCTATTTTAAGAGTTAGGACTGCTCCGTCTCAGGCTCTTACCCTGGTGGTCCACTGAAGGTTTGGACGCCTGGATGATCTTGGGAACAGCCACGCCCATGTCCAGCTCCGTCAGAGTCAGCTCGTTCATGAAGTACGGCAGCTGTAAAAACACATGGTACAGTCAACCACCCCCATACACAGACAGCATGGTACAGTCAACTAAACCAACCCTACACAATGACAGCATGGAACAGTCCACATTCAACCACACACTGACAACATGGTACAGTCCACACTCAACAAGCCCCACACACTGACAACATGGTACAGTCCACACTCAACAAGCCCCACACACTGACAACATGGTACAGTCCACACTCAACAAGCCCCACACACTGACAACATGGTACAGTCCACACTCAACAAGCCAACACAATTACACATTTCACACAACTACCCATGAAAAGTGTCCAGTCAGAGGCACCTAGCTTAGCGCCGGAGACGGACAGAGACGCAGAAGTGTTCACGTTGGGGTGTGATCAGACATACTCTGTACCATTCACACGGCTCAGATCAGACTCACAGAAGGGATCGCACGGACAGCCCGGCGTTAAACACTCACCCTGATCTTACTGAGCTTCATCTGGATCTTTTTGGACACCATGCTGGCCCAGTATTTCTCCCCTAAGAAGTCCCAGAAGATCCGGCCCAATAAGGCGTTGACCCAGACATCCGGCTCCGCCTCTTCCCTGGGGCTGCTAGGCAACTGGAGGGGAAACACAGCAGGTGAGTGGCACCCATCCTCCCCTTTAAACACCAATGTGACCCACACAGCCACCCCCCTTTCCCACTCAATAGGGGAACCTATAGGGGTTCTTTTGAACCTCAATAGAGTCCACACCCCTCCCCCGTTCTTATATCGAAAATGGAACATCGGGATTCTGGTTTCTCTGGAAGGTTCTGGAATATCCAACAGGAAATTCTACTGTACAGAGAAGGCATTGTATGACCCACACAGCCCTCCTTCTCTCTGAACCCCAATATAACACCCCGTACCTTCTTGCGGGCTCCCGGGCTGCTCTCAGCGCTGTGCACAGGGCTGTTAGCGGGCGTGGCGGGCATCGTGGGCGAGGCCAGCTGGGTTGGCACATATTGGGCCATGTACACGTTGTAGTCCAGCATCACCTTCTGTTTAACACCGCCGCTGAGGTCCCGGGGGCGGGGCTGTGATGTCAGCAGCTCATCCAGGCTGCTCCTGCTGCTACTGCGACTGTGGGACAGACCCCCTGATTGGCTGTTGCCACGGCTGTGGGAGGGAACAAAGGCTGGGGGAGGGAAGGAGGGAATGGGCACACATTAACACTCTTCTACAAAACCCATGTGTGCACAAACTGAAATCACCAAAGAACTCAACAGAACTCAAATGAGTGAGACGTGCCCTGAGACGTGCCCTGAGACGTTCCCTGAGACGTTCCCTGAGACGTTCCCTGAGACGTTCCCTGAGACGTGCCCTGGTGTTAAGAGTTAGTCATACTATCAGTTATAATGGTGATTATGCCAAATGTCATACAATGGGCATGACACACCAGCACTCCCTTCACCATAAGTCTACATAATCATCTACATTTCCCAGCACTAAGACATGTCAGAACAGATCCTCAGTGCTTGTCTGCATGTCAGTGAGTCTACACCAATCAAAACCCCCTTCCTGACCAATCTCAGTACTCCACTCCCTTTTCTGACCCATCTTATCTTGACCAATAGACAGTGAGTTTAGTAGAACAGCAGCCCAATGGGCAATATTCTTGTTGGATCAGATGGCAAATGGGTAGCCTGCTTGCTGGATGAGCAGGCCAATGGGTATTGGGTAGCCTGCGTGTTGGATGGTGGGCTAATGGTTAGTGTGCTTGTTGGACTAGCAAGCCAATGGGTAGCCTGCTTGTTGGATTGACAGGCGAATGGACAGTGTGCAAACTCACCGCTCCTGCTCCCTGGCAGGGGCTTCCTGGCCTCTGATTTCAGTTTGGACGCCACGGTCATTCTGCGGAACCATTCCTCCTTCTCCCTTCCCGTTCTTCCGAAGAGGAACAGCGTGCTATCCCCGTGGGCCGAAGCTCGCCCCCGCTCTGGCGTCCCGTAGGGCCTCTTTGCCTCCTCGCTCCACCCAGACACCTCCCCCATCTCCCCCGCCCCCGCTGTCCTCTCCTCGTCAGACCCGCCCTTGCCCGTCTGGGTCTGGGACAAGAAACCTTCCTGCTTGCCCAGCTCGATGCAGATCGGGTACTTCTTATTCCA
Organism: Ilyophis sp. 1 JC-2022; assembly: GCA_022702515.1. Classification (NCBI taxonomy): domain Eukaryota; kingdom Metazoa; phylum Chordata; class Actinopteri; order Anguilliformes; family Synaphobranchidae; genus Ilyophis; species Ilyophis sp. 1 JC-2022. The sequence continues at coordinate 111,270,994 of CM040394.1, read as the reverse complement.
CACCCTTTTCCTGGCCAGGTTCTGAGGCACCAGGGAGATCTGAAGACCAATAACATGCCTCTTATTCACAGGAATTGACTGGTGAGGTGAGAACCACACACACACTACACACACTACACACACTACACACACCACACACACCACACAGGGCTGCAGGTATAGCCTTTAAAGTACCCGCAGTGCAGGTAAAAGCAATTTCATGTTTGAAAATGTTTTATTTTATTTTTAAATAAAATAATTTCTAAAAATCATCATGTGGAACACATGTGACGCCTGTAATATATAAAGCATGAGAGCGTAACGCCTGCAATATATAAAGCATGAGAGCGTAACGCCTGTAATATATAAAGCATGAGAGCGTAACGCCTGTAATATATAAAGCACGAGAGCGTAACGCCTGTAATATATAAAGCATGAGAGCGTAACGCCTGTAATATATAAAGCATGAGAGCGTAACGCCTGTAATATATAAAGCATGAGAGCGTAACGCCTGTAATATATAAAGCATGAGCGTAACGCCTGCAATATATAAAGCATGAGAGCGTAACGCCTGTAATATATAAAGCATGAGAGCGTAACGCCTGTAATATATAAAGCATGAGAGCGTAACGCCTGTAATATATAAAGCATGAGAGCGTAACGCCTGTAATATATAAAGCATGAGAGCGTAACGCCTGTAATATATAAAGCACGAGAGCGTAACGCCTGCAATATATAAAGCATGAGAGCGTAACGCCTGTAATATATAAAGCATGAGAGCGTAACGCCTGTAATATATAAAGCATGAGAGCGTAACACCTGTAATATATAAAGCATGAGAGCGTAACGCCTGTAATATATAAAGCACGAGAGCGTAACGCCTGCAATATATAAAGCACGAGAGCGTAACGCCCGTAAGAAGGAAATTTACACAGGAAGGTAAATGCGTCATTTCCCCTTGTGAACATGCGATTGTAAATGTAAACGCTGATGACTCAGGGTGCATTGATTCAGATGAACGCATCACATCTATTAATTTTAGATAGCAGAGACTGTCGGTTAAAGTCCGACCAGGAACTAGTGTGTGCAATTTGCATGGAAGCAAGACGTACAAAATAACGTACAAAGGCCTCCTTGATGTCAGTCAGGTCGAGATCGTTTGGCCGACCCCTAGGTGACATCAGGCTTGCCTTTATTTTTTTAAGTCAAAGTTAAGAACAATTGTTGATTGAATCCTGCCCCGTAAAGTCTACATTTTTTAGTAACTAAGCCAACTGAAAAAATGCCTGACCAGGGACTAGTGTGCTAGCGTGCACTACTGGAATAAAGCCTGACCGGGGACTAGTGTGCTAGTGTGCACTACTGGAATATAGCCTGACCAGGGACTAGTGTGCTAGTGTGCACTACTGGAATAAAGCCTGACCGGGGACTAGTGTGCTAGTGTGCACTACTGGAATATAGCCTGACCAGGGACTAGCGTTCTAGTGTGCACTACTGGAATAAAGCCTGACCGGGGACTAGCATGCACCATTTGCTTGGTACAAGAGTTATGTGACAGAAGAGTGACATAGCTGGAGGGTTAGGGTTGGGGTTAGGGTTAGGGGTTGGGGTTGGGGGGAGGGACCCACGTTGCTGTCGGTCAGGTCGTAGATCTTCTGGCTGATGTAGGTGACGTCGGGCTTGGGCTCGTTGAAGGCGGCCCGCCGGGCAATGTTGCGGTTGGGTTTGGAGAGGCGCAGTGAAGCCCCCTCCAAGCGCACAAAGACAGAGTGGGTCTGGGTGGCGTGGTAGGTCTCTGGGTCGTAGCTGTGGATCTCGTTCATCCAGCCCTGGATGGGAACCAAAAAGTGTGTCAGGGTGGCATTTCTTTATTATTATTATTATTATTCTAAAACCATATGGCCTGTAACTGTCTAATGCAAGGGAGAGCTACCGGGTCTACTAACTTTAATTTTCAGCTTAAAATGAGCAACCAATTCAGCCCCAAGAGAACGGGCGAGGTGAGTTAACAGTGTAATGAACGGCTTTAATTGGTCAGTTAAGTGCTGAGTAACAGAGAAAGCCAGCAGGCGCTGTGGCTCTCCATAATCACGGCTGCGGACCCCTGGCCTAAAGTCTGAAATTCTACAGTATGTCATATCCTGAATGAGTCTCTGGACTGTGAGGCTACAAAGAGCAATAAAGGAAGTAATTAAATTCAACCTCATAGAGGGTCGGCTGGTCATCAAAATACTGGAAGAACGCGGTTTATGGGCTTTAGACTGCCTGCTGATAACTGGCCTGGTTCCAGTCCACATTTAATGAAGAGAAACGGGAGTGGGCACTCAAATCACAACAAAAGTTATCAAAAAATAAACCTCTTGGCAACTTCAAACGTCTTCATACTCGTTTAGATTTTATTTGCGAACATGAGAATAGACAAACATGTTTTGGCCTAAGCCGTCTTCACTGTCTAAATCCAATCCACATTTACCCTCAACTCTGACTCACAATTAAATACAACTTAACCCCTCTCCTCGCAAACACAATTTGGCGATTTCAGTAAACTTGCCGAACTTTGTTTGTGACAAAAACATTGACTTTTTTTTGTCAAAGTTAAGAATGTTGACTGAATTTCAGGTATCCAAGTCAACCAGGCGTTTCCTGTCGAAAAGCAGAGTTAACTGAACCGATTTATTTATTTATTTTTAAATATGCTTTTTAAATAAAGGACTTGTAATTCAATTTTTTTTATTTTGGAAACTGCTTTGAATGTCAAGTATAAAAAGTGCTAGCCTATATAAATACATTTTATTATTATTAATAACTAACATGGGGATGGGCATGAGGAAAGGAAAAATAGAAAGATAATAAAAAAGTGGCAGTACATTGAGATCGCTCCTTAAATATGACATTACAGACAGAAGTGCTTTATTCAGCACTGATTTATAAAGCCGTGTTCGCACACAAATGCAGTGTTTGTGAAGACGCACTGATTTATAAAGCCGTGTTCGCACACAAATGCAGTGTTTGTGAAGACGCACTGATTTACAGTCAAGCCGGAAAGTCTGAACACCCCTTTCACCTTCTCCACGTTTTATTACATTACAGACATATTCTACAATAGATTGAGTTAATTTTTTGTCTCAAAATTCTACACAAAATAGCCCATAATGACAAAGTGAAAACATGTTTTTAGAAATGTTTGCAAATGTATTAAAAATCGAAAACTGAAATCACTCATTTACATAAGTATTCATACCCTTTGCTTTAACATATTTTTAAAGTATCATATTTAATATTTGGTCGCATATCCTTTGCATGCTGTTACTTCCTGAAGACTGTGACCAATCAACATAAAAAGATTCTCAATATCTTATTTTCAGGTACTGTTACAAGCGATACTATAAGCTCTCTGCATTTGAACTGATCTCTATGAGAATTGGGGGGTGAGACTAGATTCAGCTGTGAATTACGCTGGTACAGTATGGAACACATGACTGGCGAAATGGCTGTACGTCATCAAGGGTCTAAGGTATCGAACGAGCCCCAAACCATCACTCTGCGGACAGATATGGAGTAGATGTGGATGGATCCCTTTAAGGGTTGCTTCTCCTGACTTTTTTTCCCCCCATAGAGTTCTATAGGAAAATGAGTCAGGAGAAATAACCCTTGCAGTGATGATGTTAACATTCCATACCCCACTATAAGTGAGCTTACCTGCACACTATGACCCAACACAGTCATTATGCTAACATTCCATACCCTGCTATAGGTGAGCTTACCTGCACACTATGACCCAACACAGTCATTATGCTAACATTCCATACCCTGCTATAGGTGAGCTTACCTGCACACTATGACCCAACACAGTCATTATGCTAACATTCCATACCCTGCTATAGGTGAGCTTACCTGCACACTATGACCCAACACCATCATTATGCTAACATTCCATACCCTGCTATAGGTGAGCTTACCTGCACACTATGACCCAACACCATCATTATGCTAACATTCCATACCCTGCTATAGGTGAGCTTACCTGCACACTATGACCCAACACAGTCATTATGCTAACATTCCATACCCTGCTATAGGTGAGCTTACCTGCACACTATGACCCAACAGTCATTATGCTAACATTCCATACCCTGCTATAGGTGAGCTTACCTGCACACTATGACCCAACAGTCATTATGCTAACATTCCATACCCTGCTATAGGTGAGCTTACCTGCACACTATGACCCAACAGTCATTATGCTAACATTCCATACCCTGCTATAGGTGAGCTTACCTGCACACTATGACCCAACACAGTCATTATGTTAACATTCCATACCCTGCTATAGGTGAGCTTACCTGCACACTATGACCCAACACAGTCACTATGTTAACATTCCACTCTTTATCACAGACACCCTCGTCCAGAGCCACTTGTGTTCATTCAAAGAAGAGATAAATCAGAGCTGTAGCACCATAAAGAACAGTAATACAGTCAGTATTGTCACAACAAGATTTGAGCCTGAACTGTAGTTGTTAGCAAAACAAGTACAGATGATCCTAATGAATGCACGCAACTAGCCTTACAGAATACCTATCGCTAAATTGAGTGACAGGAGACACCTGCTACGAAGGAATGGGTCGAGCCAGTTTTTCAACATCTTCCTCATGCTTTAAAATAAACGTCACGGGATTCCACTCATACCGTCTCTAACACACTCACTCTCAGACCGACGAGACCGAATCCACTGCCTAGCCGTCACACCAACACCTCCATCTCAGGGTGGCCATTTTGAAGTAGCAATGCATCGAGGGATTAGATTGACAGTATTTAGGAGCAGGGGTGTTTGTGCTTAAATGCTTACACTTTGGAAAATGTTCAGCTGAATTGATTGGTTCAGTTGATTGGTTCAGCTCAGTCCAACCATCACAGGTTGACCAATCTGCTGTGTACACTCCTTGGTTTCTCTTTGCCAGAGAACAAAGGTCAGGGTTAGGCTATCCTGTACGGGGTACAATCCAAGGGCTGGCCTACAGGTAACAGCCGAAACAGCCTTTGTGCACCGTGCCAGAGGTTCACCTTTAATCAAGCATACAAGGAACACTTGTTCTATCTATTGTTGATGACATCACAGTGAGAGGGGCGTGGAAAGGGGAATGGCCTCTAGTATTACATTACATTGGGTGTTGGGCATCTGGAGTCGCTAAACACACACCACACAACACACACCCTCCCCCTTGAGTACTTTTGCCCCCATTGTCTGTACGATCTTGAAACCTCTGATATTATTATTATTCATTTTATTTATATGCGCCTTTTAAGAAACTCAAGGACACTTACAGTGATGAGGCTGAAACTTGCCTCAACCCCCACCTAATGTGTAGCCCCCACCTGGGTGATGCCCGGCAGCCATTTTGCGCCAGAACCCCCACCTACACATGTATCTGATGAAGGCTGAGAGCAATGACTCAACCCACCTTGAAGATGTCCGGTTCCTTGATGTCCAGGTGCCCCACGTTCCACGCTTCACTCCTGCCCTGGGGGCCGTTGCCCGAGCGACGGGGGGCGGCCAGCCACACAAACAGCATGGCCAGCATAAAGCCCAAAGCCACTCCCAGCAGAGTGCCACTCAGGTAGGCAGGCAGCGGCAGGACGAAGTAACCGTAAACCAGAGCGGTCAAAAGAATAAGGGTCATATAGGGCACATCAGGTGCTTCCTCCTGCTCCTCCTCTTCCTTCTCCGGTCCACTCTCCCCCTGAGGTGGGTGGGGCGCGGTGCCGGTGGTCGGCTCCGCCTCCCCATCAACAGCATCGCTGTACAACTCAACAAACTCCTCATCTTCCTGCCTGGCCAGAGCGGACATGGAGCACCTGTCCAACCCCAGAGAGGGGGACCTGGAGCCCCAAGCCGCGCCCGGAGACCACGCCTTAGCGGGCGGGCTCTCCCACTCCCAGTCTCCGCCTTCCTCCTCCTTGATGCAGTTGTTGTTGTTGCTCTCGGGGAGGCCGTTGAAGCCGGCCAGGCTGGTGAGCTCGGAGGCGCTAGAGGACAGCGTTTTGGGGCGGGACCCGCTGCACTCGTCCCCCATGAACTTGCTGAATCGCTGCAGGGGCTCGTACATGGCCTCCGAAAGCCGGCGGCGGGTGTCCTCAATGCGCGCCTCCACCTCCTGCACCTTGAAGAAAGGCCGGCTGTCCGGGGAGGCCAGTGGAGACGAGGGGGCGGTCTTGGAGGAGTCGCTGACGGCGGCGGCGGACGGTGCGCGCGGCTGGGTGAACTGTCGGAAGAACTGCAGAGGGAGGAGGGACTCGGGCACCCGTTGGGAGGCGGGAGCAGAGGAGGCGGGGTTTGTCGGGTCTGGGTCGGCGCGGGACGAATCGGAGGACAGAGACTTCACCAGCGTCTTCATCAGTTGGCGGTGGAGCATGGTGGGCGGGACCGCCACGCCCTCTCGCGGCTCCACGTCCGCAGAGAAAGACTTGACCAGGCTCAGGAAGGGCTTTGAGGGCGGAGCCATTGACCTGGAGGGGGTGGGAGGAGAAGAGGTGGCGTAGTGGGTGGGGCTGCGGGCGGAGCCAGGAGCTGGGGGCAGGGCTGGGGGCGGGGCACTGGAAGGCCCCTCTGCCGCGCTGTTCAAGTCGCCTGCTTCAAACAGGTCCTCGCTGGCCTCCTCTGCGGTTACCACGCTTTGGTCATCGCATTCCGCTGCTGGGGTCGAAGGAGGAGGGGCAGCTAGCTCGTACATAGCCTCTTCCTCCTCCTCTTCCTCCTTCCCCAGTGCAGAGAAGTGGATGGTGATGGTCTCCCGGGACAACGAGCGCTGGACCTGCAGCTTGGGCATGGCGGGTGACCGCGAAGGGATGCGATCAGACGTTTCCGCATGGCTGGTCATTGCAGTGATGCCTCACGCCCTGTAGGAAACACAGACACAGAGCGTCACACCCTGCAGGTAACCCTCACACCTGTACGCTGCAGGTAACTCTCACACCTGTACGCCGCAGGTAACTCTCACACCTGTATGCATGCTGCAGGTAACTCTCACACCTGTACGCTGCAGGTAACTCTCACACCTGTACCCTGCAGGTAACTCTCACACCTGCACGCTGCAGGTAACTCTCACACCTGTATGCACGCTGCAGGTAACTCTCACACCTGTATGCATGCTGCAGGTAACTCTCACACCTGCTGTACGCTGCAGGTAACTCTCACACCTGCTGTACGCTGTTAAAATGGAGCTCACCTCATCCCAACCCGTTTCTGCATCTTTGCTTGGAGGTTCATGGCAAAAGGTTGAAGGTATTTTATAATGCATACAAATAGCAATAAAAATGGCAATTTCTGCCTATTTCTAAAATGCCACAGTGCTTCCCTGCAGATCTGACAATTCCCCATCACGGCGGGATGTTCCAGAAAGACTGACACTCTAGGGGGACGTGACATTTTACCGTCCAGCTGTTCAGCGGACACCTTTAGTCTGACACATAAGCCCCATTCATCATTTCACCAACTACGTACTGATACACAGAAGCAGAACTTTGCTTAGTGAGACGGTATTAAAAGCAGCGACCTTCAGCTCATTAATGCAGTTCCCTCCCCAACCTTAACCCTTTTAAAAGGCGCAAGATCACAAAAATATGTGACTAGAATGTTCTTAAAGGGTAACTACACCCTAGATCACTTTTTTTTAAAGCTGTAAACGTGTTTGTATGCCTACCTTATAATGAAACTTATTCATTCATTCCGTTATTTCAACAATTCTGAAATAATAACATAAATCAGGAGAAACTGGTAGAAAAGCGTCTTTGTGCTGCCTCTAACGGTTGAAATTTCCTTTCTGCTCCCCACACTGCCCCTGCCCCAATCGTGATGTCAGAGTACCTCTTTGGAGGTACCTCTACGTCATATGGATAATTGATGTCGCCCACAACGCAAACAGGCGGCACCTGATTGGTTAGACCCACTATGTTACTTTTGTTTTGGCTCCACGTTTTTAAACCGGAACAACGTTGCGTCCTGTTCAACTCTCTTATTCCACCTAAATAGTCCACTAAAATGTTTCTGAAGATATTTGAGGTGAGAAATAGGCCGTTGCTGAATCTTGATTCATATTTGATGTGCAACGTCTAGTTTGACAGTTTGATCCGAGTTATACAAAATCATTTGTACAATGTAGCTACTCTGCCCCCACCCCTCTCCCTCGCTCACCCCATGAAGTATTTTTCTAAATTGTTTTGTGGGCGGAGACAGGCTGAGACAGTGGGGTTAGTTACCCTTTAATTGAACATTCCAATGCTCAATAACGACTGCTAATTGAAAGCAGTGGAGTTCTAGAACACAAACTTAGAATTTTGAAAAAACATTCCAAAAAAAGAAATCTTCAAAAGGGGGTTCAACTCTTCAAAGGAGGTTAATGTAAATTTTTCGGTTGAGGTAAACCTTCCCGTGTGTAACACTGCGCAGTAAGACGTGCGTGTAACACTGCGCAGTAAGACGTGCGTGTAACACTGCGCAGTAAGACGTGCGTGTAACACTGCGCAGTAAGACGTGCGTGTAACACTGCGCAGTAAGACGTGCGTGTAACACTGCGCAGTAAGACGTGCGTGTAACACTGCGCAGTAAGACGTGCGTGTAACACTGCGCAGTAAGACGTGCGTGTAACACTGCGCAGTAAGACGTGCGTGTAACACTGCGCAGTAAGACGTGCGTGTAACACTGCGCAGTAAGACGTATTCCAAACACAAACAGCGAGTGCACACGAGGACGCGCTGTACTACATTAGCACAGAGAATAAATCTCCTCCTGTGTGAACTCCGCTGTGAAATGTAATGAGAACTCTCTGTAAAAGAATAAAGAGCCAATTCTGAGAAAGAGAAGCGGAGTCTTTGAAGTGGTGAATTGGGGGGGGGGGGGGGGGGGGGGTGGGAGAAAATAGGAGAGAAATGCCTCAGAGTGGCTCATAAGGTGAGTCTGGGTCATAAGGTAGGTTTTACAGCTCTCTCCATCAAGATTACATTACTCCATCAAGAGCAGCACAGGATTCAGCTCTTAGTCCAGCGCTGGTCCTCTCTCACCCCGCGGGTCCTCTCTCACCCCGCGGGTCCTCTCTCACCCCGCGGGTCCCCCCCGGCCTCCACCCCGTCACTCCCCTGCTCATCTCCCTCCATTGGCTCCTATATCAGCCGCGGTTTAATAATGGACAGCCCCGTTATATCTTCCAAACATCACCAGCCCCTACACCCTACCAGACCTCTCCCTTCTGCTATGTCTGGACACCTGGACCTCACCACACAGGTACATATGTTGTTTGTAAAGTTAACACTACACTTATTGAGTAGAAACAGGCCTCCTTTATTGTCTTGGTGACAGTGCATTTTTGAGATTGTAATTTTAATTATTATTTAAATAAGAACCCGCCTCTAGAGTCACGTGATTCAAAAAGGCCCCTTCCTCAGGAAGGGGTCAAATTACCCCTTGGGTGCATCCTAATACTCGAAAAATGCACCTCCTCTCCTCCGTGCCCCGGAAACAGATCTTAGTGTTTTAATATAATGTTGCTGATTACATATGAATTACATATAAATGGTTACATATGAATGAATGTCTCGATGCAAACCACAATTCAGGCAGTTTTGCATACTTCCAGGTAGGAGAAGAGTGGTAGTGGGGGAGTGGAGGAAAGGAGGTGGGGAGTTAAAAATATTGAGACGCAGCCCTTCCCTCAGTGTGATCATATGACTGAATTAAGCCCCTCCCTCAAGTGTCACATGACTGCAGCACCGAAAAGCACCCGTCCAGAGTTCCAAACCAGCGACGCTGCATGAAGCCTGTGCTGCCTACCGCCACTGACCCCTAAACAACCCCGCAGACCTGTCAGTACAACACTCATCAAATTAATCAAATAACCAGCCTCATTTCACCACAAAGCTCGGAACAAAGAGCTTAAAGGATAGGAGGCTCGAGCAGTCAGAGGCAGGTGCATGCTGGGTAATCTGGTATCAAACAGTGAAAGACAACATCCCTGACAACCTATGCCAGATCAGTCAGACGCAGCATAGCAACAAAATAAAAAAATAAAGCAGCCACCGCCAAAAATAAGAACACTAGAATTCTTAGAAAGACAATTTTCCACAGGGAATGAGAGGGTAAACAATGCAGGGATCTTTACTGTGTAAAACAGACAGCTAGCGTTCAGCCTTTCCATTTTCACACGTTAGACAACAAGCAGGCACTCTTATCCAAAGCGACATACACATGTTGCTCATTTCCCATCATGCAGTTGGAGGAGTACAGAAGCAAGTCAGCTTATAGCACCTGCGCTCCACCTGGGACGTGAACCTGCAAGCCAGCTCCTTAATCCCTTAAAGTGTAAGATCACAAGATCACAAATATGTGATTAGAATGTTCTTAACTGGACATTCTAATGCTGATGCCACAATCACTACTGGTGACTGAAAGCGACGGAGTTCTAGAACACTGAAAAACATTCCAACCGTCTCCAAAGGTTTTAACCTCTGCTACACTACCTTCTCCAGATCAGAGCCATAATCACAATCAAATCTACTCCAACCATAGCTGGACCAAGTGTTGTCCCCGCCCCCTCAGGGCCATAGCTGGACCAAGTGTTGTCCCCGCCCCCTCAGGGCGCCCCTCTGAGATCAGATGACAAGTCTCCGCCGTGTTCCAGAAACACAGATATCGTTTAGCGTCTGCCGACAATTAGCGCTAATTAAGAATCAAAGGCAGAAGCCGCTGAGCACTTAGAGGAAGAGCCTGCTGAACGCTCACGTCCGTGCCTCATTAGATCAGATAAGTTTTAGTCACAGAAGAGGCACTGAAAGCTCGCTAATTATCAGACGCTTCCCGCTGGAGGGCGGGGCGTCCCTGAAATGAAATATGAATGAATTAAAATGTCTGGTTCACATGCACTGATCCTGCAATCCTCTCTCCTGAGGACAGAAAGATAATCTGCTTTTAATTGAAACACACAGTTGTGCAATACCACGCACGCACGCACGCACGCACGCACGCACGCACGCACGCACGCACGCACGCACAGGATTACGGAGAGTTTTCACATAAAGCTTTACGTTGCCAGCGTTTAGGTAGGTAGCTTTTCGGCAGTGCATTAGTGTTACCATGGTAACAGTGCTCTCGCCGATCAGCGTGCGGGCAGTATGATATACAGTATCACACTGGTCAGCGTGCGGGCAGTATATGATATACAGTATCACACGGTCAAATGACCTGGCCTCACCATGCAGCGGCACTCAGGTTGGGCCCGTGACGCCGGCCGCCTACGACTGGCTCACACTCGAGCGAGCTAGCGCCTGAGAGAGAGAGAGAGAGAGAGAGAGAGCGAGAGAGACAGACAGAGAGAGAATGGGAAGAGAGAGAGATGAAGAGGGGGAAGAGAGAGAGATGAAGAGGGGGAAGGGAGAGAGATGGAGAGTGACAAGGGGGAGAGAGACAGATTGACGCATGTGCTCTGAAGAGCAGGTGAACAGCACCCTGGGTAATGCTCATACTCCAATGTGCTTCGTGGTAACGGTATCCATGCTGCGTTATATTTCACAGGTAAACGCCTCCTGTTGCTCCCCGTGAGAAGATGTGTGAGTGCCTTCCTACGACCAGAGACCGGAGTCCAAAGTCCCGACACACTGAACATCTACGACAGGCTGAAGGAAATCCAGCAGATTCCTCTCATTGTTACACAGGGATGCTGTTAAAGGATATTTCATCCGCTCACAAAAACAACCACGATTTGAGTTTTGCAATAATGCAGAAAATAACTGAAGCATACCTGTGTATGTGCAATAATGGAGGGGTACGAATGCATACTTCAGCAATAATGTACCGGGAGTTCTGCTTCACAACCACGGTCTGCTCCCCAACTCATTTGTGTAAAAAAATGGACAGCTTTCACAGGTACGAAAACCTGGCGAAGCATGTAACCGAGCTCAAACAGGCCTACGGGCCAGCGTTCAGGTGCGCCAGCGTTCAGGTGCGCCAGCGTTCAGGTTCCAGAGATTATTAAGAATTTAACCGCCTTTTGTTTTGTTTTAAAATTGTGTAATGATATAAACCCATTAGTTAAATTCTAAATAATCTGTAAAAACTATTACAAATGCAGCCCTGCACCATCTCACAAGCATCCCCAACACTGTGTGCAGCATCTCACAAGCATACCCAACACTGTGTGCACCATCTCACAAGCATCCCCAACACTGTGTGCAGTATCTCACAAGCATCCCCAACACTGTGTGCACCATCTCACAAGCATCCCCACCACTGTGTGCAGCATCTCACAAGCATCCCCAACACTGTGTGCAGCATCTCACAAGCATCCCCACCACTGTGTGCAGCATCTCACAAGCATCCCCAACACTGTGTGCAGCATCTCACAAGCATCCCCAACACTGTGTGCAGCATCTCACAAGCATCCCCAACACTGTGTGCAGCATCTCACAAGCATCCCCAACACTGTGTGCAGCATCTCACAAGCATCCCCAACACTGTGTGCAGCATCTCACAAGCATCCCCAACACTGTGTGCAGCATCTCACAAGCATACCCAACAATGTGTGCAGCATCTCACAAGCATCCCCAACACTGTGTGCACCATCTCACAAGCATCCCCAACACTGTGTGCAGCATCTCACAAGCATCCCCAACACTGTGTGCAGCATCTCACAAGCATCCCCAACACTGTGTGCAACATCTCACAAGCATCCCGAACACTGTGTGCAACATCTCACAAGCATCCCCACCACTGTGTGCAGCATCTCACAAGCATCCCCAACACTGTGTGCAGCATCTCACAAGCATCCCCAACACTGTGTGCAGCATCTCACAAGCATCCCCAACACTGTGTGCAGCATCTCACAAGCATACCCAACACTGTGTGCACCATCTCACAAGCATCCCCAGTGTGCAACATCTCACAAGCATCCCCAACACTGTGCACTGACCCTGTAATAATGGCCGTTTGTGAAACTAAACATCAAAGCAAACAGACTCAAGTGTTCTGTAAAAACACCATTATTTCCTGTGGAAATGAAGCGCTGATCTGTACGGCTGCACAGTATCACACTCCCCTCAAAGTGGGACGGGGGAGATAACGGGCAATAAGAGCGTTTCAGCAGCCAGATCAAACTGGCTCACTTGTTTTGAGGTCGCCTTGAGAATTAGAGAAATGCAGTTGCTATGCCAACAGAAGAATGTTCACTTTCCCCGCACACCTTCCACAATCCCAACAACAACTCTGACGAGCAGTGTCACAAAGTTCACTACAAATCTCTTAATTTGGTCCTTTAAACATGACAGTTCATGACGGGCATAACAGCGAAATAATCACCTGACTGGCTGGCATCGGGGGGTTTTGTAAGGCAGCGCAGCAGAGAAACGGGGCTGTAGCAGTTCCATAGACCTCACATCAGCAATATCCGGTCAGTGGATTTAACCTCAACAGTAGCAGGCAGTCATGATTCCAGATGAGCAGATTCTGACCGTTTAGCCCTGTGTTCTTTCACAGCCCCTCTTACTTTGCCCGGCGAGAGATCTGGGTAATCCAGCTCGATCCACAAAACCCCCTCGCCGTCACAGGGGCCAAAATCTGCCTTAATCCTGCCTTGCACACTGTTCCCTGCGGCTATCCCGTGCGCCGGCCGAACTCTGCCCTGCCGATCCGCCAATCTGAGGCCCACGCGCACACACCGCCGGCTTCCACAGCTTAACCCCGCTGCTCTGGTTCCACACGGTGAGGAGCTTGCGTAATTTTAAAGAAAGACGCCATTTCTGGGGGTGATGTGCAGTAATGGAATCTTGTGTAGGGTTTTAAGGTGTGTGAGGTACAAAGTGTACATGGCGAGTGTGCTATTATGTAACTGCGTTATCTCTACGGTAACGACTGCATCATTTGCATTCCCTGACCTCTGACCTGTGCCATACCTGTGTCTGAGGGAACAATGCACATTTGTGGCACAAAATTAATCTCCGTAAAACAGACAGTCTCCTCTAATCTATTCTAACCCGAGAGGGCACAAGCACACGTACACTGACGCACTTTAGAGCTGATCTCTTAGCCCTTTGCAGTGTAAGATCACTAATATGTGATTTTAGAATGTTCTTAACTGAACATTCTAATGCTGATGATGTAACAGTCACTACTGGTGATTGAAAGTAATGGAGTTCTAGAACACCGACTTAGAATTTTGAGAAAACATTTGGAAAAAAACCAACTCTTCAAAGGTTTAATTAAAACTCCCCCCCAAGCATCTGGCTAAGAACCTTTGGAAATTAAATGTACAGAGCAATTATCTGTCTGTGTGCTGCAAGATGAGGGCGTTTGTCCGGCGGGTATAACGTATCCTGGCACTAATGTCAGTGACACGTAGAGCACATACAAGCACGGCTGAGAGAAAGAGGACTAACGTACAGCGGGATGCAGGAGGGAAAAATAAGAGATTTAGCGGTCATCACATTGGGGCTTTGCATAGACTTAGCAAACAGATCTGACCTCTGAATAAACAAAGGGGAGAGAGAGAGGCAGAGAGAGGGAGGGGCAGAGAAAGAGGAGAGAGTGAAAGAGGAGAGAGGGAGTGAGAAAAAGAGTTAGAGGGAAAGAGAGGAGAGAGAAAGAGATGAAAATGAGGGAGAAAGAGATAGAGAAAGGGGGAGAGAGATGGAGAAAGAGGAGAGGCAACGAGAGAAAGAGACAGAGAAAGAAAAGAGATAAAGAAAGGGAGAAAGAGAGTTAGAGGGAAACGGAAGTAGAATAGACGGCACGAGGCTTGTGAAAGAGGGAAGTGTGTGATAAACAGAAGGCTCAGAACAGCACCTCTGTCTAAGCACCAGTCGTTTAGCAAACTGCAACTCAACAGGGAGGGGTAACACCACCTTTCCAGCAAGAAAACCAAGGCTCAGCGACCCAGTGACCCAGCGGTCCAGCGACCCAGCGGCCCAGCGACCCAGGAGACTTGGCTTGTGTTTCACAAAGTGAGATTAAAGACTAAATTAATTTAAGAAGATTTGCCCGTTCAGGTTTCCATCTAATTAGGTTTCATCCAATTCAGAACATTTCCAATAGTTTAGCGGCAAACTCATCAACCCCAGCCACTTCTCAAAAGACCCCCTAGTACAGGAAAATAAATACATAAAAAATTTTAATATAAATACAAGTATATTTTCATAAATACAATGTCCTCCAAACTGATTGGTACCCTGGATAAAGATGAGCAAATAAGAACTATACAAAATAAAGACAGGTAAAAATATATTTTTTAAATAAACCAAAAAAAGATGTCAACGGTGCCAAAAGTATTGGCACCCCCATTTTCAACACAGCGTTTGCCCTCCCTTCACAAGCATAACACAGAATCATCTACCATAGCTTTTTATAACAGGGGCTCTCAACCTCTTCTGATACAGGAGCGCCCCCCCCCAGGCATGCAGAGGACCCCCGACATAAGTTCCTATAGTGTTTTATGTTCTGTGAACATTTTGGGAGGAGGAAGGGGGTGGGGGGTATGACCATTCTCTTCCCTGACGGACCACAAATTTCCCATCAAGCCTGGAGACCGGGAAGGTTGCTGCTTAACAGTCATTTTGTGGTCATTAACTATTTCTTGGTTTCTTCTTCTGTGGTACGCTTGGGATCATTGCCTTTCCTGGCCCTTCATTTTAACTTGCCGAGACGGGATTTTGGCCAACATGTCTTGGTCCTCGTTGCGAGTTCAACCTCAGTTTGGTTCTCACCTGAACCGCAGGACCTGGTTCTAACACTAAGGGCACCGTACACACACACACACACACACACTGCACACTAAGGGCACCGTACACACACACACACACAGCACACACACACACACACACACTGCACACTAAGGGCACCGTACACACACACACACACACACACACACTGCACACTAAGGGCACCGTACACACACACACACACTGCACACTAAGGGCACCGTACACACACACACACTGCACACTAAGGGCACCGTACACACACACACACACACACACTAAGGGCACCGTACACACACACACACACACACACTGCACACTAAGGGCACCGTACACACACACACTGCACATGAAACCTGCACCACAGTCCACTCACAGTGATGTAGAACGTATGAGTGCGGGATCAACAAGCAGGATTTATTAATGTATCAAAATATAAAGCGCAGGAGCCCATTGAGCATAAAAACAGCACAGGGCTTATGTAACAGAAACGCCATTTATGAATTATGTAACGGATAATCCACAATGAGGTGCAGTTATATCATTTTAATGCACAACGTGGAGGCAAAGACCCTGACGCAAAGCGGAGCCCCCCTCTCGTCAGCGTGCCCCCTGGCTATTTACAGCGCCTACGTGCCTTACACACTTACACACTTAGAAAAATGAAAAAAAGAAAGGCTTTGAAAAATGTTTCTAAAGAGCCTGGTGTGGGGACACAGGATAATGTACAGTACTTTATAGCTTCATATGCTTCAGTGTGCAGCGTGTGTGCGTATGCTTCAGTGTGCAGCGTGTGTGTGCGTATGCTTCAGTGTGCAGCGTGTGTGTGCGTATGCTTCAGTGTGCAGTGTGTGTGCGTATGCTTCAGTGTGCAGTGTGTGTGCGTATGCTTCAGTGTGCAGCGTGTGTGTGCGTATGCTTCAGTGTGCAGCGTGTGTGTGCGTATGCTTCAGTGTGCAGCGTGTGTGTGCGTATGCTTCAGTGTGCGACGTGAGAAAACAGCAGCTATCCCAGGAGTTTTCACCTGAACACCTTTCCTGTCTCACTGCAACACTTCAAAGCCAAAATGAATGCCCCAAAGTCCACGCCTACCTCTGGGACTGCTGAGTGAAAACTCTCCCTGGCGCCATAAAGAGCGTAACTACAACAACAACAGCAGATACAACATAATGAAAAAAAACAGCTCTGTGGTGGATTAGCTCTTAAACACTTCACTAAGTTTTGTTCTAAACTACATTATAGGCCAATTCTCTGTAGATCACAAAACAGTGGTTTTTAAAAAGCATAGCCTAGAAAAATAATGCATTCTGTGTAGTAACAGTAACTCAATTTACTGTACAGGCATCCTGCAGTGATAAGTGTGCTGGCGTTTCTCCATCATATTCCAACATTACTCTCTCAGGGAAGGGGTGTCGTCCCAATCTGTGGGGTACCAGTGCTGACCCTGCTCACATCGGGTCGCTCTACAGACACTCAGCCCAAGGACTCAGGATCAAACAATCAATGTGCATTCTACTCCATGTACTGTGCATTCAAACAACCAACCTGCATTCTACTCCCTGTACTGTGCATTCCAACAATCAATGTGCATTCTACTCCCTGTACTGTGCATTCAAACAACCAGCCTGCATTCTACTCCCTGTACTGTGCATTCCAACAATCAATGTGCATTCTACTCCCTGTACTGTGCATTCAAACAACCAACCTGCATTCTACTCCTTGTACTGTGCATTCCAACAATCAATGTGCATTCTACTCCCTGTACTGTGCATTCAAACAACCAGCCTGCATTCTACTCCCTGTACTGTGCATTCCAACAATCAATGTGCATTCTACTCCCTGTACTGTGCATTCAAACAACCAGCCTGCATTCTACTCCCTGTACTGTGCATTCCAACAATCAATGTGCATTCTACTCCCTGTACTGTGCATTCAAACAACCAGCCTGCATTCTACTCCCTGTACTGTGCATTCCAACAATCAATGTGCATTCTACTCCATGTACTGTGCATTCCAACAATCAATGTGCATTCTACTCCCTGTACTGTGCATTCAAACAATCAATGTGCATTCTACTCCCTGTACTGTGCATTCCAACAATCAATGTGCATTCTACTCCATGTACTGTGCATTCAAACAACCAACCTGCATTCTTCTTCAACAAGTACCAGACAGTACCATCAGTGCTGAAATAAAGTTTTAAAAATCAAGGCTTTATGTATTCTCTAATGGATGCAAAAGTGTGATCTGGCAGGTTTTGAGGTTAAAAGGTTAGTGGGCGTTAATGGGACAGACAAGGCCGTCAGCTGACTATTGACAGACATGGACGCCCTTGGCCTTGGCTCGGACCTTTGAGCAGAACAGACGCCATTTTGTCACAGTTCACGGTATGAACAAATGTGTAGGTCACTGCGAGCAGGCCGATATTCATCACAGTAATGGCACACGCGTGGATTTGAAATTCCATTAATCTGTCATTAATCTTCAGGGACAGGACACAGAATTTCAAATATCACCACATTGATCATCCTCATCGGTATGATTTTAAAAACTTTATGAAAAAGCAGAGATTCCAGTGCTCATACTGCAGGTCTAGCCATGTCCTTGTGAAAAGGTCCATTGTCCAGCGAGTTAATTAGCGGGAAGGGGTTCTGACAGGAAGGTTTCCTCCAACAGCCATCAGTCATCTCGGGACGGCCGGAGTGAGGATTCCCAAGGCCAGAGTCAGAGGAATCTGAAATGTAATCGTCATAATGGGCGGGTCTCTTATTCTATTAATAATAATATCCATATCTCCTGTCTGCAGCAGACCAATGGGAGACGAGAGAGCGAGGAAGAGATGAGAGAAAAGAGACAGTAAGAATGAGAGAGGGACAGGAAAAGAGAGAGAAGGAGAGAGTGAGAGAGAAGACAGATGGAGGGAGAGAGAAAGAGAGGGAGAGAGAAAGAGGGGGAGAAGAAGAGCAAGAGAGAAAGAGAGAGGGGGAGGGTGAGAGAAAGAGGAGAGAGAGAGTAAGAGATGGAGTCCGTGTGAAAGAGAAAGTAAGGGGTGAGGAAGAGCGAAAGAGAGAGGGGGAGGGGAGGGAGGAAGAGAGCACACCGTGAGTTTGCAGTATTGTGGATCTGCTTTTTTCCCCCTCCAGCCCACATGTCCAACCACATCCTGTAGGGGACCCAACGGCTGAAACGGACCCACCGCCTCCACACCCTGTAGGGGACCCAACGGCTGAAACGGACCCACCGCCTCCACACCCTGTAGGGGACCCAACGGCTGAAACGGACCCACCGCCTCCACACCCTGTAGGGGACCCAACGGCTGAAACGGACCCACCGCCTCCACACCCTGTAGGGGACCCAACGGCTGAAACGGACCCACCGCCTCCACACCCTGGTTACTGATGAAAAGGCTTAAGACGGCATGAGAGAGAGGAATAATACTTTCGCAAGATGGTGGAAGGAAATATCCTTCAGTTTCCAAACTGAGGGAAGTCAACCTCAAAACGTCCCATCGCCTCGGCCCAGGGGAAACCGGCGAGCGACGGGCGCTGGTCGTTTCTCAACCAAACATCTTGTAGTTGATAGAAGAAAGAAAGAACTGTTATCACTACCAAAATGCCAGTAACCACGTTTACGTCTTTAAACAACCACGTTTAATGTCGTTACGACATTGTTGTTCGGATCTTTCAACTTTAGCCCTCCGAATAGGCTTGACGGGAAGCACACAATGTAATGACTCGTGTTTGTCTTTTATTTGTTTTATTTTAAATGACCACAGGTCATAAACCTTCAAAATGTAGAAGAAAAAATGATTACAATACATTCTTTCAAATATGTGAAGCAAAAAGAAGCAAATAATGTTGTCTTTTATAAACACAGCAGACTCGAAACAACCAATGACTACATTGACCAGAATGCTTAGCGCTCTGGGACCATACGCAAAGCAGTTCACTTGTCACCGTTGCGAAGCCGCTATGAAACAGAGCCTGCGAATACTGACTAACGTATCGCACCTAAGACATGTAAACCAGCTCAACATTCTACAAAGGATTTAAGGAGAACAAAAGTCGCCGTTATCTATACTAACGTTAACGTTAGTTGGCCGAGTATTCAATAGTTAACGTTATGCCACAGCTAACATTGCTAGCCGAGAGTGATGATTAACATACATAGCGAGCGCCTCTAAACCACAAGTTATCATTTGACTAAACAGGCTAAATTTGACTTTGACTAAATGTTTACACACACACACAAACATTATATTAATGATTTAAACATCGTTAACAGGCCATATTAGCAGCTAGCAGTTGCTACATACCAACGGGCTGTGTGCTCCTGTCGAAGTCTAGATAGAATAAGTTGCTGACGTTACTGTTACCCGTGGCAGCCGCGCATGCTCACAAGAGTTTGTCAAATATTTAACCATAGAATAAACGTTATTACGTAGAACTAGATGGATAAAAGTAGATATAAGATGTGCAGACATTTAAAGAAACTTAAATAAATTACAGATAGTTCTAATCTTTTTACCAAGTGACCTAAAAGTCTTGACACCTCCCACTTGGCCGACTGATCAGACGATCCAAGGAGGCCACAATAAACCCAACAGTCTCTCAATGGGTAAACTTAAAGTCCATCCTTCGTAGGCATCCAAATGGAAACTAAAGTGCCTTTCAAAACGAAAGTGTCTTCAAGGTTAAAGTGTTCTTCAAAGGTCCAAACGCTTCCTAGAACAATATGAGCACAAAGGCTAACTAAGGAGGTAGGCTCCACCACCTTTCCTCCTACCGAGTGTAGGTTTGCCTGCTAACTAAAGCAATCAGAATTCACTCAGACTTGTCTTACTTCCTGCTGGTCCTCGACTGGAATCAAAACAACCAGCCTCCGCACATCCCTGTGAAGGACGATGGTCGTAGGAAATTTAGAGCTTTTCCTCCAGGTCCTGGACACAAGGGGGGCAGGAAGACCCACGCAGGTCGTCACGTCCACGTCCCGGACCACCCCCTTCTTATCAGGATACGTAGTGATGACCCGGCCGAGCCGGAACTGTCCCCTTAGAGCGTTCTGGTCTGCAATCCAGACCACATCTCCAACCTTGACGCTCCTCTCTGCTCGGTGCCACTTGTGCCGGATGAACAAGTTCGGGCCCGCAAGCTCGCTCCACTTTGACCAGAACTTGTCCACTCCAGCCTGGACAGCCCTCAGCCTGCGCCAAGGGTGGGTTTCCACGACGATCCCATTCATGTCTCCTCCCTGTCCGGTGCGCCCTAGGATAAGGGAGTTAGGAGTCAAGTACTCCACAGCGTCTTCCTGTTCCTGTGCCTTGGCGTCGATGGGTCGCTCGTTGGTCAAGTTGGCTGCCAAGTAAAGCAGGGTCTGAAACTCCCCCCAGGTGTAGCAGCCGGTAGATCCGCCAAGGTTGTTGAGAGCTCTTTTAATGAGTTTGACAGCTGCCTCCGCTGCTCCATTCCTGTGGGGCGAGTCCGCAGGATGGAAGTCCCACTGCCACTCAGTACCATTCCTGGCAGCCACGTTCTCAGCAGACGCCTTCTGCAAACAGGCCAGGTGTCTGTGTAGCTCTCTGAGCGCAGGCCTGGCGCCCACGAAGTTTGAGCCTCTATCCGACCATAACTTCCTGGGATGCCCCCTCAGAGCAGTGAATCGCGAGTAGGCCTGAAGAAAGCTCTCAGAAGACTGGTCGTCGACGAGGTCAGCGTGGACGGCCCTGGAAGCCATGCAGCAATACACGATTCCCCAGACCTTTTTCTTGGCCCTTTTCTTAACAGCGTCCCTTACCTCGAAGGGGCCGAAGAGGTCCAGTGTGGTATACTGAAATGGGTTTGCTCTACTGGTACGTTCCTGAGGAAGGTCGCTCATCACTTGCTGGCACAGCCTGGCTCTTTGCTTCCTGCAAGTGATGCATTCGTTAACCACCTTCTTGACAGTCCTCCGACCTTGCACCACCCAGGCCTTTCTTCTTGTGCGCAGCAGTGTGGCAGCAACGCCTTCATGATTAGCCTTGTGAGCTTCTCTTGCCAGCAAAGTCCCCAGCCACGACTGGAAAGGGACTAACGGTACAGCCGTTCCATCTTCATTCCAAGATTGGACTCTGCCGCCACACAGTACGAGTCCTGCGTTATCATCCTTGGTCACAACCAGGCGGTTCAGGGTTGTGTTGTGAAATTCGGCGCCGTCCTGGGCCGCAAGGACCAGGTCTTGGAAGGCTGCTGTTCTCTCTTCCGCGGACAGCACAAAGCCCTTTACCTCCCACTTTGCTGAACTCGAGGCTTGGGGTTTCCTACTCAGCCAGGATTCCGCAGCTCGTCGAGTCCAGGCGACGGTTCCACATAGTTTAGACAAGGTACTGAATCGCTTGGGCTCGACAAGGCGCACGAGTTCCACACCCCAGGGTTTTCTCATTGGCCTCTCTGCTTCTGGAGTTAGACCCTGGCCTTTCGGCGGCGGCGGCGGCCGCAGCGCGGGATGACCATCTTCGTCCTTGGAGTCTCCCGAGTCCACACCGTCGTCAGTGTTGCTGGGGCCAGATATCTTCTGCAACTGAGCCCTGGTGACCGCAGCTGAGAATGCTTTTCTCCGGAGCCTTTTCACGTCATCAGCAACGGTGGTCACTATCTCGCTGGCCATCTTCACAGGCCACTCAGCTTCCGGCCATCCTAGGAACTCAGGGCCTCTTTGCCACTCCGACTCTTCATCGAGCTCCTCAGGAGATGCTCCTCTTGTGATGATGTCTGATATGTTGAGGTTGCCCTCAACCCACCTCCAGTCCTCCACTGGTCCAGCCTTCTGGATTTCTCCGATGCGGTTAGCAAAGAAGGTCTGGTAGCCGTAACTATCCTTCTGGATTGCTCCTAGGATTGTTTGGCTATCCACGAAATGGACCCAGTGTGCGACCTCGATGCGGCAGTGCTTCTCAAAGTACCTTTTCAGACGGGTTGCGAAGACAGCGCCGCATAACTCTGCCTTAATCACGTCCCCTTTCTGGTCGAGAGGAGTAAGTTTGCCTTTTGACTCAACCAACCTCACGACGACCCCGTCCTGCGTCTCCCAACGGAGGTAGAGCACGGCGCCGTAGGAAGCCTCACTCCCATCTGAAAATGTGACTCCCAATGGGCGGCCTAAGACTCCTGGTGGTGTGAGGCTTCTCTCGAACCTGACCTGGCCAAGTCTCACATACTCCTCGAAGAGCCTTATGGAAGCCTCCCGGAGTTTTGGCGAGAGTGGGTCATCCCAAGTATCCTTAGTCGGGTTGTCTTTCCCCGCTTCTTGGTAGGACTCCCTCACGAGCATCACCCCTTTCTGCTTAGCAGGTGTGGCTAGACCAATGGGGTCATAGAATCCAGCAATCTGGCTTAGCAGCACTCGACGGGTTAAAGGGTTTGGAGTGTTACTTCTGATGTCATCTTCGCACAAATCAAGTCCCGTCCTCATTTTGCCTCGCTTCTTTGAGAAGTTGATGGACGTCATCACGCGAAGTTTGTCAGTCTCTGGTTCGTAGCCGACTCCCAGTGCTTTGTTCTCTTCGTCCAGCATTTGGTTGGGTAACACCAGAGTTTTGGGCGCAGACACGGTTGTTCCACTGTTACTGGAGTCGACTTTGGCTCCAGACCTCCCACTTTGGCCAGACAAGACCCACGGTTTAAGGGAGAAGCCCCCAGCTTTCAAGATCTTTTCCACTTCTTTGGTGATCTTCTCCAGTGTCTTGGGGTCGTCGTGAGACGTCAAGATATCGTCTACGTAGCTGTCTTCTACCAGAACCCGGCGCTCTTCAACCATGGCAGCGAACTGGGGAAGGTTTGCCGTTTCTCTCATGGCGACCTGGGCGATGCAGCCAGCAGGCTTATCGCCGATGTTGACTCTGACGACGACGAAGTCCTCGATTTCATCCTCTGGATTGTCTCTCCAAAGGAAGCGATGAAGCTGGACTTCCTTGTCCTTAAGCCACACGGAGTTGTACATTTTTTTCACGTCGCCTAGAGCGGCGTACAACCCGCTCCTGAACCTCAGAAGGACTCCTCTTATCGGATTGAGGACGTCTGGACCCTTATGCAGGAGGTCATTCAAACTTGCCCCCCGGAACTCTTGGCTACTATTCCAAACGATTCTCACAGGGGTAGTGGTTGAGTGAGGATTAGGTGCAACTAGATGACTGATGTACCACTTTGGTCCCTTCCAGCTGTCGATTTCCTCGTTGGTGAGTTTAGCAGCAGCTCCCCTCGAGACCATCTCGTGGATTTGCTCTCTGTACGCAGCCTTCCACTCCGGCTCCCTCTCGAGACGTTTCTCCGTGTTCCGGAAGGTCGCCTCCACTGCACGTCGGTTGTCTGGCAGTGTCGCAGGGTCTCCTTTCCATGGATAAGCTGCGTCCCAGTGAGGGGACTCGCTGTGCTTGTCTGCTTGCATGTAGGTGAGACATTCTTTAATTTTTTCCAGGTCTCTTTCCTCTCCTAGGGTCATTTCTTTGCCTCCAGGGGGACACCTACCGCATTTGCAGCCACCACATTGAGGATCACAGGCCGCGCCGACGCTGTCCCACTTGAACCACTCGAAGACTTCTTTGCTGGTAGTCGCAGTACTCCGGAGAATTGTTTCTCCATTTTCCACCTGGGCTTCGCTAGGTCCTGCCGGGTCCACAAGGATCTCTCTGTACGCCCTTGAGGCTGTTCTCAGCGACCTCGCAAAGTGAGTTTCAGACCTATGCACTGCTAGGTCTACCACTTCGAAGAGGTCAGGATGAGTTCCGCCGACGGTCTTACCCAGGGGACCGTCCCAGAGGACGAGGTCTCCCTCCACTTTGGTTGGCTGTGGGACCAGGCGACCCTCCCGGTGACTAATTAGCAGGTCAATCCTCTCGGGGCGGACCAAATCCTTGGTAGCAACGTCAGGGAAGAACTTCTGTAGTTGCTGCGGTGTAACTGCCTGGTTCACCTTTGCGATGTTTTCCAGGCCGTAACAGAGGAGTTTGTGCTCCACTACTGTACCCTTAGGGGTTTTTACTCTCAGCCTCAGGGTATACCTTCTCGTAGCAACTGTCTTCTCCATCCCTCCAACTCCTTGAACAATCAGCTTGATGTTCTCACCATTCAGCCGGAGACGCTCGGCGGCTTCATTTGAGATGTAATTCGTATCTGAAGCGAGGTCAATCAAAGTACCGACTAGCTGGCCCGAGTTTGTCGTCACTTCTAGTAGCATCATTACAACTGGATACTCTTTCGGCTTACTACCAGTGCTGGTGCATACTGTTGTTGAAACTTTGTTTGAGAAAGCTTCTTTGAACTCTGCTTTCAGCTCTGGAGAGAGTTTGGCAAGGAGCTCCTCCTGTTTGTCGGTCAGTCCAAGTCCTCTTTTCTCCACTTTTGCATCGCTCTGCTCTCCGCTCTTTTTATCCTTCTTGATTTGTGGCTTCGGACAGAGCAAGTAGTTGTGGTCTGAGGACCCCCCTTTCCGACAGTCGTCCTTTGAGCAGAGATACTTTTGGGTGCAACTGCCATCTTCGCCATGGAGGCGCAAGCACTTGAAGCATGCTCCTGCCTTCTTCAGCTGAGCCTTCTTACTCGACAGGTTGAGCTTCTTGAAGACTTTACAGGCAAACAGTCTGCCCGCGTGCTCGTCGTCTCCACACGCGATGCATGAATTCAGTTGAGAGTCCTTTTGAGTGTTTCTCAATGTGGCTTTGGTGAATGCCTTGTATCTTTCCTTTGTCTTGTCTCTCTCAGGATTGTCCGCTGGGCAGGGCTGCAGCTGGTCTAACTGCTCGAGAATGTCCTCCTGCCTTTTCAGGTACTGCAGTAGACAATCGAAGTGGTTGCGCGATGAAAAGCCACTTGCAGGGTCACTCTTGTGCGTTAGCCACTTCTCTTTTAGGGAGTCAGGAAGCTTACTCTCAATTGACTGCGCAACCACCCGATTTTTCACTGCATCTTCCTCCCCCAGGACTTGGAGGTCACGAAGTGCTCTCTCCACAGCTTGAATCAGTTCGATCGTCTTTCTAGGCTGGTTTCCCTTGATGGGGGGAAGTCCTTGCACTTCTTTCGAGATCAGCAGTACTATCTTTGGCTTGTTTCCGTACTTATTGTCCAGGAGCCTGAAAACGTCGTCGGCAGATCCGCAGCTGGACAACACAAGGTCCCTCTTGACTTTCTCGTCTAGGCTGCCTAGAAGGTGGAATTTCCTCACATTCTCCAGTCTGTGTGGGTTTCCCAGCTGCTGCAGGTCCTCCCATTCAGCTTTCCAACGGTAGTAATCCCTCATGTTACCGGAAAACGTGGGCAGGCGTGCTCGCTCAAGACTGATCAGGGGCCTGACGTTGAAAGTCCCGGAGTAGATGCCGGAACCACCTTGCTGTGCGTTGAGAGTCCCACGTGGCGTGCTCGCGGCATTCGGAAATACACCATAGCTGAGATTGGGGGGCGCACTGGGCAAGCTAGGCTGGACGCCACCTACAGGGGGTTGCGAGTCTACGGGGTAGAACTGGTCAGGGTCAGGTTGAGCACTACCAGCCGCTGCTTGCTCACCGGGCTTTCCGTCTTGGTTTTGCTCTACCGCAACATCTGGCTCATCCTCTTCATCGCCGGACCCGTTCCAACCTTGAGTACTGCCTCGCCACGCCCACTCATCCCACAGTTTCTCACGTCGTTTCTTCAGCTTCCTAGTACGGTCTCTTGACTCCGTTACCTTGGATCTAGGAATCAAGTTCATCCACTCATTCACTTCTTTTTCAAGCTCGGAGACCTCCCGTTCCAGGCTTCTATTCATCAGTTCGCGCTGCCTCCTGGTCATCTGCTGGTGGTCGGTTGCCTCAGCCTCGTCCAAGGCTGATTCAGCCTCTTCGGCGAGGGTGGTAATTGCCTCCTCAGCGAACCTGGTCCAGAAGCTCGTTAGGACGATCTGTTCAGTTTCATCAAACTTACGGTCGCACTCCGCTGTTTTCTCGTCGATGCGCTCCGCCTTCTCTTCGGCGTTTTCACTGCCCGCTTCTCTCAGGGCTGTGGAATACACAAACCCTGCATCTCCAACTCTGGAGTGCTCCATTTTAAAGTTCCTCCACTCACCCATCATTTCGCTTTCTCCCAGTGCGTTAGCCCTGGAGATGAGATGGTTGGCTCTTTTGGTGAACGCGGTCTGGGCTGCCGAACGCTTCTGCTTTAGCCTTTCCAGCTCCTCCTCTGTTGTTGCCATCTTGCTAACTTTTCTTGCGTTGACCGAACGTACAAGCTTTTAACGCCACCTGGGCTCAAATAGTCCTTTACCTCTACTGGGTTTGTAGACTCTGTTCCCTCTTCCTGGCTTTGGCTAGTTTTCCTCGGCTAGCAGGTTAGCAGATGAGCAGACGGCTTTAAGGACGGGCTGTTGTGTCACAGTCAGATTGGTTAAACAGCCTTTTGATGATTATTCTGGTCTTCGGGCTCTGTCCTTGCTTCAAGGTTATCCGGCCTACTTTTCTTCGGATCCGGGACCCTGGTTTATGACTGTTCGGATCTTTCAACTTTAGCCCTCCGAATAGGCTTGACGGGAAGCACACAATGTAATGACTCGTGTTTGTCTTTTATTTGTTTTATTTTAAATGACCACAGGTCATAAACCTTCAAAATGTAGAAGAAAAAATGATTACAATACATTCTTTCAAATATGTGAAGCAAAAAGAAGCAAATAATGTTGTCTTTTATAAACACAGCAGACTCGAAACAACCAATGACTACATTGACCAGAATGCTTAGCGCTCTGGGACCATACGCAAAGCAGTTCACTTGTCACCGTTGCGAAGCCGCTATGAAACAGAGCCTGCGAATACTGACTAACGTATCGCACCTAAGACATGTAAACCAGCTCAACATTCTACAAAGGATTTAAGGAGAACAAAAGTCGCCGTTATCTATACTAACGTTAACGTTAGTTGGCCGAGTATTCAATAGTTAACGTTATGCCACAGCTAACATTGCTAGCCGAGAGTGATGATTAACATACATAGCGAGCGCCTCTAAACCACAAGTTATCATTTGACTAAACAGGCTAA
Source organism: Ilyophis sp. 1 JC-2022 (assembly GCA_022702515.1). NCBI lineage: Eukaryota > Metazoa > Chordata > Actinopteri > Anguilliformes > Synaphobranchidae > Ilyophis > Ilyophis sp. 1 JC-2022. Next base: position 111,243,255 of record CM040394.1, on the reverse strand, counting down.
ATTTGACTTTGACTAAATGTTTACACACACACACAAACATTATATTAATGATTTAAACATCGTTAACAGGCCATATTAGCAGCTAGCAGTTGCTACATACCAACGGGCTGTGTGCTCCTGTCGAAGTCTAGATAGAATAAGTTGCTGACGTTACTGTTACCCGTGGCAGCCGCGCATGCTCACAAGAGTTTGTCAAATATTTAACCATAGAATAAACGTTATTACGTAGAACTAGATGGATAAAAGTAGATATAAGATGTGCAGACATTTAAAGAAACTTAAATAAATTACAGATAGTTCTAATCTTTTTACCAAGTGACCTAAAAGTCTTGACAATTGTTGCTCTTATTAGCGGTTACCCAACAGCAGGCACTAGGAAGCTCATCTTTCCTTGGGTGATTCCAGATCATTTGAGTCCAGGCAGTCTAGTTTACTCCAGATTAAGGGCTCTTCCTGTATCTCACTTGTGCCTTTGTTCGTTTTCAGTGAGCTGCACAGCCAGGAAAGTGTCCAGACAAACTGCACCACTTCCACGCCCAGCTAAGGTTACCCGGCTTCCACAGTCATTCCAGTAAAGCGCTGCAAACAGCCCTGTGGTAAGCCATATTCAATATCCTTCAAGTAAACCATGGTGGTTATCATTCTAGTAAACCATTATGATAATTATTCTGGTAAATAATGGCGATTATGCTGGTAAACTATGGTGATTATCACTGCGATAAACCATAGGGATTAACATTGTAGTTAACCATGGGACTGTCATTCCTGCCATGGTTAGCTTTCTGGTCAACACTGGCGATTATCACTGCGGTAACGGTAAGCCTGTCAACCCTGGAATCATTCTATTGAACCAAAGTGATTATTGTTCTGGAAAACCATCCAATAGTCATTTTAGTAAATAATAAAAGATTATCATTGTGATATACCATAAGGATCGTTCTAGTAACCCGTGGCGATAATCACTCTCGTAGTCTAGTAAACCATTGCGGTTGTTATTGTGGGAAACCATGGTGATGGTGATTCTAGTAAACCATGGCATACATATCAGCAGCTTGGGTCCACTTTTCCCCGCTCCCCCCCCCCTCCCCCTCCCCCTCCAAAATGAACGGTAAAAACAACTGACAGCATATGAAAGTCAGGTGGCCGTGCAGATACAGACACAGGTGAGTGCTCCAAAGGTAAACTGACACACAAAATGTCGAGTCACCTTCAGGAGGTCAGCGACTCTTCTGTAAATGATTGAAGGCCTTTTTGAATAATTATTATTTTTTTTTTACAGCTTTGAAGAAACCAGCTGAAATCAGGCAGACGCATAAAATAAAAATGTATTTTTCTTCCATCGCTTCACTACACAGCCAAACGAGATTCGGAGCACAAAAATAAAAGTTTGCATTTTAATGAAAGTGCATTTGCACAGTGCTAGAATGCTTTACGCTTCTCGTGAATGGAGAACAGAGAGGCCGTATAAAATGATTATTGACCAATCAGGGGGACGTGTATATACTGTACAACACGCCACACGGGAGATTTGCCACTGCAATATAATGTAACATTTTGATGGCAGTTTATTTTCAAACAGCCTGTTTGTAAACATCTCCTTCTAGACCTCCGTTAATACGGAGATGTACAAGATCTCAATTAAATTTACCTCCACCTGCAAACCTGCTACCATCAATTTTCACTTAATACAGTGACAACACGGGAGCGTGTCCCAGCTGGGAAGCAGGGCCACTTTATCTGGTTATAAAGGGAGAAGGTGGACAACAGCAACTCCTGAATTTCACAGGCTTGAGATTGACTCAGGAAATCGCACACAGGAAAGCCTGGTACAACATGAAGGGCCTGAGTTATTAAGAACTTCAGCATGTGCAATACCTTTTACCACATGCAAAAATAATAAAATTGACCAATGATTGGTCATGGTTTTTGTCTTGCACCAATCATTGGTTAGGTACCCTTTAGTTGTGGGAAGACGGAGAGCATTGTTGGGCTGTCATTACGTTATGTTATTAGTTTAGCACATGCTATAGATCTTAGTAAATCAGGCCCTAAATGCGCTGCTTTTGATGAATGGGCCCCTCCACAGCATAGGCTCAACCCGGGACACTCCTGGTTGCAGAGAAACCGGGGTAACTTCCTGTTATGAAGTGGGGGGGTCTATATGAAAACGGCACTGGAAAGAACCACCACACTACACCAGGGGTATACTACAGTAACCCTGCTTCTCTTACTCAGTGCAGTTATCCAGCTAACTACAGTAACCCTGCTTCTCTTACTCAGTGCATTTATCCAGCTAACTCAGTAACCCTGCTTCTCTTACTCAGTACAGTTATCCAGCTAACTCAGTAACCCTGCTTCCCTTACTCAGTACAGTTATCCAGCTAACTCAGTAACCCTGCTTCCCTTACTCAGTGCAGTTATCCAGCTAACTCAGTAATCCTGCTTCTTACTCAGTGCATTTATCCAGCTAACTCAGTAACCCTGCTTCTCTTACTCAGTGCAGTTATCCAGCTAACTCAGTAACCCTGCTTATCTTACTCAGTGCAGTTATCCAGCTAACTCAGTAACCCTGCTTCCCTTACTCAGTGCAGTTATCCAGCTAACTCAGTAACCCTGCTTCTCTTACTCAGTCCAGTTATCCAGCTAACTCAGTAACCCTGCTTCTCTTACTCAGTGCAGTTATCCAGCTAACTACAGTAACCCTGCTTCTCTTACTCAGTGCATTTATCCAGCTAACTCAGTAACCCTGCTTCCCTTACTCAGTACAGTTATCCAGCTAACTCAGTAACCCTGCTTCCCTTACTCAGTGCAGTTATCCAGCTAACTCAGTAATCCTGCTTCTCTTACTCAGTGCATTTATCCAGCTAACTCAGTAACCCTGCTTCTCTTACTCAGTGCAGTTATCCAGCTAACTCAGTAACCCTGCTTATCTTACTCAGTGCAGTTATCCAGCTAACTCAGTAACCCTGCTTCCCTTACTCAGTGCAGTTATCCAGCTAACTCAGTAACCCTGCTTCTCTTACTCAGTGCAGTTATCCAGCTAACTCAGTAACCCTGCTTTTCTTACTCAGTGCAGTTATCCAGCTAACTCAGTAACCCTGCTTCTCTTATTCAGTGCAGTTATCCAGCTAACTACAGTAACCCTGCTTCTCTTACTCAGTGCAGTTATCCAGCTAACTCGGTAACCCTGCTTCTCTTACTCAGTGCAGTTATCCAGCTAACTCAGTAATCCTGCTTCGCTTACTCAGTGCAGTTATCCAGCTAACTCAGTAACCCTGCTTCTCTTACTCAGTGCAGTTATCCAGCTAACTCAGTAACCCTGCTTCTCTTACTCAGTGCAGTTATCCAGCTAACTCAGTAATCCTGCTTCTCTTACTCAGTGCAGTTATCCAGCTAACTCAGTAACCCTGCTTCTCTTACTCAGTGCAGTTATCCAGCTAACTCAGTAACCCTGCTTTTCTTACTCAGTGCAGTTATCCAGCTAACTCAGTAACCCTGCTTCTCTTACTCAGTGCAGCTATCCAACTAACCTGATCTTTAAGAGCCACAAGGTGTTGCTGGTTTTTGATGTTATTCAGCACATAATTGATCAGAATATAAACATCGCAAAAATCATGTAGTTACAAATTATCAACATAACGTTTCCAAATTGCAGACTAAAGGTTTAATTTGGGACTTAAGCCTAGAATGCAGGTGTGTGTGTGTCCCACACTGTCCCAGGCTCCCAGGCTAAAACTGGGTTCCTCACCCTATTTCTGCCAGGACAACTCACATATTCAAACTACATGTTATAATGAATGTGCTGCGTAATAATTTTGGTTAGACGCTGAATGGATCTGCTTTAGTATAACTCTGGAGCACGGGCATCTCCCCCCGCTAAACAGGAGATGACCAGAAACCCCCCCATACTGAACCCCCCCAAACTGAAACCCCCCCATACTAAAGCAGATCCAAACAACAGGTGGAAGCTGGCGTGGTGGAGGATATTAGCAAACTCTTTTTAACACAGAAGCAGCAAAGCAAACAAAAAGCAGAGTAGCAGTGAGCAGCACAGGGAGGTCATGTGATTGGTTTAAAAAGGGCGCTCCATTACAGTTGTGTGCATGTGATTGGTTTAAAAAGGGCGCTCCATTACAGTTGTGTGCATGTGATTGGTTTAAAAAGGGCGCTCCATTACAGTTGTGTGCATGTGATTGGTTTAAAAAGGGCGCTCCATTAGGTGTGTGCATGTGACTGGTTGAGTATGAGACACATAGTTGCTAGCCGACTAATGGTCGGCTACAGCAAGAGTTACCCGACATAACTTGCTATGCTCACTAATCTATTGCTAGGCTAATTTCTGAGTGCTGGATTTAGCTACATCCGATATAGATAAGATTTAAATTCCAAATATTTTATTTATTAATGCTTGCCCCTCTAGACAAATTGGTCAAGCAAGACAAACTAGTTTTCTGCTTATATGAATAAAACAAATACGTGATCTGCTTGTGAGCCAATAACTATTCAAACTCCAAAAGAACATTGGGCCAAAATTAATTAAAAGTAAATATTAACAAGAGCATGGCTTATACCAGATTAACTGTCAAAGCGGTATTCAGCACAGAGGACAATTAAGAGCGGATTCATTTTAAGAGTCTTTAATTAAGGAGCTCTGGAAACGTGCGTCTCCAGGAGCGGGGAAATGCTGCTGAAATATCCTCGGGCACAAGACGCTTTAATGAACACATCGCCCTGATGTGCATAATTTACTCCTGTTATCTTGGCCATGAGCACATTCCAGATGACAGGAAGGTTTTATCTTTCTGGGGTGATTGATTTTTTTTCACCTCTGTGCAACAGGAAGCAACAGAGCTCGACACAGCTTAGGCTAACGGCACCCGACACGGCTCAGGCTAACGGCACCCGACACGGCTCAGGCTAACGGCACCCGACACGGCTCAGGCTAACGGCACCCGACACGGCTCAGGCTAACGGCACCCGACACGGCTCAGGCTAACGGCACCCGACACGGCTCAGGCTAACGGCACCCGACACGGCTCAGGCTAACGGCACCCGACACGGCTCAGGCTAACGGCACCCGACACGGCTCAGGCTAACGGCACCCGACACGGCTCAGGCTAACGGCACCCGACACGGCTCAGGCTAACGGCACCCGACACGGCTCAGGCTAACGGCACCCGACACGGCTCAGGCTAACGGCACCCGACACGGCTCAGGCTAACGGCACCCGACACGGCTCAGGCTAACGGCACCCGACACGGCTCAGGCTAACGGCACCCGACACGGCTCAGGCTAACGGCACCCGACACGGCTCAGGCTAACGGCACCCGACACGGCTCAGGCTAACGGCACCCGACACGGCTCAGGCTAACGGCACCCGACACGGCTCAGGCTAACGGCACCCGACACGGCTCAGGCTAACGGCACCCGACACGGCTCAGGCTAACGGCACCCGACACGGCTCAGGCTAACGGCACCCGACACGGCTCAGGCTAACGGCACCCGACACGGCTCAGGCTAACGGCACCCGACACGGCTCAGGCTAACGGCACCCGACACGGCTCAGGCTAACGGCACCCGACACGGCTCAGGCTAACGGCACCCGACACGGCTCAGGCTAACGGCACCCGACACGGCTCAGGCTAACGGCACCCGACACGGCTCAGGCTAACGGCACCCGACACGGCTCAGGCTAACGGCACCCGACACGGCTCAGGCTAACGGCACCCGACACGGCTCAGGCTAACGGCACCCGACACGGCTCAGGCTAACGGCACCCGACACGGCTCAGGCTAACGGCACCCGACACGGCTCAGGCTAACGGCACCCGACACGGCTCAGGCTAACGGCACCCGACACGGCTCAGGCTAACGGCACCCGACACGGCTCAGGCTAACGGCACCCGACACGGCTTAGGCAAACAGCACCGGACACAGCTTAGGCAAACAGCACCGGACACAGCTTAGGCAAACAGCACCGGACACAGCTTAGGCAAACAGCACCGGACATAGCTTAGGCAAACAGCACTGGACATAGCTTAGGCAAACAGCACTGGACACAGCTTAGGCAAACAGCACTGGACATAGCTTAGGCAAACAGCACTGGACATAGCTTAGGCAAACAGCACTGGACATAGCTTAGGCAAACAGCACTGGACATAGCTTAGGCAAACAGCACTGGACATAGCTTAGGCAAACAGCACTGGACATAGCTTAGGCAAACAGCACTGGACATAGCTTAGGCAAACAGCACTGGACATAGCTTAGGCAAACAGCACTGGACATAGCTTAGGCAAACAGCACTGGACATAGCTTAGGCAAACAGCACTGGACATAGCTTAGGCAAACAGCACTGGACATAGCTTAGGCAAACAGCACTGGACATAGCTTAGGCAAACAGCACTGGACATAGCTTAGGCAAACAGGGCCTGATATTACTGCAGCCACACCTGACAAAAACAGCACAAAACACATTTTACTTCAGAAATATTATTTTCCCAGACAGCTTAAGTGTAGGCTTGTAAGACAAAGTGGGTCAATCTCCACTTACAAAACAGGTTATACTCGTCCAGCTACATCCGACATTTTTCCCCTTCTTTTCCGAGTTCATATCTTTTCAGAGGACGCATACCTCAGAGGTGTGCTCATTCTTTAGAGATACCAAAATCATTACTGGTGCCCTGGCCTGGTTTCGCCTGGTTTCGCCTGTTTGAGGCTTTAAGCAGAAATCCGTGTGCGTACACCCTGCTAAAACACTGCCCTGAAACAAGTTTAACAAGTTAATTACTCTTGCAAATTGTAACCGATAAAAAAAAAAGCTAAATACTTTGCCTCCCGTTCCCACTTTACATTCCCATGCAGAACAGCCAATCAGCTCTCCTGAAGTACATGAATCACCAGAGGTGAAAAAAGGCAGCCCCCCCCCCACCCCCTTCAGGTAAAACACGTCCCGTGTGAGACTAAGCTAAAGAATGTATTTGGGAACAATGCAAATCAAACGGGGACCTGTTATCATACTAAAAACTGGCTCAGCAGAAACACTCTGTTTTTCCATGCCCTCTGTTCAACTAACGATCCTTCGCCATTTCAACACCGGTGGAGTCACGGAGAGACAATGTGCTATAACTGTTCACTGATAACCATGGATACTGAAAGTAAAACTGAAAGGAGTTCTAGAACTTATTTTAAAAAACATTCCAAAAAACATACTGTTCCAAGGGTTAACTGTGGTCCAATATAACCAGCACAGCTGTTAAGTAAATTAAGTATTTGGTTGAAACGCGCTCACTTGCTAGCCGCTAGCCCCCCCCCACCCCCCCACCAGAGAATTGTGTTGTGCACACCTGTTCTAGACACAGCTTTATGGATGTCAATGTACAACAGAGACGAGGCGTGGCAAGAGAGCACTACTGGGCTTGATTGGCATCACAAAAAATGGTTCTCACAACTGCTGTTAAACAAACACTGAATATTTGATAGCTGAACCCAAGCAGCACTAAACACCAAAGGACCTCAGCGTTTGCACACACAGCGCGAGTTTCCCCTCAGAAAAGCCTCTCCGGTTATAACCCTTCCCGCCGAGAGTGCACATCGTTAGCACGTTCGCCGAACCCAATAGGCAGACAAACACCTAAAAACCCCATATGAACGTAAGCGCCACACCGACCCAGAAACATGTCCACCTGAGTCACAAACGTAGGCACAAAGTGCATGAAAACCAAGCCGAAATGACAAAGTTACAAACCTCTCGCAATCACACTCGCGCGCACAACCCTATACGCACACACTAACCCTTTGAAGGTTTTTTGGAATGTTTTTTCAAAATTCTAATTCAGTGTTCTAGAACCAGGCGTGATTGTCACATCAGCATTAGAATGTCCAGTTAGGAACACTCTAATCACATGTTTCTGAGCTTGCACTTTAAAGGGTGGATATTTTAATGGGGACTGAATCGCTGCCTTGGTTTCCATGCAATATGGCTTTGGACGTGGTGGGCCCATCCATTTACCAAACAAACCTTTACATTTTTCCATGCTAACAGATGCTGGAGAGAGAGCCTTTTAATTTTGATCACTGGGTGGCACTTTGAAATGAAACGGGACACTATGAAGCGCTGAGAAAGCAGGAGGCCCCTGCATATGAACGAGCTCCACAGACTGTGGATTATTAACCTCATTACAGGTAGGATGTTGTCACAGGAGAAGGCAAGAGGGAGAAATTAGTTCACGGGGTTAGTTTGCACTTAGTTTCACAACACAGATAAACTCTGACATGCACGCGCACACACACACACACACACACACATGCGAAGCTGGCTCGGAGCCTGCCTCCCCTTGCCAGTTAGCTGTAAACACCATGTGCCACAAAATAAATTTCCCCGCTGTCAGAAGCGATGATAAATCCCTGAGATATAATGGCTACTGTCATAGGGTGAGCTGTGTTTGTTTTCACTTTGTTACTTACATGCAACACAGCTGAGCCCCGTCAGGCCTGGCTGAGTGAGAGTGGTAGTGGAGGAAAGGAGGTGGTAGCGGAGGAAAGGAGGTGGTAGCGGAGGAAAGGAGGTGGTAGCGGAAGAGAGGAGGTGGTAGCGGAGGAGAGGAGGTGGTAGCGGAAGAGAGGAGGTGGTAGCGGAAGAGAGGAGGTGGTAGCGGAGAAGAGGAGGTGTAGCGGAGGAAAGGAGGTGGTAGTGGAGGAAAGGAGGTGGTAGCGGAGGAGAGGAGGTGGTAGCGGATGAAAGGAGGTGGTAGCGGAGGAAAGGAGGTGGTAGCGGAGGAAAGGAGGTGGTAGCGGAGGAGAGGAGGTGGTAGCGGAGGAGAGAAGGTGGTAGCGGAGGAAAGGAGGTGGTAGCGGAGGAGAGGAGGTGGTAGCGGAGGAGAGGAGGTGGTAGCGGAGGAGAGGAGGTGGTAGCGGAGGAGAGAAGGTGGTTGCGGAGGAAAGGAGGTGGTAGCGGAAGAGAGGAGGTGGTAGCGGAGGAAAGGAGGTGGTAGCGGAGGAAAGCATTTTTCGAGTATTGGGACGCACCCTAAGTAAGAGGGCAGAGGGAGGGCAGAGGGAGGGCAGAGGGAGGGCAGAGGGAGGGCAGAGGTAGGAAGGCAGAAAGGACAGACTGCAGATCACTTCCTCTCCGCCATTTTATGTTGGCTGTCCTCGGATCAATAATGGCTCAGTTTCACCTCCAAACGCCCACCCTGAGACTTCAGTAGCAGCAGCTACAACATTGACAATATCATACTGGTCACTCACTGCCCTCTCTAAATTACACCGGGCCTTGATTGGACTGTACAATCCCGCTGCTCTCACATAATTCAGATTTTTAGGAAGTTAAATGATTTATCACACTGGTTTCCAAACCATTTTTTAAACTATCCTCGCAGGCAGTGAAACGTCATTACGATGATGTCATTATCAATATCAACTTAACTGAAAGTTATCAGCGGAAAATCGATAAAGGTTATCAATCTAACTAACTTCTGCAAAGTAGACCATCACATTAAAGTATGAAAAGACATCGGATACATTAATGAACACTTCTATATGACAAACGAATTAAAAAGTAAAAGCAGAGCAGGCCAACACAAGCACAGGAAATCTAAAAACGTAAACACTAACAATAACGTAATTGATTCCAGTATAAGATTCGTGGCAATTGTCACGCAGTAAGATAAATTCACAATCGAAAGAATCGATAAACAAATGCATTATCTTTTCTGAAAGGGAATGTCTATTGCACCATAGTGGCTATCGTATAAAGGATGACCACTACTTTGGCTCAGTATCGGCGTCTAATGGGTTTACTGAATTAGAAGCATTAGAAGGTCATTGTGGCCGGTAGCTACGGAGTCATCGCTTCCACCATTGCAAACTGTCTTGTCAGTTTAATTACATGTATGCTGCTAAATACGGCGTTACGACCGTGGTTGTTGGACCAGCATTAAATGCAACTGTCGTATGGCGCATAAGATAAAATGATTAGCTCGCAGACACTGGCAAAACGCACGCTCCGCTGTAGCCATGGATATAGCTAGTTATACAAAGGTGGTCTCTAAGTCAAAGGTGGCTCTAGTCGAGATGGCAGGTCATGTCGATTTATTTTATGACATCAATAGAAACCAGAGGTTGCTTGCCACGTTTTTGAACGGACAACATGGGACTGCAATGCAGCGAGGTTAGCTAATCAGCCGGCATTAGAGTTTATAGCTGACCGATTGTGTTGAGATTTGTCTGTTCAAGTTAGCCAACTGTGACTGACGAGCGTAGCAAGCGAACCCATTCTGTTGGAGACAAAGATAATCTACACCAGTGGATATAAATTCAGCTACACCTTGTCGTAACCAGCTACTGCAAGTCAAAACCAATTCACAAAAGCAGAACCTATGGTTATACGCCACCCCAGCATCGATATCCCCCAAGTCATCTAACTCCATGTTCGTTAACCACAGTAATCCAGTTATCTTAACACCTATTTGCTACATATAACACAAACTGAATGAAGTGTCGCAAGAATAGTGGCAACATAAACTGTTAACTACGGAGCCCCTTCAATCAACTATCCAGGGTAACGTTAGTTTGAAAATATGTTTCATTAACTTAAGTTCAGTCCTACCGCATCTGAAGTTCATTTTCTTTCGCAGACCGGACAGGATCGAAGTTTTCCCGGACGCGTCCAAGCCGTCTCGGTCCGAGATCAATCTCGTGTAGCTGCGCGAATCTCGCCCGTTTCCAGCCTGTTGACAATAAACTAGATGAGTTCCTGTATGATAAAAAAAAAAAGCTGGGATTCAAGGCTAGAGTAATCGAAACCGATCACACGAAATAAGGTGCGCGACTTCTCTTCCAAGCGCTCGGGGATTGATTGAACTGCTGGAGAACAAGGGCGCGTGTTTGTTTTTGGGAATGGGTGTTGCCTGTCGGTCAACCACGCCCCCTATTACAGTGTGGTAAATTAAAAAGTAAAGCTTTGGTGATTGTTTGTAACGTGGAATAACAATACAAGTAGCTTCAATTCAAATATATAAGTAGGCTATTGTATATAGCGAAAGCGATCAATTGATTATTGTTGATTACATAGCTCATTATTATTGTTGATCTATGATTATGATAAAGGCCGTGATAGCGAACGATGGCTCATGTAGCCTAGCCTAATTTGATTTTGTCGAGTGAAAATCAAATTATCTGGAAACATGAAGAAGAATAATATATAATTAGGATCTCAGAGATGTCTTTGCATCCAAAATAACTAATTAGTTAGGCTACATTTCTGTTCATGGTGAGTGGAAAAAAACACGGAGCTAATTTCATTATGGGAATTGGCATCTTTGTGTTATTGTCGCTAAAACTATAAGTCACATGGTCTCCCTGGAGTTCAGTTCGACACACAGCCTATGTTCGAGTGCCACGCGCTCGTCACTCACAAGTCAGACGTGCTCAAACGCCACAAGTGGTCACACTCGTTTTTAGGTAATGTCAGAGATGTTTGGCAATACAAAGGTATTTAACTTCTCAACTTGTATTCGCATCTTTTATTCAAACGTGATCAGAAATTCTGAAACTAAAAAACATAAATTAATAAATTGCAACCCAAAACGAAAGTAATCTACTTTATAGACCATGTAATAATTAACAATGATAAATATAGGTGACAGAGAGATTTCGCCATTTGTTTTATAAGGTGATAAAATGTAAGCGGTGTGTGTACAGAGCATGCATTCTCAGGAACAGTCATCTGAGGCCGCCAATCAATCACATTTCTTACCTCGTTTAACTATGTGTGCCCTGTTCACGGTTGTGGTCTTTCTCTGGGCGTTGTCAGTTTTTCGTTCAGGTGGACAGGTGTGATGGGATAGGTGGACAGGTGTGATGGGATAGGTGGACAGGTGTGATGGGATTAACCCACACTGAAAGATCCTCCGTCACACCTTTTCCCGGTTCCCAGTCTCATCCAGTTATACATAAAGAGGTGGAGTAAATAAAAAGTCATTAAAATCTTACAGCCAGCCAGACTGACTGAAATTCTAAACCCCCGGGAGAGCGCTCTTACAGTTTACCCTGACTGGGGCGGGGGGGGTAATGTAGTGTTTTAGGGAACTGGGTTTGTTGTCTCAGAAACTTCACATCCCATGTGGCACTGCTGTCATACTCTTGAACATGGGGCTGTGTTTGTTCAATTCCCACTCTAATTTGGAATATTTAATTGTTCATGGGACAACCCCACTGCACGGGACACATAGGTATCTTACCTCAATGCAAACCCATGGCTTTCCAAGTTACTTAACCTAGTTTGCTTCACGGAAAATATCCTGCTGTATAAAAAAAACAATTAATTGCTCTGGACTGGGGTCTGCAATAATTAATTTATAATACATTTGAGCACTGGAAATTGTACAAACCTACCTAAAAAAAATAAAAATAATAAATGAAGACAGCCAAGTTGGGCTGAAGGGCCTGTTGCAGTCTAGCCCTTTTTTATGTTTTGTTTTATGTTTTTACCTTCATTTGAGTCACAACACAAAGATTGCACTGAGCTTTCTGTGGCTCTTAAACCAGCTGACAAATTATAATATTTTTTTAAAGCCCTCAGTCCAGAGTTACCAGGGTTACCAATGACCTCACACAATATTGCACAAAAGAAGGTCGTATGCATGATGTCATGTGGCCTCAGATTCAAATGCAGGGCTGAAAATAGCAGGTCAAGTCATACTTTATTACCCCGTTTAGGGAAATTAATTTGGTTGGCATTTCCATGCTTTGAGAGAGAATCACAATGCACTATCCAAAATAAGATCAAAAAAACAATAAAAATACCACATCAATACATTTAATTTTCATTGTAAAAATCATGTAACTGCTGAATCTGCACATTTATTTATTGTGCATATTTTCTGTCTGTCACTCTCCCATCTGCTCTTATTGTACAGTTTGGCGTGTAGGAGGGTAACATTCTCATTAGATTTAGATGTAGTTCAGCCACACTAATTTGGCCTGTTGCAATTATCTTAAATTCAGTCCAAATAGCAGTTTTTTTTTATTAGTTTTTTATTTTATTTATGCAGCCTTTGAATCCAACAATCCACCATAGCAACAAAATAATTACAATTAAAACATTATTATTTTATTTATTTTTTTAAAACAAAGCAAACCTGAATCTATTGTGGACTGTTGCCAATTTTTATGTGCAGTGACATCACTGGATGGAATGGAATGTCTTTTGGATGAGACGTGAAACCCAAGGTTCTGACTCACTGTGGCATGATGGTACTTATCCTGAAGGTACTTATCAGTGTAGAGTCATCAACAATCCCTTGAGAAAGGCTTTGTAGTCCTCTCAAGCTGTGTGCTGGTTCATCTCTGTGAGAAAAATATGTGTTGTTAAATGATTTATTATTTCCCCTATACACTGGACTCTGTTTGTGGATCTGCTTCCTGTCGCTTTAGTTAATGTTAGAAATATCACACACACCTCAGATCAGATAAAAATGATTAGTTTGCATTCGATAAATAATTATGAGCAATTTGATTAATTTAGGCTATAAAAAATAATGCAAACATTGGCATTTTTACTGAACTTATAGTTAATTATTTTTTTCATAATATTTATATAATAACCTCAGTTCATACATTTACCTCAGGTTTCTATGGGCCCATGACTGTGCCATGAGCTGGTAAGAGTACCTGCACTAAGTTTACTTCAAGCAAGAAGTTGTAAACCTTTGGAATCTTATTACTGAATGATTAGCCTGCCACCTAGTGGACAATTGAGATATTCTCTAACAATTAGCAGGATGTTTGGGGAAATAATAGTGTTGAAAAATTACAGCTGTGAAAGATATATATACAAAAAACAGAAGTTTGTAAAGAAGCATTGGCCAGAACCAGGGTTACCTGGGCAACTTCTACATAAGTTCATCCCCACAACACACCAGGCACCACGGCAACAGTCGCTGGCTGGCACGGCAACAGGCATGGGGTGGCACAGCAACAGGCATGGGGTGGCACGGCAACAGGCATGGGGTGGCACGACAACAGGCATGGGGTGGCACGGCAACAGGCATGGGCTGGCACGGCAACAGGCATGTGTAGCACTGCAGTAACTTCAGAGGTATAACTGGCAGATCCGGGGGGAGGGGGGAACAGCTGTGTACAGTCTACTCTACACGAAGCTGGAAGTAATCAGAGGCTGCAAACAGGAAGTTCTGGCCCTTATATACAGATGTCTGCTAACCGTTCTCACGATTAGAAGGCAACAGACAGCATCAAACATGGGAACTGCAGAAAAGAACAGGCCAGCACGGCACTGTGTGGCCTGGATTCAATCAACATTTTGTCCTGAACTTTGACGCACAATTAAAATCAATTGCTTGTTCTTTTTTTTTTTTTAAACGATGAAGCTTACAGCAATTCACAGGCACTCTACCTCCACTTGGGGCTCGATTAAATATCTTGTATGGCTTGAAAAAGGTCTGTAGACTGGAAATGTTGACTAGTCAAGATACAATCGCCTGCGATGTGAAACCCAGCCTCTCTTTCTTCATCTTCACGCTTTTCCTCACCTACACAGTAGGGCAAATTGAGCAATCGACTAAATTACCAAAAATGTGTCTGTGAAGAAGAAAGAGGACGAGGAACTTGTGTGTTTGTTGGACTGAACATTTGATTTAGTCTAACATTTGCTCATTTCAAGCCTTTTATGATCGAATCATGAGAAAGTGTTGCATCAAATGTTCACTGCTGTTGTTCAGACACCTCTCTTGCCAATGCTATCGCTCTATTATAGCTGGGACCCAATGTGAAGGACAACAGTGCCACTATGTGGCAGAGATAGGTATTACAGTGAATGGAACACCTGCACATTTGAGGTAAATTCTCAGTGAAGCAGGTCTGGTCTCAGTGTACTGCTGAGATGCAGTGTATACCACGCATGCTCGCATCATATATCACAGTGGAGTTGAGGATCAGAAAACCTGTTCTGATGGCAAGATATATGACTCCATTCAATAAGCAGTAATTATTTAACAGAAGCTATGAGAGACAGAAAAAGGGAGAGAGAGAAGGAAAGAGGGAGAAAAAGATAAGGAGAGAGAGAGGGATATAGAGAGAAAGAAAGAGAGAGGGAAGGAGAGAGAGGGAGAAAGAGATAAGGAGAGAGAGAGGGATATAGAGAGAAAGAAAGAGAGAGGGAAGGAGAGAGAGGGAGAGAGAAAGAGGGAGAAAGAGATAAGGAGAGAGAGAGGGATAGAGAGAGCAAGAAAGAGAGAGGGAAGGAGAGAGAAAGAGGGAGAAAGAGATAAGGAGAGAGAGAGGGATAGAGAGAGAAAGAAAGAGAGAGGGAAGGAGAGAGAGGGAGAGAGAAAGAGGGAGAAAGAGATAGGGAGAGAGAGGGAAAGAGAAAGAGAGAAGGAGAGAGAGGGAGAAAGAGGGTGGGAGAGAGAGTGAGAGAGGGAGGAGGAGAGGGAGAAAGAGGAAGCAGAATGCATTTCAATCATGCTAGGTGAAGGGTACACAGTGAGCAAACAGAGAGAGAGGGAGAGAGGGAGAGAGAGAAAGAGAGAGTGATAAAAGGAGAAGATAGTTAATAATTGATGTGGCCCTGGTTTCTCTCTATCGCACAGAGACATTTAGCAGTGATACAGATCAAAGCAGCCCAGGCCGCCACTGCTATGCTGAAAGATACAAAACACCGGTTGCCTTTTGCACACTCTAATAATATCCTTCCGTTATGAAGATATTACACAGCATGACTCAGTCAAACCGCATCATTACGTACGACTCGGGGAGCTAATCATTTTACAAGCACTAAAAAATCACACTCGTTCTCAGCTTTGAGGGGCTGAACAACATTCCATTGAGAGTGTGTGCGTGTGCGTGTGTGCGTG
This sequence comes from Ilyophis sp. 1 JC-2022, assembly GCA_022702515.1. Lineage (NCBI taxonomy): Eukaryota > Metazoa > Chordata > Actinopteri > Anguilliformes > Synaphobranchidae > Ilyophis > Ilyophis sp. 1 JC-2022. The sequence continues at coordinate 111,227,384 of CM040394.1, read as the reverse complement.
TGTGTGTGTGCATTTGTGTGTGTGTGTGCATGTGTGTGTGTGTGTGTGGGGGGCATCATCCTTGTTACGCTATAGTGGTCTTAAAGCCTGGATATTACATTGTCTAACTCAGTGATGAAAAACACCATTAAAGGGTAACTACACCCTAGATCACTTTTTTTTAGCTGTAAATGAGTTTGTATGCCTACCTTATAATTAAACTTATTCATGCATTCAATTATTTCAACAATTCTGAAATAAAAACATACATCAAGAGAAACGTGTCTTTGTGCTGCCCCTTGAAATTTCCTTTCTGCTCCCCACACTGACCCCGCCCCAATCGTGATGTCAGAGTACCTCTTTGGAGGTACCTTTACATCATATGGATAATTGTTGTCGCCCCAAAACGGAAACAGCCGGCACCTGATTGGTTAGACCCACTACGCTACTTTCGTTTTGGCTTAAACATTTTTGAACTGGAAGTGTTATTAACTGAATTAATGTCCACTGTGCACACAAAAAAAAATAGAGGCTATGATGAAACTGCAATAACTACACCCACTCATACATAAAGCACCCAGCCAGACCACACCCACACCCAGCCAGACCACACCCACTCATACATAAAGCACCCAGCCAGACCACACCCACTCATACATAAAGCACACAGCCAGACCACACCCACTCATACATAAAGCACACAGCCAGACCACACCCACTCATACATAAAGCACACAGCTAGACCACACCCACTCATACATAAAGCACACAGCTAGACCACACCCACTCATACATAAAGCACACAGCTAGACCACACCCACTCATACATAAAGCACACAGCCAGACCACACCCACTCATACATAAAGCACAACCAGACCACACCCACACCCAGCCAGACCACACCCACACCCAGCCAGACCACACCCACTCATACATAAAGCACAGCCAGACCACACCCACACCCAGCCAGACCACACCCACTCACACATAAAACACACAGCCAGACCACACCCACTCATACATAAAGCACAGCCAGACCACACCCACACCAGCTAGACCACACCCACTCATACATAAAGCACAACCAGACCACACCCACACACAGCCAGACCCCACCCACTCACACATAAAACACCCAGCCAGACCACACCCACTCATACATAAAGCACAGCCAGACCACACCCACACCCAGCCAGACCACACCCACTCATACATAAAGCACAGCCAGACCACACCCACTCATACATAAAGCACAACCAGACCACACCCACACCCAGCCAGACCACACCCACTCATACATAAAGCACACAGCTAGACCACACCCAGCTAGACCACACCCACTCATACATAAAGCACACAGCCAGACCACACCCACTCATACATAAAGCACAACCAGACCACACCCACATCCAGCCAGACCACACACACTCATACATAAAGCACAACCAGACCACACCCACACCCAGCCAGACCACACCCACACCCAGCCAGACCACACCCACTCATACATAAAGCACAGCCAGACCACACCCACACCCAGCCAGACCACACCCACTCACACATAAAACACACAGCCAGACCACACCCACTCATACATAAAGCACAGCCAGACCACACCCACACCAGCTAGACCACACCCACTCATACATAAAGCACAAGCAGACCACACCCACACACAGCCAGACCCCACCCACTCACACATAAAACACCCAGCCAGACCACACCCACTCATACATAAAGCACAGCCAGACCACACCCACACCCAGCCAGACCACACCCACTCATACATAAAGCACAGCCAGACCACACCCACTCATACATAAAGCACAACCAGACCACACCCACACCCAGCTAGACCACACCCACTCATACATAAAGCACACAGCTAGACCACACCCAGCTAGACCACACCCACTCATACATAAAGCACAGCCAGACCTGAGGGAAGAATGTTGTCGATGCACTCTCTCTTTGAGCTGGAAGTGGATGTCTGGAGTTCTTTCACTTGACGTTGCTGTTGTGGGTTTCCTGACGGTTTGATCAGCCCGTTGAGAGATGACTGACTTTATTTCTGTCTTTGCCTGTAGGGGAAGAGAGGGAAAATCTGCTGGTGACTATTTTATGCTTTTAAAAAGAAAAGTAAAAATAAATATAAGCAGTTTTGGCATCATATCATGATTCTCATATTAAACACCTGGAGATGTGAAGTGCAAATTTACTCTTCTTAAAAATACACATCCATGCACACACGCACACACACACAAACACACACACACACATACAGTATCTACTTTCTGAGAGACAGACACACACACACACTTGCAAAAACATACACACATATACGTCTGCATCTACAGGTGTTTACACATGGGTGTGTGTGTGTGTGTGTGTGTGTGTGTGTGCATGTGTTATTTACTTGGGGTGGGGTGTGTGTATATTTGGGAAGTGGGGTGTGTGTGTGTGTGTGTGTTGGGGGTGTATGTATGTTTGGGGAGGAAAGGAATGCAAAAAAACATAAATGTACCACAAAAAAGACAAGTCAAATGTGGGGTATGAAAGTGAGAAGTCTGGTACGTCTGAGACGGCTCGGCGAACGGCCGGTGGAATTCCCGCACAAAGTGACTCGTGATTGGCTGAAGAAGGCCGATCGTTCCTCTGACCACTTCTACAGTCCAGTCGGGGACTGCATCCCAATCTGCTGTTTTGCTTCACCCGAACAAACCTCACTCAACCCCTTATGTAACCGCTGATAAACCTCGTCGGCCATTTTGGAAAAATGTTGAGCTGCTGCACTTGTGTTAAGGTGCTTAAAAACAGGGACCAGACGCGCACGCAGGCGGACAGACCGCAGGCCTTTGCCTTTCATAGTTGGGCGTACTCAAAGTGTACCCCCCTTTATAGACTACATTTCCCATCATTTCTGAACGCAAATTGCAAACAACAATGCCATTGTTTTACGGAAGAAGATTACGGTACAAAGAAGATAGGCTTGTAAGCAAAACGACTACTGCTGTGTAGACTGCCGAGGCGGACATCTGGTCAGGGTCCGCTATGATGTCATTTAGTTCTGCACAGACCCTGCAGATGTTCAAACGCATACTTTTATGTACCTTTAGAGTGTGTGCACATTCCACAATGATTCATATTCATTAAACCTCTGTCTGATCTGACAAGACAGGCCACAGTGCTGCTGTGTAGAGTACCTTTGATCTGTGATTGTAATCTCTGGGCCTGGCTCTGTAATCTCTGGGCCTGGCTTTGTAATCTCTGGGCCTGGCTCTGTAATCTCTGGCCTGGCTCTGTAATTTCTGGCCTGGCCCTGTAATCTCTGGGCCTGGCTCTGTAATCTCTGGCCTGGCTCTGTAATCTCTGGCCTGGCTCTGTAATCTCTGGCCTGGCTCTGTAATTTCTGGGCCTATTTTTGTAATCTCTGGGCTCTGTAATCTCTGGCTCTGTAATCTCTGGGCTCTGTAATCTCTGGCTCTGTAATCTCTGGGCTCTGTAATCTCTGGGCTCTGTAATATCTGGGCTCTGTAATCTCTGGGCTCTGTCTGAAGGCTGAGGGCCAGTACAGGCCTTTAGGCCATTTCATAGTAGCCAAAAAAAAGTATGAATTTGGACATCTGCAGGGTCCGCACAGATCGTGCGCTCACCAGTCATTCCAGCCACGAGCATCTTGTTCTTACCGTAATCTATTTCCATGAAGGACGCCATTGTTGTTTGCATTTTGTGTGCAAAAATTATGTAAAATGTTGTCTACAAATGGGGGGTTGGTATGCTCAACTATGAAAGGCAAAGGTCTGTGGACAGTCATGCAGATTGCCCGTCTGTATCCATGTCTGCTCCCTGTTTGAAACACGCTGGAACCACCTTTTGCCCCAGGTTTGACCATGCACCCCAACAGGCCATTCTGTCCACTCAGCATAACACCTGGAATCTCTACTAATATTTCTTTCATATAATTTTTAATGTTTCCCTTTTTAACTTCTTTATTTGCAAGTGGTTGGTTATGCCCAACATGTGACTGTGTTTGAAAAATACTGAGAAATAAAACATCACCGGATTTATGTCAACTTGTATGCAATGCAATATTTTCTGCACTTCACAAGGTCAGTCTTTGGGCTTTCCCTTGCTCCCTGTTTAATGCTAACAGAACACAGGTTTGTTCTCTTGGTCCCTGTTTAACGCTAACAGAATACAGGTTTGTTCTCTTGGTCCCTGTTTAACGCTAACAGAATACAGGTTTGTTCTCTTGGTCCCTGTTTAACGCTCACAGAACACAGGTTTGTTCTCTTGGTCCCTGTTTAACGCAAACAGAACACAGGTTTGGTTCATTAATATTTGCTTTGATCTTTCCTCTTCATTTTGCACCGGCAGGTGTGCAATTTCGGTTACCAGGTGTAGATGTAGATATTAAATCCCTCTTCAAGTCCCACATAAAGGCCAGACTAACACGTGTAGCTGTGTCTTATTTGATTGCAGAGTGCAGAGAGCGGAGCTGAGCCTAAATAAACTCAGGTGTGTCACAGGTGGTCAGTGAAGCTATGCATTCTACAGGAGGTTTCTACCGTTGCATGTATAGCACTTAAGAGACTGTTTAATGTCCACTTGGATCGTTATTTTAATGCCTTAATGTGTCTTAATGTGTCCATTTCTGTTCAGTGCAAGGTTTTCCTTTGATAGTGGAAACTTATAAAACATCCTAAAGGTTATGAAGCAATTTTCGATTTTTGATTAAGATTTTTTTTTGGATTTTTGATTATTTTGCTATGAAAATAAAAGTCATTACTATTGATAGCTATTATATAGGATTACATTTTATATGAAGATGTATTTTATGTTTTTTATTTGAGGAATAAATCTATGACAGGAGTCACAGTTTAATTGATTATCTACCGATGAAAGAACCACAGTGCAATCATGACTACATCACTGACCTTTGACCTCTGTCTATCTGTGAATGGCACTTAGGTGAAATCCAGACCAATGGGTCAAATACTATGTAGACTTCAAGTCGGTGAAGACTTCAAACCGCAAAATCTTAATCTCCTATTTTAAAAAAATAAAGAATTTCAAAATGTACAAAAAATTGTTGGAGCAAAACATTATCATTGGTCCCAAGAGCTGCCTTACGTCTGAGCCTTCAGTTTATATATAACATAAACCAAATAATGACCAACGGAATATGTGGGTCTTGGGCCAAGTCTAAACTTTTTTCCAATTATTATTATGGTAATTTTTTATTAACAGGTGCTTTGTCTTTCTCACTGGTCTAATGACAACCTGAATAGCTCAAATGGAGGGAGGGGGTCGGTGGCATTGCTAGTTTGCAGCAGGTGCAAAGAAATGAGTGGCATTACATACCTTATTAAGGGCTTGATTTACTAAGACCTTTTAGCACATGCAAATCCAATAATATGAGCAATGATTGGACATGGCATTTGTTTTGCACCAATCATTGGTTATTAAATCAGTGACATCAGGTCCTTAGTAAATCAGGCCCTAAGTGTCTTATGGGATCTACGTGCGCATATGAGCGGGGGGGGGGGCGCTTGGGGCTGAGGGTGAGAGCGGGGCTCGGGGTAGTGGGGGGGGGGGTCATTCATGCTGCTGTCCCAGGACCCCATGACCATACAGGTCAGGCAGAGAGGCGAGAGGGTGTAGCATGAGAATTAGGGCCATGTTCCAGCTGTCACTCCCACCCCCTGACCTTACACCCTCCATCCTCCACCCTCCACCCCACCTCCTGCAATCTCCAGTGGGAGCCCCCCCCCCTCCGCATAAATAAATAAAGAAAGAAATAAACAAACAAACGACGTCTGGCGGGGGGCTCTTCTTTCATGTGTCGGCAGATCACAGGCATGTCCCAGCAAGCACAGCGACTCACACTGTCCGCACGCACCCCCCCCCCAACCCACCCAGCACCCCCCCCAACCCACCCAGCACCCCTCCAACCCACCCAGCACCCATCTGCACTCCTTCCACAACTTTCCATATCAACCAATGGGAGACGAGACAGCGGAAGGACGGACTCGCAGGTGCCAGTCAGGTGTTCAGATCCACCCGTTCTAATGGGATTCAGTTCTGCACAGCACCTGGAGTCTGTGAAAGTTAGATGGTAACCGTGGTGCCACGGTTACCATGGTAAAGCAGAACCGGATACACATCCAGTCTGTATTTTAGGGTTACAGCCCATCTCTGTGCTATTCACTGAGCACTGGATAAAGTTTGGATCCATTTGGACCTACTTGGTCCTATCCAGGATTCAGTTCATCAAATAAATAAATAAAAATATAACAAATTAGGGCAGTGTGTGGGCTCTATTAAAAATAAATAAATATTCCTTAAAGATCAACACTCAAATGTTTTTCTATATTGTAACTTGACATTTATCATTTTTTATAAGCGTACCCCCTTCATCAGAAACAATTGTATCATTATTCCCCTTTTTTGCCAAATTTATCCATAGTTTCATTTTACATTTACCATATTTAAAACATTATTATTCTTAGACTTAGTAGTGGTTTTACAATAACAAGTGTAATATAGAGTTCTGTTTTCTGAATTGTGTGGTCAGACAGTAATGTGTATGTCATGCGTTTGAAGGATATTCTTAACAATAGCCGGCTCTCCGCATGTGGGTTCTGGCTTGTTTTGATATTGGAAGAATGGCCTTATCCATAGCACCGCACTGCATCCTGGGAGAACTGTGAAACAGCCTGTCTGCACAAAGCACAAGTAACTTTAATAACATTTAAAATTGGAAAATGTACGCAGTTCTGCGGTTTATTTTAAGAACTATCTCCAGGAATATAATCGAAACCGAAGAACATCAGCTTTGAAAGAAATGTGAAGAAAACAGAAAATTGACATTAACTGGGGTTATAACTATGACGGTAGCGCCATTAACTGGGGTTATAACTGTGACGGTAGCGCGAACGTTTTTAAAAATATACATCAAAGTAAAATAAAAAAAACACATTAAACAAATTTACGTTGCAAAAATGCACAGCGCTCCTTTCTCTAGTCTTCAGAAGCGTATGAGGACGGTAATGATGGGAAAGTTGAAAGCAGCGCTGGTCTCCCACTGATTCAGAGAGAGAAAAGAGGGGCGCTTGTGTGTCAGCGCCCCGCTGTGACGCATCTCTCTCTCTGCGCTCTGACTAATAACGCCGCTCCTGCGTTCCCATCGCTGGCGATAAGCACCGCATCTGAAAGACGAAGATGACTCTGTTTCTCCCCGTTTTATAAGCTACCTCGCCGCGTACCATCAGAGATATTCCCTCCCTATTCTCGTCTATCCTCTTTTTGCTCGGGTTTGTTCCTTTAATTCCTCTAGATGTATCATATTTCCTCTTGTGTTCCAGGTTCACCGACGGGTTGCCTTTTAATTAATCAAAACTGGGATACATTGCTGTAGCTACCATCCTCATTTCCCCGTTACAAACGTTCTCGAGGATCAAGGTTCGAAAATCCCCCATGATGCATCTGTCACTGCACTACAGTTAACAAAGCTCGCATTCCTGTTGACACTGAAGTTTTTTTATAACATGAGGAGGCTTTAACTGTAGTGTTGTATTTTACTGATTTTTTATGTCACTGATGAATTATATTTTGCTATTTAATTTTTGAATGTATGCTAATCCTACTGGTGAGGCCAAAAACATAGACGTGGACACTAGTCTAATCAAATCTAGTGTAATATTGTTGGGTCACACAAAAACTTTGTAAACAAACAAACAAAATTCTCCAGAAGAGCAAGAAACATTTTTTGTATACTTGCAGCATTCTGGTGTTCCCACAGGGGGTTCTGAAGCAAGTTTTTCAGCTGTTGAGTTGAGACATACAGTATCCTTACATAGATCTTGTTTGTAGCTTTAAAATATGTGTAACAAAGAAAAAAAGAAAAGCCGAAATGACAAAGCAGGAACATAGAAGTTATTCCCCCCCCAAGACACCAGTGATATATTCGAAAGAATGAGAAGAAAGTGAAGCGATTTCCTGTCGTCTGCAAGCTGCAGCGAGTTTGGGAGGAGACTCACTCAGAGCAACGCGCCCCGTCCTGAACACAGCAGCCTCAGAGCAACGCGCCCCGTCCTGAACACAGCAGCCTCAGAGCAACGCGCCCCGTCCTGAACACAGCAGCCTCAGAGCAGCGCGCCCCGTCCTGAACACAGCAGCCTCTTAGCAATGCGCCCCGTCCTGAACACAGCAGCCTCAGAGCAACGCGCCCCGTCCTGAACACAGCAGCCTCTTAGCAATGCGCCCCGTCCTGAACACAGCAGCCTCAGAGCAACGCACCCCGTCCTGAACACAGCAGCCTCGCCTCTCTCCAAATGTTTAACTTCAGAGATCTACTCATTAAAAGGTCTTCAAAGCCTTTCTTCTGTTCACTTAAAGGCTGTCATTTGCATTATTAATCAGGCGTATGTGTGGATGCTGAGCTCAGCATTATCCTCTTACCCCCCCGCCCCTCCTTATCCCGCACCCCTTCCTTCATCTCTATCGCTATTTTCCCATTCAAAATGCCGATGGCTCTTCCTTTGGGGGGTGCACCCTTCAAAAAATTGGGGCGGGGGTGCGAACAGAAACCAGCGAAGGGCACCCCATCATCTTTTGCCGGGCACAGTTTTGTGCTGACAAAGAAACAAAACGCGCCGACACCGTTCGTCTTGGCCTCTTGGAGGTGGCGGTTCTGGGTAACAGCGTGGCGGTTCTGGGTAACAGCGTGGCGGTTCTGGGTAACAGCGTGGCGGTTCTGGGTAACAGCGTGGCGGTTCTGGGTAACAGCGTGGCGGTTCTGGGTAACAGCGTGATGGTTCTGGGTAACAGCGTGGCGGTTCTGGGTAACAGCGTGGTGGTTCTGGGTAACAGCATGGCGGTTTGTTTTAGCCGCCATGGCGCATTCAGACCGCCGCAGAGACAGACACACTCCATGCAGCGGACAAAATGGCGGCCTATATGGGCTTAACGGCCTGCTCCACTCATTAAAGTCTAATGTTCATATGTTTTATGTTCTGTGGAACTGGAGTCGCACGGCTCCGCAATTATACCCTCAAGCAAGTTACTTAGCCTGAGAGGTTCCAGTAAATATCTGGCTGGATAAATGATAAATGGGCTCTTTGTAAAATATGGAGTCTGCTCCCGAGTCACTCGCTATGTGTGCAGGGCTGAGCCCAACAGCACAGAACACGGATAGTCAACTCTGGCCCTCAAATCCAAATCCGGCCCTTGTTTTCTATTGTTCCAGGTCATTAACTGAACAATTAGTGTCAACGATTGACCAGACTGTCTTCACACCTGACTCCCAGGTAAAGAGAGGGCGGAAAACCAGCAGTTCTCTGCCCTCGAGGACCCGTGATTTGAGTGACAGGGGCCTAGACTTTGGCAGTTTGCGCCCTGGCGATGGAGGGTGCCACCAGGGATTTTGGGCCCCGTGAAAAAAATCTCACATTGGGCCCCACCACCGCAAGCCTCCCCATTCCTGAATCCCCCTGTTAGTCAGGTCCCTTGGAATGGTCCCTACTCCACCCCCACCACACCCACCACACCCCACTGCCCCAATTCAGCACCTCTGAGTTCAGAAGACAAAGTGATGATGTAATAGAGCTGGCTAGACATGTACGTAAAGCAAATTAATAACGTAATGATATAATATTATGACACATAATAGACAGTATTTAGGGCAGAAAAGCTAATTACAATCAAGAGTACGCATCAACTCTACACCAGGATACAGATGTTCATCTATGTGCAATGCGTATGCAAAAAGAAAAATCACGTTCAATAAGCTCAAGCAGGTAATCTGGTGCTCGTAGCACCGAAATCATTCGCACAGGAAGCAGCTTCGCGAGGAATACTTGCAGAATAGGGCTTCGGCAACAACAGAAGGAAGAGAAATCCTCAGATCTCTCCGCAAGAAGTACACCTTCAAATGTGGGCTGGCTTGCGGGGAGGAATACCTTTGAAATCTAATGCATAAACATTATGTTCAGATCCTTCCACCTGAAGTGCACGCTTCTGAGCCACTCTGGAGAACTTTCCTTTTCAGGTCGCCGCGGCAACTTAAATAAGAGGCAGTTTGGGATTTGGGTGCTGTTATGTCTCATCAAAGCTGAAGATCTTTTTTGCCATCCTCCTCCTCCTCCTCCTCCTCCTCTGTCTGTTCGCCGGGTGTCTGTCAGCTCCGCGAGCGAGTCTTTATGAAATGTCTCTCAGCGATTTATGTAATTGTCTTTTTTTTGTTTTTGTAAAAAAACTAAAAGTGGGGGGGAAGCAGAGATATATTTTAGAATATCTTCCTCTTCTTTGCACAGTTTCTCCGGGCTTCAGGTTCAGAGCCAGTCGGGGGGGGAACGCTGTCTTCATCACTTTTAGAACAGGAAAATCAGACGCCATTCAAGAGACTCGTCTTCATTGGCTGTGATTTCAGCGTTCCCGCCACGCAGAGGTTATATGTTTCTCTCTCTTTTTCAGCACACCATCGGAGATCTAAGTTTGAATAATAATAATAATCATCATAATAATAATTATGCCTTATATAGCTTCTTTCTCACCGGCCGGCGACTCAAAGCACTTTGCAATGATGAAGTTTAACAAATCTTCAGCCATCTTTAATACTGGGGCTCTTTGGAATGAATATTACAGCTCATTTACTGTGGACATATAGTTCCCTGTCTGTACGGTACTAGCATGCTACAATATGTTTATTACAATCTTTAATAGTTCCCTGTCTGTACGGTACTAGCATGCTACAATATGTTTATTACAATCTTTAATAGTTTCCTGTCTGTACGGTATTAGCATGCTACAATATGTTTATTACAATCTTTAATAGTTCCCTGTCTGTACGGTACTAGCATGCTACAATATGTTTATTACAATCTTTAATAGTTCCCTGTCTGTACGGTACTAGCATGCTACAATATGTTTATTACAATCTTTAATAGTTCCCTGTCTGTACGGTACTAGCATGCTACAATATGTTTATTACAATCTTTAATAGTTCCCTGTCTGTACGGTACTAGCATGCTACAATATGTTTATTACAATCTTTAATAGTTCCCTGTCTGTACGGTACTAGCATGCTACAATATGTTTATTACAATCTTTAATAATTCCCTGTCTGTACGGTACTAACATGCTACAATATGTTTATTACAATCTTTAATAGTTCCCTGTCTGTACGGTACTAGCATGCTACAATATGTTTATTACAATCTTTAATAGTTCCCTGTCTGTACGGTACTAGCATGCTACAATATGTTTATTACAATCTTTAATAATTCCCTGTCTGTACGGTACTAACATGCTACAATATGTTTATTACAATCTTTAATAGTTCCCTGTCTGTACGGTACTAACATGCTACAATATGTTTATTACAATCTTTAATAGTTCCCTGTCTGTACGGTACTAACATGCTACAATATGTTTATTACAATCTTTAATAGTTTCCTGTCTGTACGGTACTAACATGCTACAATATGTTTATGACAATCTTTAATAATTCCCTGTCTGTACGGTACTAACATGCTACAATATGTTTATTACAATCTTTAATAGTTCCCTGTCTGTACGGTACTAACATGCTACAATATGTTTATTACAATCTTTAATAGTTCCCTGTCTGTACGGTACTAACATGCTACAATATGTTTATTACAATCTTTAATAGTTCCCTGTCTGTACGGTACTAGCATGCTACAATATGTTTATTACAATCTTTAATAATTCCCTGTCTGTACGGTACTAACATGCTACAATATGTTTATTACAATCTTTAATAGTTCCCTGTCTGTACGGTACTAGCATGCTACAATATGTTTATTACAATCTTTAATAGTTTCCTGTCTGTACGGTACTAGCATGCTACAATATGTTTATTACAATCTTTAATAGTTTCCTGTCTGTACGGTATTAGCATGCTACAATATGTTTATTACAATCTTTAATAGTTCCCTGTCTGTACGGTACTAGCATGCTACAATATGTTTATTACAATCTTTAATAGTTCCCTGTCTGTACGGTACTAGCATGCTACAATATGTTTATTACAATCTTTAATAGTTCCCTGTCTGTACGGTACTAGCATGCTACAATATGTTTATTACAATCTTTAATAGTTCCCTGTCTGTACGGTACTAGCATGCTACAATATGTTTATTACAATCTTTAATAGTTCCCTGTCTGTACGGTACTAGCATGCTACAATATGTTTATTACAATCTTTAATAGTTCCCTGTCTGTACGGTACTAGCATGCTACAATATGTTTATTACAATGTTATATGATATTTTTTTTTTTTTTGGCACAAAGACACTGTTTAGATTGTGGTACAATACATGACTTTTATTACCTATGTTGATGTTCATCTAGCTTTTTTCTGTGGACTATGTTGTGAGTTACTCTGAATAAATAATATCAATCTGTCGTGGGGTGTAGGTGGGTCAAAAAAAATGTAATTCATACAGACTACGGTGAGGAAGAGCTGCATATGAACAGAAGAAATCATCTTCTCAAAAAACAAAAAAAAAAACAGTCCATAGCAACAGGGATGCTGTTGAATAGCAGGAGGAGACAGAACAGGGGCAGTCAGGCAGCGGCGCTGTGAAGTATGTTATGAATGTGACTTGAATTTGTAAAAGCAAAAGCAGGCATACAGAAGAATGTTGATATGAAATGCTGGGCGATGCAGTTATTTCACGACACATCCCAAATTCCCAATGAGCATATTGGCCTGTTTGGAAAGCACGAGTTTCTCACATTCACTGATTATCTCAGCATTTGGACTTTAAAAAAAAAAAAAACTTATTTTCCTGTGCTGGTGATGTTTTAGAGGCTGGTTTTTGGAGCCTCAGCCCTGATCTCAACCAATCAGAGAGATTCTTTCAGAATTCTCAGCCAATCAGATGGAGCACTGTTACTGAAGGGGTTGTTTCCCACCACCTATCAATCATTCAATCAATTTTTATTTGGCTTAGCTCCGTTCATAATTGATTTGTCACACAGCACTTTTCTTTGATCATTTTACAGAGGAAATTTTTAAAACCCAGAAGAAGAAAAGAAAACCCTTCTGAGAAAATTAGACGGGTAATAATTGGCAATGTAGACTCTTACAAAATGGCGGGATTCACAGAGGAAAAACACATTTACAAACTAAAGGCAAACAGATGGGGAACCACATTAAAGAGCCGACACAGGTGTGCGGACGCAGGTGTGATCGACCTGAGGAAACATTCAAAGGTAAGAGAAGGAAAGGTGTGCTGGCTAATATTCATCCAGATCAATTCAGGAGCACAACACAGTCGTTACTTTCATAAACAACATGAAACGGAAAAGCCGTCCATTATCAACTATAATTAGCGTAGAACCCAGTCTCTGTCCTTTCACACCGCCCTATAATCATATGGGTGAGCATCGGTAAAACAATCACACGGTTTTCCTGGTGAGAAAGGTCATTCTCACTGTGATGTTTGCACAGCAGAATCCATGTTTCTGTGAGAAATGCATGGAGACATTTGCATTAAGTATGCACGATAGTTCACACAGGTTCAAAATGCCAAGTTGTTTTTGCACATTTTAAAGATCAATCAATAAATAATCCAAGTACAAACTCCTGACCACTGGCCGATGAGCGGTCAGGCGTTTGCTCGGGTCTCTTCAGTCCACTGCACAAGTTCCCTACAGACACGTCTGTTTACATCTTCTAAAGCATGCATGGCCCATCTCCCAGAAATTCCCAGAATTTCCACTTCTGCTCACCTTCCCTCTCCCCGTCCTGGATTATTTATCCTCACTCCCTGTCCCGCTCAAGCCTAATTCATTGGCCATCACTCCCGCTAACCACCAGTGCATGGGATCCTTCTGACCGACTTCCGCTGTCATCATGTTACCCCAAAACTCCTAAAACATTGATCTTGTAAGGATTGAAGCTTTAACATGTTTAATACTCTTGAAGTCTTCCTTTTCCTCTCCCTCTTCTCTCTCCCACAGATAAAAAGTCTCTCCCCCGCGCTGTGTGTGTGTTAGCAGAGCTATCACGGCCGTTTGAATAAAAGTCTCTTTGTCGAGCACAGGTGTGTGTGCGTGTGCCTCTCCACTGCCGTACAAGATTACCGCTCGCACCAGCGCTCCCCAGAGCTCCTCCCGTCCCGAAAGGAGACACCCTGAACCAGCGTATGGAGGTGAGAGGGCCTGATCCGAATGATATCACACAGGGGAGGGCCTCACGAAATGAGAGAATGGGGGCGTGGGGGGGCGGGGGGGGGGGGGGGGGGGGGGGGGGGGGGCGGGGGGGGTGGAGTGATAAAGCACGTAATGTAGGTTGTGGCTGAGCAAACATCCTGTAATATAAAACTAGGTAAAGCAGGTATCCCATATTTTACACGTGATTTTACACGAGGCACGGTCGGCTCGAAACTAATGGAGGCCTTAGGCAAAACTTTATATATATATATGTGTGTGTGTGTGTGTGTGTGTGTGTCTGTGTGTGTGTGTGTGTGTGTGTGTGTGTGTGTGTGTGTGTGCACAGTATATCAGTATATCTGATTGCGGACCCGAGGAAAAGGGCTCGCGGACCGGGAGTCTCCAGACAGATGGGACCCTAGGTCATCACCTATGTCGCCTATGCCTAGAACTGGCTCTGACACGAGGACATGCCTGCTCAGTTCTCACACAGTTCTCCTTTATACTTTTTATATTAGACTACCATAGAGCAGGAATTCCTTTATATAAACCAATGTAAAATACCCTGTGGTCAGCAGGTATCCCTCATATAAAACACTGCACATATGCTGTCACAGGCTCTGCTTCAAAGAGAGCCGTTACTGGACTGACCCCTTATTTATTCACTGTGTTTGTAACAAAGTGAGCAGCTTAGGTGTGTCTTAAAGGGTTAAAGGGTGTTTCCAATTTGGCAAAATAAATATTTTGTTTGTAACACTTCGAGCAGTATTGACCCTTTTCACACAGGACAGAACATCACTCAGACGCTCGTCACACTCCCAATACAAAACTTTAATTCAAGTGAAGGTTCATCAGGTACCTTTTGTTTTGAGAGGCTAAATAGTGTGTGAGTGCTGTAGCTTCTCACGTCACACTGCTCTCCGATTCTCCTAAAAACCAGATTTATCCCTTTCTCACCCAGTAAAACAGCAGAGAGGATACACGCTGTGTACGGACACGATATAGTTAATATGTTAATATTGGAAATGTTAATGTGTGTCTAGTTGTTTGCTGTAACAGGGTATGTCTGCCCTGAGGGAGACGAGGGTCTGTTTTTGAGACGTGACACATGTATCCTCTGGATAAACAGGTCTACAGACAGCGGTGTGTAATTAAAGTGTTGGTCCTCTATAAACAGGTCTACAGACAGCGGTGTGTAATTAAAGTGTTGGTCCTCTGGATAAACAGGTCTACAGACAGCGGTGTGTAATTAAAGTGTTGGTCCTCTGGATAAACAGGTCTACAGACAGCGGTGTGTAATTAAAGTGTTGGTCCTCTGGATAAACAGGTCTACAGACAGCGGTGTGTAATTAAAGTGTTGGTCCTCTGGATAAACAGGTCTACAGACAGCGGGGTGTAATTAAAGTGTTGGTCCTCTGGATAAACAAGTCTACAGACAGCGGGGTGTAATTAAAGTGTTGGTCCTCTGGATAAACAGGTCTACAGACAGCGGGGTGTAATTAAAGTGTTGGTCCTCTGGATAAACAGGTCTACAGACAGCGGGGTGTAATTAAAGTGTTGGTCCTCTGGATAAACAGGTCTACAGACAGCGGTGTGTAATTAAAGTGTTGGTCCTCTGGATAAATAGGTCTACAGACAGCAGTGTGTAATTAAAGTGTTGGTCCTCTGGATAAATAGGTCTACAGACAGCGGTGTGTAATTAAAGTGTTGGTCCTCTGGATAAACAGGTCTACAGACAGCGGGTGTAATTAAAGTGTTGGTCCTCTGGATAAATAGGTCTACAGACAGCGGTGTGTAATTAAAGTGTTGGTCCTCTGGATAAATAGGTCTACAGACAGCGGGATGTAATTAAAGTGTTGGTCCTCTGGATAAATAGGTCTACAGACAGCGGTGTGTAATTAAAGTGTTGGTCCTCTGGATAAACAGGTCTACAGACAGCGGTGTGTAATTAAAGTGTTGGTCCTCTGGATAAACAGGTCTACAGACAGCGGTGTGTAATTAAAGTGTTGGTCCTCTGGATAAACAGGTCTACAGACAGCGGTGTGTAATTAAAGTGTTGGTCCTCTGGATAAACAGGTCTACAGACAGCGGTGTGTAATTAAAGTCTTGGTCCTCTGGATAAACAGGTCTACAGACAGCGGGGTGTAATTAAAGTGTTGGTCCTCTGGATAAACAGGTCTACAGACAGCGGTGTGTAATTAAAGTGTTGGTCCTCTGGATAAACAGGTCTACAGACAGCGGGGTGTAATTAAAGTGTTGGTCCTCTGGATAAACAGGTCTACAGACAGCGGTGTGTAATTAAAGTGTTGGTCCTCTGGATAAACAGGTCTACAGACAGCGGTGTGTAATTAAAGTGTTGGGTGTCAGAAGGAATGGCACTGGCACCTCAGTGCTGTTTACAAGATATCTCCCCGTCAGACATTATTGCAAAACATGAAATCCGGGGCCTGCGAGCATCCCTTACCCAGCCTCCTCCGCGCGAGCCGTTAAAACCAGGGCAAAATACTTTCCTTCGACACATGCAGGTTTCCTGTGAGGCGTTTGCCCGTCGTCACGGCTGCAGAACCCGCCGATGCACTTTGACACGTTTATAACGTTGGTGCAGTTTGAAAAAAGGGAAAGATAGATGAAAATGGTAAGAATATGAATCATATGAAATATGAAACAAGTGGGGGTTTGTGACATCACAAAGCACCATGAACCCAAAGAGGATGGAAAGGGGTGATGGCAGTTTTACACAGGGGATGGCCTCCCCTTGCATCCCCCCTAAAATCGACCCTTGGTCGTATATGCATGTATGGGTCTTGTCAGACGGAGGGGTGTGTGGTTGTGGAATTGAACCCTATGCATTCCAGGGCTGAGTGTGTGATAAATCACAGAGGGGGGGGCTTGGTTTCACTGGTCTTATCCCCCCCCCCGCACCCCCCCGGTGGTGATGTTCGCGATTTTGATTTTGGCTCCTGGGGTGTGGGGATCGTTGCGATAGACAGGAGTTATGAGGCAGTCTCGTTTCCCCGGGCGAATGTGCCAGACTCACCGCCGAGCTAAATCATTAAGCCGCAGGTCGCTGCTATCAAATTGCAGTCACTCTGTCTGAGAGAGAAGGGGGCGGGCACGTTCCTCCACACGCACCCCTCCCATTCACATTCCACTCTCGGGTTAAAAGGTGGCATCCTCACGACGAAACACAACGCCCTGTCCCGCCCAATGAGAGACAGGAGAAGCACCTGCACTCACCACAGGTACCGCGAGCGTCTTGCATTCCGTAAATCAGTTACACTCTCATCTCACAATAACTAGGGCTTCTTAAACGTTGGCTTTTCCCAGAAAAGAACACAGAAGTCATGAAAACACACCACGGGCTTCGTTTGTGCAGATCCCGCCGTAGCTATGAGTTTGCATCGGCTTGTTTTAAACTCAGTGAATACGCGTAAACAAACTCCAGCAGATGTGTCTTTGTTGGCGGGATATTTTGTTGTCTCTTCTCCGCTGTAGCTGACAGGATGTGTACCACCTTCAGACAGAGACAGATCATCTCATCCTGATCCTGGTGCTTATGTTTTTTATTAATAAATTTTAATCCACAGTATTTGTTTTTTTAATTTCACCCTCCTTATGTATTTGTTCAGACAGTGGCAAAGCAGAGAGGGTTATAGATAGATAAAGAGTTAAGTTTTATTATATTTCATTGACCCCGTGGGGTAATTGTTCTTCAGCATTTCACCCTGTGGGTGCAGTGGGCAGCCACAGTGCAGCGTCCAGTGCCATGCATGTCTTTGGTGTGGGAGAAAACCGGAGTACCCAGAACATACTAACTCCACGCAGAGAGGAGCCGGACTGGGACTCGAACCCGCAACCTCTTTCTTTTCTCCAGCAGGAGGTCACCAGCATTCATTAAGCCTAATAAATAGGGTTACGTAGGTAGGTGTTCGGATGGACAAAGCGTCTTGAGTGTGTGTGCACGTGCGTGAGTTTGCGAATGTGTTTATGTATATATATGTGTGCTTCTACGCAAATCAGTGTGAGCATCCATACTTGTATGTATGCGAATCAGTCTGTGTATGCATGTATCAGTGTGTGTGTGTGTGTGTGTGTGTGTGTGTGAGAGTTCATGGGTACAATTAATAGGCCCTTCCTCCCCTTGCTGTAGCTACAGAATGTGTAAATATCAGGCGTGGAATCGGGGTGGAAGTGGAGGGTGGGTGTCAGGGGCGGGGGCTAATTAAAGTGCGCAGGCTCTGCAGGGGGCAGTGTGGGGGTCACACCGTACCCCCAGTATGATGGATTTGGGCTGTCAGGGCGCTCGGCTGGGCCTCGCCTCACGCTCACAAATAAAGGCCGAGCCGCGGCATCCCTCGGTAACCTTCACCGCCATTGTTCTCCCAGACACACCGTGGCTCAATGGGGCAACATTAGCATATTTTATCTGCAGCCAGGCCGCACGCTGGCCCGCAATGGCGGTCTGCTTTCATCTGCGCGGGCCCCTCTGCCATAACAACCCCCCCCTCCACTACACAGACAGGGGAGCCAAAATAAAAAATCACTTTGGAGATGGCAAAGTGACCCCCACCATCGCTGGTCATTAATGAGAAGCTCTCCAGGGTACCCCTTGTTCCTCTTGTCTTGTCCACGAGCACCCCCGTCACCCGCTCCCTTTTCAGCAGCACCTGACAGGGCCGCCAATAACATTTCTTACATCGTACTTTCACAAGCTCACGGAGACAGACATGAGGGAGTAGGGGGCGGGGCATTCGATCAGCGCTAATTAAAAGAAGCACTCCAACCAGTGATTTACAGGCTAAGAGGGGGGAAAAAAACATCTTCAAAAGTGGCCTGGTGTGACCGTTAAATCCTGCGCCGCCCCTGAAACGGGTGCGGAAAACACATGAGAATTTGTCAGGTATTTAAGCTTCTGAAGAAATCCAATTTTAAAAATCCAAAGAGAGAGAACAAATTTTCCAAATTTACGATCTGAGCATCATCTGTCAAGGATTTAGAAAGCCTCGCTGGCTGTCTGACTGGAGAACATATTCACACAGGAAAACATTCAGTACAAAATCCATTTTGAGAGAGTATTTTAGGGTTCTATAATATTGTCTCTACTGGAGTCATATAAAACCCTTTTATTTGATAACGCCTTTAGAGCGGCGTCTTGCTTCACAAAACTAAAGAGGCATCGGCTCAGAAGTTTGCTTGATTTGCATTTGCACAAGCTAACGGACGGGCAGCCAGCTTAAATATTGGCCAAGAGCTGTTTTTTGCGAGGCTGTTTTGAAGCCGTTGTTTTGAGATACTGTGAATATGTGCTGTTTATGGACTCTGGAGGAGATGTTCTTTCATTATCTCCCAATGGCTGCGTCCAAATCCCCCAAAAAACTGCGTCCAAATCCCCGGAAAAACTGCGTCCAAATCCCCGGAAAAAGACAGATGAGCCAAAATTGCCTGATGGAGGGAGATGAAACGGTCGCATTTATTCATCGAAAAGAAAAGAAAAAAGATGTAAATGTGGACCCCAAACCCCCCCCCCCTCCCCCAGTACGCCCGATATCTGAAAGAGCCAGATCTGCTTCGGAAACCGTCTGACATCTGCCGTACAAGCAAAACGTCTCCACAGAAATGATTTATTAGCCAAATAAGTACTTGAGAAGAGAAAAGGTAAGGGGGTGACTCCATTGATCATCACCGATATAGTCATCTCATTTTACATCTCGTTGTCATATATAGAGGGGCGCAAATGACATAAAAAAGCAGCATAAAGTGTCCTAGTATCTTACACAAGTGTCTTAGTGTGGTGTTGGGCGCCCACCAGCCGCCAGAACAGCTTCAATGTGCATGGCATAGATTCTACCTCTAGTCTAGCTCTATTGGAGAGATGGAACGCCATTCCTCCAAAAGTTATTCCCTAATTTGTCACCCGTCTGTATATCACAATACAAGTACATGATTTCCATTTACAGTTTTTCTCGATTGTTCGGATGCATTTCTAGGAACAATAGTGCACATTTTAAGAATAGTTGACACAAACAACAAAACTGTGTTTCAGTTTGCAAAACAGCAAATGCATGTTCAAAATTTAATAGTGTTTTCAAAACATTACATACCATCAACAAAATCACCTACTGGTGTCTAAAAAGCAAATGCAAGAACAAAATAATCTTCACTAATAACAACAAAATGAAAAACAGCCCTCTTTTTCAAAACAGTACATCAAATGTAAGTTTACAGTTGCAATCATTCCATCATGATTAAAAAAACTGAAAATAAAATTAACTACATGTTTTAGGCTGTATAGTGTCCATAGATGTTCAATATTTATTCAACAATATCTTGCCTGGCATTGGCATTAGGCCATAAATTCTCGTCAACGTCACATCTGATATTCTCCCTAGCCAGACACCTAGGATAAAAAAGCTTTGTGTGTCGTATCCAACCTTGGCATGCCTCGGCGGTGATGTCATAACAGGCTAAGTCCATGGCCTCAATGAGAGCGGCCTGAACATGTGGATTATGGTCATATACTTTCCATCGCCACGCTGAAAAGAATTCTTCAATTGCATTGAGGAATGGTGAGTAAGGTGGAAGATACACCATGGACATCCTTGCATGGCCTTGGAACCACTCGTGGACAGCTGCACTATGGTGGAACCGCACATTGTCCCATATAATCATGAAGTTGGGCAACTGTTGCCCCTCCACCACCTGTTCTCCCGCCATCAGCCGCTCTGCAAGCCCATCCAGGAATACTAGGAGACGTGCGGTGTTATAGGCCCCAACCACTGCATGCCGGTGGAGGACCCCATTTCGGCCTATAGCAGCACACATTGTAATGTTCCCACCTCGTTGCCCTGGAACATCAATTGTTGCTCGCTGACCAATTATATTTCTACCTCGTCTTCGTCTTTTGGAGAGGTTGAAGCCAGCTTCATCAACATAGACAAATTCATATTGGATGGCATCGGCATCCAGCTCCATCATCCTCTAGAAATGGAAAAGAAGATTTACATGAAATACAGTACAGTACAACCATATACTGTACAGTCACAATAGCATATACAGTAAGAATGAACGCAATATGTTTACAATGTGTTTTCGGAGTATGTACTATAATACTTACAGTACATACAAGTAGAATACAGAAATAGATTGATTCTACTGCTTACAGAAGTCCAGTACAGTAATATACCAAATGACTTCATACAACACAGTGCATACCTGGACATATTGGCACCGCTGCTCTTTCACCCGGTCCCTGTTCCGTTCATAAGGAACCTTGTACACCTGCTTCATCCTGACTTCATTCCTCTTCAGGACTCTGTCAATGGTTGCCAGACAGACATTGGCAATGTTTTGAAAGACATCATTGTCTTGATTTATTTTCTGTCTGATGTCTTTCAGGCGTATGGCATTGTTTTCACAGACCATGTTTACAATTGCAGTCTCCTGATCAGCTGTAAATTTCGGCTGTCGGCCACCAGCATACGGCCTTCTCTCAACCCTACAATACAGTAATAAAATATATATTCATTACAGTATCCAAGACTACTGCATGTACAGCAATTGATGTACAGTATAGTGTAATTGGTGCACTGATTTACAGTGTTGTTACAGTAGAACTTACCGGTTCTCTCTCTGGAAGATCCGTATAATTGATGCAACTGTGGACCTGCAGAGATTGGGTTGAACCCTCTGGCCTGCTTCCCTCAATGACAGTCCTCGGTTGATGACATGATCCACTATTGTTGCCCTTATTTAATTTGTGACATATCTTGATCTTCTTTGACGCCACTGAGCACCTCTCCCACCTCGCACACCCCTACCCCTACCCCTACCTCTAACAGCTGGTTCTTCTACTATCTCTGCTTCCATTTTCTTTGATATGTGTAACTTACCTGGGTGTCTCCCTTTATGTGTGATTTCAAACTGATCACCCAATCAAAAGCTTTGTCCTTTTGCATTTGCACACTTGACTAAGTAGTCAACACACATGCAAGTGATTTCTCCCAATTGGAAAGAAGTTTGAGATATCTGTGAACATAAGACTCTCAGGTGAAATTTGTATTCACTGATTGCATTTGTGTGAAATAGTTTGCAAAAAGGTGTTTTCATTGTGTTTAATGTGTGAAGACAATCAGAAATCATTAGAAGTTAAGCAAATGAATTTGAGGTAGTGATCACTGTGTCAATGCATTTGCAATCTGTAACCACAGTTACCAGAAATGCATCTGAACAATTGAGAAAAACTGTATTTAGCAAATGCGCGATGGAGAAGTATTATGCTCTGCAGAATTGCCCTTGAATGTGACCGGCTATTTCACCAAATGAGCTGGAACAAGCACCACTATGGGCTTTAGAAGACCTTCAGAAGAGCTTTAGCACGGTCAATAGCAGCCTGATCCATGAGGTACTGTCCCTCTCTCTTTGGCATTAAGACTCCCAATTGGTACTGTAACTGGACCCACACTATTATAGGAAAAGCCATGCCAGCCAAACTGGGTCGAACAAAACGGACGATGGTGACGTGAAATATAAACAAAACAAACAAAAAAACAAAAAATAACTATTTCCACCTGAGTTTAAAAAACAACATTTTTACATGCTTTTGCCCCCTTGCAACCGTTGCAATTTTGGTCGACTCAGTCTGAGAATATTATGTTTATAGAAAATTTATTTTGTTGTTGTATTAAGTATTTTCATTTAAAAAAATAAAAAAAAGTTGTGTTAGTGTGTGTGTGTGTATGTATTAGTGTGTGTGTGTGTGTGTGTGTGTTAGTGTGTGTGTGTGTTAGTGTGTGTGTGTGTGTGTTAGTGTGTGTGTGTGTGTGTGTTAGTGTGTGTGTGTGTGTGTGTGTGTGTGTTAGTGTGTGTTAGTGTGTGTGTGTGTGTGTGTGTTAGTGTGTGTGTGTGTGTGTGTGTGTGTGTGTGTGTGATAATGTGTGTGTGTGTGTGTGTTAGTGTGTGTGTGTGTGTGTGTGATAATGTGTGTGTGTGTGTGTGTGTGTGTGTGTGTGATAATGTTTGTTTGTTTGTTAGTTTTTTTCCCCTTCATCCCTCCCTCGTCTTCTCCTCCTTCTCACTGAGTCGTTTGAGAAGGTGTTTTTTTATCAAAGGGAGCCGGTAACAGCACGCGCCCGCTACGCTCCTGCCCCCTCCCCCACCCATCTCCCAACACCCCCGTCCCTCACAGTTTGCAGAGCTGGGGATGCATTAAGAAACACCCCCCTCCCTCACAGTTTGCAGAGCTGGGGATGCATTAAGAAACACCCCCGTCCCTCACAGTTTGCAGAGCTGGGGATGCATTAAGAAACACCCCCGTCCCTCACAGTTTGCAGAGCTGGGGATGCATTAAGAAACACCCCCGTCCCTCACAGGTTGCAGAGCTGGGGCTGCATTAAGAAACACCCCCCTCCCTCACAGTTTGCAGAGCTGGGGATGCATTAAGAAACACCCCCGTCCCTCACAGTTTGCAGAGCTGGGGATGCATTAAGAAACACCCCCCTCCCTCACAGTTTGCAGAGCTGGGGATGCATTAAGAGCCATTTGAGCCATCATATGGAGTTCTGCTCTGAAACTATGGAAGATGGAAAACAAAAACAAAAAAAAGTGAATAAAAGAAATTGAGAATTTTTTTGTGCTCGTCACACATTTCAACTTTCAGCTCGTACTACAACCCACCTCCCGGAGTGCCACAGCCTTTTGATGAGGCACACCTAGTGCCATTAATGCTATGCAAGCTCTCACAATCGAGCAGAACACCCCACATTGGATGCGTTAACCTCCAGTGAGCCATGGGTGGTATGGTGGCATCGTTAGCACTGTTAGCCTCACAAGTAGGAGGTTCTGGGTTCTGGGTCCCGGCTGGCCTAGACCCTGTCTGAGTGGCGTTTGTACGTTCTTCCTGTGTACACATGGGTTTCCTCCAGGTACTAAGGTTTCGTCCCACAATCCAAAGACACGAGCCCAGGTAGTACAGATGTAAATTGGCCTTCCTGACTTACTCGGTCATATTTACAGCGATGTTATCTTTTTGCATCGTCCATGGCGAGTAAATTAATTAATTAAATTAAATGAAACCAAAAGGGGGGGAAAACTCTGAGCAATGTCCATCTAGAATCCTCGCCTCAGAAACAGAGCCGAGAAGCATTCCTCCTAAACGTGTTCGTCTCGTCCAAAACTTCACTTGACATCACTGAAAAACGTGGCTTGCCAGCCATGCTGGGCGTGGCAACCTTACGCGGGGCGTGGCCTTTGACCTACAGCTGTATTTCAGAAGCGCCGTATCTAACGTGCTGTTTAACGAGAGAGCTTAAAACGTCTGTACTGATGTCTAAATTTACTGCAGAACACTTTGGCGATATGTACAAAACGCACATCCTGCCAAATAAGCATGAATTAAAGCAGAAGCAGTGAGACAGAAAAAGAGAGAAAGAGAGAAAAAAGGGGGAAAGAGAGAGAGATATGAAGGGGAGGAAGAGACAGAGAGAAAGGGGAGAGGGGGAGAGGGGGAGAGAAAAAGAGAGGGGGGTGAAGAAAAAGCCTGCTTTCTGAACAATCCGATCGGTGTGACAGTAAAGATCAGGAAGAAGCCGCTCCGGCGGGTTCTCTTAGGCTCAGCTCTAAGAAATTAAGAGCCAGGATGTGGAAAAGAGGGGAGGAGAAAGAAATGTGGAAAGGGAGGGGTGTGGGGGGGAGGTGCGGGGAGGGAGAGGAGGCGCAGCGAGCGCTGGAGCTGATACCAGATAAACAGCGACAGTCTTGTACAGAGGAACATTGGAGCCCCAGGAATGAGCTTTTTGTTGTGTTTTATCAGCGTGAAAAATAATGAAAGAGCAGAATTTCCACTGAAAAACACACAAAAGCAGCAGAACCTGCCAATGATCCCGTCTACAATACCACCTACGATCCTACCTATGATCCCGTCTACAATACCACCTACGATCCTACCTATGATCCCGTCTACAATACCACCTACGATCCCACCTATGATCCCGTCTACAATACCACCAATGATCCCACCTATGATCGCATCTACGATCCCGTCTACGATCCCGTCTACAATATTGCCTATGATCCCACTTACGATCGCATCTACGATTATACCTATGATCCCGTCTACGATCCCATCTACAATATTGCCTACGATCCCGTCTACAATCCAGTCTACAATTCTGGTTACTATCCTGTTTATGGTACCATCTACGGTCTACAATATTGCTTACGATCCCGTCTACAATATTGCCTACGATCCCGTCTACAATATTGCCTACGATCCCGTCTACAATATTGCCTACGATCCCGTCTACAATATTGCCTACGATCCCGTCTACAATATTGCTTACGATCCCGTCTACAATATTGCTTACGATCCCGTCTACAATATTGCCTACGATCCCGTCTACAATATTGCCTATGATCCCGTCTACAATATTGCCTACGATCCCGTCTACAATATTGCTTACGATCTTGTCTACAATATTGCCTATGATCCCTTTCTGGTAAAATAACTCAGCAGCAGAGCTTGTTTAGGAAGAGGTGGCTACAGGGGACAGTGAGCATGTTATTATAAACATAATACAAATAAACAGAAAGTGTAGCATTTAGGGGAAAAAAGGGAGATTCTATTACATACTGATATTCTGTACAATAATGTAAACAAATGTACTCCTACAAAATACAGATGGAAACTCAATGCTATAGAATAGAATAGAATAGAATAGAATCCAATATCAGAAATGAATCCAATACCAATACCAATGTCAATGAAATTGAGGGAAATTAAATTAAGTGGTATTTTGAATAATAATTTTTAAAATGCTATTGCTTAACAAATTCACCACCTTAAAATGACTGAAACCTCTTAGCAATCACCAATTACGCCTTTATGAAGTAACCCTGGTCTCTGAGATCCACATTAGAACATTAGCAGAAGAGAACAGGCCATCAATGCACTTAGGCTCTTCATGTGCCACGATATAAACAGTGGAAAAACATGTTTGGTGTTGATGTGACCCAGCTTGTATGTGGTGTGTGGGGTGTGTGTGTGTGTGAGTGTGTGTGTGCATATGTGTGCGTGTGTGCGTGCATGTGTGTGTGTGTGTGCATGTATGTGCGTGTGTGTGTGTGTGTGTTTGTGTGTGTGCGCATGTGTGTGTGTGGGCGCTGTGTCAGTTGAAATGTGTCGATTCATCAATTTGCTATAATTTGAGTATTCTTTGCTGCAAATCCATATGAATATTAATCATGATAACTGATAGCAGGACCACTTTACGCAAAATTAAATATAACGATCGTTATTATTATTACTGAGAAGACAACCAATTATAGGCTGCATTTATATAATGCTGTTCATGGTTACCATGATGCTTTGCAGTGCAGTGCAGGTGTAACAACCACCAATACTTAGCACCCACCTTGGTGATGAACAGAAATTCTCACCTCTCATAGGCTGAGGCGGAGAAGGAGGGAATTGCAGAGCCAACAACCTGGAGGATGATTGGACGGGCAGGTTGGGAAGTTGTCCAGGGTATGAGGGAATCCCCCGGTGCTTTGTGATTAGTGCCGGGGGCTCTTTAATCACCGCAGTGACTCAGCATCTTGGGTTTAAGCTCACAGAGACAGGTTATGACATTTGAGACAGGATTGTTAAAGTTGTAATTAATAGAATAAGAGTTTAATGGCGAGCCAGAAAGAACACATTATGAGCCGTCTGGTGTGTGACAGGCAGTGTGTACCTGCCCAGACTTGTGTGTGCTTTCTACTGCCAGTCAGAGAGAGTACAAGTGTGTGTGCGTGGGTACGCGTGTATGAGCATGTGTGTGTGTGTGTGTGGTGCGTGGGTACGCGTGTATGAGCACGTGTGTGCGTGCGGTGTGTGGGTACGCATGTATGAGCAAGTGTGTGTGTGTGTGTGTGTGTGTGGTGCGTGGGTACACATGTATGAGCATGTGTGTGTGTGTGTGTGTGTGGTGTGTGGGTACGCGTGTATGAGCAAGTGTGTGTGTGTGTGTGTGTGTGTGTGTGTGGTGCGTGGGTACACATCAGTGGCGGCTGGTGATCTAAATATAGGTTGGGGCGCTAGCATTTCTAAAAAAAAAAAAATACATCTGACTTTGACTTTAAACAGAAAAAAACAAGCTACCGTGTGTCTCAGTTGCATAAGACAGTTTGATTGGCAACAGTGGAGGACAGTTTTTCAAGTAAGACATCACTGAACTAGAGTGCGGATCAGGCCGCATATTTCTGTCCGAACCCGACCGAGCCCGACCCGAACCCGACAGGAATTCTGCTTTTTATGTCCGAACCCGACCCGAGCCCGACGCAGTTAAGGCACTGAAGCGCTGACATTGTGTTTCCCTGTCACGCAGTTGTTGTTACCATGGTTACAGCTTCTCTGTTTAGTGGTCACTGGGCACCTAAATGACCGTCAAAAGGCATTGTTTTATTGGTAGATAACAGACACACACAATATTCGGTATCATTTTTATTTATTTCACACTATATTTTCACCAAAAACAACTTGAAGCACCATGTGCAGTAAGCTAACCCATCCCAATTAGTACAGTAATACCTTGACATACAAGTTTAATTCGTTCCGTGACCGAGCTCGTTACTCGGTTTACTCGTATATCAAATCAATTTTCCCCATTGAAATTAATTTAAATACCATTAATCCGATCCAGCCCCCCAAAAAACACCCTAATTTCTTTGTTACGTTGTTATAAAAATGAGAAATGTATTTATAAATTATAAATAATTAATACAAAATATAATACAAAGATAATAAAATAGAATATAAAGAAATAAACTGGTTCTAAACTTAATTGCTACATTATTATTCTTCACTTACACTTAATCTTCATCAGTGACGTTTGCATCTTTTTCATAGATTTTTGGCTTTTTCGTCACGCTTTTCTGACTGATCTGCAGGGCGTTTCGATAAAAACCTATCCATGGTGGTTTGTTTCTTCCTTCCCTTCAGAATTTTTCGGAAATGCGAATGCAATTTCCGAAATTGCATTCGCATTCGCAATGCTCCGCTTGCTCGGCTCGTAACTCGGGTCTAGGCTCGTAAGGCGAAACAAGAAATTGCTCGGAATACTCGTAAGTTAGTGCACTCGTATGTCAAGGTTTTACTGTAGTTCAAAAGTAAAATGTTCGCTAGTTGTTCGGCCGCCGTGACCGAGCCCGACCCGTTTCTCCCAATGAACGCCTTGAGAAAGGTTCTTTTTGCAAAGAAATAACCGAATTTTCTTTGCTTTCTGTTCCACTTGAAGAAGCCATTTCGAATTATCTCTCTCGCTTGGTCTAGGACAGGTCTACTTGAATGAATGAGTAGCAGCCGACTGAACCTATCCGTAGTACTTGCGCACTCGCAGTGATATCCTGCTAGATGCCGGCTGGGCGTGATAAACATGCCTTAAATCCAATCAAATAATATCATAAACCATGAGGACTAATCAGAAAAGGGTAGGATAGTCCGGGGCGCACAGGCCTGCGCCCGGGGACTTCCTTTTTTGGCGGCGAATCAGGCAGCAGTATCAGGGGGCTCGCCTGAAAATGAATGAGTGCTCTGATTCACCATAACGTTACCGGCGCCCCGCAGTCCCCGGAACATGCATATGTAATGTATTACAGTTTTTCACAATTGTTAACACACGTTTCTCAAAACAATAACGGCTTTCTCAAAACTGCACACACAAAACTGAAAACCTCACACACAAAATGCTAAACCTGACACTCCCTTTGCAAGATGATTCTTTGCCATCAAATCTCTGAACTGTTCACAAAATGGAACTCGTGTTTTCATTTGGTACACACAGCCATATTTTCAAATGACACACACATACCATTCATTGAGTACACACAACTAAGCATTTGCTGCACACTACCAAGCATTTACAGCACACTGAAGTGCAAAATTGAAAACACAATCATAGAAATGGAACACACCATATGAATGACAATGACTCTGGAGAATGAGCCATTTCTCCTTTTGTAAAATGTCTCAGTGTAGGCCTACTCTTTTCATAGTCAAACATAAAACAGCACACAAATATGCAGCAAAAACAAGTTTTATTTCGGTACACACAGGGAACAGTACAGTACTGTAAACCGGCCTGCTCAACCCCCCCCCCCCCCCCACACTCCTTGTCCTTCTCCTCCTCTTCCTCCTCCTCCTCTTCCTCCTCCTTGTCCTCTTCCTCCTCCTCCATGTCCTCCTCCTCCTCTTCCTCCTTGTCCTCCTCCTCCTCTCCCTCCTCCTTCTTGTCCTCCTCTTCCTCCTCCTCCTCCTCCTCTCACTCTTACCCCTCTCCTTATCTGGTTGTCTCTCTCTTCAAAGTTCTCCATTGTTCACCAAACAAAACAGAGGCTCAAGGCACTTTTATGCTGCAGTCCTGAAATTGCTCAACAGACCTGAATGTTTAGAGATTTGTGTGTTGTAGGTTGATGCTTTGAGATTTTACTTGAGAAGTGTGTGCAACAACTGAACATTGTGTGTAGTGTTTTGACAACAAGGTGATGTGTAATTGACATCAGAGTGTAAAGAAGGAAAGTCAGAGTCTAATGCAGATAAGGGAGTGTGAAGTAGTGCTAAATTGGGTCGAGCGATTGGTACATGAAGTGAAGGTTGTGCAAATTGTGCCGAATTTTCGCTTTTTGTGTGTTAACAATTGTGAAAAACTGTAAACTTTAGACAACGCAAGGCCAACATATAACATGTTTAAGCTACTAAAAAATTAAATAATAATAAAAAATAATAATAAAAAATAATAATTTTAAGCTACTAAAAAAATTAAATAATAATAAAAAATAATAATTTTTTTTAAACTTTTTTTTAAATTTGTATGTGGGGGAGGGGGGGCGGCGCCCCAGCGCCCTCTATAGGCCGGCCGCCACTGGTACACATGTATGAGCATGTGTGTGTGTGCGGTGTGTGGGTACGCGTGTATGAGCATGTGTGTGTGTGTGTGGTGCGTGGGTACGCGTGTATGAGCATGTGTGTGTGTGTGCGGTGTGTGGGTACGCGTGTATGAGCAAGTGTGTGTGTGGTGTGTGGGTATGCGTGTATGAGCGTGTGTGTGTGTGTGTGTGTGTGTGTGTGTGGTGTGTGGGTACGCGTGTATGAGCGTGTGTGTGTGTGTGTGTGTGGTGCGTGTGTGTGTAAGTGTGTGTTTGTGAGCAAGTGCGTGTGTGTGTAAGTGTGTGTGCATGGTAACATTAACGCCTCTTTCAGCCCAAATATGCTTTTCACTGGTCTGCTTACAGCAGAAATACCTTTATAATGAGGGCCACCACGGGCATATTTATAAAAGACAGACTTCAATTAAGAGCCCATCAAGTTTAGATTGTGGCGAAAGGTTTCCCGCCAGCCCAGCTGCTGCAGCCCACTCACAGCGGGGACTCATTTTCTGTTTTTGCCAGGAAGATTTCACGCTTCGTGAGATCAAACGCTCACATTAGCTTTTGTTTATACCAGGGCTACACTACACCAGAGCGCGAGCAGGGCCGTTCATTTTCTATCTGTGCCTCACCAACTCTTTCTCTCCTTAAAACTCACCTCCCTCCCTCTTTTCTTCAAACTCTCCTTCCTTCCCTCTGTCTCCCTTCTCCTCATCTTCTCAAACGCTGTCTTAACCTCCCTTCTTTTGAACTCTCTCTCCTGCTCAAACTCTATCTCCATCTTCCCTTCAAACTCTCTCCCTTTCATCTCGTCCCTTTCATCTCTTCCCTCTCTCCATCCCTCCCTCCCTTATGGAAAAAGAATATACGGCAGTATATTGTAAATATATCAAAATTATCGTCATATAACATTTAAAATATACTGCAGTATATTACATTTCTATAAGGGCTCCCTCCTCCTCTTCAAATGCTCTCTCTTTCTCTGTTTCTCACAAACTTTCTCAATTTCCCTCTTTATCATGTACCCCATCATCACTAATCTCTCTCTGTTAAAGAACAGCCCCTAATTTCCCCATGGTGACTTGTAATCTGCAATATTAGAGTGAGAGCGGTCGAAGATTGTTTTCCCGAATGTTGCATTTTTGATAACGCAGTTTCTTCTTGTTTTGGCAGAGGCTGTAATCGATGCAGCCCGTTACTCGCTGAGTAATTATGAGCGTGTTTAAATCCCCCTGTGTGTGGAAGAAACCACACAACTCCATCTTAGAAAACCAGGACCAGGTGCTTATCGTTGCCCCCTTTCTCACACTTCCCTCTCTTTCCCACTCTTCCCGTCTTCCTCTCCCTCTCCCTCTCTCTCCCTCTGCGCCCCGCCCGCTTCTCTCCCCTGGGAAATATGTAAATGCAGATCTGAATCAAAGCCGTCATAAAGCTCTAACCCCTTGAAGAGTAGATTTGTTTTTGGATTGTTTTTCCAAAATTCCAAGTCAGTGTTCTAGAACTCCGTTCCTATCAGTTGCCAGTAGTGATGGTTGCATCAGCATTAGAATGTTCAGTTAAGAAACATTCTAATCACATATTTGTGATCCTCTACCCTAAAGGGGTTAAGGCACTCGCCTAAAATGAGCCGACAGCAGAACATCGATGAGAAATAGAAAAAAAAAACTTTAAAAAGTATCTGGAGGATCGTAGCATTTGAGTAATGCTCCTAATCGTCATAAATAAGATAAACAACGACGATGCCACGTTCCCTTCCTTATCGGCTGCCGAACCATAATACACAAACTTATGTAACGTGGTCTGTTTCAACTCACAGGTCTTACGGCCCATTGTGTCCGTAACAGAACGCACGTAGCCCTCCAGTGAGATCAGTTAGCCTTTAGTTTAAATCCTGGGTTTTTAACAGTGGGTCCGTGGACCCCTGGGGGTCCTTGAAGGTACTGTAGGGGGTCCCTGGCCAGACATGATATGCGATGACTATATATAGATTAGGGGAAATATTTCAAGATATAAAACCTTAAACTTTGTTTAAAATATAACATTACATTATTACATTATAGGCATTTAGCAGACGCTCTTATCCAGAGCGACGACTACAGAGCATTTCTTTTTTCATTTTACATATCCATTATCATAGTATACATATATACTACTGAAGCAATGCACAAGGGAGCTGCGTTGTACAGCGGGTACAACGGCAGTACACCGCTCAATGCGAACCTGCACCTGCAACCTTACAAACCCAGTTTATTATATAACCCGCTTTTTAACTTGGGGGGGGCTTGGACGCCTTTGAGTCTGTGTGGGTCCCTGGATCAGAAAAGGTTGAAAACTCCTGGTTTACATTAACTGTCCCAGCGGCAAGCAGGTTGGGTGTTCATTAAAACAGCTTGCAGACCAGTTGAGTACAACTGCATTCTTGCATATGAGCTTAAATACAGTACGATGGCTTTAAAGAAAAAACACTGTTTACATTTTACAAATCATATAAAAACCCTACACCTGTTTAACACCAATGTACTATTTCAGAGTGCACACAGTTGTTTTGACATGTTTAGAGATGTCATACATGGATGTAAGTCATAGAAAGGGGTGGGTGCTCCCCTCGTTAATGTATTAGCTCATTAAGTGGTCCGTGGGCTGGAGTTCTGCGGCCTCTGGCCTACATTCATGCGCTCCAGTGGAGACAGCGAGAAAAAGCTCTGACGCGAACAGGCACAGCTACGATTATTTCTTTCCGTTTGATTCCTTTTCACTTTTATGACAGAATGAGTGGTTTCCTGCCGGGAAGCCGTTTTTGTTCTTCCAAAAGTTCTTTATAGCTTTTCCAGGAACATTTTTGAACTAAAAGTTCTTGAAATTTAAAACAAAAAAAACATACTTTCAAATAGTTTTCTTTAAAACAAAAAAACATAAACTGCGTCATCTTTGTGGAAGTCACACACAGTGCGCCCTGTTCCGCTTCTTCTTCTTCTGTTCTGTCGTTCGGATCGGATCGACGGCAGCCAGCAAAAAGTTTTCAGTCACACGCTGTGCATCCTTTGCTGTTTAACTTCAGCAAAAAACTCCTTTATGCTTTTCCCTCCTTTTCTCTCGGTTTGTAAAGCGCGGTCGGTATTCTGCAGCCGCGCTCAGCCGCGCTCATCGCAGGGCAAGTGTAAGCGTGTGCAGCTAGAGTAAACGTGTGCAGCTCAGGCAAGCAGACCATCGGCCCCTGAATGACCTGCAGGGGTCACTGGTGAGCAGACTGAGAGGATGAATCCCAAACTGAGACTTCTGGACTGTGTGTGTGTGTGTGTGTGTGTGTGTGTGGACTTGCAGAAAAAGGGGGCGTGGTCTAGCTAAACTAGCGTGTTTTGTTAGGGTAACAAAACACGCTGGTTTAGCTAGACCCCGCCCCCTTTTCAAATTTGAAAAATGCCAAAATCTGGGCATGATAAAGTAATAATATAGGGACTGAGCTCACGACCCAGAGAGCCCCAAGAAGCTAGCCGCTGCCGAGGCAGAAGCAATGGTGGAGAATGCGGCACGCATAGCCTCGTTTATAATGATGCGGTCAGTAAACAACAAATCACACGCTGTACAAATAGTTACACATGCCATTTATTTTTAATAAACCATATATACATATTTTAAATAAACTAGCTAGCTACTTGCTAAGCTAGACTGAAAAACGAACTATCAAAAAACAAGAAACTATCGGCATTAGGCCTTACGTTAAGGTCTGCAGTCTGCATGCAGGTCTGTTTGGGGGTAACTATGGGGTATAGTATAACATGCAGGTCTGTTTGCGGGTAACTATGGGGTATAGTATAACATGCAGGTCTGTTTGGGGGTAACTATGGGGTATAGTATAACATGCAGGTCTGTTTGGGGGTAACTATGGGGTATAGGCTAACATGCAGGTCTGTTTGGGGGTAACTATGGGGTATAGTATAACATGCAGGTCTGTTAGGGGGTAACTATATGGTATAGTATAACATGCAGGTCTGTTTGGGGGTAACTATGGGGTATAGTATAACATGCAGGTCTGTTTTGGGGGTAACTATGGGGTATAGTATAACATGCAGGTCTGTTTGGGGGTAACTATGGGGTATAGTATAACATGCAGGTCTGTTAGGGGGTAACTATAGGGTATAGTATAACATGCAGGTCTGTTTGGGGGTAACTATGGGGTATAGTATAACATGCAGGTCTGTTTGGGGGTAACTATGGGGTATAGTATAACATGCAGGTCTGTTTGGGGGTAACTATGGGGTATAGTATAACATGCAGGTCTGTTTGGGGGTAACTATGGGGTATAGTATAACATGCAGGTCTGTTTTGGGGGTAACTATGGGGTATAGTATAACATGCAGGTCTGTTTGGGGGTAACTATGGGGTATAGTATAACATGCAGGTCTGTTTGGGGGTAACTATGGGGTATAGTATAACATGCAGGTCTGTTTGGGGGTAACTATGGGGTATAGTATAACATGCAGGTCTGTTTTGGGGGTAACTATGGGGTATAGTATAACATGCAGGTCTGTTTGGGGGTAACTATGGGGTATAGTATAACATGCAGGTATGTTTGGGGGTAACTATGGGGTATAGTATAACATGCAGGTCTGTTTGGGGGTAACTATGGGGTATAGTATAACATGCAGGTCTGTTTGGGGGTAACTATGGGGTATAGTATAACATGCAGGTCTGTTTGGGGGTAACTATGGGGTATAGTATAACATGCAGGTCTGTTTTGGGGGTAACTATGGGGTATAGTATAACATGCAGGTCTGTTTGGGGGTAACTATGGGGTATAGTATAACATGCAGGTATGTTTGGGGGTAACTATGGGGTATAGTATAACATGCAGGTCTGTTTGGGGGTAACTATGGGGTATAGTATAACATGCAGGTCTGTTTGGGGGTAACTATGGGGTATAGTATAACATGCAGGTCTGTTTGGGGGTAACTATGGGGTATAGTATAACATGCAGGTCTGTTTGGGGGTAACTATGGGGTATAGTATAACATGCAGGTCTGTTTGGGGGTAACTATGGGGTATAGTATAACATGCAGGTCTGTTTGGGGGTAACTATGGGGTATAGTATAACATGCAGGTCTGTTTGGGGGTAACTATGGGGTATAGTATAACATGCAGGTCTGTTTGGGGGTAACTATGGGGTATAGGCTAACATGCAGGTCTGTTTGGGGGTAACTATGGGGTATAGTATAACATGCAGGTATGTTTGGGGGTAACTATGGGGTATAGTATAACATGCAGGTCTGTTTGGGGGTAACTATGGGGTATAGTATAACATGCAGGTCTGTTTGGGGGTAACTATGGGGTATAGTATAACATGCAGGTCTGTTTGGGGGTAACTATGGGGTATAGTATAACATGCAGGTCTGTTTGGGGGTAACTATGGGGTATAGTATAACATGCAGGTCTGTTTGGGGGTAACTATGGGGTATAGTATAACATGCAGGTCTGTTTGGGGGTAACTATGGGGTATAGTATAACATGCAGGTCTGTTTTGGGGGTAACTATGGGGTATAGTATAACATGCAGGTCTGTTTGGGGGTAACTATGGGGTATAGTATAACATGCAGGTCTGTTTGGGGGTAACTATGGGGTATAGGCGAAGATGCAGGTCTGTGATGTGCTTCAGTGCACTAAGCGGAGAGATCGAGAGACATGCCATAGAACATGGCCTTCAGTTTACAGCCAGGAGGACCACATCAGCAACCAATTTAGTCCCAAAAAAGCAGTTGAAGCTGCTAGCTAACTATGTGATCAAGGAAAGGTTACAACAAAGACAGCAGCATACCCTGTGGCTCTCCATGACCGGTGCTACTACACAATGACAGTGTGATGATTTTATAAAGGCGTTTTAAATATAGCTTTGAATAATATAACACTACGCAGCAAGAGTTTTATTCCTTCTGAGGTAACATTAATCCAATTGACCATTTTCAAAGGAACTTTTGATAAGGGCAAACCTGTTTGAAAAAGCTCTCCACACAAATACAGTGCAGGTGAAGATTTAAATATGAGAAAAAAAAACTTTCCTTTTTAAAGTTCTCAAAAGAGTCCTCAAATGTATTCAGTGACCTTTGCTGATGAAAAGTTTTGCGATTCGTTTGAATTTTTAACAACGTTGAGATGGGTGATCTTTCAGCATCAAAAGATTTTGAAGAATGCTGTCCTGACGATTTTCCGGTAGAAGAGAAGGTTGATAAAAAAAAGAAGTTAAAAAAATGTGTATTTCCTTAGTAAATGCCTTTCCTGTGTGATTTAAAGTGCTTATAGTTTTGATATATTATACAAGCTGTTGGCAGTTTTCACAGCTGGGTGTGCATCGGAGCGTTGGAGGTAAAGTGCATTCCTCCAGGGTCCAATCACAGCCGAGAACTGGTCATGCAAGGTGAGAGACTCTGAGGCTTGCTATGGGGACACAATCCGATTCGATCGCACCACAGTTTTGTTTGGTCTTTAATTCATGTTGACAAATTCTATGAGCTCAAGCTAGATCAGTTACTGTACAAAGGTGGTTTAAATCTCGTCCCAGAGAGGGTTAGAGGTTCACCGGTGTTGGTCTCAAAAACCAGTGCTAAAACATAATTTTATAGCGCTGGAATAAGAGAAGTGAACGAACAGTCTTTGAGCCAGTGCTAACCCCAGGTGATTCAAAAGCAGTTAAAACCCAACGTTTTTACAGTAGTTAAGTTATCTCCACCACTCTTCCCAAAGTAGTCAGCCTAACAAACAGGGTCACTGCGGGAAGCCATTTTGAAAATGAGACTGGCCCGCTCCACATCTGGCCTGCTCCACATCTGGCCAGGCCAAGAGGTGAAATGTCCAAAATAAAACACGGTGGAAATATGGGAAAGTTTCTGAACTGTGGGGACCTGATAATCAGGAGCAGCTACCCGATTTCTTTTTGAGCAGAGGCTCAATGCCAGCAGACCATCCCCACCCTGGCCCCGCCCTACCCCCACTCTGGCCCCGCCCTACCCCCACTCTGGCCCCGCCCTACCCCCACTCTGGCCCCGCCCTACCCCCACTCTGGCCCCGCCCTACCCCCACTCTGGCCCCGCCCTACCCCCACTCTGGCCCCGCCCTACCCCCACTCTGGCCCCGCCCTACCCCCACTCTGGCCCCGCCCACTGCACAAAGAAAGCTTTTACTCAGCCGCTTGTCAAAAGCAGCACTGAAAATATTTCAATGTACTAAATGAACAAAAAGCGATTGTTAACGCTAGTTATTACTGAAGTCATTTTCTAAAATAACAACTTTTCATGTCCAAAAATTATTCTTATTGTATTCTTATATTCCATATTTTTTAAAAACAGACACATACCGTTTCTTGTTTAAATGGTTCTCTGCTGGCTTGCTGGCTTTCTCCACCTGGACAATTTATAACTAGTTATGAACCAACATTCAAATAAGACAAATGTTAAGGTTCTGCCATTCATTTTTTTGTTTCTTAACTGGAAAAAAAGAAAAAACGAATTTTTCATTTTAGGATTTTTGCAACTGACATTTTAAATGACTAGCATACAATCAATAAAACTGTACCTGTATGTTCTTGCTCTGTCCATATAGGGTTCCGTTACTTAATATAATCAATAAAACTGTACCTGTATGTTCTTGCTCTGTCCATATAGGGTTCCGTTAATAAATTTTTTATTATTATTAGTTCTGCACAGAAATTTAAAAAAGAAGAAACAGCTTAATACATTTTGAAAGTTTCAATTTAAATTAAATGTATATATTATTTTATTAGTGCTTTTTACAAAGGGTCTGGGCCTGAACCCTCAAGAGCCTTGGGTGGCAGTGGCAAGGAAAAACTCCCCCTGGATAGTCATAGGACAGAACCCAGAGTAGAACCTTACTTGGGAGGAGGGAGCCCATCTAACACTGGCTGACACTGGTTAAATAGGCTAAAACAAGGCTAATTACATATTAATATGCAGAATATAGCCGTATATAAATGTCAGTGGAGCCGGATGACTGGTCATGTGGGGAGAAGGGCTGGTAGGCCCAATGGGTGGCGCAGTCAGGCAGGGTGACCAAGCGGAAGCAAAGGAGCCTGGAGAGCCACGGTCTCAGGTCTGTCCTCTCAGTCAGTCAGTCTTGTGACTACATCTCCAGGCATGTGTGTGAAACGGGGAAGAAGAGAAGCAGACTCATTAGGGGGGTTCAGGTATGTAGGCAGGGTATAAAATTAACTCCAGCCTCCAGCCTAATGCCGGTAAAATGTTGAAAATGGTGATTTTCTTTGAATCCACAAGCCACTCTGGCCAGTGGGTGAAGAAGGTAATTGAATTCCCTGTATGTAGGTGTGCAGAGCAGGAGAGATAGAGGTGCCTGTGTGCAATAAGCAAACCCCCAGCAGAATAAGGCTATAGCAGCATAGCCAGAGAAACAACGGTAACGGGCCAACAGTCATAAGGAGAGCCCTGAGACAGTCACCCCACCATGACTGGATCAACGTTAAATACACTTTTACATTGATTTACATAAACTTTACAAAAACTCAACTTACAATAGTATCATTTTTTCATTTGTCATCAAAAGCATATTTAATTTTCATCCCCATAATGCAATGAAAACTCCCTGGAAGGCGCTCACATAAGCACGAGCCTGGATGACAAGGAAACCATTTATCTATGCCATTAGCCAGTTAGATAACGGTTCCCAGTCACACAAATCATGATTTTTGAAGTATTGTCAGCTATAACAGGTAAATGTGTTCTTGTGGATATATCTAACTACTGAACATTATCAACTTATTTTTATATAAAACACATTAAAACACATATAAATCAGCAGGGTTAGATGGGGAGATAAGCTGAGGTTTCTCCTGACAAATTTTCTAATTGAACTCTATGGAAAAATAAGACAGGAGAAGAAACCCTTCAAGTTATCCATCCATATCTACTGTATTTCTGGCAGCAGAGTGATGGTTTAAGGCTTGTTTGATACGTCAGACCCTTGATGACTTTTAGCCAACCATGTGTTCCATACTGTTCCAGTGTAATTTACAGCTAAATCTAGTCCCACCCCCCAATTCCCATAGAGATACATTCAAATGCAGAGACGTTATAGTATCACTTGTAAGAGTACCAGAAAATAAGATAGTCTTTTGATGTTGTCGGGTCACAGACGTCAGGAAGTGGAGGCCACTGTACATTTGAAAGATAGTAAGCAAAAATATATGAATATTGTCATTTTTGGGTGTCCTGAAAAGCGGTTTAAATAAACTTTTATTATTATTATTATTATTATTGTATTGGGTAGGCCTATACAGACACTCTTACCATATAATTTAATCACAAACACGGTACGAGTTTAAGAACGTACGCCAAAATATATAACCACACTGGAATCCATGGCTGTACAAGCGCGGTGGATCTGAAGCTAATATAAATAAAGTTCTGTGTTCATAACAAGATCGGGTGGATTTCCCAGGAGTTTTACTTCATTATCTCATTAGGATTGTTATGTTGATTGAAGGTAGTGTAGTAGGAAGCTAGTCATGGAGTAGACCATTCTACTGTACTATTCAGTCAACTCTTACCACATAACGATTCTGTAGAAAAGGTTAATGGAGTAGACCATTCTACTGTACTATTCACTCAACTCTTACCACATAACGATTCTGTAGAAAAGGTTAATGGAGTAGACCATTCTACTGTACTATTCAGTCAACTCTTACCACATAACGATTCTGTAGAAAAGGTTAATGGAGTAGACCATTCTACTGTACTATTCAGTCAACTCTTACCACATAACGATTCTGTAGAAAAGGTTAATGGAGTAGACCATTCTACTGTACCATTCACTCAACTCTTACCACATAACGATTCTGTAGAAAAGGTTAATGGAGTAGACCATTCTATTGTACTATTCACTCAACTCTTACCACACAACTCTTACCACGATTCTGTAGAAAAGGTTAATAAACCCTGAAAGAAGAACAAGCTTACTGCGCACTGGTGGTCTCGTATTTCAATGCAATAACTCCCATCAGCCCATGCTCAGTGTGTATCAGACTTGCTTTGAAATACAGCCTATAGGAACGAGTTAGAATCCCACCCACTTCCTATTGTTAGGTTAAATCAGTTAACCAGCTAGCTAATTGGCTAACTGGAGTCAAGCTGGGTGTTAATTCTAGTTACTTATATTTAAATGGGCAGCGGCGGCTAATCACCTTCAACCAGGACCAGAATCCCTGATGAGGATCTCAGAACTGGCAGGGATGTGAGATAACAACACACAATGCAGACATCAGGAGTCATAGAAATTTAATTTCAAAAATATAACTTTTAATAAAGGCTACATCTCTTAATAATTACAATAAAGTACCAGGTATTCTTTAAGTGTAACTCCTTATAATGCGTTATTTACAACATAAAAAAACATAAAACATGATTACAGGATATTAAAAGCATAAAAATATCTTTTTTGAAAAGATAAGGCCCTCAGAAAAGCGAGGGAAATCTAACCCCTGACTCAGGGGAGCACACGGTGTCCAGTCCATGTAGGCACAGGTACTGTACTAATTAAACACTAGTAATAGTGTAAGTCTTTTAACTGTCTGCAATGCATAATTACAATGTGTACAGAAGTTCACCTTTAGACACTATATATAACGAGCGGGTCAAACAGATTTCAATCATAGAACGACTGCAGCGTGTCGCGCTCAGAACATTAGACGCCATCGTGTTCTGTTGCCGTAGGTTACTCCCGTTTACATTCCATTCTGACATTAGAATTTAGGCTCCAGGTTTTGTTTTGTCACGGATGTACTATGCACAACCCAGAAGGTCAGCTCCAACCAGCATCCCTTTCCTTTTAAGCTAAGGATGTTATCTACAACCACACCCCTTCATTAATATTCAGCGAAATCGAAACGAACCAGCGAATTAGATCAGTTTGACCTCTAGCAATGGCGGAGAGTGCTTTCAATGTCAAGAATACAAAGTTGACAATCTGGCTAAAATATATTATCAGTGGTTTTACCCTTGAATATCTTTGTTGTGCAATGCCTGGGGCCAGACTAAAAGGCACTAAATTCACCTAAAGATGTAAGAGGTCCTGGAAGGAGCAGAGGAGCGGAGGACCATTAATACCCCTCCCACTGCAGTCTCAGCTTTGTACGCTCCATCCCACACACACACACGCACGCACGCACACCCACGCACACACACGCACGCACGCACGCACACCCACGCACACACACACACACACACACACACACACACACCTAGGCGTGTTTGGGGGAGGTGCAGAACTTGCCTTGTATTTACAACGTTTGAAAGATCACCATTGTTTTCTCCCTATCATCGAAGCAGCGTGTTCCGGACATGGGGGGGAGGGGTTAAATAAATATTAGAAAACTTTAACCACGACAGAAGCATCATCATAGGACACATGTATACACACATGTACGCACGAGTGAGGGAACTGAAGATGAGCGTGTCGGGTTTTGCACACGTATATCGGTAAGTCCGGTGGCGGTCAGTAGAGAGCGGGCAGGAAGCCGCGCGCTTGTGCAGGGCAGTCTTTTAAAGCGAGTCATTGGCGTTCTCAAACAAGCCGTTACAGTCCTAGCAATCCCACAATCCTTAGCTCTCTGAATGCCATTTGCTGACGTTTCCAAGGCTGGTTGGTTTTAAGGTATCTGATTGGTCCTCTTCCAGTGCCGGTTGGTGTTAAGGTATCTGATTGGTCCTCTTCCAGTGCCGGTAGGTTTTAAGGTATCTGACTGGTCCTGGTGACCGTTACTTCAGAGTCTCCTTCAGCTCGGGAATTTTCTTTTTTTCTTAATTCTTCAAGAGTCATTTTTCCCCAAAAACACTGATGGTCCCCCCTAAAAACACTGACGGTCCCCCCTTCACTCCACCCTCTCCACCTTTCCCAGTATCCTGCCCTGGAACGTGGGCAGAACGGTCCGGTCGTCCCACACCTCCTCGAACACCGCTCCGCACTCAAACTCATCGCTGGCCTTCTTGAAGTAGTACCTGGAACACACAGACAGAAGCCTGAGTTGCGAGGTTAATTCAGGCTGACCCACGCTGGTTCATAAACGGGCATCAAACCAAGTAACCGCTTGTTGAGTTACGTAACAAATATAACAGCGATAATATCTAGTTTCATTGACAGGAATTCAAGAAGACCACCCTGAAAACAAATGGCTGCTCTTTGGCAGGCATTGATTGGCTGTAATTAGCTCCTACACTTGCGGTCATATTAGGTAGGCTATACGATA
Organism: Ilyophis sp. 1 JC-2022; assembly: GCA_022702515.1. Classification (NCBI taxonomy): domain Eukaryota; kingdom Metazoa; phylum Chordata; class Actinopteri; order Anguilliformes; family Synaphobranchidae; genus Ilyophis; species Ilyophis sp. 1 JC-2022. Next base: position 111,185,061 of record CM040394.1, on the reverse strand, counting down.
GAATAACAGCATTTCACTGATTCAGGTAATATGCATCGGAATCATTTAGCCTCCTTTATCTATTAAAAAAATGTAGAGTGTGGAATTTGAACAGCACAGATAATGGCCATAATGTTGGAGTGGGCAGGAGAATGCTCCGATACCCCTAAGCTCATTTGTGTAGAGAAAAGCAGACTCTCTGGTGTCATTCTGCAGGGACAAAGGCCAAAGGTCAAAGGTTGGCCACCCCCTGGCTTCGTCCTTGATCTCTCATGCATACATAAGATTTAAAAATAACAATCAACATAAAGCCCATCACAAAAGCGCTTCTGTCAGTCACGCTGCCCTGAAAATCCCTCTGAAATTAGGCCTTACACACACACACACACACGCACGCACGCACACACACACACACACACACATACACACACCTTCATTTAGCCTTCTGTCCCATGAAGCACCTCCTTTTACAGACCTTGATATTTTGTGTGTCTGCAAGCCTGACCATCGCTAAGCACACCTGGCCAGAGAGCCCACAGGTGCACAGAACAGAAGATCAAGAGCAGGAAGAGGATCCCTCCCCTCCTCACACACCCACTCCAGCCCCCACCACCATACCAATCCAAGCCAAGATAACCAATGACATTCAAGCATACAGAACACACACTGGAATTATTTCTTAAAAGATTCTAAACTAATATATGAAAAATAATATTAATAGCTGTAATAATAATACATAAACAAAGTGGCAACATTGTTACCAGCCATAGGATGAACTCAGAATGTACAGACTTAGGCCCACTACATTAGGGTCTAACCCGGGCCTAACCTGGGCCTGACCCGGGCCTGACGACGACAGGAAGTTACAGCTATAACTTACAGCTATAACGGTGGGAATGCTATAATGACTGGCTTCGTAATGGAAAATCCCAACTTTTCCCAACGTGTGGGGGGGTAAGAAAAAGGCTGGAATTCCCGCCGTCTCCGTTTATGAGTGACGAAGCCAACGGAGACGCACATAAAACGCGTCTTAATTAGACTGAAACGCCGTAGGAGTTTTACTAGCTGGGAGCCTTCTGATGGTAAAGTATTCTTATATTTCCTTCTCACAGTTCAGCCTTTTTTACGCAATAGCAGCAGGGTTAGGGTTAGGGTTATGAGGAAAGAGCTTTTTTACGCAATAGCAGCACTCGGCATCTCTTTACCTTGCCAGGTGGAATTTCATAAATAAGATTTTTAAAAGACAACGAAAGCAGTGGGACAAAGAGGCGTAATCACAGCCTTATTTTTCAGAAAAACACGACATCCTTCCCAGCAAGATCTTCAACAAGAACCGCGGCTGCAATTAGCTTTTTAAAATAAATAAATAAATAAAACTCTTTCCATTTGAACAAGTTTTAATGCGGCAAATAATTCCCGTCACAACATGTGGCACCGATATGGCCTGGCAGGCACTGCTCTCTGCTGGGTCACTGCCCTGTAAGCACTGCTCTCTGCTGGGTCACTGCCCTGTAAGCACTGCTCTCTGCTGGGTCACTGCCCTGTAGGCACTGCTCTCTGCTGGGTCACTGCCCTGTAAGCACTGCTCTCTGCTGGGTCACTGCCCTGTAAGCACTGCTCTCTGCTGGGTCACTGCCCTATAGGCACTGCTCTCTGCTGGGTCACTGCCCTATAGGCACTGCTCTCTGCTGGGTCACTGCCCTGTAAGCACTGCTCTCTGCTGGGTCACTGCCCTGTAGGCACTGCTCTCTGCTGGGACACTGCCCTATAGGCACTGCTCTCTGCTGGGTCACTGCCCTATAGGCACTGCTCTCTGCTGGGTCACTGCCCTGTAAGCACTGCTCTCTGCTGGGTCACTGCCCTGTGAGCGCTGCTCTCTGCTGGGACACTGCCCTGTAAGCACTGCTCTCTGCTGGGTCACTGCCCTGTAAGCACTGCTCTCTGCTGGGTCACTGCCCTGTAAGCACTGCTCTCTGCTGGGTCACTGCCCTGTAGGCACTGCTCTCTGCTGGGTCACTGCCCTGTAGGCACTGCTCTCTGCTGGGTCACTGCCCTATAGGCACTGCTCTCTGCTGGGTCACTGCCCTGTAGGCACTGCTCTCTGCTGGGTCACTGCCCTATAGGCACTGCTCTCTGCTGGGTCACTGCCCTATAGGCACTGCTCTCTGCTGGGACACTGCCCTGTAAGCACTGCTCTCTGCTGGGTCACTGCCCTATAGGCACTGCTCTCTGCTGGGACACTGCCCTGTAAGCACTGCTCTCTGCTGGGTCACTGCCCCTATAGGCACTGCTCTCTGCTGGGACACTGCCCTGAGGGGCGTAACTCTTTATTAATGAGCCCCATACAATGCTGGCTAACAACACTTGAGTCTGTTAGCATGTGTTTGTCTGTGTCGGCTGTGGGTCCATCTATTCACAAATACACTCTGCAGCCTTTCCTACAATGCAAGAAAAACCTGGAACAGAAAAAGTGATGTCCTTTTAAGTTCCCACAGCACACTATATTTATAGATATAGATCATGAATAAATATCACAGATATGAAATAGATAATGGGATCAGGGGACATTTCCGATAAGAAGCTGCAAAAAATAGCCGCCTATAATAACAAAGATTTTTACATTATCTTATTTGAGATTTGTATTTTTTGAACCAATACATGTTACATGTATTTTCCATGAAAAATTATACAGTATATTCTGACTCCAGGTATATTCCACCAGCCTTGCCTGGGTTTAATTCTCCAGTTAATGCTTGCCCCGCTGTGAGGATCGCTTTGTGAAACACGCCTTTTGTTTTCTCAAAAGAAAAAAAGGAGAGTGATAGTGACAGAGGAGGAGAGGAGTGTTATAATGACAGGAGTAGAGCGAGGAGGAGTGTGTAACAGAGAGAGGAGAAGTGTGTGATAGATAGAGAAGGAGTGTTTGATGAGAGAGAGGGAGGAGAAGTGAACAGTATGAGATGGTGAAAGAGAATTGAACCAAAAGAAGAGAGTGCTTGTGTTTATATCGGTACAAAGATAGAAATACACCCTCCCAAACAATCTATAGATCAATGAAGTAAGAGATATATTTTTATTTCATTGTCACCAAATCACTTGAGTGAGAGGATCGCTTTGGGGGAGGGGACCTTTACCAGGTTTAAACTAATTAATTAGCCTTTTTTTAATTTAAAAAAATATATTTTCTCAACATTCTAAGTCAGTGTTCTAGAACTTCATTGCTTTACCAGCAGTGATTGTTACATCAGCATTAGAATGTTCAGTTAAGAACATTCTAATCGCATATTTGTGATCTTGCACCGTAAAGGGTTAATGCAAAGTATATTTTTAATATATACGGCCTCACTGCATAATACTCCTGTACACACACGTATGTTCCTGGGTTTGCACTTGAAGCATGAGGCTACACGCGTGTAACATTGCTCGATACAATCGCTGAAGAATTTCTGAACGCCTACTATTTGTGTGAGTCTTTGTGCATGAAATGAAAGGCCTGAGCTTCAAAGACATGCTTATTAAGTTTGTCTTACCATGGAAATCAATACCAGATGTGACCAAAGCGCTTGTTAAAATTCCCTTTACTATTCAATACAGTGAGAATACCCAACCCCCTCAACTACCACACACACTGTGTGTACACACACACACACACACACACACACAAATATGCAGCAAGCGCTCACGCACACAAATATGCAGCAAGCGCACGCGCCCACACACGCACACACACAAATATGTAACATGCACACACACATGCGATCATTGCCTGAACACACACGCATGTACAGAGGTAAGTGCACGTGTGCACGCACACACACACACACACACACACACACACACACACACACACACACACACAAAGTAGTTGTTAATTTTGTGTTTAAATCCAGAACTAATGCGATTTAAAGACGGGTCTGGGTTTGGAATGGTTTCTGGAACACACCAATACCTCCTGTCTCTAGCTCTGAGAGCTTTCTTTTAAACCTGATCCCTGTTCTACCCGCTCTGAAGAGACTCAGTGTGGTATACAGCTACTCTCTCACACCACCACTCACACTATGAGCAGGGCAGGTTTAAACTGCTCTTGGAATTAATGTCAGGAACTATATTTTACAATGATTATTTTAGCTTGATCATTCATAAGTAAAACCAGAGAACTGAGAGCTGTGTTCCCAGAGACCACGCTCACGGTCAGCCCTGCGGTAAACATGCACTGAAAAAAAGAAGTACATTTGAAGTATTTTAGTCTTATATTTAGACTTGCTAAATAAGACAAAAAGATTTCCAATGAGGTGAGACAGTTTGACTTGACAAGCAAAAGGTAGCCGACATTTTCAAAAAAATAAGACGCTTGTTCTCAGACCGGCCACTTGGCAGTTTACCTGTAGTTCCCTTTCCTCTGCAGCTGCTCCTTGAAGTGTGCGAGCGTGAGGCCGCGCGTCTTCAGCATGCGTCTGTACGGGATCTCCTCCCCGCAGAAGAAGTACGTCACCACCAGCTCTGCGGCCGGTCCGCTCTGGCAACCCACCGTCACCCCACCCTGGCAACCCACCATCACCTTCTTCAGCTCTTTGGGTCTGTGGAGACAGCAGCCCGTTAAAAACACACCTCCGCTAGTATGTGTACGTGAGTGTGCGCGCGCATGTCTGGGTGTGTGTGTGTACGTGTCTGTGTGGGCGTGTGTGGGTTTTTTATGTCAGATCAGGGATTAAGCAAGACATCAGCAGGAGTATGATCTGTATTTGAGACAGAGAGGGACGTACTCGTCAGTGTGAGCGTTTCCGTTCTGCGTGGCACTGAAGTGGGGCGTGTCCCACTGTACACTGGGTGTGGAGAGCCTGAAACACACACACATTACATAAGGATTAGAGGGGGAGCGAAACACGCTGCCACTGCTTACATGCAGACATGTGTGACAATAAAATGCAAAGCAAATCTGTGTGAACAGAACACCGGCCAGAGAGCATCCTGGGTCAAATCCAATCTAAGGTTTGAACATTAGTCTGGCTACCCACGGCAGGGGGAATGCTTGCAGAATCTGTGTGTGTTGTGTGTGTACGTGAAAGTGTGTGTGTGTACGTGAGTGTGAGTGTGTGTGTGTGTGTGTACCTTTAAATTACATTAATTTGGCAGACGCTCTCATCCAAAGCGACGTACAGTAAGTGACGTACCTTTGCTTTGGCGGTTTGGACACCTCCTCCTTTGGCGGTTTGGACACCTCCTCCATCAGCTTTGGCGGTTTGGACACCTCCTCCATCAGCTTTGGCGGTTTGGACACCTCCTCCATCAGCTTTGGCGGTTTGGACACCTCCTCCATCAGCTTTGGCGGTTTGGACACCTCCTCCATCAGCTTCGGCGGTTTGGACACCTCCTCCCTCTGCTTCGGCGGTTTGGACACCTCCTCCAGGCGGCGACAGGCTTCCTCCAGCTGAGAAAGGGTGTTGGGGGGCGGCAGGGGGGGCATGGCAGGGTCCTGGATGAAGGGGTGGGAGGGCTGGTGCACGCGGGCGTGGCCATTGTGCCCATTTGCTCCACCCCCTCCCCAAGTGTACACGCGCCCCGGGAGCGTCCGGCAGGAGGAGTCCACGCCTTTTTTAGGACCTTGCACACTGTCAGGGTGAAATGGCCGAATTAGCACAGGAAATACTACTGCATAGGACACAGGAAACAGGAAATACTACACTGTACATGACACAGGAAACAGGAAATACTACTGTACATGACACAGGAAACAGGAAATACTACACTGTACATGACACAGGAAACAGGAAATACTACACTGTACATGACACAGGAAACACTACTGGGGCCGTGTCCGAATTCGACCCCGACACCCTTTTGAGGGCGCATATTTGAGTCCACATCGTCAATAAGCCGTTGAGTTGGCGACTTTCTCACAAATGGGGGTACTTAAAATACCAAGGATTTCATATGGCCCCTGTTCCCTGTCCACTGTCCCCCTGTCCACTCAGACCCCTGTCTACTATGTGCCCTGACCCCTCACTTTGCAAGCAGTGTGCGAAAGAAATCCTGTCGTTTGTAATATTAATTTTTTTTTAATTGAGAATATCAATCAGTTAACATATGAAAGATTGTTTCAAAGTGTAGATTATGAATGAAGATTGAATTAACAAAAATGTAAAAAAAAGAGTAATTTGTAATATGAATTACCATATATATATATGCATATACGCTCTGTCTTTTACGTTTTTACTTCCGGGTTACTGACTGAAATTGTTGGATGAGTGCACCGTTCTGCAGATGAGTGTGCTCCTGAATTCCCTCAACAAAACCCCGGAAATAAGGGCTTCATCCTGGTATTTTAAGTGCCCCCATTTGTGAGAAAAATTGCCCACTCAAAAGCTTTTTGACAAAGTGGACTGAAATATGTGCCCTCAAAAGGGTGTAGGGGTCGTATTCAGACACAGCCTAAGTATACATTTATCATCACTACATTACAGGCATTTAGCAGACGCTCTTATCCAGAGCGACTTGCACAACTTTTTTAGCATTTTTTTTACATTTATCCATTTATACAGCTGGATATATACTGAAGCGATTCAGGTTAAGTAGCTTGCTCAAGGGTACAACGGCAGTGTCCTACCTGGGAATCGAACCTGCAACCTTTCGGTTACAAGGCTGGTTCCTTAACCATTATACTACACTACACTATACTACACCGCCGCCTCACTATAGTTCAGAGTACTTTGTTAAGCTGTGAATACGACCCCTACACCCAACACACTATATTCTAGGTGCCTTAAATTGTCTCAATGTGGGTGTGGTTTGTGTGTGATGTGGGTGTGATTTGTGTGTGATGTGGGTGTGGTTTGTGTGTGATATGGGTGTGGCTTGTGCACCTGTGCTTGCTCTGTCTGTCGCTGTCGAGGATCCACTGCCACACAGTCTGAGAGCGGTCAGTGCTGTCTGTGGGCAGCTGCAAGGACACGCCCCCTCCTCTGCCCCCCTCCCCGTTCAGCTGGGATCCCCCCTCGGCAGCTTTGCACATGCGCTTGGACAAAGCACAGCAATGTCCGTCACTGAAAGAGACACACACACACACACACACACACACACACACACACACACACACACATTAAATACAGCTTCAGACCAACAACCAACAACTCCCTATTGTTTAAATCGAGCAGATTGGCTACATTCACCTGTGCTTGGATCGTAGGGCAGTTGACCAACCTCAGTGCATTCAACTCCACTCTCCACACCCTTAATCCACTCAACCCCCACTCTCTGCATCCTCAACCCACTCAAATCCCACTCTCCACATCCTCAACCCACTCAAATCCCACTCTCCACATCCTCAACCCACTCAAACTCCACATCCTCAATCCACTCAACCCCACTCGCCACACCCTCCATCCACTCAACCTCACTCTCATCGTCCTCAATTCACTCAACCCCACTCTCCACATCGTCAACCCACTCAACCTCACTCTCATCATCCTCAATTCACTCAACCCCACTCTCCACATCCTCAACCCACTCAACCTCCACATCCTCAATCCACTCAACCCCACTCGCCACACCATCCATCCACTCAACCCCACTCTCCACATCCTCAATCCACTCAACCCCACTCTCCACATCGTCAATCCACTAACCACACGCTACGCACCCTCAATCCACTCAACCCAACTCCCCGAACCCTTAGTCCACCAATTTTTGTATTAATCTGGAAGGCGAATAACTGAATAAGTTGTTTTCAAACTGCCAAGCGAGATTCACTGATGACTGTACAGCTAGATTTATGTAAACTTGTTTGAACGCAAGAAAGTGAAACCGTTCTCTCCGCCCCCTGTGTCCTAGTAAGTGAGACCGTCCAGTGAACTCACCCCAGGGCGCTCTCTCCCAGGCTGCCGCAGGGCTCGTTACCGAGGCTCCGGTACTTGGGGAAGGCGGAGTAGTCTCCGGGGGCGATGGCGGGGGCCAGAGCGGGAGCGCAGAGGCTCTGGACCCTCTGGGCCGCCTCTGCCTCCACCTGCTCCTGAGTCTTGGGGCCGGTGTGGTGGTGGATGTAGTGGTGGTGGATGTGTCTGGTGGCCGGTTTGAAGACCCTGCTGGGCCCACAGATTGGCGGGTAGGGCCCGGGGGCAGAGCACAAGGGAGGCCTGGGGACCACGGCCCCGCCCACCCCACGCTGCTGGTCGGGGGAGCAGAGCGAGTGTCTGGCCACGCCCGGGGACTGGCAGCTGGGGGTTTTGAGTACGCGGGAGAGATGCTCGTCTAGGATGGCTTGGGGGTCCTCTTCGCAGGCTCCAGGGGACAGCGCCCCCAGGGGGTGGGGAGGGTGATGGGTGGTGCCGCGGGGCAAGTCGCCCTCTTCCCGCTCTTCTTCCTGTAGACAGGGATATGCTGTCAGACTACAACCCTCACCTCTCCACCAAAAGTGAGTCATTTGGGGCCGCCGCGGTAGTACAACGGTAAGAGCGCTGACTTTCAGTCAGCGCAGTTGTACTCCGAGGATCGGGGTTCGCGCCCCGGTCCTGCCATATCCGAGCGTGGCCGGTGCCCTGTGGAAGCGGCAATTGGCAGCCGCTTCCGGGTGGGGGGAGGGGCTCGGAGAGAATCGCTGCGCACGGGACCCAGGGCGTGTCACGGTCAGGAGATCGAGGAGCTGCGCCCTGTAGAGGACGTGGCGCCCGCTTTCCAACTACTAAATATACCGATTGACGGGGTTGTGTAGCAGTGGTTCTCTAGCGGTTGCTACACGGGGGGGAATTGAATTAGAATAGGGGTTCAATTGGCTACCAAATTGGGAGAAAAAGGGAAAAAATCAGAAACAAATAAAAAAAATAAAAAAAAGTGAGTCATTTGACAACCACAAACCTTTACTACATCGCTCAAAATGTAATTTACAACCAAAAGTCTCCACCAACCACAAACCTTTACCTGCATCGCTCAGAAAGAGCAAATATTTAACAGGTTTGCACGTACACAGTTTGTAAAGCAGCAGTGTGCCTGAATCTTCATGTCTGAATGCAGCCAATAAGCCGTATTAAGTATGCAGCTCTATGTCCAAGCCTGTGCATATAAATACTAAATAAATTCACTCCCTAGCTGCCCTGTCTGGGGCGGTCCCATCCAGCCCTACCTTGGTCAGCTCCTTCCCACTTCACCCCACAGTTATGCCCCGCCAATCCTGGCCTGGCCCCGCCCAGCCTATCCTGGCACTGCCCATCCCGGCCCACCTCTTGTATCTGCTGCAGCCTCTCCTCCAGGGAGCTCATGGTATCCTGGTCCCTCTTCAGTCTCTCCAGCCGGGAGATGAGCTGGGCAGCGAAGGCGGCCGGCTCCACAGGGGTCATCTCCTTGGGCAGGCGCCGCGTCCTCTGGGGTGGGGCACAGAGACCAGGGGGTTAGAGAAGCCCCGGTTTTCTTGCCTCCGCAGCCCAAACCGGTGTCATCAGAACCGGCTCTGATGTCACAAGGCTTCAAAGGATCCTGGTCAAACTCGAAAGACTCACTGAGGCCAGAAGGGGGGGGTGGAGGGCTTACATCTACAAATAAAAGCTGTGTATTAACCAGGAGGGGGGCGGGGTGAAAAAGACAGAATATTAAAAAGAGGGGGGGGGTAAGACGATGGAAAGATGTGTGCAGGCTGGGGAGAGGAGATAGAGGAGTGGAGCGGGGGGAGATTAGAAGAGGCGGGGGTCATTTATTTCCTGGCTGCACGCTGCGCACCTTTGAGGTACGGCAGCGACATTATCCCCCGTGTGTGGGGCTCCTTCTTCTCCTCCCTTTCATTTCTTTCCCCAGCTTTCTTGATTTGACTTTTTTTTCTTCTCTTGTTCCTCTCATCTCTTTGTAGCGGGGATGAAGGGAAGAGAAGAAAGGAGGAGGAGGCTGCTGTCGAGCCTCGTCGCTGTGTCGCACTCCCGCTGCCTGGGGCCAGTGCATCTTGGGAAATGCGGCCCTGAGAGCTACAGACTCTCCCTGCGTATAGAGCTACAGAAACAGGCTCTTTCTCTCTGTATAGAGCTACAGAAACGGACTGTCTCCCTGTATATAAAGCGAGTATATAAAGCCAATGAGCGAGTTCAGCTTTCGGGAGCCTGTTTTAGGGAGCATAGGGATGGGAAAAACAGTAGCGGTGGTAAACGTTACCATATTGGGCCTCCTTCACCAACCATTCTACGAACAAATTGGTTCTTAAGACTTTCTTTAAAAAAATTTGTCTGGCATTCATAAAGGTTTTATTACTTGGGATTTTTTCAACAGAAGCTCGAAAACATCAGTTAATCCCGAACCGTTTGTAAAAAATGTTTTTGAAAAGTCTTAAGAACAAATTTGTTTGTGCTTGGTAGAATGACGCGGTGAATGAGGCCCGTTATACGCACAGGGTGAATGCTGTAGAAGGTGGGCGGAGCCGAAGAGAGGGAGGCGGGACTTACAGGGAAGTGAGGTAGGGTCACCGGGCCGTTGAGCTTCATGCTGCGCTGCATCTCTCTCTGCTGCAGCTTCCTGTTCCCCAGGGTGTACGGAGGGATGCCATCTCTGCCAGGAGACCAAACAAACCAGCCAATCAGGGAACAGCCTGCATCACATGTTCACAAAACCCAAAACAAACCAGCCAATCAGGGGACAACCTGCACCATGGGCTCACGAACCCCAAAACAAGCCATCCAATCAGGGATCAGAACAGGTAACGGATCACACACACTCTTGGCACATGAAACTGTAAAGTTGCGTAAGGCCGAGAGGCAGAGAAAGGGCACAGGAACCCACCCTGACCTGCGTAAGGCCGAGAGGCAGAGAAAGGGCACAGGAACCCACCCTGACCTGCGTAAGGCCGAGAGGCAGAGAAAGGGCACAGGATCCCACCCTGACCTGCGTAAGGCCGAGAGGCAGAGAAAGGGCACAGGAACCCACCCTGACCTGCGTAAGGCCGAGAGGCAGAGAAAGGGCACAGGATCCCACCCTGACCTGCGTAAGGCCGAGAGGCAGAGAAAGGGCACAGGAACCCACCCTGACCTGCGTAAGGCCGAGAGGCAGAGAAAGGGCACAGGATCCCACCCTGACCTGCGTAAGGCCGAGAGGCAGAGAAAGGGCACAGGAACCCACCCTGACCTGCGTAAGGCCGAGAGGCAGAGAAAGGGCACAGGAACCCACCCTGACCTGCGTAAGGCCGAGAGGCAGAGAAAGGGCACAGGATCCCACCCTGACCTGCGTAAGGCCGAGAGGCAGAGAAAGGGCACAGGATCCCACCCTGACCTGCGTAAGGCCGAGAGGCAGAGAAAGGGCACAGGAACCCACCCTGACCTGCGTAAGGCCGAGAGGCAGAGAAAGGGCACAGGATCCCACCCTGACCTGCGTAAGGCCGAGAGGCAGAGAAAGGGCACAGGAACCCACCCTGACCTGCGTAAGGCCGAGAGGCAGAGAAAGGGCACAGGAACCCACCCTGACCTGCGTAAGGCCGAGAGGCAGAGAAAGGGCACAGGATCCCACCCTGACCTGCGTAAGGCCGAGAGGCAGAGAAAGGGCACAGGATCCCACCCTGACCTGCGTAAGGCCGAGAGGCAGAGAAAGGGCACAGGAACCCACCCTGACCTGCGTAAGGCCGAGAGGCAGAGAAAGGGCACAGGAACCCACCCTGACCTGCGTAAGGCCGAGAGGCAGAGAAAGGGCACAGGAACCCACCCTGACCTGCGTAAGGCCGAGAGGCAGAGAAAGGGCACAGGAACCCACCCTGACCTGCATAAGGCCGAGAGGCAGAGAAAGGGCACAGGAACCCACCCTGACCTGCGTAAGGCCGAGAGGCAGAGAAAGGGCACAGGATCCCACCCTGACCTGCGTAAGGCCGAGAGGCAGAGAAAGGGCACAGGAACCCACCCTGACCTGCGTAAAGCCGAGAGGCAGAGAAAGGGCACAGGAACCCACCCTGACCTGCGTAAGGCCGAGAGGCAGAGAAAGGGCACAGGATCCCACCCTGACCTGCGTAAGGCCGAGAGGCAGAGAAAGGGCACAGGAACCCACCCTGACCTGCGTAAGGCCGAGAGGCAGAGAAAGGGCACAGGAACCCACCCTGACCTGCGTAAGGCCGAGAGGCAGAGAAAGGGCACAGGAACCCACCCTGACCTGCGTAAGGCCGAGAGGCAGAGAAAGGGCACAGGAACCCACCCTGACCTGCGTAAGGCCGAGAGGCAGAGAAAGGGCACAGGATCCCCTGCATCGTGTGGTGAACCCCTGTGACTTCCTTAAGGACACAATATGAAAGTCTGGCCACACATCTGATGTGTAGATCTGTGGAAGAAGGTTTTTTTTCTCTCTTAATTAAAACCAAAGGCAGATGCCCAAGAACTGTCGGCACCTAGAATCTCCAGTAGGTTTGACTATCCTTCATGAGCACCCAAAGTGGTCTGGTAGGGCCTGTACGGGGGGTGGGGGTGATCCCATCAGTGTAAAGATGAGAGGCGTGTGATGGGATCACACACACACACACACACACACTATTTACCGGTCGCCGTGCCAACAGTTCCAAGTCTGGCGGTTTGTTTTGACATTCGTAACCAATTAGCGCCATCTCGTTGTGTTTTGTTGTTGTTTGCTTGTTGATGTTTGCCATTTTACAACAACAAAAAACGGTTTTGCTGGTTCCCGTAGCAACAGAAAAACTGCCCTGCAAAATCACTGAACCCGAGACTGCCCAAAACATTCATTCACAACTTTACAGACTAAAGTAAAGAGAGGAGATCCATTATCTCTTATAGAGTGAAACATTTCATATTTCAGTGTTACAGGACACACACTCTCTCGCACGCACACACACTCACGCGCTTTCTCACACACGCACGCACGCGCACAGACACACACACACACTCTTTTGCGCGCGCACGCACGCACACACTCACGCACACACTCACTCTCGCACACACTCACGCACACACTCACGCACACACTCACGCACACACTCTCGCACACACTCACGCACACACTCACGCACACACTCACGCACACACTCACGCACACACTCTCGCACACACTCTCGCACACACTCTCGCACACACTCACGCACACACTCACGCACACACTCACGCACACACTCACGCACACACTCTCGCACACACTCTCGCACACACTCTCGCACACACTCACGCACACACTCTCGCACACACTCTCGCACACACTCTCGCACACACTCTCGCACACACTCACGCACACACTCACGCACACACTCTCGCACACACTCACGCACACACTCACGCACACACTCTCGCACACACTCACGCACACACTCTCGCACACACTCTCGCACACACTCACGCACACACTCACGCACACACTCTCGCACACACTCACGCACACACTCTCGCACACACTCTCGCACACACTCACGCACACACTCACGCACACACTCACGCACACACTCTCGCACACACTCTCGCACACACTCACGCACACACTCTCGCACACACTCACGCACACACTCTCGCACACACTCACGCACACACTCACGCACACACTCTCGCACACACTCTCGCACACACTCACGCACACACTCACGCACACACTCTCGCACACACACACACACACACTCTATTGCGCGCACACACACGCACGCACTCACTCACGCACACACTCTCGCACACACTCACGCACACACTCTCGCACACACTCTCGCACACACTCTCGCACACACTCTCGCACACACTCTCGCACACACTCACGCACACACTCACGCACACACTCACGCACACACTCACGCACACACTCACGCACACACTCTCGCACACACTCTCGCACACACTCACGCACACACTCACCTCCACCGCTGTGGCACAAACATGCCTGGGTTGATACATGAAGCAGACGCTTAATCTGGGCCATTTTACCCCCCCCCCCCCAAAAACGAGGCAGAGTGCAGCCTGGCCCGAGTGGCGTTTTTCGCGGGTGCTTTGAACCCCCGCGCCCGTGTGAGAGCTTCCCGCGCCCGTGTGTGTGAGCTTCCCTGCGCTCCAGTCTCTGATCTGGGCCACATGAAAAAGCTGGTTTGTAAGATAAGGTGACGTTTGAAGTTAGTGGAGCAGCATTCCCTGGCGCCCAAGCAAATCCATAAATAAGATATAAGCACAAAAACAAAACAAAAAAACCCATTCACTACACCCCACCCCAACCTTTGTTTCTTTCTTTATCTGAAATGACATTCAGTTTTGAGCTGTGCCTTTTAGCCATAATGAACAGTCTCGCTAATCAAAGTGATTCCCAAAGAACGGTGAGACGATCCGAGACAGAACGGGAAGACCAGGGGAATGATGGGGAATCGTATCGACTTTGCGTTTCACACACGATGACTCACTCACACGAATACGCCCTCTTTTCACAGTACTGTTCTAAAAGAGCATTGCTCACCAAACAACCAGGCCTGGATTCCATCACTATTTTTTGACTCACAATAAAAAAAGCAGCAGTTTGGGGTTCCCCCCCGCCTCGCTAAAGCAGCTCGCTCCCCCGCCTCGCTAAAGCAGCTCACCCCCCCACCTCGCTAAAGCAGCTCGCCCCCCCGCCTCGCTAAAGCAGCTCACCCCCCCGCCTCGCTAAAGCAGCTCACCCCCCCCGCCTCGCTAAAGCAGCTCGCCCCCCCGCCTCGCTAAAGCAGCTCACCCCCCCGCCTCACTAAAGCAGCTCGCCCCCCCCGCCTCGCTAAAGCAGCTCGCCCCCCCGCCTCGCTAAAGCAGCTCACCCCCCCCTCGCTAAAGCAGCTCACCCCCCCCTCGCTAAAGCAGCTCGCCCCCCCACCTCGCTAAAGCAGCTCACCCCCCCTCGCTAAAGCAGCTCACCCCCACCTCGCTAAAGCAGCTCACCCCCCCCGCCTCGCTAAAGCAGCCCGCCCCCGCCTCGCTAAAGCAGCTCACCCCCCCCTCGCTAAAGCAGCTCACTCCCCCGCCTCGCTAAAGCAGCCCGCCCCCGCCTCGCTAAAGCAGCTCGCCCCCACCTCGCTACAGCAGCTCCCCCCCGCCTCGCTAAAGCAGCTCGCCCCCCCGCCTCGCTAAAGCAGCTCACTCCCCCGCCTCGCTAAAGCAGCTCCCCCCCGCCTCGCTAAAGCAGCTCACCCCCCCGCCTCGCTAAGGCAGCTCGCTCCCCCCGCCTCGCTAAAGCAGCTCACCCCCCCGCCTCGCTAAAGCAGCTCACCCCCCCCCGCCTCGCTAAAGCAGCTCCCCCCCGCCTCGCTAAAGCAGCTCACCCAGAGATAGCCAGATTAGCCACATATCCAAACTAAAACACAAAATGTTCCATATTGTTCAACGATTTGTGAATATAGATTTGCCGATGTAGTTATGTCAATATTGGTTTGGTGCTAGAAGTCTGTGGATGTAAATTTGTTGACACAAATATATTGATATATATTTGTAGACAGATATGTTGATATAGATTTGTTAGCACAGATATATTGATATAGATTTGTTAGCACAGATATATTGATATAGATTTGTTAGCACAGATATATTGATATAGATTTGTTAGCACAGATGTTGCTACACATAACTGAACTGGCTCCTTAGATCAAAGAGCATCTTTACTTGCACTTTTTCACCCCTAAAGCATCACCCTGGTGTCTTTTCTCCAAGACAGACAAGATTCTAAATGACAGTTTCACAGCCCGTTAATTACAAAGAGCACTGCGCTATGCAGCGTAACCGCTAATCTAATCCTACGCTAAACTGCTGCCTGCCGGAAGTTTCTACAGTAGTGTTGCCAGAGGCCTGGTTTCGGACCAGAATGTCCGGTTTTCAAATTAATTGTACAGGTCCAGTTTGTGGTTTACTTGTACGGGTCCTTCCCTCCCACTCCCCCCCACCCCCCCCGACCCACAATTAGTAGACCAAGCTTTGCCTATACGTGCCTGCATGGTGTCTGGGTTTGACTAATTCTAAATCCGGTGACCCAATTCCACAGCTACAAAGAAAAAGTGGACTGTATTCAAAGACTGACTTGATACATCTAGCCACTGGCAGAGGTATCAACACACACCACCCCACCCACATATTTCTCCAGTACACCCCATATTCGGAAGTCTGGTGCTGCTACTGATCGAGCCCTCGCTGCAACACTACCAACTAGTCGGGATATTTTTTTTAAAAGGTTGATTCAATGCAACACATTTGGGTTTGATCAGCTGATGTGGAAGAAGCCAAATCCAGCTGATTCAGACCCTGAAAACTGTCACAAAAGAGAGAGGGACTCACGCAAAACTCCTGAGGGCAGATACCCCGACCCGCCAGAACGGCTGAAATTCCTGTCAGTACCGCCTGGTGCCAGAACCAAGATTCCTGGGAGCGTGAGCCAGAGCGTGTAGGGCGGGGCTGGTTACCGTTCGCACACCTGAATGGCCCTTTATTCCTGACTGAGCTCGTTCACCTTGACCACCTTTCAGGACATAAAAAAGCCCAGCCTGCACTATGAAGGTCAAATGAAACGAGGCTTTGTGTAAAACAGCGCAGTCATTTTAACACTGGAATGCCTGTTAAAAGAGAACTTTATGAAGAAGAACAGGAGCCCTCAACACGGTCAGGACAAAGCCGCAAGCCACCCACACCCGGGAGGTATATCTAGTACCAGTCAGTAGCACATAGAAACCTAAACACTAAACAATGCATCATAAACCCTCTGTCCTCAACCCTTCCTCTGACAAAATATTCATCTCACTCAGTTTAAATCAAGATGGCCTCCTTCCAAGGTTTGCATTGTCTGAGGTTCCCAGCCCTGTGTGGAATATAACTTGTGTATTGGGTCTTTTCTATGGGGATCTACTCACCAAGGGGATCCATTAACCCAGGAGATCTAGTCACCCAAGGATCCACTAAACTCCAAAAGCTCCCTGAGCCCAAAGACCCAGTTAAATGCACTACAGCAGGCCTGAAACAAGGCAAAAATAACTTCATCTTCAAAAAACCTCAAGTAAACGTAATAACATGTCACATTTACATTCGGTCTGATACATCCAATAGCATCTGAACTTCCGTTAGCAGATGGTAAAACTTTGAACTAATTTCCAAGTTTTGCAGTAAGGACAGTGCACTGACTGGATTAAGCTGGCCACGTTTGCTGTTCTTTTCTTGGTCTGAAAAGCCGAAGACAGTGGGCAGAGGTAGACTCCGCTCGGCTTCCCAGCTCCGTGTTTTTGCCCACGCGCTGCTATCAATTAGAGCTCCAAAGTGGGTTTCCATTGCGAGTGGGGAGTCCGCGCTACAGAGTGACCCCCCCCCCCTCCCCCCACCCCCGGTCGCTACTCTGCCCCCGTCACCGCGGCGATCAAGCCTCCCCCCGTCCGCTCACATTCCTAAATATAACATCTGAGACGCTGCCCGCCAAACGGGGTCGCCTCTATCTCTCATTACCGCCTTCAAACAATGAATCATGAAACGCAAGCCAAAAAGCAAGGGTCTGGGAACAAACTGTTTTTTTTTTTGTTTTTTTTAAAGGAAAAAAAAAAAAAGAATGACAAAAAAAAAAAAAAAAAAAAGCTTTCAACATCTGCTCCTAACAACCCATGAAAATATTTTAACCTCTGCCCGCCATCAAAGCTGCAGCGGCTGTGGAGAAAACGTGTACTCTGGAAAAACGTGCTTTTTAAATTTAATTATTTATATTTCTGCTCGTTTCAAGACAGTTCAGAGGGGGAAAAAAAGAAAACAGAACGGCATTGCTGTATATTTCTCCCCCTTCCTCCCACACTCACATCGCCCGCCGTTTGTAGACGGCGAATCCCGTGGGGGGTCTTCTGCAAGCGATGTTGGAATGTTTGGGGGGGTTTTTCTTTTGGAGGTGGCGAGCAGGAGAGGGGAAAGAGCCCATGGAGGTGGGTGGGTGTTGGGGGGGCACTCACACACTGCTGTCCGTCACAGACATGGAGTCATCGGTCATGGCATCGCTGGACACCTCGCTGTCGTTGGCGCTGGTGGCGGGGGCGAAGACGTACCCCGGGTTGACGTGGTAGGGGTTGGTGGGGTCTCCTCCACGCCGGCAGGACCTGGGGAGACAGCGGCAACGTCACGCGACTCTGCTCGACTCCAGCCTTCTCCGTCGGCACGTACTTAACACCGTCACTCAAACAGCGTTTATACAACAAAGGATAATCACCCCCTAAGCAGGGAACACACAGTTCCCCCCATTCCTTTATTCAGTGTCGCCCCCTGGTGGGGCATCCAGGTAGCTACATCGCTTGCATTTAAAAGACACTCTTATCCAGAGCAATTTACACAACTTTTGAATTTTTACACAGAATCCATTCATACAGCTGGTTCTATACTGAAGAAATTCAGGTTAATCACCTCGCTCAACGGCACAGCGGCAATGTTTCATCTGGGAATCGAACCTGCAACCTTTTGGTTACAAGCCCAGTTCAATAACTATTCTATTACACTGCCACAGTGTGTGGAGTGATCGTCCTTTGCTCAGCGATGTGGCGCAGAATTCAAAACTAACTGTGTCCAGTGCAGACTGTGTCCAGTGCAGACTGTGTCCAGTGCAGACTGGGATGTGGTGAAATGTGGCCGTGCGCAGGACAGCTCTGGGAATGGACAAAGCCCCAATCCCACCCGCCTACTCACCCAATCCCTACACTGCAGCACTCTCTCACTCTCTCACATACAGGCACACAACCTCTCGCTCCCTGTCTTTCCCTCTCTGTCCAACCACCACCCACTTCTGTCTGTCTGTCTCACTCAGTCAGTCACTCTCCCACCGCCACCCCACTTTTGGGTCTCCCATTCCTTCTCTCTCCTACCACCCAATCCATACACTGCAGCACTCTCTCACATACAGGCACACAACCTCTCGCTCCCTGTCTTTCCCTCTCTGTCCAACCACCACCCACTTCTGTCTGTCTCACTCAGTCAGTCACTCTCCCACCGCCACCCCACTTCTGGGTCTCCCATTCCTTCTCTCTCCTACCACCCCCAGTTCTCTTTCTCTGTCTGTCTGTCTCTCACACCTCCCTCCCACTCTTCTCCCACCACTCCATCTCTCCCTCCCTCATCCTCCTCCTCTCTCCTGCTGCGATGCATTCCTGCTTCAGAGAGCAAGACGGAGGGGATGATAACCTGAGCTTACGACTTGGGCAGGAGAGGGAGAGGGAGAGAAAGAGAGGGAGGGAGGGAAAAGAAAGAAGAGAAAAGGGGGAATGAGGGCCTCTCCTTTATGATGGTGCTCGCTGGCTGGGTGTGTGTAGAGAGACACAGCATGACTAAAGCCTTAGGCCTCAGCAGCTCAGACCTGACCTTTAGAGGTTCTTGCAAAGAGTCAGGTATTTAGCACAGCTGGACCCACATATTTCCACTCTCTGCCTTTTCTGCATGACACCCCCCATCTCTGTGTGTGTGTGTGTGTGTGTGTGTGTGTGTGTGTTTTTACAAAAAAAGAAAGACAGATAAAAGCTACTAGGGAATAAAAAGGAGAGGTAAATAAAACCGTGAAAGGCAGGAGATCTGAGGATTTTGAAGAAATGCATGGATGTGTGTACTTGTGCATGTGTGTGTGCACGTTTTTTTTAATGACTGGATAGAAGTAGAAGAAGAAATGAATTCCACATGCCTGAGACGGAGCGGTCTGTGCTGAGGAGAAGAGGGCGGAGCCGGAGGTACTGCGTTTAATTAAAGATGAGAACAGGCCGATCAAGAACCTGAACTGAAAACACGTCCTTGGCTTTCTGTCCTGAAAGAGCGACGTGTGACAGCCCGACTTAAACGCCCGGCTTCGCTGAGACAGACCAGCTCAAACTTTACCCTTCTGTCATCCCCAAACTGTCCCATGAAAGGCCGGCTGTTCACCTTCGAGCTCCAAACACACGTCGGGCACTAGACTTATGCAGTCATCTCCTTTACAATGTTAAGTTCAAATGTCTGATTAAAAAACACGGCACTTATTGGCTCTGCTCAGCCCTAATGAATCCATATTAACAGTGTAAATGCTGAACAAAATCAAAACGATTCCCTTTAAAATGAAAACGAGGCCTAAAAATATCCAATAGACTAACTTTAGTAACCTCAAGATGGCTTAAGTAGCCTATAAAACAAGTTTTAGGAAGTGGACTTTCACATTTCCACAATATAATACATTATTAAATGCAGTCTCACCCTCTTTAGTGGACTCAGTATATATGGTCGTACTTCAATGGAAAAGGGTCTGAGCGTGCTGCTGACACATAACTTGGTCATGGTAGCCTATCTCACACACACTCACACACACACACGATAGCCGGCCCGGAGCCAGACTATGTTCCCGTGAACTTCCTGTGGAAGAGGATCATCTCTATCTGCAAAGCGGTTTCAAAGCTCAGGAAGCCGGCTAAAGCCAGCAGAAGGCCGCCTTCTCGACACCATTTACTTAAAATGGAACCAGCTTCACCGAGCCTTCCCGCCGCTCTCCATCTAACTTAACTCAAGCCAGGTGACATCAGCACATCAGGAGAGGAGTGTATCACGTTCCCTATATAAATGTACACAGTGCACAGCATTAAACTGCCAAATAAAGGTCCCCAAACCATGCCTAAACATTTTCATTTGTGGTATAAACCATACCAAGAAAATGTTGTCGATTGATCAGCAACAGGACTAAACACGAAATATCATACCAGGTAGCCTATACAGGATGTCTTGAAAGCTAACTAAATATATAGTCCAACAGTAAGGCCTGAAATACACAACAAATGCCAAAGATGAAGACAATGCACTATTTCTGGTGTACTTTAAATGGAAACCATTGGATTTTAATACAGGCGTGTAGCCTATTTGGAAAGTGTGCGGGATCGGATGTAAACCCATGATTGGCAGGTCTTACCTGTAGCCATTATCAAGCGCCTCCAGAGTCCTCAGACACGCGGCAGCCCGAAGTGCTTTGGCAGATAGTCCAACCATCGAAGCGGCCAATGCTTTGGTTTTAAAGTCATTGCAACTCCACTCCTCTTCCTCGTTCAGCGTGGGCAAGTATCCGCACATCAACTTCAGGCTCCCTAGCCCGTTAGCATTCACCTGAGCCGGGTTCTCGCATCCGGCGCGGACGTATTCCAGGTACATATCAGAGGTTAAGAACATCTGGTAAGAGTTTTCCTCCATCGCCGTCTGTATCTCCGTCTGAGCCTGATCAAACATCGCGGAGTCTATCTGCCGTTTCTTTACATTATCCCTTATGTAAGTTTTAGTCGCGGGTTTCAGCTGCTTAGCAACGATGCTGTTGTTTTCTATGTACCGCTTGTAAATGGCTTTGGCAACTCGTAAGGTTTTGGTATCCTTGAGGTCCATTTGCCTGAACCCATTGCAGGCGAACCAGAAGTCTAAAGTGTCCACGCATCTCTCCCGCTCCAAAAATATCCTAAAAAGGTGAGCACCGTCTTGGTCCCCGAGAAGAGAGTGCAAAGACTTGGTCCAGCGAACAAGCGGCGAATCCGGAGAGGCACTCCCCTCCGGTTCTCCGAGCCCATCTTCGTTTCTCTTCGCGGGGGAGCCTGGAGAAGCGAGGGCACAAGATTTAACCTTGTGCTGGGCTCTCATCGTGGCACGTTTGCCGGGATTGTGGCATGGCGCCTCTCCTTCTTCCCCCGGGACCGGAGGACGAGGCGCATCTTCTCTGAAGCTACTGGCGATGGGGTCCGCGAGCGCCCTGCTCATGGCTTCAGCTTCCCGCCTCGTGTCTCTGTCCCAGCGTCACTGCGCGCGGTCTGTAATCTCCTCGCGGGGGACCCACTCAGCCCCGTCTTCTCTCTGGAACACAAAGTATTGATCTAATCAAAACCAGATCCGCCCAACTTCAAAAGAAGACACAGAGTGCCGTCTTTTCAGACCCTCGCAGGTTTTCAGAAAGGACATTTTTTTAAAAGAACGACAAGGGAGAGAGAACAGCAGCTGTCTGTGTTTTGTATTTTTTCGTCAAATAAAGAATAATAGCCAGGCTAATATTAATATGTAGGTTATTGTGATGTTGCATAAATTAGTAGCGTAACCGCTCAACTCACCAAAGCACGAGCAGGATGCAATAACTCAAGTCAGCACTAAAACGGATTAAGCATTTCAACCGAAGCCTTCTCACAAATAGAAACTCAATAGCAAAAGCGAGTCGTGTTTTTTTGTGTGGAAATTGTATCATATTCAATTGACTAAAAAACAGAAGTCAATTATAAAACATGTCAAAACAGGAAAACGTGAAGTGTCAACAATTGAATGAAGAAAGCATCGAAGCCCCTGTGCAATGGTAGCACAGGCTATAGCCGACACTGACAGTGAGCGCCCATGCATGAGGCGATTTCACTCCTCATAGCCTATTTATAATTACCCCCATTTAACCAGCCTTCTAATTTCACCGCACCCGCGCTATCCTACACAGAACACATACTCCACTCAACCACGCCGCACGTCGTTCCGCCTTCAATTAAAATGAGCCGACAATCATGCCAAGAACACAATGTAATGGTTGTGCATTTGCCTATAGCCTATACGTTACATACGTTTTTTTAAATCGCATCGCTTGGCAAACGATGCGGCAGCCAACATCTTCAACATGTTAATCATCTTTAAACATAAATATGGATAACGAGATGCGGATACGGTGTTTAATAAAGGTGTTTAATAGGACAAAGCCATGTATAGGCTACCGATGTCATAATCATGCACAAAAGTTACTTTGCAATGTAGTCCTACCGTTTTTTTTTTTTGCCTCTAAAAACACAATCTAGAATATGATGATTGAAATTAGACTAGATAGCGAAAACAGACCGCGATACTTTGACCACGGTTTCATGCTCCAGAAATGAGATGGAATATAAATAGAAGCTACACTATCCGACACTTCAGTGAAACGTATTGCGTATAAAAGTACATTGCACATCACAGACTACCACTGTAGCCTACACGACTGATGAAAACAAAATTATATTAAAACAAAGCTCCCTGTCGAGGCCATGAGTCGTCTTTTTCGTGAAATTGAAAAACCATACACCAAAAACATTCCCGTTATCATTCTGCCAAACATACGAGAATGGGTGAATGTATCGCGGCCGGGCGGCTCCAAAAAGCGCAAAGCTGGTCGTCTCCGTCCCATTCAACAACGAACCCCGAAGTACACGAGTAGTCCCTCTTTACGGTCACTGGGGTGGGATTCGGTGCACATCACACTTTTGCGATTTATTTTCTCGCCTATTAATAACAAACTACCTCTCGAAAAAGAGAATCGGATAATGGCACATGAGCATATCGTCCAGTTATAGTAAACCATCCAAAGCCTCAAAAATATAGAGCATATTACTTCAAAGCGAATCAACCGGACATCAAAGCAATCCAGAGAGGCGTCAGTGTAAGGATCACATAAACAACATTCTTGCAACTTACCATCGATCCATGAGTTTTCTCCTCAAAAACACACTTCTATTATATCTCAGAAAATTTAGATTTTTAAAAAAGTAATCCACAGTCTCCACTTCCAGACGGTTCCCTTACACTCCGTTCGGGTAATTTATTCGGTGCAAAAAATGGGAAATCTAACATGCATTCTTCCCGGAAAAAAAGCCTTGTTTTCCCTTTTCTTCACAAACTGTGTTTGAGGCGGTCAAAGCAAGCAGTAGACCTCCTTTAGGCTATTCCAAATACGAACTGTGCTAAGGTTTGACTGCGGACATCAAAGTAAAGAACCGACGGCCTGGTCCCGAAAGGTAGATATAAAACAATTATTCTTTTTTCCCACTTTAAAGACTACATTTGATATTTTTACGCGTCGTAACAGGTTCACACTTTATTGATTTGTCACCCCTCTGTAAATGGTGTCGATATACCGTGAACATTTTGCGACAGGTCATCGAAATTATTTTTTTACAATAATTTTTGGAAACACAAAGTTGCTACTAAGTTGCAAGGACCTTATCAAAGACTAACAATCTTGAGCCAACTCCCCGAGGCTTAGTAACGTCAGAAGTAAGTGATCTGCCGCCCCAGCATTATCCCAGCAATCCTTCTGTTGCTACATAAACTTTAAAGACACAGGCCTCTTTCTTAAAGACCTGCGAAGTTCGTTATTTAACCCGTTCCTTTTCGGAATGCACGAGGAACAAGTCTTTATAGAGATGAGTTGGCGCTATTCTCATCACGAAATCGTACCGAAACGCACGTGTTCATCCCGCGTTTCTCGCAGTTTTTCGCACGCTGTGGCTTCCCTCCCCATCAAGAGATTTTCTCGAACAAAACAACAGAACAAAGAGGAGAGATACAATCACAGCAAAGCTATTTATACGAGAGAGTAGAGTAATACATGTCGGACTCGCGTGAAACCCAGGCTGAATAAAATCTCTACATAAAAACATTTCAAACATCAGTTTTTCAAAGATTTTCACTAACCTCAATAAAAAAAACCCGTTGCATTAATTAGTATACAATTAGCTGCAGGCATACATACTCTACACTCTAAACCTAACATCTAAATTTATGCACAGAAAAGAGGAAAGAAACCGAAAGTAATACTGTGTATTCCCCTTTTTTAAGCGTGAGGATTGCTTCGTTGCCGGGATCTTTGAAGGAAGCCACGCACTGATCCTTCCGCGGATACTTCAAAGGCGGTATTGTTTCTTTGATGTCTAACATTAATTTTACGGAACAAAATACGGTGGAAAAGGCATTTATTCCAAAAATATATATTTTAAAAACTGCCAAATTAAGCTTGAAAGTAAAAATGTGGACCGATAGTTTATACATTTGGTTCATAATTGTTCTAATGCTCCAATCATATTTCTGTTTCACAAAAAAAATCAAAATAAGTTTATGTTGCATAAATTAATTGAATAAATCAATCACTGTGAGGTCCAAAACAACTGCAAAACAATATAAACTGCATTTACCTGTAAATACACAAATATCATTACTGTCAAATATACATACCAAATATCATTATTGTCAGAAACAATTGAAAGTCACTCCACTGTGGCTGGCTGCCAGGTGGCTTGCCCTGCTAAACAGATTGCAGCATAGCGATGCACCCCCACAGTCTGGCGCCAGTGCATCACTGGCCCTATAGGCTACCACCCTGCATCACTGGCCCTATAGGCTACCACCCTGCATAACTGGCCCTATAGGCTACCACCCAACATAACTGGCCCTATAGGTTACCACCCAGCATAACTGGCCCTATAGGCTACCACCCTGCATAACTGGCCCTATAGGCTACCACCCTGCATAACTGGCCCTATAGGCTACCACCCTGCATAACTGGCCCTATAGGCTACCACCCAGCATAACTGGCCCTATAGGCTACCACCCTGCATAACTGGCCCTATAGGCTACCACCCTGCATAACTGGCCCTATAGGCTACCACCCTGCATAACTGGCCCTATAGGCTACCACCCTGCATAACTGGCCCTATAGGCTACCACCCTGCATAACTGGCCCTATAGGCTACCACCCTGCATAACTGGCCCTATAGGCGACCACCCAGCATAACTGGCCCTATAGGCTACCACCTTGCATAACTGGCCCTATAGGCTACCACCCTGCATAGCTGGCCCTATAGGCTACCACCCTGCATAACTGGCCCTATAGGCTACCACCCTGCATAACTGGCCCTATAGGCTACCACCCTGCATAACTGGCCGTATAGGCTACCACCCTGCATAACTGGCCCTATAGGCTACCACCCTGCATAACTGGCCCTATAGGCTACCACCCTGCATAACTGGCCGTATAGGCTACCACCCTGCATAACTGGCCCTATAGGCTACCACCCTGCATAACTGGCCCTATAGGCTACCGCCCAGCATAACTGGACTTATAGGCTACCAGCCTGCATAACTGGCCCTATAGGCTACCACCCTGCATAACTGGCCCTATAGGCTACCACCCTGCATAACTGGCCCTATAGGCTACCGCCCTGCATAACTGGCCCTATAGGCTACCGCCCAGCATAACTGGACTTATAGGCTACCACCCTGCATAACTGGCCCTATAGGCTACCTCCCTGCATAACTGGCCCTATAGGCTACCACCCTGCATAACTGGCCCTATAGGCTACCACCCTGCATAACTGGCCCTATAGGCTACCGCCCTGCATAACTGGCCCTATAGGCTACCACCCTGCATAACTGGCCCTATAGGCTACCACCCTGCATAACTGGCCCTATAGGCTACCACCCTGCATAACTGGCCCTATAGGCTACCGCCCTGCATAACTGGCCCTATAGGCTACCGCCCAGCATAACTGGACTTATAGGCTACCGCCCTGCATAACTGGCCCTATAGGCTACCGCCCTGCATAACTGGCCCTATAGGCTACCGCCCTGCATAACTGGCCCTATAGGCTACCACCCTGCATAACTGGCCCTATAGGCTACCACCCTGCATAACTGGTCGTATAGGCTACCGCCCTGCATAAATGGCCCTATAGGCTACCACCCGGCATAACTGGCCCTATAGGCTACCGCCCTGCATAACTGGCCCTATAGGCTACCGCCCTGCATAACTGGCCCTATAGGCTACCACCCTGCATAACTGGCCCTATAGGCTACCACCCAGCATCACTGGCCCTATAGGCTACCACCCAGCATCACTGGCCCTATAGGCTACCACCCTGCATAACTGGCCCTATAGGCTACCACCCAGCATCACTGGCCCTATAGGCTACCACCCAGCATCACTGGCCCTATAGGCGACCACCCAGCATAACTGGCCCTATAGGCTACCACCCAGCATAACTGGCCCTATAGGCTACCACCCTGCATAACTGGACTTATAGGCTACCACCCTGCATAACTGGCCCTATAGGCGACCACCCTGCATAACTGGTCCTATAGGTGACCACCCAGCATAACTGGCCCTATAGGCTACCACCCTGCATAACTGGCCCTATAGGCTACCACCCAGCATAACTGGCCCTATAGGCGACCACCCTGCATAACTGGTCCTATAGGCTACCACCCTGCATAACAGGCCCTATAGGCTACCACCCTGCATAACTGGCCCTATAGGCTACCATTTGGGCCAGCAGAGAAGATGTTGTTTGGCAGCTCTGGTTGTTGGGGTATGTTAAGTGCTGTCCTATGATACCATTCAGACCGCTTCACCGATACACCTTTCACACCAAAGCAATGACCTGGTTAAAACCGTTAAAACCCGTGTTTGCCGTTGTTGTGAATGGGTCAACCCGGGTTGTCCGACCCCGGTCTGCGACCCTGCTCACGACCTGGGATTTACGCAGGTCAGACACGGCTCAGTGTAAGGCAGTGGCTATCCATCTCATCATTGGTCAACAGAGGAATCCTCCCTCCCAACTAATATGCCGACCCTTCAAAACATCAACTATCATTGACGAGGACCCTTATGCAACAAAAACATAGATCCGCACAACCTTTGTCGCGTGTCTCTCCCTCGCTCCCATTCTTCCCGTCTCTCGACACTCTTCTGTCCAATAAAGCTGAAAAGCCCTAATAATAAACACCTCCCTGGTCCCCCAATTCACAAGCGTAGTCACATCCATAGCATTCAGGGAGAGCGCTTATTAGATGGAGCCAGTTGCTGTCCTGCTATGCGTTATTATCTCATTATAAGCCACACTGTAAGGCCTGTTTATACTGCTGGACTAGTGGGAGGTAGAGAAACAAAATGAGTACCTAGTGGATCTGAGCATGGCTGAAAGCCCTTGTTCTGCAGCGCTAAAGCATGCCGTATGATCCCGTTCCAGTTTCCCACGTTCAAACTACAGAGAGCACTCTGTTGCATCTTCTCATGGTGACCACATCAATCCCAGACCAGCGGTTTTCCCAACCAAGAGGGGGGATGAAGAACCAAGAGGGGGGATGAAGAAGCATTTTGTGCAGTTGGAAAAATAGCAACAGAAAAAGGCGAAATTTGCTCTGAATTTGGTGCCCCCCCCGAAGTTGGCATGTTACCACCCTGACTTTATTTTGTGTGGGGGGTGGGGGAGGTTCTGCAAGCGTGACATTTATATTGAGCTTGCAGTTGATATTAAGCTTATTAAGTTAACAATACGAGTGTCCAACCCAACCCAGTTTGATTGTGATTGCAATGGAATCACAACTTGTGCTGTTTTACTGCTACAAGTTAAAAACAGCAGGGTTACAAACTCCATCATGGCCACATAATAAAATCTAGAGGCACAAAGTCAGTCCACATAAGAATCTCGCAGAACAGAAAAGCCAGGGGAGGCTGAACTCATTCGTCTGACAGTGAAGGCCGGTAACTGTGTCCGACTATAACTATTACAGGACCAGTTATTGTCTATTTAATGCACATAAGTGGTGTGTCATGGTGGCATAGCCTGTAAGCGCACCGTCCACATGCTCGTTGTGAGCCACGACATCGTCGAATTCGAATCTGGCCGTGCGACCTTTGTCGCATGTCTCTCTCTCTCTCTCTCTCCTCTCTCTCTCTCTCTCTCTCTCTCTCTCTCTCTCTCTCTTGCTCCCCATTCTCCCTGTCTCTCTACAATGTGCTGTCCAGTAAAAAGCTGAAAAGCCCTAAAATATAGTTAAAAAAACCAAAACAATGCACAGAAACCATTCAGGCTCTATAAATTATTTCATAAATCTAACTTTACCACAAAAACAAACTGCAGTATGACTCATCCCTTTAAACGTATGTAACAGACCACACTGGATTGTGTGTGGAAGACATCTTGCCCACACTGGATTGTGTGTGGAAGACATCTTGCCATGATTGTAGGTCAAACATAATCATCATTATGGTCCCATGACAACGGGTTCCTTTAGCTACATGATCCCAAACCACAACTCTATGGGCATACAGTGAGCACCATAATTCATTGGACAGTGACACATTTTTTGTTATTTTGGTTTTGTACTCTAGCACTTTGAGTTTGAAAGGATACAAATGACAATTAAGTTGAAGTGCAGACTGTCAGCTTTAATTTGACGGTATTTTCATCCATATGTATATTATATTATACATAGTCCCCCCCATTTTCGGCATCAAAACATTTTAACAGTTTAACACAATGTAGAATAAAGTAATAATTTTTTATATTTGGTTGCATATCCTGTGCATGCGATAACTTCCTGATGTCTGTGAGCCAAAAATATTTTAAAAAATCTTGATATCTTATTTTCTGGTACTCTTACAAGCAATACTATAACTTTTTTGCATTTTAATATATTTTGGATGCATCCTTTCAAACTCAAAGTGCTAGAGTACAGAACCAAAGTAACAAAAAAAGTGTCACTGTCCAATAAATTATGGTGCTCACTGTATATAGCAGTTAGAGATTCTCTCAGACACCCGTTGTGCTGATGTTCAATGATGATTATAATCAACAAACATCAAACTGCAGAAAAATACACACTCAGTACATACATTACACCTAAGAAGCATGTTTGATATGTTGTTATGGCTCAGTAATACTAGAATGATCAACTGCTGTAATTAATAAGACCAGATGATAACATTGGCCACGCTGAGAGAAGCTGAACTTACTGACTGAAGAGTTCCTGAAAAGTTAGAAACCTCACTGTCCAATTACCCACCTTGCTGTATTCCTACAATGTTAATGAAAAGTTAGAAACCTTCCAGAGGATTTACAGACCGTACTGTTAGGTAAGATAGAGCAACATGGACATGCTGGCTCCTCCATTTTAAACCCTACGAGTAGCCATCACCGTTTCACATGCATCCACAAGCCTATAAACGATGTAATGTAGAAGAAAGAGTTCAGGCAACGACAAGATGTAGTTATCACTAAAGCACTGTATGTAAGGGGAGAGAAAATGTTATGTTATAGGCTATGTTGTGTTAAAAAAATGAGAGATAAATGCTATATGTTATAGGCTATGTTGTGTTAAAAGAATGAGCGATAAATGTTATACGTTATAGGCTAAATCAATTTTAAAGAGAGATAAATGTTATACATTATAGGTTATGATATGTTAAAAGAATGAGAGAAAATGTTATAGGTTATAGGCTATGTTAGATATCTGTTATGCAGTGAGAATATGTGGATGCAATGCATTCTGGGACTGAAACCAGGCAGTTAATATTTGACAATAGACAGTTAATCTGCTGTTTTTTTTATTTAAATGCACTTTGTTTAGTAAGTTTCTCTGTGTTAAAGCACCTGCTAAGCGTATGCAATGTTGTAATTTAACACACTACAGGGGAGAACGTGCTCAATCCTAAATTAGAGAGTAGTAATTTAGTAATTTCACACGGGTGCCAGTATTAACAATGATATAATCTTCAACATATGAAAATATTGAGTTTGTTCCCCTTGTGCATAACTACATATATACAGGGGGTGGACAAAACATAAAACACCTGCCACATGTTTGCTACACAAAACCTCAACCTCTGTTCCTAACCTGATTATCTATGCTGTTTTGTGAATCTTGTGAATGTACATTTTATATGATGACTTGTCTTTCTTTATAATCAACCATAATTACCTGTTAGTCATATTTTTATGAAATATTAATAAATCTAAAATGACATTGTTGCTGTTATATCAGTAATAAGTGAGTGCACTTTAACAAATGTATAAGAAGAAATCAGAAAACATTTTGGTCCCCAACTGGAGTTGTTTTACAGTGTATGTAGTACAGTGGAATGTGATTGGTGAAAAACGTAACTGAAAAGGAATAATTAACAATTGGGCCGTATTTGTGACTCATGTTATGTGCAAGTGTTGGATTCTAGACCAGTTTCAATGATCTATTTTATCCAGCTGTTCACTTCACTTTGAGCAGAGGTGTTCACTCCCCACAGCTGTGCAGAGGGGTTCACTCCCCACAGCTGTGCAGAGGTGCACATCTCCGCTTGTCATGGACCAACATGCTTTCAGTTTTAGTCCTACTTTAGCTCTAAAGTGTTCTCACTTATTACTGACACAAAAGCAGCATTTAACTGACAAATTAGTATTATTTGATAATTAATCATAACTAGCCATTAATCATATTATAAAGCAATTTTTTTTTAAAACAAGACAGAAACTAAAATGTATACATGCCATGTTTTTTTCTGTTTCTGGTGTTTTCGATATTTTGTCCACCCCCTGTATGTTGAAACAGAAAAAAATGAGTATAAATGAGGTAAATAAATCAAACATCCAGAGTACTTACATTTACACTGGGTTTCAGCCTTCAGCGGGGCATGTATTAACTGCAGGCTGTCCTCGCCGAAACACGTTAGCGTTTCAATATCATTTTTTAATGTGTGCCAAAATAAATAAGCGTAAATATAAGCACTCCAGATTTTTGATTTATTTGTGGGATGTGCTTCCTGACTCATCTTTTGAGTTTCAACATTGACTTGTTTTGGGCTTAGCACTCCCCATAACTCCCCATAACCCCAAAAGCACTCCCTCATAACTCCCTATAACCCCAAAAGCACTCCCCTATAACTCCCCATAACCCCAAAAGCACGCCCCCATAACCCCAAAAGCACTCCCTCATAACTCCCCATAACCCCAAAAGCACGCCCCCATAACCCCAAAAGCACGCCCCCATAACTCCCTATAACCCCAAAAGCACGCTCCCATAACTCCCTATAACCCCAAAAGCACGCCCCATAACCCCAAAAGCACGCCCCCATAACCCCAAAAGCACGCCCCCATAACTCCCCATAACCCCAAAAGCACGCCCCCATAACCCCAAAAGCACTCCCTCATAATTCCCCATAACTCCCCATAACCCCAAAAGCACTCCCTCATAACTCCCTATAACTCCCCATAACTCTGTTTGGCTGATATGCATTCTTAACTTTGTCTTCATATGTACTGTATATATAAGTCCTTTCTTCCCTAGTAAAGTGTTTTCTATACCTATGAATACCTTATTTTCTGAAGATCATATAATGCTTACGACAAAGAGTACCACACGCGTCGAAAAAGAATCAGTTTTCAAGGATACGAGTTAAAGGAAATTTTGTCGGATCTTGTGCTGAACGATGGCCCAAGTGCTAACATACACTTGTTTGTTTATCTGTGAATACATTAAAAAATGTTTTGTTTCCTTCAGAACGTATCCCAGAGACCCGAGCGGTTGGCAGGTTGTGTCCTGAAAGTGAGGTCAGAGCGCTCTGACCAGCGGTTTTTTGACATTTCGGCGGCAGGCGTAGCTAAACGCGGCTCCCTGAGAAAGCACAGCGCTCTGTTCCTGCTCTAAATTGCCGTATTGTCTGCATCTCCTTTCAGCTCCGGGGTTAAACTCTTAACTTCGCTTTGAAGTGATTATCCCTTTATCTCCAGCCAGACCCAAGAATGCTTGGAGTACAACAGAAAGCGAAACCAAGAGGGAGGTTTAGGACAATTATCCAGGAAGTCCTGCTGAGAGAAGCTGGAATGTCCATTTTTTCAGAGAGAGAGAGAGAGAGAGAGAGAGAGAGAGAGAGAGAGAGAATGTGTATAGAGAGAGAGAGAGAGAGAGAGAGAGAGAGAGAGAGAGAGAGAGAGAGAGAGAGAGATGTGTATAGAGAGAGAGAGAGAGAGAGAGAATGTGTATAGAGAGAGAGAGAGAGAGAGAGAGAATGTGTGTATATATATATAGAGAGAGATGGCTGTTTTTGTTTTCTACATGCCGTGAACAATACATACACCATAGAATCATTTCACCTTTTTAAATGATGTGCCATAAAATAAAGTACACTATGACAGAGAGAAGGACCAGAGAGAGAAGGACCAGAGAGAGAGGGACCAGAGAGAGAGGGAGGGAGATAAGGACCAGAGAGGGAGGGAGAGAAGGACCAGAGAGAGAGGGAGGGAGAGAAGGACCAGAGAGAGAGGGAGGGAGGGAGAGAAGGACCAGAGAGAGAGGGAGGGAGAGAGGGATGAAATTGGGGAAGGGGGGATGTGAGGATAGAAGGATCAACAAAGCAGTAAAGGATGAAGAGAGGGATGAATGAGGAGGAGGGAGAGAGGGATGAATGAGGAGGAGGGAGAGAGGGGTCACAGAGGGAGTGAGAGAGGGACCACAGAAAGAGAGAAAAAGAGAGTGAGAGAGAGAGAGGGAGGACTGCAGACTCAGACGGTATGCAGGCAGTTGGCTGAGACACAATTAAAGTGCAGCGCTAAGACAGGCTTTGAAGTTGGACATGGTGGCTAACACCGTTAAAGAACAGCAGGCTGTTATGGGCGGTTCAGGGATCCCCTTAAAAGGACCAATTTAAGGAAAGTCAGCTGTAATTTCAACTTGAAATGATCTCTAAGTAGTTCTGTGCTACAGAAACCTGTAGATTGTGATTAAAGTTTGGTGTATGATGTATACATAGTTATACAATGTAATAACTATGGCCGGCTATAGTTATTACATTGTATAGAAACACCATGCTGTTTTATGCTGTATGATTTTTTGACAGATACCTGCATGGTGGGTTCTGTGTAATTGTGTTGGTTTGGGCGATTAATTAATGTCTTAGGATGCTCATCCCACAACCCAGGTGAAACAAAACAGAAGCGCTTACTAATCACGTAATTATGTCCTTGCTGAGAATAGACATCGCCTACTGCCTTTACGCATGTAATTACACAGCCATTTTCAAGGAGTTTGGTGCATACAGGTAAAGAGTTTGGCACTTTTTAAGTTGAAGAACGGCCCGTGTGGGGTGTAAACACTAGCAGTGCTGGCATTACTGCTTTAGCATACTGCTTTAGCATTACTGCTTTAGCCTAGGTGAAGCATTTATAACAATGCAGTGGCATAGATGGGCTTGATGGACCTTCTGGTTAAACCAGGTTATTGGGCTGCTGGACGGCTCCTTCTGTGTCCAATCCCGTGCCGACTGTGGCTGGTAGCTCCATAAGGCGATTGCATCGCCCAGGGAACGGGAGGCTCCAGGCGGACAAGGTTCCTGTGTGCACCGCTGGTCGATACGACAGCCGTAGACTGCAGTCAAAGCTGCATACGAAAGGTCTTCCTCCGACTCGGCTCTACGTGAGCTTAGCTGTAGCCTGTAGTGTGTAAAGAAGCAGCAGGCGACACTGTGTTTCAGAGAAGCACGGAACAGCAGTCAGATTCATGCGTACACGTGGTTGTGGTTGCAGAAGATTGGCCATTCCAAATTGGGGAGGGTATTGGATATTCTCAGCCACGCGTTGGGTGCTGAATTTATTAGGGGGAAAAGTTGGAAGTGGTGCTTGTGGATAGCAGATGTCGGTCTTCTTTTTGGGCCAATAAAATCCAACGTCAAAGTGCAGCGATGGGGACACTGTGCTGAATGAGACGGTAATTCTGGTATCCATGTCCGACCCACCTGAGCATCAGCAGCTGATTGGCCACTCCATGCTTGGCATTCTCTTCTTGCCTTGATTCCTCAGATTAGATTTCCACTGTAATGTATTGGTGCTTTTTTGACTTTACCGATTAAATAAATATTTGTAAAATGCTTTTATCAAAGGGTGGCACGATACAACATCAAATAATGTTTATAAAAGATTTGTAAAGATGTTATGCTGTTTTACTGAAGCCGTTATACACTGCCTGGCCAAAGAAAAAGTCGCCATTGCACCCGTCATGCATAGCGCCCACTGTACAAGCCTCTGGGGGCAGTGTTATTATCTGGGGTTGCTTCAATTGGTCAGGTCTAGGCTCAGCAACGTTATGCAGCAATAAAATGAAGTCAGCTGAGTACCTGAATGTACTGAATGACCAGGTTATCCCATCAATGAGCATATTCCAGGACGACAATGCCAAGATTAATCAGGCTCAAATTGTGAATAAGTTTTTCAGGGAGCATGAGGAATCATTTTCACACATGAATTGGCCACCAGAGTCCTGACCTTAACCCCACTGAAAGTCTTTGGGATGTGCTGGAGAAGACTTTACGGACTGGTTCGACTCTCCCGTCGTCAATACAAGATCTCGGGCAAAAATTTATGCAACTCGAATGCGCGCCATAATCAAAGCTAAAGGTGGTCTAACGAAATATTAGAGTGTGCGACTTTTTTTTTGGCCAGGCAGTGTAGATACTTCATGAAAGCATTAGAAATATATATTTAATGTAGTACTAATAACCAGTTGATAAGTCATAGTTCATTAATGGTAAACAATGCATGATGTGTCAACTGCCATGAACACTACTGTCACTACACGTGTGTTTGTATGTAATACGTGTGTTTGTATGTAATACGTGTGTTTGTATGTAATACGTGTGTTTGTATGTAATAAGTACAAATGAAATGTCTAATTGAGATGATTCTGGTATCACAATTGGTTACAGGGTAGCTAAAGTCAGGTAAACCAATTCTATGGTACTATGGAATATAGAGACTCATAAAGTCATGGCCTACTCGGTTACAGACGCTCCATTTCCGATGCAGATTGTAGTCTTATGTATTTAAGCCTTTCACAGGAGGCTGGCCATTGGTTAATTTGGTGATGTCACAATGCCTCAGTGGTGTCCTCTTATTGGTCCGGTAGAGCCACGCTCCCAGGGTGTCAAAGATTTAATTCCACATTGGTGCCTGGACGCTGTGTCCTCTAGTATGTGTGACATCACTGGGCCTGTTAAAAAAATAAATAAATAAAAAACTACTCCAACTAAGCAACAAAGACCAGATAGCATCTCCTGACCTCCCAGCAGGAGTGAATGGGACCAGCACACCTGGACACGGTTGCCGTGGTGACCTTGGGCTGTTCAGTAGGATATTTATTTATTTCATTAATATTTATGTCTGTGGAATGTGTCTGTTCTCTGCTGGACGGCTTCTCTCCGGGAGTTTGGCTTGCGTCTGATTCATTCTGCTTCTCCTCAGGTTTTTGCACCAGCGCCGAGCCCCAAACTTCAAAAACATTTCCAAGACAAAAGGGAAAAAAACACGTCCACAGCGCACTTGCATGGAAAGAAAAGAGTTAC
Source organism: Ilyophis sp. 1 JC-2022 (assembly GCA_022702515.1). Classification (NCBI taxonomy): domain Eukaryota; kingdom Metazoa; phylum Chordata; class Actinopteri; order Anguilliformes; family Synaphobranchidae; genus Ilyophis; species Ilyophis sp. 1 JC-2022. The sequence continues at coordinate 111,149,286 of CM040394.1, read as the reverse complement.
GGCAGTGAACCAGCATTTCCCATAGAAAGAGCAGAAGAGAAAAAATCCATTAAAAAAAAAAACTGGAAATTTGACTCATTCTGGCTGCAAAAAAAAACAATCGCTGTAATTATCACAAGTTAAATCCAAAAATATTATTTAAAACATTGTTTGGCAGGCAAAGACACCACAATAAAACATGAAACAACCTGACAAAATGTTAAATCTGGGATCCAACTATGCGATTCATAATTTTAAAAAAGCTCATGGCATTTTTACAGGAACTTGATAGAAGCCCCCCCACCCCTCATGGTTTGTATCTGCAATATTATACAAGAGCAGCAATAAAACTGCCCTTTCAAAATATAATACAGCGCCTCCCCCACCAGTTTGCACCCACCATTGATTATTTCTCATTTTGCTGCATTGCAAAGTTTAATTAGAATGTATCTAAATTGGATTTTTCCGTATTCTTAGGCCTCATTCACACTACAGATAAATGCGTTCTCGCTCATTTTAGTGCTTAATCCAGTCACGTTCACACTTAGTGTAGTTACGAACGAGAGCGACAACTAGTAGTAACGAGTCCCGTTCAAAACAGGTAGCGACTACCAAAGTTGACTCTTGTTCCTATGCAGACCAGCTTGGTTGTGCGAGTGTGGACGGAAACGGGAGTTGACAACTGGTAGCAGATGCGCAGTGATTAACTGCACAAAGCTCCATAGAGCGTGCTAAGGGCGATTTTGAGTACTGTAAAGCTCCCTGCGTTCCATAGAGCGTGCTAAGGGCGATGTTGAGTACTGTAAAGCTCCCTGAGATCCATAGAGTGTGCTAAGGGCGATGTTGAGTACTGTAAAGCTCCCTGAGTTCCATAGAGCGTGCTAAGGGCGATGTTGAGTACTGTAAAGCTCCCTGAGTTCCATAGAGCGTGCTAAGGGCGATGTTGAGTACTGTAAAGCTCCCTGCATTCCATAGAGCGTGCTAAGGGCGATGTTGAGTACTGTAAAGCTCCCTGAGTTCCATAGAGCGTGCTAAGGGCGATGTTGAGTACTGTAAAGCTCCCTGAGTTCCATAGAGCGTGCTAAGGGCGATGTTGAGTACTGTAAAGCTCCCTGAGTTCCATAGAGCGTGCTAAGGGCGATGTTGAGTACGGTTAAAAAAAGTTGCTTCATCCGCTGCCAGATCAGATGTGGAAACGCACGTCCTCTCCGGCGTCTCTTGGCAGAGATGAACAGAAACCGAACGGCGGCGTCCATGTTTGTTGACATTGGAGATCACGTTTACACCTGCGCGATAATTGAAATGCGAGATTTACGTTCAGAGCAAATATCATGCTATTACAAACTTACTGACAGCTTTGTAAATACAGGAGCGAGTTCTGTTACTCGTTCATACTTGTAAGCGTTCTCTGTATTTTAAATATGCATGTGTGTACGGACACAGAACATGAGCGACTCCAGCAAATAACTTTGGTTGTCAAGCCCCAAAATGCACGTGTGAACGGGGCCTTATATAAGTAACTATAATAATTAATAATGAATTTAGATGTCTTCAGAATTATAATAAAAATTTACCTGGAAAAGACTTAATTGAGAAATATCCGCCCCCATTTTCTTGAGAGATTACTTTAAATACATTAATGATATATCACTGACGTTTTGAGGACTTACAGCTGAAACAGCAGGTCAGATCAGATATGTAAGGACCTTCTATCAACTTTGAAATGAAGTTTTTAAAAGATTAATGGCTCTATTTTCCAGCTGGCGCATGGCGGGTGGCGAGCCAGCACATTGGCGAAGTCACATTTTCGTCATGTATTTTCACGCTCCTGAGCCCGTTTGACTCGCCTTGCGCTGGAAGTGGGAGGTGAGTCGCTGGTGGAGGTGTGTCAGTCCAGCGCGAGCAGCAAAACTGCCTATTTGGGGCTCTATTTCCGGACCGGTGGCGAGCCATCACTGACACGCGCGTCTGAGCCCATTTGGTAATTTGGGGACTCGCTGTGCGCTGAAGTGGGAGGAGAGTCCCTGCTGGGGGGGGGCATGTCCGTCAAGAGGAGGCCAGTTAAATTTTACTGCAGCGGAATGGTACATGTATTTTGGGCTAAATTACACTGCCAGGTGAGACCACGTTAACGGCGCAAATCCCACCACAGCGTACGGCCAGTTGCTCATTCCGGGGCTTTCCCCAATGCGCGCATGATCATAACCTATTATAACCGAACCCTAACCCTGTGCGCGCATGATCATAACCTATTATAACCTAACCCTAACCCTATGCGCGCATGATCATAACCTATTATAACCTAACCCTAACCCTATGCGTGCATGATCATAACCTATTATAACCTAACCCTAACCCTATGCGCGCATGATCATAACCTATTCAAAAGCCAATCAACCGTTTTCGTGGATCATATACAGTCCAATTTGACTTTGAAATAAATCCCCCAAGCAGGAAAAAATTATACTTCACATTTATTGCTCATTGTCTTTTTTATAATGTTAATTATTGTATTTCTTTCTGTTTTTAATTGTTTATGGCTGTTATTATACTGCACTGTGGTCCCAGGGGTGCTGTATTCTTTCTTACACCCGTCTGTAATGAGAATAATGACAGACTTGGTGCATACATTCAACTCTTATTGCACGTATAGCAATAAAAACGTACCTCTTAACTCGAATACATTACATTAAATCAATGCAAAAGAGATAGCCTATCGTCTTCCACTGCAGAATCCTAAAGGCGACAAAAGTCGCTAATAAATGTGGCGAGGAAATGGGATATGTTGCTTGGGGAAATGGGATATGTTGCATGGGGAAAATTGGAAATAGATAAATGATTAAACACATGCTTAGGACCTAGAAAATAGGAAGAGATTTGAAAAATAAAAAACCAGTAAATTATAAATGGGAGAGTAAAATAAATTATTTAAAAATGTATTTTATTGACTGATTGGAGGCTAAGGAAATGATTAAAAGCTCTTTATTTTTCACAGTCCAGATAACCTATTAGTGACTTTTATCACCTTTAGCGTTCTTGTTCTGCAAGCGGGAGGCCTCCCAACCACGACCGAATGGGCATGTTCTGCTGTCGGTTTTCACAAAACCACGTGACGCGGGATAGCCCGACATGGTCAAAACGAGTCCAATGCACACGGCTCTTAAAAGGACTGAAAAGAGGTCATTTGATTAGCTATGGTGCAGCTGAAGCACACCCACTGATAAATATTCAGCATAACCCAGCCCATTTTCAACCTGTGCAGCGAAAATAGCTAAATTCAGTAGCTACGCCCAGTGCGCCACAGACTATGACAGCTTGCCGCACGCCATGCGCTTCCCAAAAATAGAGCCCTAAAAATTGGCAAAGCTTTGAATTTTGCTAAGATCACCGTTAAGCCCATTGTAACAAAATGGAAAAATATGGACAACAACTGAAACACTACCAAGATCAGAGCGTCCTACCAAACTGAGCAACTGGACGAGAAGGTGACCAAGAGAGCCACTACATCACTGACAGAGCTGCGGATCTCATTGGCTGATATGAGAGAAATGGTCCAGAGCTGCGGATCTCATTGGCTGATATGAGAGCAATGGTTCAGAGCTGCGGATCTCATTGGCTGATATGAGAGAAATGGTCCAGAGATCACCAATCTCGTCAGTACTTCAGATTTGGCCTCTTTGGCCGATGTTAAGTCACACCTGGAGTTTGCCAGAAGCCATATAACAGTCCCTGAGACCGTTTGGACTTTGAAGTCTAATGAGACTCAAGTTGAGCTCTCTGGCCTGAAAGCAAAGTGCTATTTTTGGTACAAACCAAACAATGCTCATCACCCAGGTAACACCATCTCTGTCGTCAAGCATGGCGGCGGCAGCAGCATCATGCTATGGGGTTGCTTTTCAGCAGGAGAGACTGGGAAGCTTGCAGCGTCCAGCGGCAGTGTAGTATAATGGTTAAGGAGCTGGACTTGTAACCGAAAGGTTGCAGGTTCGATTCCCAGGTAGGACACTGCCGTTGTACCCTTGAGCAAGGTACTTAACCTGAATTGCTTCAGTATATATCCAGCTGTATGAATGGATAAATGTAATAAGAAGTTGTGTAAGTCGCTTTGGATAAGAGCGTCTGCTAAATGCCTATAATGTAATATAATGTAATGTAATGTTGCCAACAAGGGCAAGATGGATGAAGCCAAATACTGATGAATCTTTGAGGAGAACCTGATTCAGTCTGCAAGAGATCTGTGTTTAGGGAAAAGATTAATGTTCCAACAGGACAATGACACCCAAAGCACATGGCAAAAACTACAGAGGAATGGCTTAAAAACAAGGTCAGTGTTCTGGAATGGCCCAGCCAAAGCCCAGACTTAAATCCCATTGAAAATCTGTGGTATGACCTGAAAATCGCTGTCCACTGATGCTTTCTGTATAACTTGGCAGTCGGAGCAAATTTGCATGGAGGAATGGGGGGGGGATTCAGTGCAAAGCTCATAGACATACCCGAGATGACTCAGAATTGTAATCGCTGCCAAAAGGCCTGTCTACAAAATACTGTCTCTGTTTTGCATTACACGTTTCTATAATGCAGAGCATATACAAATATGGTTCACATTATAAACGTGTTGAATGTACTGTGATGGTGATGGTTGGAACAAACTATTTCAATGCATTCATATTTGAAGGTGTAACAGAACAAAACGGGGTGGAGTGGGGGTGGGGTGGGTGGGGGTGGGGTGGAGTGGGGGTGGGGTGGGTGGGGGTGGGGTGGAGTGAATACTTTCTGAAGGCACTGAACAGAGGACTGCAGTGAAGACAGGTGGTTTTATTTTTTGGATTAAACACATTCCTCAGTTAGAATTGGAAATTTATCAGACTGTCTTAATACCCCCAAATAATATAGTGCCTCACAAAAGTACTCTAGAACCCTATGACTAAAGTACTCTAGAACCCTATGACTTAAGCACAAGTCTGATACAGATGCTGCCTGACTTCCCATTTTTATTTGTAAGATCACAAATATGTGATTAGAATGTTCATAACTGAACATTCCAATGCTGATGTAACCATCACTACTGGTAAGCAATGGAGTTCTAGAACACTGACTTAGAATGTTGAAAAAGACTTTCCAAAAAAACCTACTCTTCAAAGAATCAAGCTTTCATGCACTAACTAGTGTGCATTTACCACATTGTAGCCCGTAGTTTGTGTTGGACGATGGTCTCCTTATCCAGAGGGGTCAGGATTTTAGGGAACCGTGAGATGGAAAAGTTTGGGACCAGCTAAAAATTAAAATCTGTGAAGGTGAGAGCCCCTGTGACTGGCAGTCGTCGGGGGGGGGGCTTTTTACGCCGACCCCGATTGGCTGGATTTCGCTGACCCGCTAATGCTAACTGAGGTTTCCTTCGACCAGAACGACTCCTTAAAACAAATGAACCCACGGCTCCTTTGGAAAATAAACACACTGAACAAATCTACGGCTTTCACCTCTGGCACATTTACTGTGCCCACAGGACAGAACTTCCAACAACAACAGTTTGATACGCTTTACGCCGAGGCTCTTCTGTTAAATCTACATCTGAACAGCCAAGAGAACAGTTTGATACGCTTTACGCCGAGGCTCTTCTCTTGGCTGTTCAGATGTAGATTTAACAGAACAGTTTGATACGCTTTACGCCGAGGCTCTTCTCTTGGCTGTTCAGATGTAGATTTAACAGAACAGTTTGATACGCTTTACGCCGAGGCTCTTCTCTTGGCTGTTCAGATGTAGATTTAACAGAACAGTTTGCGGCTCCTCTTTCCTCAGAACACAAAATCAGCATGACGAGATAGAGATCTCCCGGCTTAATATTACTGCTGATGGAAAGACCCGCGTTCGGCGTGTGAAGCTATTCCAGGTCATCTTGACAGAACAGCGTGTACAACATGCACAAACTGCAGGTTCATTTCAGTGCGCTTGTTCTTTTGTAAAAAGAACACATTCTTGCACAATCGGAAACAGAAAAAAACTACCTGTTCAGCAGAAGATTGACTTGATTTACGTTAACGCAAACGCCAAATTTATTTCCCCCCCCCATGAACTCTGTACACATTTAAAACTGGCTAAAGTGAGAGAATGTTGCTTAAATCCTCCCTGTGGACCTCCTAGCATTGGTACCATTAGCATTAGCGGCAGCACGTTAGCATTATATATGGGCTTGTAACTCTGCGTTTGTAGGTTTGATTTCCAGGTGAGACACTGCCCCTTGTACCTTTGCATCAAAGTTGCTTCAATAAATATAGATGTATAGATGACCTGACCATAACCTGTGTGGGTCACTCTGGCAGAGAGTGTCCGCTAAAACGTAATGTAACTTGAATGTATGCATTTAAATATTTTCATAATGCGACGGTGTTCTGAGGGAATGCATTTCAGAAGCCAATTATTTTCCCCTAAAACAGGCTCCAGTAACTTATTTTAAGGGCTGTATGTGTGTAATTTAGACCAAAACGAACCAAATGCTTTATACGTATATTTCTATAACAGCCTCATGACAGCTGAAGATGAGTATTGCTGATGTACTGATTCTGGGGTCGGACCCACTTACTGTGTGAGCCTTCATGTTTTTTTTCCAGTTTTAAATGAGTTGAAATTATATTATTTTGCTCTGCACCACTCAGAGGGGAGCACAAGGGCTTTGGGCTAATTTACAGTCCTTACCTGAATCTGAGTTCTGTCCAATCACCAGCCGGCACGGTGGCCACACCCAGCAGTACGCCGCGCTTGTTAATAGTTCAATTCAATTTAGTTTGTATCGCGCTTTTTTCAGATAACTGTCACAAAGATGCTGTACAGAGAAACAGAAGAATTGGACAAAAACCAGACCTGAACCCCCAAACAGCAAATGAGGTAAAAACTCCCCAGTCGGGAAGAAATCACTCAAACAGGGGCGATAAAAAAACTCCCCGATGGGAAGAAATCTCAGAAGGAACCTGGCTAGAGAGGGGAGCCTATCCTTCGCTGGCCGGCCCGATTTAAACTAAGGGTAGAATGGATGGTAACAGAATGTAATAGTCTAGTTAAGGGGTATCAAACCACAGTTGTGGAGAGCTGGAGTGTCCGCAGGTTTTTTGTGGTTTCCGTTCAATCAGCAGCCAATGTGTGAGCAGAAACGCACCGATAAGCAGCGCATGCTATGGCCTGTCAGGACCAAGGCCGAAGTCAGACACCCCTGATCAAGTCAGCTGAACTCTCGATTCCTCTCAGAGCTCAGGCTGTCTGTGGATGTTTTCAATACCAAATTATGTCATGGAATTATCTCAAAATTTTAAAAAAAATACAAACACACACACACAAAAAAAAAACTCTTACAAACAAGAAAATTATGTGATGTCAACGTCACAATTACAGGTTTTCAGTTGAAACAGACACTGTGTTCAATGTGCTGTCCTGTGATGAGCCACTGATTTGTATAAGGTAAGGTAAAGGTGCAGTTATGAATCCCATAATGCAATTCAATACTGAAAATATGTGAGGATTATGTTTATGATTTAGAGGGGAAATGCTCGCAATAAATTCTGTTCTCATGGTTCTTTTCCCCCCCATACCAAGCGTCTCTGCTATTACATCAGTCAGAGAGCATTTTAAAACCACATTCATTTAACAAGGATCACGTGATCCTCATCCTCACAATTTCCCATAAACCAAAGCGATTCAGATCTAAAACAACAAAATATTTTAATTTTTTAAAAATTGTGTATTTGATATTTCCTGTACACTTCAGTATCTGAAAACTTGATTCATGTTATGTTCAAAGGTGAAAACACGTATGGTAAACAGGATAGTAGTTCATACATTCATAACATTTTTTAAATTAATTTTAAACACACTGAAATAAATACTATATGTGAAAAAGACGGCAAACATTCATGTATTAACATATAAGTAGCAATGTCATCAAAAAAAACAAGGCACGGGAAAATGGGATGAGATTTTTTTTTAATTGAGAGAGCGGGGTGGGGTTTGAGATAGGGGGCGGGGTTTGAGATAGGGGGCGGGGTTTGAGATAGGGGGTGGGGTTTGAGATAGGGAGCGGGGTTTGAGATAGGGGGTGGGGTTTGAGATAGGGGGTGGGGTTTGAGAGAGCGGGATGGGGTTTGAGAAAGCGGGGTGGGGTTTGAGATAGGGGGTGGGGTTTGAGATAGGGGGCGGGGTTTGAGAAAGCGGAGTGGGGTTTGAGATAGGGGGTGGGGTTTGAGATAGGGGGTGGGGTTTGAGAAAGCGGGGTGGGGTTTGAGAAAGCGGGGTGGGGTTTGGTCTTCATGTTATGAGTGGTAGGGGGAGGTGACAGGCTCTGAGATGCTCAGATCTGTCTGTGATAGGTGTTCCTTCATATTCCGGATAATCGCTGCACTCCCATTGGTTACCTGAGACAGAAGGGGTGGGGCAGACCAGAGGATAGGTGCATTAGATTCTGTGCTGGCCAAGAGGGTCAGAAAGCACAGGATTGGTTGCCAATTAATTGCCGCCACATGTCACTTCCTGTACTGCGTACCATGTGATGTCTTATAACGAGGACCTGACTTGTGTAATCTAACGGCTTCGTGCTTGTTTTGGGTCGGGGTTAGTTGCACCAGGCCTTAAGAATGTCGGACATGGAGGAGTCTGATTGTGTCTGTGGGCTGATTGTGATGGTGAAGTGTCAAGCTCAGTGGATGGACGTTACAATGATGAGTTTGTGTTATGGACACATTGATTGGTTGATTGGTTGGTTGGTTGATTGATTGATTTATGTTTGCCCCACACAACAGGCCCTGAAGGACTGCCTATTGCAGGGTTCACTTTTGGATGTGCAAATGGGTCCAACGTCCTAACTTCCTGCATGGACCTGCATGGACGGACACACACACACACACACACACACACACACTCATTCTCTCTCTCTCTCTCTCTCTCTCTCTCTCTCTCTCACTCACTCTCACACACACACATACTTCTAGTTCCTGTGGGCCAATATGTGAGTAATTTCAACCAAAGACAAGAGGGAGCTGAATATCAATGCGAGACCAATGGATGGAGATCAAGCGGGCCGCGTCACACCTGGCGGGGCTCGGGGCCAAAAGAGTGCAGGTGAGGCTCATCGCGTGATTGATTACCCGTAGCCTAGGTGAGTCGCTCAGGTATGCTACCTGCCTCACTCTGCCAATCAGGACAGGTAACTGCCTCTGGACCAATCGGCTGGCAGATCAGGTTTGTAGAACACACAGTGGTATCCACATCTCCACTGGAGTGCGGTATAACAGTACGGGACACACCTGGATATTCCCCTGGATTCATAGACTCTAAATGGTTTCGCACCACATCTATGAATGCGTCACCCGAAAATGTACGTACGTATTTATGCGTGTGGGTGTTTGCGTGTGTGTACATGCATTTAGTCTCCACTCCTAATGTTGTATCCTTAGTCTGCATCAGATCCACTGCTCACTTCTCTAGGGTTTTGCAGCTTTCCTTTTCCCAAATCAGCTTACCCACAATGACCTGCTCCCCCTCCCCCTCCCTCACCCCGCCCGCTGAGGGGCTGACCGGTCAGCTCTTACCTCTTGCTTCGATAGACATCCAGGTCCTCCTGCAGCACAGCTGCTCTCTTCTGAAGGAAATTCACCTGCATCCCAAAAACACAGGAAATTACCCTCAGTGGCAAACAACTGTGTCCATACCGGAGGAGAGACTATTTTATTAAATTTAGTTAGAGTGTTAATACCTTCAAAAAAAAGCTGGAATCAGATCGGCTCATTATCTCCCCCTTTCCCACTGTAGAGCTGGAACCAGACTGGCTCATTATACCCCTTTCCCACTGTAGAGCTGGAACCAGGCTGGCTCATTATACCCCTTTCCCACTGTAGAGCTGGAACCAGGCTGGCTCATTATACCCCTTTCCCACTGTAGAGCTGGAACCAGGCTGGCTCATTATACCCCTTTCCCACTGTAGAGCTGGAACCAGGCTGGCTCATTATACCCCTTTCCCACTGTAGAGCTGGAACCAGGCTGGCTCATTATACCCCTTTCCCACTGTAGAGCTGGAACCAGGCTGGCTCATTATACCCCTTTCCCACTGTAGAGCTGGAACCAGGCTGGCTCATTATACCCCTTTCCCACTGTAGAGCTGGAACCAGGCTGGCTCATTATACCCCTTTCCCACTGTAGAGCTGGAACCAGGCTGGCTCATTATACCCCTTTACCACTGTAGAGCTGGAACCAGGCTGGCTCATTATACCCCTTTCCCACTGTAGAGCTGGAACCAGGCTGGCTCATTATACCCCTTTCCCACTGTAGAGCTGGAACCAGACTGGCTCATTATACCCCTTTCCCACTGTAGAGCTGGAACCAGGCTGGCTCATTATACCCCTTTCCCACTGTAGAGCTGGAACCAGGCTGGCTCATTATACCCCTTTCCCACTGTAGAGCTGGAACCAGACTGGCTCATTATACCCCTTTCCCACTGTAGAGCTGGAACCAGACTGGCTCATTATACCCCTTTCCCACTGTAGAGCTGGAACCAGGCTGTCTCATTATACCCCTTTCCCACTGTAGAGATGGAACCAGGCTGGCTCATTATACACCTTTCCCACTGTAGAGATGGAACCAGGCTGGCACCAAATCTATTTGTATTTCTCTTTTTTAAAAAGAGGAAGGAGAAGTAACTCTCTCAACTGGTGATGGCCTGGTTCTATGTACAACCCCCCTCCAGGTAGAATTACAGTGATGTGGTTAATGGTGTTCATCACCGTCAGGAATGAGGAAACGCGACAGGATGTTTCTGTAAACATTCCCTGTAGCTGTGTGCACGTGTAACCATTAGTTACGATATTAAATAATGCAAGCACATCACATTCCGTGATACATTTACACTTTGGTGTTAAGCAGAAGCTCATCTCAGAGACTGTGGCACATTATGGCAGTGCAGTGGCTTTTAAAGTTCCCACAACCCGCTCAATTATCAAGACCTTGAATCAATTACGAAGACCGCCTGAACATTTATATTAAATATTAGAAACGTGCAAAAAGGCACAAACTTACTCGGTCATTTTGCTCGATAATCTTCACTTACAGAGCCTGTTTCTCAGGACAAAGCCTGACAATATCAACACAGCAGCAAGCCAGCTACCCACATATTACTAATGTCATTTTCATAAAGCTGATGCAAATTTTTGTAAAAACCTCACAGACAGACCACCAAGGGAGGTCTCGTGGATCCACTGATTGAGGACCAGGTGTGTTGTGGGATTAGTAGTTTTTGGAGAGATCTGCAGAACCCTGTTCGTTACTGGACAGCCATGTTTTCTGTCCTGGCACCACATTGCTGGACCTGTAGGCGCATTCTCTACAAAACCCCAGAAACCGTCTCCTGTTTCAGTCACTGCGGATCTAAACACGGCCTTAGAAAAATACGCACACTAAACTGAGGTCAAACCCAAATTGCCGTTGGTTTGTGTAAACATAATGCATTGTAATATTCCAAACCTAGAAATAATCCACAAGAGAGGCAGCCATTCTGGCTGAGCATTACATTACAATGAATACAGCATCCCATAGCAACGCAGAGGCAGTTTAGCAACGGTGATTAAAAGGGCTCCTATTGGACCTTCCATATGTGGTTTTAGGATTTTGTTCTTGGGGCCGCAGCCCTCGAACAGAACAGAACAGCCAATCAAACTCTGTAGAACCAGAACCAGAACCACAGTAACTAAAAACTGCATTAAACTGCGTGGGACACACAGTCACACTGAATCACACAGTCATGTGACTTTCATTATGACCGTCTACAAACTGATGCAACTGCACAGACACTTCAAAGAATCAAAGCCAATTTAAAACAGAGTCCATGACGGTGAACGTACAACACTACTGATATCAGCAAAGGATAAAATAAACCCAAACAGGGCAAAGGGTTCTTTGTTAAACCCACTAAAACAGCAGCGTTTGTTTAATTTGTACAGCTAACTATCACCAGCAATGAGACAAACAATACTGGCGCCCAAACAGCTGCACAATGCTGGGAAGGATTTTATTAATTACCTGAGCAAAGCATGTCTATTAAGCACTGCTAACAGTAGGGTGTTTATACTGACTCTGGATCAGTAGGGTGTTTATACTGACTCTGGATCAGTAGGGTGTTTATACTGACTCTGGATCAGTAGGGTGTTTATACTGACTCTGGATCAGTAGGGTGTTTATACTGACTCTGGATCAGTAGGGTGTTTATACTGACTCTGGATCAGTAGGGTGTTTATACTGACTCTGGGTCAGTGGGGTGTTTATACTGACTCTGGGTCAGTGGGGTGTTTATACTGACTCTGGGTCAGTGGGGTGTTTATACTGACTCTGGATCAGTAGGGTGTTTATACTGACTCTGGATCAGTAGGGTGTTTATACTGACTCTGGATCAGTAGACTCTGGATCAGTAGGGTGTTTATACTGACTCTGGATCAGTGGACTCTGTTCACCTGTGATTTGAGGGAAGCGATGGTATCCTCCAACTCCTGTCTCAGTGCTGCAGGCATCAGGCCTTTGATCTTCACCTCACATTCCTGGCGGATCTGCGTGACCTGGACACACACACACACACGCGCGCTTAGGTTAGCTGTTGCACTGGTCAGCTCAGTTTGGTTCCAAGACATTTTCCATAATCTCTGACAGGCTTTTAAAAAATCTTTTTAAAGAATTATTTCCCCTTTTTCTACCAATTTGGTAGCCACTTGAAACCTATGTTTTTCAATTCCCCCCGTGTAGCAACCGCTTGAGAATCGCCACTACACAATCCCGTCAGCCGGTAGTAGGAAGGAGGGCGCCACATCCTCTTCTGTTTACATCCATCTACAGGTGCAGCTCAAAAAATTAGAATATTGTGAAAAAGTTCAATATTTTTTGTCACTCATTTCAGAAAGTGAAACTCATATATTATATAGATTCATTACACATAGAGTGAAATATTTCAAGTTTATTTCTTGTAATTTTGATGATTATGGCTTACAGCTAATGAAACCCAAAATTCAGTGTCTCAGAAAATTAGAATATTTAGCTTTAACATATTTTTAAAGTATCATATTTAATATTTAGTCGCATATCCTTTGCATGCTGTTACTTCCTGAAGTCTGTGACCAATCAACATCAAAAGACTCTCGATATCTTATTTTCAGGTACTGTTACAAGCGATACTATAACCTCTCTGCATTTGAACTGATCTCTATGGGAATTGGGGGGTGAGACTAGATTCAGCTGTAAATTACACTGGTACAGTATGGAACACATGGCTGGCTAAATGGCTGTAAGTCATCAAGGGTCTGAGCTATCGAACGAGCCCCAAACCATCACTCTGTTGCCAGATATGGAGTAGATGTGGATGGATCACTGCAAGGGTTATTTCTCCTGACTCATTTTCCTATAGAACTCTATGGGGAAAAAGTCAGGAGAAACAACCCTTAAAGGGATCCATCCACATCTACTCCATTTCTGGCCGCAGAGTGATGGTTTGGGGCTCGTTTGATACCTTAGACCCTTGATGACGTACAACCATTTCGCAAGTCATGTGTTCCATACTGTACCAGCGTAATTTACAGCTGAATCTCGTCTTACCCCCAAATTCTCAGAGATCAGTTCAAATGCAGAGAGGTTATAGTATCGCTTATAACAGTACCTGAAAATAAGATATTGAGAGTATTTTGATGTTTATGGGTCACAGACTTCAGGAAGTAACAGCATGCAAAGGATATGCGACCAAATATTAAATATGATACTTTAAAAATATGTTAAAGCAAAATATTCTAATTTTCTGAGACACTGAATTTTGGGTTTCATTAGCTGTAAGCCATAATCATCAAAAGTACAAGAAATAAAGGCTTGAAATATTTCACTCTATGTGTAATGAATCTATATAATATATGAGTTTCACTTTCTGAAATGAGTGACAAAAAATATTGAACTCTTTCACGATATTCAAATTTTTTGAGCTGCACCTGTATATAAGAAAAAACCTAAAATCAACGCTGTGAGGAGAATAATCTTCCAGCTCTGAAGTAGAACTCCATTTGGAAGAATGAGGGAACTTCACGGCACTTTGTTGTTTGTTGACTTGTTTTTCCTCTGACGATTTAAAGTTTTCATCTATAAATATCTTTCAGGTTATTTTATTTTCCCATGTAATGGTTCTCGCTCTGTTGGCAGGGTTTTATTTTTGGGGGGGGGTTGACAGCTGCCAGCTGGCAGGAGCAGGGCCTCAACGCTCTGGTTTGACGTGTCGTAGAGGGCCCGATGTCTGGTACACGCAGGAGGAAGGAAAAAGTGCGCAAATTGCTCAAAATTTTGTCAGCGACAAAGCCCTGTCAGCGTCCCTCCCCATCGCAGAAAATGCTCTCCAGAAATGCTCTCCAGAAATGCTCTCCAGAAATGCTCTCCAGAAATGCTCTCCAGAAATGCTCTCCAGAAATGGCTCCCATACTGCCATGCAATGAGTGAAATAAAAACAAGACCGCTTGGGCCACTTTCTCCCTGCGTTACCGAGAACGTGAGCGTTTCACAAGAAAATCTACAGTGGTTCCTCTCACAGGAAGACTAGGAGTGGAAATAGATCCTTTGAAAAAATAAAGGAACAAGGGAGGTGTGTGTGTGTGAAAAAGAGAGAGAGAAAGAAGATAAAACAAAGAGACAAAGACTTCATTCTCTCACCCTTTGCTACTGTATCTAAAGATTTAGATCTAAATTACTCTCATGTTTGGGTAAGAGGGGAAATGTTTCTGAAGCAAAAAGCCCCACAGAGCTCAGGTCTGACCCCAGCCTGTTACAGGATGGGATGGCGTGAATAGCGGCCAGAGAGGTCAAGGGGAGAGAGAGTTCCAGCGATTTGATAGGGATCCAGCAGAGGAATTCCGATAGGGAATTCCGCAGAGAGGGATTCAACCCTTATCTGTTTATCATACTGCTGATCCAGAGATGAGTGACAGCCAGGATCAAAACTAGAAATCTGAAGTGTTGTAAAAGTGATCACAGCGAATCTGCAGCGCTTAGCAGGTGGAATTTATGACATATTCTAAGAATTATCATAAAATGTAATGAGAGATGGAGGCGATAAAGCTTAGCTACACGGCTCTGTGTTTGGGCAAACGGCTCAAAGCCGCGCACGAGGTACAAGTTACAGAGCTACGTTTCCACAGCATCTTCTGATCTTTCATTTTCCTTTCATTAAAAACCCGTATCAAAAGCCCTGCGTAGTAAAACTGGGACCATTGTGCCCACAAAACTGGCTCAATGCTAAAGCTCTAATAAGCAGAAGAACACAGTACTCAGTATGCATGCTAAAGCTCTAATAAGCAGAAGAACACGGTACTCAGTATGCATGCTAAAGCTCTAATAAGCAGAAGAACACAGTACTCAGTATGCATGCTAAAGCTCTAATAAGCAGAAGAACACGGTACTCAGTATGCATGCTAAAGTTCTAATAAGCAGAAGAACACGGTACTCAGTATGCATGCTTTGGTACTCAGTATGCACGCTTTGTAAGAGTGTTTCAAAACCTCTTTGACTGCATGCGACGTAACTTCACACACAAAGCAAGTCAGGGAGCTCAAACTGATTAATCATTTCAAGCTTAACTGAAAACAGAATACCACTATATTATACGAACAATAACCTTTAAAAAACCAACCTTTGGAAATGTAAGTTTTGCCTACATCGATTCATCAAACAGTTGTGCTGAAGAAAGAAGTCAACTTTTCACCTGCAGTGAGGTGGCAGTCTTATTATTTCACGCTTGTTAAAGCTGAACTCTATTGTACATTACTGGTCAAAATGTTTATAGCTGAGAGCCTAGGAACAGAGAGACTGGAACATCTGTTTGAAGTTTGGGGCAGACACAGGGTGTTTTTTTGCACACAGGGTATTCTGGAATTCTCCACAGTTACCTGAACTTCTACCCTGATATCCAACCTCAAACAACACACTATGTGAACTGTCACAGCAAGGCTTATGAAAATATGATTTATTTTGTATCGTTTGGTTTAAATCTTTCACATTTAGGGCTGGCGATGAGATATTAGCCAGCAAGATATGAATAAAAGATGAGTAATACATTTATTCTGAGGATAGTCTTGATTGATTGAAATGACTGTACTCTTTACCTTTCCCTGCTATATTGAGTTTAACAAAAATTACAATGATTTAGGTGTGATAAGGAGGCTGTAGATTATAATAGTTAAATTCCTGTGATTCAGTTTTCATGAATGACCTATGGATCCTTTTTTATGAATGGTCATAGGCTATAGGCTAGCTAATATGGTTTCACTAAACCAAAGGTAGATAAATGAATGGCTGTGTTTTCCTAAATAAAGCTTCTTAAATGGCTCTCTGGAGACTCCAGCTAACGGCGGAGACATTTCTTCAGTAGAACTGTATTGGCTAGCTTGTCAGTGAGTGACATATCCTCTCTTGAAGAGCGGCTTCCAGGGCTATTAGTAAGTAATGCACATCTCTCAGTTTGTATTCGGTAGGAGTGGCAACCTGTGACTGGCGTTGTCTGACACCCGCCCATAAACAGTAAGCTCCTGGTCGTTGTAGTCCACAATAAAGCAGGTACCTGGAACATGCGCAGTAGCGTGGGGTTATATCTCCGCTCTCAATACAGGTAGAGAGTTGGCTGAGAGCTCATTTTAATCAGTAGGACAGCTACTCTTCTACAAATAATATTCCCCTTTAACTTTGGAGATTGATGAACTTGCTAAATTGTTAAAAAGTTAAGTTTAAGGTAAAAAAAAAGGAAAAAGAAGATTTTTTATTTATTAATAATTTTTTTCTTTACAAGCGCAGTTTAACAAGTTAACTTCGCAGACTGCTGAACTTGTTAAATTGTGTTTGGCGAAGATTAAAATGTTCAGGTTGGAATGTAATCGTGACTGAAAGATAAGGACTGAAGCTGATGAACCCGTTTGAGGGGCACAGTCACGGGTTACAGCGCAGAGCGCAGAGCGCAGAGCGCAGAGCGCAGAGCGCTGATCTGTGTGATGGTAAAAGAGCCAAGATCTTGGCCTTTAAGGCAACGGCGAGAAGGCTAAACAGCAGGAACGCTTTTAGGCCTCTGGTTGGATCGGGGGCTACAGGGAGGCGTCTCACAAAGGCCTACCGGGCCGTCCGCCTCCGACGTTATAATGGCGCTTTCTTTCCCCATTTCTTGTGTGCAAAGGTGGAAATGGCCTGTAACTACGGCAACTACGGCTCCTCTGAAGATCAACCGCTGCCAGCCCACCCCCCCCGCCCCATGCGGCCCTGGAAGGGAAGCCGGATCTGGAGGAATTTGGAAAATCCGTGCCTTTTCGATCCCGCCGTGTTGGGATGCGTATCAGGTTCGGCCGTAGAATACCTCCGTGGAGCGGCGTAACGAACCCTCCATACCTGCTCTTGTGTCTCCAGCTCCTGGGACCGCAGCTTCTTGTCCATGGAGTGCAGCTGCTTCTGTAGGCTCTCCACCTTCTCCAGCAGGGCCTGGGGGGTGGAAGAGGGGGGGGCATTTAGGGGTATACTGGTATACCTGCTGCTTACAGTACTACTCCCCATAAAAGAATTACAGCATGTATCCCCATTCTCATATCAAAAACATAGAAACAGGGGGTCATTAAAGATCCCATGATGCTTATCGTGAAGAGTAGGGGGTTCCTCGACTCAGCTCTCTCAACCTGACTCCTAATCATCCCCTAATTTAATTGGCTAAACTGGTTCTCTCCCTCTCCACCTCAGCAGAAGTGTGGTGAGCGCTCTGGTGTGCATCACCCAGGAGGGTGCAACACATCGGTGGTGGTTCAGGCGAGTTTGTAAGTGCCCTTGAGTTTCATGAAAGGCACATTTAAATATAATGTATACTAATAATAAAAAAAAAAGACATATCTATGACACACACACAAATTAAATTACAGGTGTTTAGCAGACGCTCTTATCCAGAGCGAATTACATGGCATTTTGCATTGTTTACACAGTATCCATTCATACAGCGGGATATTTACTGAAGCAATTCAGGATAAGTCCCTCCCTCAAGGGCACAGTGGCACAGTCTTATCTGGGAATCGAACCCGCAACCTTTAGGTTACAAGCCCAGTTCCCTAAACATACTAAACTACACTAAACATGCACTGAAAATGGTACTATGTGGAAATACGGCGGTCAGTTCTGAAAAAAGAATGCCTGTATTTTCCCGTTTTGCTGATAGTGGCATAAAGAGAGGCGTAGTTCGTCCACAAAACGCTGAAACAGATGTCTCCCGCGCACATCTGCACACTTCTGTTTCGATTATTCCTCATGAACTCCAGAATGCACCACCCCACAAACACGCACACGTGTGTGCATGCAGGCACGCACGCAAGCCCACACAGCCAGGCTGAGGCTTTTCTAACGAACCCAGATGTTGAATGCAAGGAGATTTACTGATCGATGCAAAATTCATCATCATTTATCTCAGTTTCCTAGTAACTGGGTCCTAAAGCCAGAGGGGTGAGTCAGTCACTTATCCTTTTATTAAATTATTAAATTATTATTTTTAACAACTAAGAGTTACTCACACACAAGAGCTAGGGAGGGATGCCACTCACTCACTCACTCACTCACTCACTCACTCACTCACTCACTCACTCACTCACTCACTCACTCACTCACCCACTCACTCACTCACTCACTCACATACACATACACAATACGCACACACACTCTCACTCACACACTCTCACTCATACACACTCTCTCACACACACACACACACACACTCTCACTCACTCACTCACTCACTCACACAGACACACGCACACACGCACACACACACACACTCTCACACAGTTGTGGTTCCTGGGTGGTCTTTGTGTAAAGAGAAGGTAGGTATTTTAGCCCGGGGTTAGTTAAAGGGTAGCCTTTCTGCTCTCTACATTCCAGGCCTGTTTTGCTAGGGCTTGGGTCTCCCTTCATGTGGAAGCACTGATTGACATCAGATTAAACAGTTTGTTTAATGACAAAAAATCTCAACAAATTCAAACTGCCCAAAACCTCCGATATGACAGCCTCTGAGCCAGCATTCATGAAGCCGCTGAACTGATCTAGGGTCGGTTTTCTCCTGTCCAAATCCTCACCCTGTGCACCGCCAACTACAAGGCAAAACTGATCCCAGATCAGCACTCCTATTCTGAACAAGCACTGCTTAATCCTGGCCAAGTGCGAGGATGACGAAGGCGGCGAAGGGTTCAGGGATGTGTTTCAGTTCATGTTTCGAACCAATCATTTGCTGCTGTCAGTTTCCTGTATTACCTATAGGCCCTGCTTACATAAGAGACGGAGCTGGCCAGGCGTGAGGATGAAGATGAAGAAGGGCAGAAACAGCATCGTACACACGCTAGACTCTCTGTGATGTGCTCCCAATCATGTGTTACTTTGTGTTTCCTAAAAGCCCCGTTTCCCTCTCCGCGGCTGGCTGGCTGGCGAGGCGTCGCACATGCTGAAAATACGACCTTTGATGTTGGGATTCAAAAGCGGCCCTGGAGCCGAGCAGCGGAGGGAGAGAGATAGGGAGGGAGAGAGAGAGAGAGAGAGAGAGAGAGAGAGGGAGGGAGGGAGGGAGAGAGGGAGGAAGAGAGAGAGAAAGAGAGAGAGGGAGGGAGGGAGGAAGAGAGAGAGAGGGAGGGAGGAAGAGAGAGAGAGAGAGGGAGGGAGGGAGAGAGAAGGACAGATTTTTCCCCTGGCCTGGGGAAAGGAAATTCGGTGCTGTGCGTAACATGGTCCGTGGAGCCGCGTGGGGCTCGGCTATCTGCGGCAGCGAAGGTCGCTCGCACGGCTTTCAAACGGCGACACTCATCCCCCCCACGCTTCCACCGCCAACGCCCGCGCTTTCCCGCGCATCCTCTGTAAAGCCTTGAACAGACTACAAACACCAGGCTCTTTCTGAAGGGAAGAAAGCGATGGTCTGGCAGGGCGCTGTAATTATGATGAAAAAATTCCCCGTTTCACTCCCAATCTCACTCTCGTCTCACTCTCACTCCCAATCTCACTCTCGTCTCCCTCGTCTCTCTCTCACTCCCAATCTCACTCTCGTCTCCCTCGTCTCTCTCTCACTCCCAATCTCACTCTCGTCTCCCTCCTCATCTCACTCTCACTCCGCATCTTACTCTCCGTCTCACTCCCCATATCACTCCAGTCTCCCTCACCGTCTCTCTCTCTCACTCCCAGTCTCACTCCCATCGTCTCCCTCACCGTCTCTCTCTCTCACTCCCAGTCTCACTCCAGTCTCCCTCACCGTCTCTCTCTCTCACACCCCGTCTCACTCCCGGCAGATTGTGCTGTAATAGTGCAGGGATGGGGGGGCCTGGGATGCTGGAGAGAGATCTCTACAACTGCCATTGCTGCTTCCAATAATGACCCAATCCAAACACACACATTCACAGCCCCAACCAACCAACCAACCGTACGCACACACGCACGCAGTATATGTCACAGAGTTTGCACAAGACCCTAAGAGAGGCATCACTCAGTACACTGTTAAACTGTGTGGGAGGAGCCAGACACGGTGTGGGAGGGGCCAGACACAGTGTGGGAGGGGCCAGACACAGTGTGGGAGGGGCCACACAGTGTGGGAGGGGCCAGACATGGTTGCCGTCACGATAAGAGCTCTCAGATCAAAGCCCCTACGTTAAAAGCCCCTACGTTTTAGGCCCGATTTCATTATTGTTAGCACAGCTGTATTCAGCTATAACTATTCCAGTCACACCTGTTCTGTGACCTTATAAATGCTGTGTGAGAGCAGAATGCACATTTCCAACCAGCTGAGAGATAGCTGTTCCTTACAATCACCAACAAAAACTCTGGTCTGGCAGGGAGACGAATACAAAACAGAGAAAAATATGCAGAAGACATGTCCAGTTATCAGGTATTCAGTTCTTTTGTTGCAGTGGACATTATATCATATCCGCTGCACAGCAGCTGTTCAACTCGTTATTGGTGTATTTGGACAGCGTTAAAGCTGTTATTCCACTAACCTTTGCATAATTTATCATCCTTCATTACACTTATATTAGAAGAAAACCTGCTCCAGTGCGACATTAAATTAATAAACAGGTGCCATTTTACATTAGTAAATCAGTAAGTCCAGACATCCATAGATACAAAGTATTTACACAGTGCAAACATAAGGGTGACCGTTACAGAAACATACCACAACTCAAAAGACCTGCTGCAATGTGATTGGAAGGAAACTGAACCGGAATCCCAGATGCAAAAGCAGATGTCTTTATGGGTGGGGCCATATTTACCACTATGCTAAAATGACAGCACCAGTGGGAAGCCAGTACCTTTGCAAGCTGGCTAGAGAACACTGTTAATGGCATTAAACACAGGAGTGATCTCAGCCCCAATGTATTATGGGAAACCTTGTCATGTGACCTGCGACCTCATCCCGTCTCAGCACTGACAAATCCTCTCTGTGTCTTTCATCTAAACTCTTTAATATTACCAACTGCTGCTAACACCTCATTTCTGTCTGAAGTCTGAAAGAGAAAGGTACAAGTTAAAGGTTGCCATTTCCAGAGATTCTGTAAAAATAACTCTCAGATTTTATTACCAGGATGATAATGGTGTGAGCCCGCTGCTTTCCTTTCCCGGAGAAACAAACAGCGCAAGACTTACGAAACAAAATAACACACAGCGCTGCCAACAATGCCTTCCGACATGTAGAGCCAACTGCCAACACTTCTCATCCAATCACTGTGCGGGAGAATAAGTCTCATTATTTTACATTCAACAATAGAGTCTGTCTCTCATCACATTCCAAAAGGAAGGGGCAACGGCCCCGAATGGATATACCCAAACATATTTACTGCTGCTGTCAGTTATATGGAGCATATGCGTATATATGGGTAATATATTCCCTAATGATGCCATAGTAGATGTGTACATTCACTGCTGATGTCCGTTAAAGTATATGCGTATATAATGCGTTAAAGTATATGTGTATATAATGCGTTAAAGTATATGTGTATATAATGCGTTAAAGTATATGTGTATATAATGCGTTAAAGTATATGTGTATATAATGCGTTAAAGTATATGTGTATATAATGCGTTAAAGTATATGTGTATATAATGCGTTAAAGTATATGTGTATATAATGCGTTAAAGTATATGTGTATATAATGCGTTAAAGTATATGCGTATATAATGCGTTAAAGTATATGTGTATATAATGCGTTAAAGTATATGTGTATATAATGCGTTAAAGTATATGCGTATATAATGCGTTAAAGTATATGTGTATATAATGCGTTAAAGTATATGTGTATATAATGCGTTAAAGTATATGTGTATATAATGCGTTAAAGTATATGTGTATATAATGCGTTAAAGTATATGTGTATATAATGCGTTAAAGTGTATGTGTATATAATGCGTTAAAGTATATGTGTATATAATGCGTTAAAGTATATGCGTATATAATGCGTTAAAGTGTATGTGTATATAATGCGTTAAAGTATATGTGTATATAATGCGTTAAAGTATATGTGTATATAATGCGTTAAAGTATATGTGTATATAATGCGTTAAAGTGTATGTGTATATAATGCGTTAAAGTATATGTGTATATAATGCGTTAAAGTATATGCGTATATAATGCGTTAAAGTGTATGTGTATATAATGCGTTAAAGTATATGTGTATATAATGCGTTAAAGTATATGTGTATATAATGCGTTAAAGTATATGTGTATATAATGCGTTAAAGTATATGTGTATATAATGCGTTAAAGTATATGTGTATATAATGCGTTAAAGTATATGTGTATATAATGCGTTAAAGTATATGTGTATATAATGCGTTAAAGTATATGTGTATATAATGCGTTAAAGTATATGTGTATATAATGCGTTAAAGTATATGTGTATATAATGCGTTAAAGTATATGTGTATATAATGCGTTAAAGTATATGTGTATATAATGCGTTAAAGTATATGCGTATATAATGCGTTAAAGTATATGCGTATATAATGCGTTAAAGTATATGCGTATATAATGCGTTAAAGTATATGTGTATATAATGCGTTAAAGTATATGTGTATATAATGCGTTAAAGTATATGTGTATATAATGCGTTAAAGTATATGTGTATATAATGCGTTAAAGTATATGCGTATATAATGCGTTAAAGTATATGCGTATATAATGCGTTAAAGTATATGTGTATATAATGCGTTAAAGTATATGTGTATATAATGCGTTAAAGTATATGTGTATATAATGCGTTAAAGTATATGCGTATATAATGCGTTAAAGTATATGCGTATATAATGCGTTAAAGTATATGCGTATATAATGCGTTAAAGTATATGTGTATATAATGCGTTAAAGTATATGTGTATATAATGCGTTAAAGTATATGTGTATATAATGCGTTAAAGTATATGTGTATATAATGCGTTAAAGTATATGTGTATATAATGCGTTAAAGTATATGTGTATATAATGCGTTAAAGTATATGTGTATATAATGCGTTAAAGTATATGCGTATATAATGCGTTAAAGTATATGCGTATATAATGCGTTAAAGTATATGCGTATATAATGCGTTAAAGTATATGTGTATATAATGCGTTAAAGTATATGTGTATATAATGCGTTAAAGTATATGTGTATATAATGCGTTAAAGTATATGTGTATATAATGCGTTAAAGTATATGTGTATATAATGCGTTAAAGTATATGTGTATATAATGCGTTAAAGTATATGTGTATATAATGCGTTAAAGTATATGTGTATATAATGCGTTAAAGTATATGTGTATATAATGCGTTAAAGTATATGTGTATATAATGCGTTAAAGTATATGTGTATATAATGCGTTAAAGTATATGTGTATATAATGCGTTAAAGTATATGCGTATATAATGCGTTAAAGTATATGCGTATATAATGCGTTAAAGTATATGCGTATATAATGCGTTAAAGTATATGCGTATATAATGCGTTAAAGTATGTGTATATAATGCGTTAAAGTATATGTGTATATAATGCGTTAAAGTATATGTGTATATAATGCGTTAAAGTATATGTGTATATAATGCGTTAAAGTATATGTGTATATAATGCGTTAAAGTATATGTGTATATAATGCGTTAAAGTATATGTGTATATAATGCGTTAAAGTGTATGTGTATATAATGCGTTAAAGTATATGTGTATATAATGCGTTAAAGTATATGTGTATATAATGCGTTAAAGTATATGTGTATATAATGCGTTAAAGTATATGTGTATATAATGCGTTAAAGTATATGCGTATATAATGCGTTAAAGTATATGTGTATATAATGCGTTAAAGTATATGCGTATATAATGCGTTAAAGTATATGTGTATATAATGCGTTAAAGTATATGTGTATATAATGCGTTAAAGTATATGTGTATATAATGCGTTAAAGTATATGTGTATATAATGCGTTAAAGTATATGTGTATATAATGCGTTAAAGTATATGTGTATATAATGCGTTAAAGTATATGTGTATATAATGCGTTAAAGTATATGCGTATATAATGCGTTAAAGTATATGTGTATATAATGCGTTAAAGTATATGTGTATATAATGCGTTAAAGTGTATGTGTATATAATGCGTTAAAGTATATGTGTATATAATGCGTTAAAGTATATGTGTATATAATGCGTTAAAGTATATGTGTATATAATGCGTTAAAGTATATGTGTATATAATGCGTTAAAGTATATGTGTATATAATGCGTTAAAGTGTATGTGTATATAATGCGTTAAAGTGTATGTGTATATAATGCGTTAAAGTATATGTGTATATAATGCGTTAAAGTATATGCGTATATAATGCGTTAAAGTGTATGTGTATATAATGCGTTAAAGTGTATGTGTATATAATGCGTTAAAGTGTATGTGTATATAATGCGTTAAAGTATATGTGTATATAATGCGTTAAAGTGTATGTGTATATAATGCGTTAAAGTATATGTGTATATAATGCGTTAAAGTATATGTGTATATAATGCGTTAAAGTATATGTGTATATAATGCGTTAAAGTGTATGTGTATATAATGCGTTAAAGTGTATGTGTATATAATGCGTTAAAGTATATGTGTATATAATGCGTTAAAGTATATGTGTATATAATGCGTTAAAGTATATGTGTATATAATGCGTTAAAGTATATGTGTATATAATGCGTTAAAGTATATGTGTATATAATGCGTTAAAGTATATGTGTATATAATGCGTTAAAGTATATGCGTATATAATGCGTTAAAGTATATGCGTATATAATGCGTTAAAGTATATGTGTATATAATGCGTTAAAGTATATGTGTATATAATGCGTTAAAGTATATGTGTATATAATGCGTTAAAGTATATGCGTATATAATGCGTTAAAGTATATGCGTATATAATGCGTTAAAGTATATGTGTATATAATGCGTTAAAGTATATGTGTATATAATGCGTTAAAGTATATGTGTATATAATGCGTTAAAGTATATGTGTATATAATGCGTTAAAGTATATGTGTATATAATGCGTTAAAGTATATGTGTATATAATGCGTTAAAGTATATGTGTATATAATGCGTTAAAGTGTATGTGTATATAATGCGTTAAAGTGTATGTGTATATAATGCGTTAAAGTATATGTGTATATAATGCGTTAAAGTATATGTGTATATAATGCGTTAAAGTATATGTGTATATAATGCGTTAAAGTATATGTGTATATAATGCGTTAAAGTTGCTGTTATGAAAGAGGAGGAACAATCTGTGCAAAAGCAAAGATGTGAGTATATCTCAATGATAGCAGGAGGGAAACAGGGAAATGTGAGGGGAAAAAGGGTTTTATCAGCACAGAGAGAGAGCGGCACAGAGAGAGCGGCACAGAGAGAGCGGCACAGAGAGAGCGGCACAGAGAGAGCGGCACAGAGAGAGCGGCACAGAGAGAGAGAGCGGCACAGAGAGAGCAGCAGAGAGAGCGGCACAGAGAGAGAGCGGCACAGAGAGAGCAGCACAGAGAGCGGCACAGAGAGAGCGGCACAGAGAGAGTGGCACAGAGAGAGTGGCACAGAGAGAGCGGCACAGAGAGAGCAGCACAGAGAGAGCGGCACAGAGAGAGCGGCACAGAGAGAGCGGCATAGAGAGAGCAGCACAGAGAGAGCAGCACAGAGAGAGCGGCATAGAGAGAGCGGCACAGAGAGAGCGGCACAGAGAGAGCGGCATAGAGAGAGCGGCACAGAGAGAGCGGCACAGAGAGAGCGGCACAGAGAGAGCGGCACAGAGAGAGCGGCACAGAGAGAGCGGCACAGAGAGAGCGGCATAGAGAGAGCAGCACAGAGAGAGCAGCACAGAGAGAGCAGCACAGAGAGCGCGGCAGAGAGAGGGCGGCACAGAGAGAGCGGCACAGAGAGAGCGGCACAGAGAGAGCGGCATAGAGAGAGCGGCACAGAGAGAGCGGCACAGAGAGAGCGGCACAGAGAGAGCGGCACAGAGAGAGCGGCACAGAGAGAGCGGCACAGAGAGAGCGGCACAGAGAGAGCGGCACAGAGAGAGCGGCACAGAGAGAGCGGCATAGAGAGAGCAGCACAGAGAGAGCAGCACAGAGAGAGCGGCATAGAGAGAGCAGCACAGAGAGAGCGGCACAGAGAGAGCGGCATAGAGAGAGCGGCACAGAGAGAGCGGCACAGAGAGAGCGGCACAGAGAGAGCGGCACAGAGAGAGCGGCATAGAGAGAGCAGCACAGAGAGAGCAGCACAGAGAGAGCAGCACAGAGAGCGCGGCAGAGAGAGGGCGGCACAGAGAGAGCGGCACAGAGAGAGCGGCACAGAGAGAGCGGCATAGAGAGAGCGGCACAGAGAGAGCAGCAGAGAGAGCAGCACAGAGAGAGCGGCACAGAGAGAGAGAGCGGCACAGAGAGAGCGGCACAGAGAGAGCAGCACAGAGAGAGCGGCACAGAGAGAGCGGCATAGAGAGAGCGGCACAGAGAGAGCGGCACAGAGAGAGCGGCACAGAGAGGGCGGCACAGAGAGAGCGGCACAGAGAGAGCGGCATAGAGAGAGCGGCACTACAGTGGACAGGCTTTTCAAAGTCTATTTTAACATAGTCAAAAACATTTGTGATCTTCAAAAAATATCAGAGCAGATTCCTTGCACCTTTGCCTAAATTTTGATGCTCCATCTTGTTACATTTTATAGATTTTTCTAGTTTTGATACAGTGAGGGTCAAAATGGCAGGTGGAGGTGGAAATATACAAACTCCCTCTGGTGTAGCTGTGATAATCTTCTATTCATAGAGAACAGAGCATGTTAAAAATATATATTCTTATTCGGGATGATGCAAGGAGCAGAATTAGTTATATTTGTAACAAAAAATTGCCGTAGTTCTAGTATTGTGTATGAAAAACCTTCTGCCCACGGAAGTGGACGTCATGCATTAAGAGTTGTAATCTGCACGTGTGGTCTATGTTTTCAAGAGGCCATTTGGGGCACATTTCTGTGACCTAGGCGGGTGAAACACATGCGGAGTTTGATGTGAAAAAAATATTGCTCTGTTTTGTAATAATTCATGCATGAAAGGGTTCAAATACAGGGTAAACTGAATGAGAATTAAAATACAGGGTAAACTGAATGAGAATTAAAATAAATAGGAAACTGAATGAGAATTAAAACACAGTGAATTCTGAGGGAAACTATAACACACTACAGTTTTTTTTCGTCTTTAGGAGAGAGAAAGTAGGATGTCGAGCAGAGTGCAAACAAACAGCCGTTTAATCTCAGAGCGAGCGGGACTTGTGTGACGTAGCACACCGTGAAGAACTCCAGCAAAATAACTCAATTTAAATGCGCCATCATTTGATGTTTCCTTTTCTTTCTAGTTTCTTTTGTCTTTGCAATGTGGCCTTTGAAGCCGACAGCCTGAAAATGCTTTTGGGAAGAAGCCAGGTTATTTATTCTTACGGTCCAAACACAAAGCAGCATTGCTTTTTCCATCTGGCCCACATCGGCACCGATTATTCATTTTACAGAGCTGGACTCTCGTCAACAGATTAGCAGTTAACTGGCAATCAACGCTGAGGACACACAGGAACCAAAGGAGTACCGCGGTGCGATTTCTGAAGTTTGAGGTTAAAATCAGAGCAGCCGCAGAACTGTCTGTAGAAAGTGGAAATATCTTATCAGGGTTTTATGGTGGTGACGCAACAGACACATCTCTTATTAGTTTATTAATAGGAATTAAAGCTTCATCTATGTGAACTTCCATAACATGCAGAATGTTTCTTTGAAAGTCTGAAACCAGATCAGTGATATAACAGCACATAGAGCTGAATACAGCAGATATAACAGCACATAGAGCTGAATACAGCAGCTATAACAGCACACAGAGCTGAATACAGCAGCTATAACAGCACATAGAGCTGAATACAGCAGATATAACAGCACATAGAGCTGAATACAGCAGATATAACAGCACATAGAGCTGAATACAGCAGCTATAACAGCACATAGAGCTGAATACAGCAGATATAACAGCACATAGGGCTGAATACAGCAGATATAACAGCACATAGGGCTGAATACAGCAGATATAACAGCACATAGGACTGAATACAGCAGCTATAACAGCACATAGGGCTGAATACAGCAGCTATAACAGCACATAGACCTGAATACAGCAGATATAACAGCACATAGAGCTGAATACAGCAGCTATAACAGCACATAGAGCTGAAAATAGTAGATATAACAGCACATAGGGCTGAATACAGCAGCTATAACAGCACATAGAGCTGAAAACAGTAGATATAACAGCACATAGAGCTGAATACAGCAGCTATAACAGCACAGAGCTGAAAACAGTAGATATAACAGCACATAGAGCTGAATACAGCAGATATAACAGCACATAGAGCTGAATACAGCAGCTATAACAGCACATAGAGCTGAATACAGCAGCTATAACAGCACATAGAGCTGAAAACAGCAGATATAACAGCACAGAGCTGAATACAGCAGATATAACAGCACATAGAGCTGAATACAGCAGATATAACAGCACATAGAGCTGAATACAGCAGCTATAACAGCACATAGAGCTGAAAACAGCAGCTATAACAGCACATAGAGCTGAATACAGCAGCTATAACAGCACATAGAGCTGAATACAGCAGATATAACAGCACATAGAGCTGAATACAGCAGCTATAACAGCACAAAAACAGGAAAACAGGCACCTTTTGTTGTTAATGAGAAACGCATCTCCTGACACTCAGTGTGGATTAGCAAAAAAAGATTAAAGCAGAATATGTACAAAAGAGGAAATGCAAAGTGTTTGATGTGTTCAAAACAGAGAAAGATCTACGGAAGGATCTCTGGTTTCAGCATCATTAACGCGTCTGATATCAGCAGCACAGCAGCTTTCCAAAATACCACAGAACTGAGAGACCCTGAGATTCCAGTTCCCCGTCCCTTCTTAATCAAGTAGTGTCCAATAATACAGAACCCTTGGCTATCGACACTTCCTTTTCAGGGGCCAGCGGTAGTGCCCCATCCGGCCACTAAAAAAGGAAGTGTATTTCATGTGGGTGGACGTCCACAGTGAGGCTGGAATAGAGTTAAGAGTTTATGAATCATTCTGTGGATCTGCAGAACTGCAGTCAGATATCCAAACGCAAAGGCCTACGCTAACGCACGCCATTCTGAAGCCATAAAGATAAGGCGTGTGCTATACCTTTAAGAGATGTGCTTCAGTAGTTCCGTCACACAAGTATTTTCTGGTCTCTCACCATCTCAATTACTGTGCGCTTGGATGTTGTTGAAACGTAACAAACACGTTCGTCTCCAGCGTTTGTCGGAATGTTACTGTTCTTCAGGAACATTAGCTCAAAAGTCAAAGATGCTTCTAAAATGTTTTTTATTTTTTTATTTACTTAGGTGATGGTGTGTGGGATTATATGAGCTGAACACCTTTTCCCCTCTCAGGTCATGAGGTCACGGGCGAAAATGGCTCAGACTGACAGCCCTCTTATCTGTTTCTTAATTTACACCAAACGCTGAAAAAAATTTCACCCAAAATGCTGCTGACCGCTCCCCTCAACGGCGTATATATTTCCAGGTCAAGGGTCAAAGGTCAAAGGTCTCTAACGGCTCCTCGAAGGGTTTCTGATTTCCAGTGTCCAGCTCGGCCACCTGTGCAAAACTGTTCTCTCCAGCGTCCCCAGGACCCGGGTTAAATGTCAAACACCAGGGTCACATCAGTTCCTCGTTAAGTTTGTGATGAGAAATGTGATCTTGTTTGTGCTCAAACTCTTGCCAGCCATCTAGGACTCATGTTCATACTGCATGTGACCTTCACACTACAGTCATTATTCTGTTCTATACTTTTTACATAGGCTCTGACACATCAGCGCCAACAACAACAGCAGCAGCTACGACTATTAGAAATATACTCTTACACCAGTACACTGTCACACAATGATGTTTGTACAGCGGTTCTAGATGACTCTTTCTCAGGATTTGTGCCCTGGTAATGTCTCTCTCACAGGGCTGTGTGTATTGGTAATGGCTGTGTGTATTGGTAATGGCTGTGTGTATTGGTAATGGCTGTGTGTATTGGTAATGGATGTGTGTATTGATAATGGCTGTGTGTATTGATAATGGCTGTGTGTATTGATAATGGCTGTGTGTATTGATAATGGCTGTGTGTATTAGTAGTACTAGTAATGGTTGTGTGTATTAGTAGTATTGGTAATGGCTGTGTGTGTTGGTAGTATAGGTATTGGCAGTGTGCACTGACCTCACAGAGCTTGTGCACAGGTGTAGTAGGCGTGGCTCACCTGGCTGGCACGGTCGGCTTCACGGATGATCTGCCTCCTCTCATCCTCCCAGTGAGCCTGGGAATCCTGCAGCTGTCTGTCTGCATCCTGCCTCTGCTGCCGACCCTCCTGTACGCTGACCTGCAGCTCTGCCATGGTCTGCAACCACGAAAGCACACACACACACACGCACACACGCGCACACACGCACACGCGCACACACGCACACGCACACACGCACACACATAGCATCAAATACAATATACACTCTATTGGAGCTTCAAATTCAACACACTATTTCTTTCTGAACGCATTGTTTTTACTTTGTGCTAAAATAGATCATTGCAATCACTTTCATCAAAATGTGAAAACGGAATTACACTCTCTTAAATTCACAAACTTAAGTGTGAAAATGAGTGACATAAATGATTCAATAAATAACTGAACTTCCTGAAGCGTCCCAGGAGTGTAGAAGTGGCTGTGGTTGCCTGGGGAACAGTGTAAAGGTGACAGGTGAGCGTCAGGTATAAAAAAAAATATATATATAATTTTTTTTTTAATAAATAAAAAACCCACAACAAAGAAACAAAAACGCAAACTAAAAGTTAAACATGTTCACTTGCCGAACTCCCTCTCTGATTTAGAGTTCAGCTCTCTCAGAAAGAGCTGTCAGAGAATGTCACCAAGATTTTAAAAAACAACAGATCACTCCTGCTTTCCGCTCTTCGCCGCTGTCTGTTCGGAGATGACAGTGAGCTCTCTCGGAGCTACCGAGCACATCTTCGCCGGTGAACTCACGCCACAAGCCCAGATGAAAAGCGGTGGCTTTGAAACAAGCGTTTAACTAAACAAAGCATAAACTCCGGAGGAACTGTCTCGACTGGGACACGCACGCTCGCTCACCGCGTGGGAGAAAGCTCGCTTGGCCACAGGTATTATAACAGCATACCTCTCGCAGGGATTTAAACAGGGCGTACTGCTCATTTTAGAGGGACGCACCATGAAAGCAGCATCGTGCTCAATAAATTGTCCTGTGCGTTGGAAGAGCTACGATAGTTGAGCCATGCCTTACACCAGGGGTCCCCAACCCTGTTCCTGGAGATCTACAGTCCTTAAAAGTTTTCACTCCAACCCTAATAAAGCCCTCCTCATTCAACAGCTAGAGATCTACCCTCCTGTAGGTTTTCACTCCAACCCTAATAAAGCCCTCCTCATTCAACAGCTAGAGATCTACCCTCCTGTAGGTTTTCACTCCAACCCTAATAAAGCGCTCCTCATTCAACAGGTAGAGATCTACCCTCCTGTAGGTTTTCACTCCAACCCTAATAAAGTGCTCCTCATTCAACAGGTAGAGATCTACCCTCCTGTAGGTTTTCACTCCAACCCTAATAAAGCACACCTCATTCAACAGCTAGAGATCTACCCTCCTGTAGGCTTTCACTCCAACCCTAACAAAGCCCTCCTCATTCAACAGCTAGAGATCTACCGTCCTGTAGGCTTTCACTCCAACCCTAATAAAGCACACCTCATTCAACAGCTAGAGACCTACCCTCCTGTAGGTTTTCACTCCAACCCTAATAAAGCCCTCCTCATTCAACAGCTAGAGATCTACCCTCCTGTAGGCTTTCACTCCAACCCTAACAAAGCCCTCCTCACTCAACAGCTAGAGATCTACCCTCCTGTAGGTTTTCACTCCAACCCTAATAAAGCGCTCCTCACTCAACAGCTAGAGATCTACCGTCCTGTAGGTTTTCACTCCAACCCTAATAAAGCACGCCTCACTCAACAGCTAGAGATCTACCCTCCTGTAGGCTTTCACTCCAACCCTAACAAAGCCCTCCTCATTCAACAGCTAGAGATCTACCGTCCTGTAGGCTTTCACTCCAACCCTAATAAAGCACACCTCATTCAACAGCTAGAGATCTACCCTCCTGTAGGTTTTCACTCCAACCCTAATAAAGCCCTCCTCATTCAACAGCTAGAGATCTACCGTCCTGTAGGTTTTCACTCCAACCCTAATAAAGCACTCCTCATTCAACAGCTAGAGATCTACCGTCCTGTAGGTTTTCACTCCAACCCTAATAAAGCACTCCTCATTCAACAGGTAAAGATCTCACTGAGCTGCTAATGAGTAGAATCAGGTGCCAAATTAGAGTTGAAATGAAAACCTACAGGTTCTCCAGGAACAGGGTTGGGGACCACTGCCTTACACAGTATACTTGCAAGGCGGGGCATAGCAGGGCGGGGCATAGCAGGGCGGGGCATAGCAAGGCGGGGCATAGCAGGGCGGGGCATAGCAGGGCGGGGCATAGCAGGGCAGGGCATAGCAGGGCGGGGCATAGCAAGGCGGTGCATAGCAGGGCGGGGCATAGCAGGGCGGTGCATATCAGGGCAGGGCATAGCAGGGCGGGGCATAGCAAGGCGGGGCATAGCAGGGCAGGGCATAGCAGGGCGGGGCATAGCAGGGCGGGGCATAGCAGGGCGGTGCATAGCAGGGCGGGGCATAGCAGGGCGGGGCATAGCAGGGCGGTGCATAGCAAGGCGGGGCATAGCAAGGCGGGGCATAGCAGGGCGGGGCATAGCAGGGCGGGGCATAGCAGGGCGGGGCATAGCAGGGCGGGGCATAGCAGGGCGGGGCATAGCAGGGCGGTGCATAGCAGGGCGGGGCATAGCAAGGTGGGGCATAGCAGGGCGGTGCATAGCAGGGCGGGGCATAGCAAGGTGGGGCATAGCAGGGCGGGGCATAGCAGGGCGGTGCATAGCAGGGCGGGGCATAGCAGGGCGGGGCATAGCAGGGCGGGGCATAGCAGGGCGGGGCATAGCAGGGCGGGGCATACTTGCCAACCCTCCCGATTTTCCCGGGAGACTCCCGATTTTCAATGTCCTCTCCCGATAATCTCCCGGAGTCAACAATCTCCCGCAGTTCTCCCGATTTCGGACAATATCGTGTTTAAATTTTTTAAATTTATTTATTTATTTATTTTTTTGAAATCTGACGCGTGTATCTACGTGGATGGTTAACGGGGAACGGGGATTTACTTTTAACGCAGACGCACACCCGCGGTACATACGTTAAATAAACCGTTAAATAGAGTGTCTTAAAAAATAAATAAAAAAGATGATTGCAACCCCCCCCCCCCCAACAATTCCAATCGAGGTCCGCAAAAATTCTTGATAGCACCCCAACCCCCCCCCCCGTCAACAATTACAATCGAGGTCCGCGAAAATTCTTGATAGCACCCCCCATTCCCCCCCGTCAACAATTTTAAAAAAATTCTCCCTATTTCTGAGGGCTCAAGGTTGGCAAGTATGGGGCGGGGCATAGCAAGGTTGGGCATAGCAGGGCGGGGCATAGCAAGGCGGGGCATAGCAAGGCGGGGCATAGCAAGGCGGGGCATAGCAGGGCGGGGCATAGCAGGGCAGGGCATAGCAGGGCATAGCAGGGCTGTGCATAGCAGGGCGGGGCATAGCAAGGCGGGGCATAGCAGGGCGGGGCATAGCAGGGCGGGGCATAGCAAGGTTGGGCATAGCAGGGCGGGGCATAGCAGGGCGGTGCATAGCAGGGTGGTGCATAGCAGGGCGGTGCATAGTTGCCCATAGTCTCACCAAAAAAGGGAGATTTTCCGGTTGGTAGGACTGTTCTCGGCAGGAATGCCCAGTCCGCCTACATCTCCTTGTTGCCAAGTTACAACAAAAACACTTTGGCCCATATGTTTCAGACAAACTAAACAAACACTGTTCCATAGCAATGTTAGCCCAAATCTCCCTCAGCACTAATTCTCATTCCCCTTGGCCCAGTGTTTTTCACTTATATATATATATATATTATAGTCTTAAATAAACCTGCTCATGGACACAGGTTTTTATTGGCTGATATTTAAGGCGGATGCGTTTAGGCGTCCCCGGGAAAGAAAAGGCGGATGAAGAGGGCTTACGTTAGGATCTGTGATGATGTAGCAGGCAGATGAACAGCGTGAGGATACCGATGTGAAGAAGGACAGTAAAATATCCAACATTTGGGCCTTTGTTGTGTGGCCATATGAAGTTGTATCCCAACTCTGTGTGCTTACATGAGGTCAGAAAGCGCAGAATTTAACATCTGCAATGACAGACATTCTGTGGCTGTAGTGGTTGTTTCTGTTGGACACCCTGAAAAACACCAAATTTACTGCCAACCCTGTCATTCCTATCCATCTGTGTGTGTGTCTGTCTGTGTGTGTGTGTGTGTGTGTGTCTGTCTGTCTGTGTGTGTGTGTGTGTGTGGTTGTCTTTGTATGTGCGCGTGTATGTGTGTTCACATTTTAATAAGGCTGAATGTTGAAACTTACCTGAGAGGCCCTGGAGAGTTTCTGGCTGCACTCCTTTTCAATCTGCTTTATCTTAGTGTTACTCTGAGAGAGAGAGAGAGAGAGAGAGAGAGAGAGAGAGAGAGGAAGAGAGAGAGTGAGTGAGTGAGTGAGTGAAGGGGAACGCCAAACGCCATTCCGCGCCCGAGTCCCGCATGCCTATCACTGCAGGAGTGGGCGTGTTGCCAGGCCCTGCGCCCCTCGCAGGGGTCTGCGTTTGATTGGCTGCCAAGTGCCAACTATTCATCACTCAGAGTAAAGGGAGAACCCCAGGCTGTGCTCACAGCCAATAAAAACACAGGACTGATGAGAGAGAAGGAGCAGTGTGTGTGTGTGTGTGTGTGTGTGTGTGTGTAAAAGGGATGAACAATTAGAATGTTTTTTTTCTTAATAATCACAGTTTGATAATTGCTAAAATTCGCCAAACGATCAAGCCTGTTACAATCGAGTAAACAGCTTGCCAAACTGAGTTTGTGAAGAAAAGATTGTACTTGTAAGTAAAAGGTTAGAACAAATTATGATTGAACACAGGCCTTAATCTTTGTTAGGGAACAAGAAACTCATTCTTTGCTATAAAATAGTTACCAACTGGGACGTCCTGTGGTTAAGAAGCAGAACGAGAGAGCAGGACACAGCTGAGAATCTGGGGGGGTGGGGGGGTGTGTCAATGGAATCTGGGGCCAAACTGGGGCCAAACCCCCCACTACCCACGACCACCATGTTCTGCTTTTCTGCCTTCAAAACAGACGCCAAGAACATCTTTTCACCTTTTTGATAAAACGCAAAAAGGCGCCACTAAAATGACCAGTTTTGTTGCCATAGAAACTGTTCCTTTTCACCCCATCTTCATTGGGGGGGGGGGTTGTTCCGGATCACGGGTGCTTTGCGAACACAAATTTCAACATTCAAAAGAGAAAAAAAGGCTGAGATCCAGTATATACGATTTTAATAATCTTCCTGTAGGAAGAGGTTACCTTTGGAAATATAAGCCAATGTGTGTTGAACTTTGTTTCTGATGAAACGCAGACGGAAAAACGTGCGGATCGCTTCATTCACCCACCGACAGCAGGCCTGTGGCCTGACCGCAGTGGAGAGTAGCTTCACCAATCCCAACACTGGGTGGAGCTACCAGGTGCCAATCACAAGCAATGAACAAACTCAAGCCTCCTGGCTGTTCCCATCCTCAGAACAGCAAACATGGCGAAACATCAACTCTATATGCTGTTCGATCACATCAGAGAATCAGAAACACAGACAACTGTGCACACCCAGACTGAGGCCGAGCCCAGTTTGAATCTTATTGGCTGAGGCCGAGCCCAGTTTAAATCTTATTGGCTAAGGCCGGGCTCAGTTTAAATCTTATTGGCTGAGGCGCTGGGCTCAGTTTAAATTAGATTGGCTAAGGCCGGGCCAAGTTTAAATGTGATTGGCTGAGGCTGGGCCCTTTTTAAATGTGATTGGCTGAAACCGGGCACAGTTTAAATCTGATTGGCCCATTAGGCCACTCCTCCCTTGTTCAGCCACTCAGGCGATTGGAAAACTCCTTTGATCTTCTTCTCTTTTTTTTCTGCAAGTGCTCTGTTCCCCACAATCCATGACCAAAAATAAAGTGATTTAGAGCATCTCTGCCAGGCAGAAATTAATAAATTAACCCAAGCGGTGAACCAACAGCCTTCTGGGAAATCATTATTCTGACACTTTACTTAGCACAGTCTAACACACTTTACTCACCCATAAGACAGCAACACAGGCGCAGTTCCCCTCCGAAACACATGGTGTCACCACTACTTCCTGTCGCACCGCAGTCCACAGCTAAGCTAGCATAGAGTGGAGTCAGAGGAAGACCTTTCATATGCGCCTTTCACACGCAATCTGCGGTGCCCTAATTGACCGGTGGGGGTCACTAGAGAGCAATGAAATGCTGACCAATTCAGCCTATGTGCGTCGTCCAATGGAGCTACCCAGTCAGTGGGCACTGGCATGGGCCGGATTCGGTCCAAGGCCCTGAGGCTCATCCATGCGCCACAGCGTGGAGCCTTAAGTGAATGAGCTATGCAGCAGCTCCAGTTCATTGCTTTATTACCTGGAATTAGGTGATAGCGCGCGCTGCTAATGAGCTAGCGCTTCAAAAGCTGTGGTTTCTGCAAGTGTGAGTTGCTGAAAACACAGAGTCCGTTTCTGCAGAGATTAGGTTTCCATCTTCATGCCATTCCAGGTGATTAACATAACAGTCAGATTGTCTGCTGTACCAGTGCCATGACTAACAACATGTGGTTTGTTTTTCTTTCAGGTAAGGAATTCCAGCACAAATGAGACCACAGAATGCTACACCTCACGCATGTGTTCTCATCACAAATATTTATTTTAATTTAGCAATGCTAAATATTTCCCTACATGAACAGAAGAGGTTGAACATTGGCCCAAGTATGCCAAAGATGCCTTTTCACTTTAATAATCAAGAACAATATTTACATAAATACATCCATACTTATCATAGCACATCTACAGTGCCAGCATTTTATGGAAATTAGCTAGATAGATAAGTAACAAACTTTAAAAGTAACTCATATTGTCATGATAGTCCTCACTGCAGACCTGGATTACTGCCACTCTTGGCATAATCATCATTTCTAGTGGTCTTCGATAGGTGGTCCAGACAAACTGTTTCATTAGCCATTAAAACCTCCATTGGCCATTGCACAACCTGTACACTTGGACTTGCAGTGCAGTAATTGGTAGGTGGAACAGTAAGGCAGATTGCACTGTAGTGATTGGTGGGCAGGGCAGTAAGGCAGATTGTAGCTTTGTGATTGGTGGGCGGAGCAGTAAGGCAGATTGCAGGGCAGTGATTGGTGGGTTGAGCAGTAAAGCCGATTGCAGGGCAGTGATTGGTGGGTTGAGCAGTAAGGCAGATTGCAGGGCAGTGATTGGTGGGTTGAGCAGTAAGGCAGATTGCAGGGCAGTGATTGGTGGGTTGAGCAGAAAGGCAGATTGCAGGGCAGTGATTGGTGGCTTGAGCAGAAAGGCAGATTGCAGGGCAGTGATTGGTGGGTTGAGCAGTAAGGCAGATTGCAGGGCAGTGATTGGTGGGTTGAGCAGAAAGGCAGATTGCAGGGCAGTGATTGGTGGCTTGAGCAGTAAGGCAGATTGCAGGGCAGTGATTGGTGGCTTGAGCAGAAAGGCAGATTGCAGGGCAGTGATTGGTGGGTTGAGCAGTAAGGCAGATTGCAGGGCAGTGATTGGTGGGTTGAGCAGAAAGGCAGATTGCAGGGCAGTGATTGGTGGCTTGAGCAGAAAGGCAGATTGCAGGGCAGTGATTGGCGGGAAGGGCAGTAAGGCAGATTGTAGCTCTGTGATTGGTGGCAGATTGTAGCTCTGTGATTGGTGGGCGGGGCAATAAGGCAGATTTATGTGATTGGTTGGTGGAGTGATGACGAGGTATGGAAGGCAGGAATGGCGGCCAGATATGGAGTAGATGTGGATGGATCACTGCAAGGGTTATTTCTCCTGACTCATTTTCCCATAGAACTCTATGGGGAAAAAAGTCAGGAGAAACAACCCTTAAAGGGATCCATCCACATCTACTCCATATCTGGCCGCAGAGTGATGGTTTGGGGCTTGTTTGATACCTTAGACCCTTGATGACGTACAGCCATTTCGCCAGTCATGTGTTCCATACTGTACCAGCATAATTTCCAGCTGAATCTAGTCTCACCCCCCAATTCCCATAGAGATCCATTCAAATGCAGAGAGCTTATAGTATCGCTTGTAACAGTACCTGGAAATAAGATATCGAGAGTCTTTTGATGTTGATGGGTCACAGACTTCAGGAAGTAACAGCATGCAAAGGATATGCAACCAAATATTAAATATGATACTTTAAAAATATGTTAAAGCAAAGGGTATGAATACTTATGTAAATGAGAAATTTCAGTTTTCGATTTTTAATATATTTGCAAAATTTTCTAAAAACATGTTTTCACTTTGTCATTATGGGCTATTTTATGTAGAATTTTGAGACAAAAAATGAACTCAATCTATTGTAGAATATGTCTGTAATGTAATAAAACGTGGAGAACGTGAAAGGGGTGGGCAGACATTCCGGCTTGACTGTATATATATATATATATATATATTTAATATCAGTACAGGAGACAGACACAAAGGCTTCCCGAGCCCTGTGCACAAATGCAAGGTCGCTTCCGCAGAGCATTGTTCCGGAAGCTTCTGATCTGTGGCAGGTCAGGCTGTGCTCCCCCTCACACCGCGATGGGCCCAGTACACACGCGTGTGCCTGGACTTCACAAAGCCCCGCCCCGCCCCCCCCAACCCCCAACCCTCCACCCTCTCTTTGCCGTCGTTCCCCTTGCTTTCTGAAAATGAAGGGAAAAAAACACCCGCGCCGGTACTGTACGCCTTGTTTCCATGGCGATTTTGGCACAGCGGGGGCATTGGAGGTCGGCCGTCGAGCCTAAGCGCGGTGAGAACAAACAGAGCGTGCTCAGGGGAGTAGCACCTCCCCCCGTCTCCCCCTTTCTGGCGTTTGGGGGGGGCGCAGACTGAAGCGTTTTACGGCTTTAAAGCTCTTCCTCCCCTGACCCCCCCCCGCCCCCCCCCGGGTGGCGTAAACGAGACACACTCCCGCTGGAGTGCTGCTTTCTGCAGAGACCCCTTCTGTTTGATCCCCGATCCCCAGGGACAGTGTGTAATACACAGTGCGCTGCAGAGTGTGTAGTACACAGTGCGCTGCAGTGTGTAGTACACAGTGCGCTGCAGAGTGTGTAGTGCAGAGTGTGTAGTACACAGTGCGCTGCAGAGTGTGTAGTACACAGTGCGCTGCAGAGTGTGTAGTACA
The DNA here is from genome assembly GCA_022702515.1 of Ilyophis sp. 1 JC-2022. Lineage (NCBI taxonomy): Eukaryota > Metazoa > Chordata > Actinopteri > Anguilliformes > Synaphobranchidae > Ilyophis > Ilyophis sp. 1 JC-2022. The sequence goes on along the minus strand of CM040394.1, from coordinate 111,109,255 downwards.
CAGTGCGCTGCAGAGTGTGTAGTACACAGTGCGCTGCAGAGTGTGTAGTACACAGTGCGCTGCAGAGTGTGTAGTACACAGTGCGCTGCAGAGTGCGTAGTACACAGTGCGCTGCAGAGTGCATAGTTCAGAGTGCACAGACAGATCTTTTTTGGGTGGAGTGTGAGGGCACAGTTCAGAATGTAAGCAGAACAGCGTGAGTTTTGGGAAGTCCTTGTCTTTGACTGGTTGGCCTTATTTCTGGGTGTATTCCCGGCGAGGCTCTCAGGTGAACGCAGCTCTCAGGTGAACGCAGCTCTCAGGTGAACGCAGCTCACAGGTGAACGCAGCTCACAGGTGAACGCAGCTCTCAGGTGAACGCAGCTCACAGGTGAACGCAGCTCTCAGGTGAACGCAGCTCCCAGGTGAACGCAGCTCCCAGGTGAACGCAGCTCTCAGGTGAACGCAGCTCTCAGGTGAACGCAGCTCCCAGGTGAACGCAGCTCACAGGTGTGACTGAAATGGCATCTCTGCCTCACCAAGGGTTACAGCCGTAGAACATTCTAATTCACAGTCGGCTCTAAACCCATGAATCCTTCACAGGCCTCATAACGTCTCATAACGTGACAGACAGTGCAGATAAAGCCTGTTTATAAAGGTCGGCCATCTTAGCATTTCAGAGAGAGGAACTCCCCAGACATGGGTAAATGTATGCTATTCTATTTATATCATGCTGCATCTTTTCTAGTTTTTGTTGTTTATTTTGGGTAGTGCATCAGGGAGAATCCCCGCGGGCATGTGTTTGTGTGCTTGGAGGTGTGTGTGCGTGCGAGTGCGAGTGTGAGTGTGTGTGTGTGTGTGTGTGTGTGTGTGCGTGCGTGTGTATGTGTGTGTATACGTGTGCGTGCGTGCGCATTAGTACGTGTTCATGTGCATGTAAATAAAGAAGAAGTGCAGTAGGCGCTGAATGCCGAATCAGCAGCGATTTCATCACTTCCTCCGGCCCAGGCAGACTCCTCCTCCTCCTGCAACCCTTACTCTACGGTCACACTGCCCTAACCCTAACACTAACTAATACACGTGTTTAAACAAAGGGACCCCTTACTCTACGGTCACACTGCCCTAACACTAACCCTAACACTAACTACCACACGTGATTAAACAAAGGGATGCGTGCATTTATTCTATTAATTTCTTAACACGTTGAAAGACACGATCTCACAGAATCAGAAAGAAAATGTATTTACAGAACTATGCATGCATGTGGGGGGGGAGAATGGATGAGCTGACAGAGCGCTTTTCTTGAATGGCATTACAGAGCATGATAATTCTCCTGAGCCTTTCCAACCACTATGGGCAGGCCAAACCAAAAACCAAACCAAACCAAACTAGCCTAGACGCTACCCTGGCACTCAGCCCTGCCAAACCAAAGCAAACCAAACCAGCCCAAACGCTACCTTAAGAATATGGATTTATATATTTGTTTGTTCTGATGCAAAGACACTCACAAACCTGTCAAGAAAAAATTCCCAAAACCATAAAATACACAATACTGGCTACAGGTCTGTACTCCCACTGGCTACAGGTCTGTACTCCCACTGGCTACAGGTCTGTACTCCCACTGGCTACAGGTCTGTACTCCCACTGGCTACAGGTCTGTACTCCCACTGGCTACAGGTCTGTACTCCCACTGGCTACAGGTCTGTACTCCCACTGGCTACAGGTCTGTACTCCCACTGGCTACAGGTCTGTACTCCCATTGGCTACAGGTCTGTACTCCCATTGGCTACAGGTCTGTACTCCCATTGGCTACAGGTCTGTACTCCCAGTGGCTACAGGTCTGTACTCCCACTGGCTACAGGTCTTTACTCCCATTGGCTACAGGTCTGTACTCCCATTGGCTACAGGTCTGTACTCCCATTGGCTACAGGTCTGTACTCCCATTGGCTACAGGTCTGTACTCCCATTGGCTACAAGTCTGTACTCCCATTGGCTACAGGTCTGTACTCCCATTGGCTACAGGTCTGTATTCACACATTGTTAAATGTCTGTACTCACCCACCTTTGACACAGTAAAACAGTATCACCCCAATGATTTAAAACTATGACATAACTATGTAACATTCCCTAACCCACCTTTTCCAGGGCCTGTTCCTTATCGGCAGCGTGAGTCCTCTCCAGGTCCTGCTTAAGCCGGTCCATCTCGGCGCGGAGCCGGCCCAGCGTGGCCTCCTGCTCCTGGGCAGCTCGCTGCCTCTCCTCCTCCCTCAGAACGCCCAGCTCCATCAGCTGCTGCTTCCGCTGGCCGTGGGCCTGGAGCAGATCCTCCCGCAGGCCGTGCACCTGAGCCTCCAGCTGGGCTATGGTCTGCAGCAGGGGGAGGGGTGGATAACAACGCCTGGTATTAGCATTGTGACATCAGCAGCAGAGATGGGATTACTCCCATTGTGACATCACAGGAATGTACACAATTACTTCCATTGTTACATCAGTAGTGGAGACACCATTATGATATCAGAATTGTAGACACCATTACTGTCATTATGACATCAGTGGCAGCAATAGCATCATATACGATGAGCAGCCATTGTAGAAGCAGCCAGTTTCTGTCTTCCTTGAAGAAAGACAATGGTCAGCTCTGGATACTTAACATGGAAAGTTCTGTTTCTCTCCTGTTGGAGCTGAAATGCTCAAATTTGATGCATCCTATGAATATTTATCAGAGGGCACAACCAAGGACAATACTATGGCAATGGGTGTGCTGGCCTTGGGCACAGCATTCATAAATATTCATAAACTGTACCACTGGAAACTACGTTTACCAGCCACAACCTCCTAGAGCAGTGGTTCCTGAACTTTTCTGAGCCCACAAAGCTCTTAATGAGCAAATGCAGTTTCTGTAACTCATACCTCATTATAAGGCCTATTACAAAGCCTAACATATATTAAAATACTGACTTAAAATGTGCACTTGAACCGATATGAATGTCAACTGAAACTGAATAATATACAGGGCTATTTTTGTTACATGTATCTTGGGTCCCAACTCAACCCATCCCATGACCAACCAGATCTAGAGTTTGAGAACCACTGTCCCAGAGTATAGGGAGATGAGATATCCTCTATGCGTACATTTCCATCCTACGTATAGCGAAGACGGAAAGAACGCTGGAGTTGACCATCTGTTTAATGTAGACAATCTTTGCTTCTGCCCAGTTGATGGGAGCCATTTTGGATCAAAGACTATGGGTCGCTGGGGGTTGCAGAAGAACAGGACACAAACCCTTAGCAGAGCAGCATGGAGCAAAACAAACCCAGCTGGAATATTTCCCCACAGCCCGACTCGGCCGGCGAGCCGCCCTTTTGATCTCCGAGTGGCAGGGTTCAAGATCAAACAGCGGCGTTCCCGAAAGGTCAGCACTTTGATTTAATGACGGCAATTAGGGGAAAATCGAAGGTCAGTTAGTAACAGATCCTTTGGACATTTCGTATTTGGGAAGGCGGAGAAGGGCACTGGGAGACGGACTTCATCGTCCGCAGCGTCGCTGTGCTTTAAATGCAGAAAGAGCTGAGGCAGAGGAGCCAGCCCACAAGGCTCTTTATCAAAATCATATTTAATCACGCCCTCCATTAGAAAGCCAATGGGTTGTTATGGATCGGAGGCTGTGACCTCTGCCTTGACTTTGCATGCTTTGAACCTTCCAGCGGAGGCTTTTGCCGAGATCGGGCCTTTGATTCTCTCTCTCCAGCTGTGAAACTAAAGAACATTACAGATCAGGAATGTTAATCACAAAAATGCTTCTGTTAAACAAAGAAAAAAGGAAACTGGATCTTCCCACACACACACACTAGGGAATTATTCTGAGTATGTGTGAGTGCCTCTTGATTATTCTGGAGAAACTAGGTGTGGGATTCTCTGCCGTCTGACCCAGGGGTTTATGGGATTTATTTGCACATCAGTCAGAGATGTATTTACGCTGGAGCACAGCTGGTGAGAAGGGATCATTTAAATGAGTTCAGCTCAAGATATGATAACAGTGAGTCCAATCCAGGACGGTACAGGACTCCTCCCCATGTCGAAGGCAGAGGTGGATGTATGAGTATCCATACGTGATCAGGAAGCGCCATGAGGATGTTCGGCTATCATAGGGCCAGTAATCTGTTGCGGTCATGATTCGGGGTCAGTTGGTACCGTTCTGTGTGTTTTGTGGACGGGCTCTTCAGAACAGAAATCAAAAACCTATGGGATCAGGACAGACTCTCCAAACCATGCGCAGTACTAATGCAAACTCCAAACTCTAATCACACTGCAGCATTCCAAACTCTAATCACACTGCAGCATTCCAAATTCTAATCACACTGCAGCACTCCAAACTCTAATCACACTGCAGCATTCCAAACTCTAATCACACTGCAGCATTCCAAACTCTAATCACACTGCAGCATTCCAAACTCTAATCACACTGCAGCATTCCAAACTCTAATCAAACTGCAGCATTCCAAACTCTAATCACACTGCAGCACTCCAAACTCTAATCACACTGCAGCACTCCAAACTCTAATCACACTGCAGCACTCCAAACTCTAATCACACTGCAGCATTCCAAACTCTAATCACACTGCAGCATTCCAAACTCGAATCACACTGCAGCACTCCAAACTCTAATCACACTGCAGCACTCCAAACTCCAATCACACAGCAGCAGAACTCCAACACTGGGAAATGGGAAAACTGGGACACTCCAAACCACGCTCACCTAAAACCCACTGCAGTGGTACTGCTGATCTGTGGCAGAACCAAAAACATAATTCCCGGTTTATAGTCGGACAGAAATATAGGATTTTACTGAAGATTTTATGATTGTATTCAAGACATAAATAAACAAAATAAATAAAGAGTAAATAAAGCACTGGTGCTTTGGAACAGTCTCAGCTAGCCTCTCCTCTCCTGCATGTACTTCACAATGTGTCAACAAGTACTTACTTTTTTCCTGTTTTACTGTGCAAAGTATCCTTTTACCAAGCTGAGTATTCACTGAAGGGTGGCACAGTGGTGCAGTGAGCAGCAAGACGATCCCAGGTTCTAATCCCAACCGAGGGCCTTTCTGTGTGGAGTTTTCATGTTCTTCCCGTGTCCACGTGGGTTTCCTTCGGGTACTCCGGTTTCCTCCCACGGTCCAAAGACATGTAGGCTAGGCTAATTGGAGACTCTAAATTTTCCTTGGGGTATGATAGTGCGAGTGAACGATGTGTGGGCCCTGTGATGGATTGGTGACCTGTCCAGGGTGTATTCCTGACAGTCACCCAATGCATCCTGGGATAGGCTCCAGCCCCCCCGAACCTGACCAGGAGTAAGCAGTTACAGGTCCATAATCACTATATTACACTAATTACACAAAAAAATATTTTACCATCTCTTACGTGCAACCTTCCTCTTTGGCTTGGTCAGGCCTCTTTAACTGTCATTTATGGTTTTTCTCTTCTTCAGTAAGTTTAGGGCCGGTCTTACAAACTGAAACAAACTGATGGCTGACAAACAAAGTCTGGCGTGAACAGGGACAACAGTCAGAGGCAAACATTACTGCGGTTTTGTGAGGCGTGTGATGTCATGCTCATGAAAAAGTGTTCTAGCGAGCGGATCTGGAGCACAAACAGAGCATAATTATGATGGAATATTTAATCTTCTTTCCAAAACAATTACTTTTCTCTTTGAGAAATGGGAAAGTAGTCCTACAACAAAACAGCAGTTTTGGGAAAGTAAAAATATGAAAAAATGTGTTCTTTAGTACAACTGGCCTTATTTTTAAAAGATAGAAGGCATAAAAGTACACACACACCGTTCTCTATTTACATCCATATTTGAGAGACACAAAGTTGTCTTCTCAACTATAATTGGCTTTTCTAAAAAAAGATAAAAACAAACACACAAACACATACACGCACGATTCTGTTTACTGGCAGTCTGGCATGTCCTAGAAAGGCAACTTTACAGTTGTGTCCTGACAAGACCTGCTACAGGGCAACCACAGTGTCCAGCGCCACCAGCCCCGGGTCTGTGATAACCTCCATTATTTAATACAATGTTTCCTGTGAACACCAGTCTGAGCCACAGGAGGCTGGAGTCTCGAGGCTCAGGGCTGGAGGATAGAGGCTGTGAGCTGGAGGATAGAGGCTGGAGCTGGAAGATAGAGGCTGGGAGCTGGAGGATAGAGGCTGGAGGATAGAGGCTGTGAGCTGGAGGATAGAGGCTGGAGGATAGAGACTGGGAGCTGGAGGATAGAGGCTGTGAGCTGGAGGATACAGGCTGGGAGCTGGAGGATACAGGCTGGGAGCTGGAGGATACAGGCTGGGAGCTGGAGGATACAGGCTGGGAGCTGGAGGATACAGGCTGGGAGCTGGAAGATAGAGGCTGGGAGCTAGAGGATAGAGGCTGGAGGATAGAGGCTGTGAGCTGGAGAATAGAGGCTGGAGGATAAAGACTGGGAGCTGGAGGATACAGGCTGGGAGCTGGAGGATAGAGGCTGTGAGCTGGAGGATACAGGCTGGGAGCTGGAGGATACAGGCTGGGAGCTGGAGGATACAGGCTGGGAGCTGGAGGATACAGGCTGGGAGCTGGAGGATACAGGCTGGGAGCTGGAGGATAGAGGCTGGGAGCTGGAGGATAGAGGCTGTGAGCTGGAGGATACAGGCTGGGAGCTGGAGGATAGAGGCTGTGAGCTGGAGGATAGAGGCTGTGAGCTGGAGGATACAGGCTGGGAGCTGGCCATAGACAGAGGCTGTTACATTTACTCAATTAAAATTTGGAAGGAAAAGCATAACAGACAGAAACAGCTTTGGGTCTACGGCTCTTTCATAGCGGCGCAGAAGAGTATTTATGTGTGATACCCTGCAGCTAAAACAGTGAAACAGGCTTAATTTAACCGTGAAGGTCAGTTAGATGACCTCTGCTGGGCCTGTTCAGTCGAGATGTGCTACCATCCACAGATCCCCCACATAAACATTCACAACTAACACAAGAGCTTATCTACAGTATGTACAGTATTCAAAAACACATACACGTGCCATATGAATGCATATAGCCTACAGTACACATAGAATTAATAAGTATTTTACATCAGTGTAATTAGCTTTATAACTCACTTTGGTAAAAGAATCGTGGCAGATCCGACCAAATGATTAAAAAGAGAACAGCAAAAGAAACGGGTATGTATTACCCACGAGAGTTCTGTTAAGCAGGATTCCCTGTAGGTTACTGTAGCCTACTAACACCGGATAAAGAAATCCCCCATTCAATGAGCGATAGAGGGAAACCCATGAGTTTTACAGTATAAACAAGAATTAACATGCTAAAAAAAAAAGAATACCGTTCTGGCACGCGTGTAAAAGAGCCCAAGACGTCACAGTACTGGGGCCGTGTGAGAGCATAAGGTGCAGGAGGGGAAGGGAAGGTTCACAGTACTGGGGCCGTGTGAGAGCATAAGGTGCAGGAGGGGAAGGGAAGGTTCACAGTACTGGGGCCGTGTGAGAGCATAAGGTGCAGGAAGGGAAGGGAAGGTTCACAGTACTGGGGCCGTGTGAGAGCATAAGGTGCAGGAGGGGAAGGTCGTTACGTCACAGTACTGGGGCCGTGTGAGAGCATAAGGTGCAGGAAGGGAAGGTCGTTTCTGGCGGAATTGACAGCCTGCCGCTGCCGTATCCTGCAGTGACATGGATATGGAATACAAATCAGAATCGCCAGCTTTGTATCCGAGCCGCGGCTCTCATTTCCAATTCCGGGACTGTAGTGCAGTCGGAGGTCCCCGGTGCGGGGGAGATCGTATCGGGCGAGTCGGTGTTGCTCATCTACGGTCGGCTTTGGCTGCCGGCTCCTTCTACAGTCTATGATCGGTGCACGAGGTCGGGAAATGGATACGGGGAAACGAATCGTAGACCAGCGCTTAACGAACATGTAAGCGAGCTCTTTAAGCCTTTGAACGCGAGCTAACGGCGCATTTGCGAGTCTTGTAGGAAAACCTGTTGCGTTTTCTGCACCGGGCGGAGACTACGTACGTTTTTTAAAAATGATTATGGCCAAAGTCATTTGCCAGGGCCGCTGGCGTCAGAGCCTTAGCGCTTTGGCGCCGTTTCGATTAATCTCAGCCACAACAGTCTTTTTTTGCGAAGAAAAGGACGATGGTAACGAGAACTAGAGACTGCCTGATCTTTGCGGATTTTCAGATAGAACGGTGCAGCTATGATTAAAACCAATGATCCTCTTCGCGAAACCCCCCTTAAATCCAAACACGTTTATACTTCAACGCAGAGGCGTCGTTTGAGGGTGGCAGGGCTGGCAATTGCTGCTTGGTTGAGTTTGTGAGAATCCTAGGCCTATATATATAAAAAGTAGTTTTGACACATATTTTATTCCTCTGTTTTATTGCAAAAACGTTTATATCGCAGATCAGATTCAGGCAACAAGGGGATTATTTGATGCACTCTCGATCCGATCCGAGTGATTCTGAATCTGAACGAGAGCGAGCACGCCAGTACGTTAAGGAGGCCGCCAAGTGATGAGGTGCAGCTAGCTAGCATTCAAAGAGGTAACGTAAGTAAGTTGACTTAATAATTAGCCTGGTTAATTGAAAAATTAAACGAACAAACAGCTAAAAATACAAGGTTTTAAAAAAAAGAAAACTAAATAACATACACATGACGAGTCAAATTCACCATCGTTAACTACTGAAGCTAACACTGCAGCAGCAACTGGATCCCGACACGAGCTACTACTACTAGCATAGACATTAGCAGCACTGCTAATAGCAGCAAGACTAGCAACGGCAAGTGGGGTAAGCAGCGTGAGACATGAGCAAGACACAAAATGACACCCCTCCCCCTGTCCAGCATCCATTGTCTGGCTTTCCATCCACGAATGGGGGACGTTTTTCGGCACAAGCGTATAAGATTCAGGAATGGATTGAGTATTGTTCCTTGTTGCCGGTGACACAATCGTGCCAGGGGAGAAGAACCGGACTCTAATTTTCATTGATAAGGGGTTCACATGCTGGAAGAATGTGCAGCTCAAATTTAGAGAACACTTGGAGAGTAGAAGTAGCGCCTCCTTCTACTAATATTTGATATAAGGTGTTGACGCAGTTGACTTTTTAAAAGTAATTTTTGTTATTGTATTGAAGCAGCCCCGTTCACGTGCTTGCTCTGTGGATTTCGCAGATATATATTGCGTTTGGTGCGTCTACTGTTTGTGTATATGAAGTGTGTGTGTGTGTGTCAGAGCCGTGAGTAAAATTTGCACCGGGGCCGACGTGTCATGTAGGCTAGCTACGACAGTGATGATAGCATTATGGGTTAGGGATTATTTACTTTTTTGCCACCCCCTAGTTTTTTTCTGAAATGACGCCTGTGCTTCAACCACGTTAATAGCGGCTGGAATTGTTTTTATCTGATTAAATGAACCTATGAAAATGGCCACTGGCTGCGAGACTGTGGTTCGAGCCTAGGGGAGATAAATTCACTCTGTGTCATTAGCAGAACCCTGACACATCATTCGGACTACACTCCTGCAGGTACACTGGGCCTGTCATAGTTACCAGCTAGAATAATAGCGCTTTTACAGTAACTGGGCTGGTTTTATATTTGGCTTTATCTGGTGCTACGATAGAGCTGTGCTGGAGTTAGTGAGGGGCACAGTGATTAGCATACTGTTTCGACAGAATATACACAATCTGTGGAGATTATGTAATATTATTTTTCTTATGTTATATTATTCATTAGCAGACACTCTTATTTTAACCAGGTGCACTGCTGAGGTTTAAAAGGTGCATGGCTGAGGTTTAACAGGTGCGTGTCATGGTCTGGTTATTTTTTCCGCTACGGTTCTTGTCCTCTCTCTCCGGTTAGTAATCTATCGGATTTGTTTCCCACGTTCCGTTCCGGGCTTTTGCTTTGCCTCGCCTATTATTCGTTTCACCTGTCCTACTTACCTGCGAGGTATTTAAGCCCCTCACTTCCGCTTCCCGGCGAATCTTATTGACTTACATTGAGCCAGGTATAGTCAGGTACAAGCGACCTCATAATATTAAAGCTTTCGCTTTATGTTTATGAGGGACTTGCTTTAGTTTATTAGTTTTCACGTTGAGGATTACTCCTCGTTTGTGCTAATTATGTTCCACTTACTTCGTGCTGTTCTCCCTGAGACAGTCTACTTTGTTGTTTAATTTTCTTTTCACCTTTCTACCGGCCGTTTTAGTGTTACTTGCCGAAGGAGTTTCTTTTCTGTTGTTTTCCCGGGTCAGCTCTAGAATTTGAGCTCGGGAAACTTTGTTTTGTTCTCACTCACTCGTGTTATCGAGTTCGCCCATTTTTCCTGGGTTGATTATTATTTGGCTGTTTCCTTTTTCTGTTCTTTCCATTTGCGGCTTAAGCTCCTTTAGTGGTCCTCACCTTTGTGGGTGACTTGTTCTGATCCTCCTTCCCGTCGCATTTGATTCTCCGCTAACTGAAACCATTACAGTGCACTGCTGAGGATTAACGGGTGCACTGCTGAGGTTTAACAGGTGCACGGCTGAGGTTGAACAGGTGCACGGCTGAGGTTTAACAGGTGCACGGCTGAGGTTTAACAGGTGCACGGCTGAGGTTTAACAGGTGCACTGCTGAGGTTTAACAGGTGCACTGCTGAGGTTTAACAGGTGCACTGCTGAGGTTTAACAGGTGCACTGCTGAGGTTTAACAGGTGCACTGCTGAGGTTTAACAGGTGCACGGCTGAGGTTTAACAGGTGCACTGCTGAGGTTTAACAGGTGCACTGCTGAGGTTTAACAGGTGCACTGCTGAGGTTTAACAGGTGCACGGCTGAGGTTTAACAGGTGCACTGCTGAGGTTTAAAAGGTGCACGGCTGAGGTTTAATAGGCGCATCTTCATAGTTCTGGGCTTCTACTCACACATAAAGAGTGAGAATGTTTTGGCTGGGAGATTCTGCGGCGGTTTATTTTTCCTGAAGACAGATCGCCTTCAGCGTAGCGTGTTCTCGGATTCTCCCCCCGTTTGAGCTCAAATAGGAACATCTGGGTGCTGCAAACGGAGGACCAGATTGGAAAAGTGTTTTTGGGAGAATGAGCCAAAGTATGTGGGGGAGGCAAGTGGAATTCCAGACTAAATTGATAATCCCCTTCCGTCCGGCTGGGGAGCGCCGGCTCTGTTTGGAGCGATGTTCTTCCTGTCTTCTCCAAAACTTACAGCTTACAGCCACGCGAAACTGTGCTTTTCTTCTCTGCGCACAAACACGTGTTTACCATTGATCCAATCTGTCAGCAACACACGCATATTATATACTGTGTGCGTGTGTGTGTGTGTGTATGCGTGACAGGGAGAGTGAGGGGGAGAGATATCGCCCGCCACATTTATACGCAGTGCATGCAAGCAGGACTATTTAGTAAATGTCTGTGATGTAATATTTCTGAAATGATCTTGAACAGAGAATAAAAAAAGAAAATATTTTAAAGAACGTTTATTCTATTCTATTCAATATGTTCCAGACGTGGGACAAATCACCACTGCAGCTCCCACAAGAACAGGACCATACACTAATCTCACAGAACCACACACTAATCTCGCAGGACCAAACACTAATCTCACAGGAACATACACTAATCTCACAGAACCATACACTAATCTCACAGGACCATACACTAATCTCGCATGATGATGCAAAAAGCCCAGTCACAGCACTGCAACATTAGCAAGCGTGCAATCTCCTCAGGAACGCATGCCGTCAGCTCCACAGCTGCCTATATTCTCTTATAGTTCCTGATTCAAACTTGCTTACTTTACTTCAGTGCAAGTCAGTGCCATCCTCTTCCTCACGGTGCCCTCCTCTTCCTCCCTGTGTGACCCTTAACTGCTCTCTCTGATACTTCTCCAAAACCAAGCCTTACGCCGGGGGTCCTCAATCTTATCCAGAAAGGGCCGGTGTGGGTGCAGGGGTCCTCAATCTTATCCAGAAAGGGCCGGTGTGGGTGCAGGGGTCCTCAATCTTATCCAGAAAGGGCCGGTGGTAGGACCCCTCCCTCCCTTAGGCCCATGGTAGGACCCCTCCCTCCCTTAGGCCCATGGTAGCCCCCCCCAGGCGAGCATTGTACTACGTGATGCAATTACACCCCAAATCTCCTGAAACACAGTCCCAATGCCCGTAGACACCAACAACAACACAACACACAAGAAGTACAACAAAGCCACAAAGTGCATGTAGTACGAGCCTCAAACGCTCACATCCAGGAGATTTAACAATGAGCAAGCCTAAAAAAGCTATTATTTTACATCATCAAAGACTGCGAACCCTCGCTTTTAGCAGACTGATTTTAACATAGGCGCCCCCTGGTGGTCAGTTTGTGACAGCGGCAGAGCCTCTCCGCCTCAGATGTGTTCTCGCTGGACACTAATGGACTTCAGCTCAGCAAAATGTGGTGTACATTAAAACCATCGACTGAGGAGGACCAAGCCATAGACTCAAACTGTTCCATGCGTGGAAATTTCAAAAGAATGAGAAAGCATTCGTGGAAAAAAAGACACAGACAGATAGACGTGCAGACATACAGACAGACAGACAGATGTGCAGAGTTGAAGGCGATATTCTGAGGACACGGCTGACTAAAAAGAACAGTGTTTACTGAACTGGATTCACTGGAGTGTTGCGTACATATATACACCCCTCAGTGCTGGATATGAGATTACCACACTTCTTTATTCTTTCAGAAGGAACTTCAAAGCACATGCCAAGACTTAACATGCTTACTGTCCAACTTCAAAGCACATATTTTTATAAGTAATCAGTTTCTTACACTGTGGCAATCGCAAACTCATTATGCCGCCCCCCTCCCTCCACCCCACTGCCATGACTCACCCCCCCCCCCACGGCCCTCACCCACTTTCATAATGTGGCACCGATCCCTCTGGATAGAATTGCGTCGTTCTCCATCCCTCACTTCTGTCAGACTTTCTTCTCCTCTGACTCCCCCCTCCACTCTATCTCTCTGAATCACTCACTGCCTTATCTCTCTATACTTTGTAGGTTTATATAGTTTAATACGTGCTGTAGTAGTTATAAAGGGGCTCTGGTGTGCTGTAACCCATTAAAGCGCTCTGTCGCGGTAGCGCTGTGCTCTCTGGTCGGACACTGCATCCCGCCCGGGCCACTGCTAACAACGCATGAGAGGTGCTTGGGGGCAAAGGAGAGCAGGATTGGCTGCAGTGTCCCTCGGGGAGAGAGGGGTGATTGGGCAGAATATTCCCTTCCCTACTGCACAACGCTGCCCCCTTTGGTCAGTTGGGTAGCTGCAGGTGATCTGCAGCAGCTGTGAGAGATGCGTTGTCCCCTCTGGCACAATAACAGCGGAGGGACCAGTTGCATGCTTGCAGTAGTCTCTGCCCAATTCAACTGAGGGAGGCACTTCAGCAATGGCACAGGCTTACAGATACAAACCGGCCGTTATAAACCTTTAAATTAAAGTGGAAGAATTATGGTTTTACAGCAATAAGCAGGGACCGGGGGGCACGGTCAGGGACCGGGGGGCACGGTTAGGAGCACGGTCAGGGACCGGGGGGCACGGTTAGGAGCACGGTCAGGGGCCGTTCTGGTGGATCGCTTCCTGCCAGGGCGCCACAACAGGGGAAACGCAAGGGGACGCGGAGCACCAGCTGACTTTTTAAATAGAATAACTGCGATGGTCACCCACAGTGCTGAGACTAAAACAGCAGCTAGCAGTGTGTGTGTGTGTGTGTGTGTGAGAGAGAGAGTGTGTGTGTGTGAGAGTGTGTGTGTGTGTGAGAGTGTGTGTGTGTGTGTGTGTGTGTGTGTGTGTGTGTGTGTGTGTGCGCCGTGCGAGCACAACCCTGTGTGCCATTCCAAACAAACCAGGAAAAGAAAGAGGGAAACCTCCACCCCGGATTGGGGGATAAAAGGCCCAGAGGTGCCATGCTGGGGTATTTTCTCTCTGTCTGGCAACCTGCGGTTTTCCCCATTTTCCGGTCGCCGTTTATCCCGAAATCAACGGGTGCTGAATCACGTAAATACTGGAGCTTCGCTCCCAACATTATTTTATTAAAGGTAACCTCTTTGTTTGTGCACTTTGTTTATTTGCCAAAAATATTGGCAAAGTATTCACAAATAATACATAATGTGTATCTAGTGTATGTTTTATAAATCAAAAAAGGGTAACTATATTATGTCCCACCACAATTTGTAAATAACTTTGCTATTAACATGATTCTTTGTGTATTTGCCAAAAATATTGGCAAAGTATTCACAAATACTACCTAATGCGTATACATGTTTTATAAATCAACTAAATTATGCCCCACCCCAATTCAATCACCACCCATCCAGCAACTTCAATTTGAACATCAGTGACCACACAGAGCAACACAAGGACGTAACTGATAATAACGGAACCATGTTGTGAGCAGTGTTTCAGCAGCCCTGACAGCGGCGGTGGTAGCTATTTATCGGTCGCCCCGGCGACCCCCCTACCTGGGAATCGCGTTTGCGCCACTCCTGCGTTTGGGCTTCGTGCTGCACCATGGCGGCCAGCGACTGCTTCTCCAGGCTGTGGATCTCCCGCTGGTGGTCCTGGACCAGGCTGTCCTTCTCGCCGTTGTGCTGCTGGAACTGCTGTGTCCTCTCCTGTTCCTGCTGCATTTTCAGCTCCACGATCTGATTGGACGACGGGAGGCAAGGCATCAGCTGAGCACCCCCTGTCGTCATGACAACTTAGCCCATAGCCCCGGGAAAAAAATACTAAAAAAACATCCCAAAAAAACAACTAAAAAAACGTAAACAAACACCCAGATAATAAATGTTTCGCTTTTTTAACGTGCAACATAAAACAGCAGGTACATCGTTTCCAACCCAACGACGCCTTTTCCTGCCGATCGTGTAGCGTGCGGTCTTCCTGTGTGCTCACCTCCTAGCACGTATGTTCCTATTAACCCGAGCGTGAGCGAGCCCTGTCCAATCATGTTAGCCCTGTCCAACCATGACTCTTAAAGACAAAAGCCCTGTCCAATCATAACTTGGACAGACTGATCTTCAGAAGGAGATTAAAACCACCGCCATTACGCACTCGAATCAGAGAGGTTAGAACATTTCACCAAAAAATAAATAAAATAAAAATCAGATGATAGCCAGCCGTGCATTTGTTATCCAACTCTACCCAACAGGGTATAGAATCAATTCTGTCATTCCAACCAGCAGTTACTACAGTTACTGTTTGTATTTATTTAAGAAGGCCTATCCCTATATCCTTGTCATCGGTTTCCAATTGTCTTCAAAAATCGCTCCTTAATTGTCTCCTTAATAGGGAACCCTCTCTAAAAGTTTACATACAAAGGCTACAAGAAAAAATGACATATGGTGCCCACACAGAGCTGCCGTTTGCCGGGAAAAGAGAGGTATTCTGCCGTTGTTCACTACGGTGTCTCCACGAAAACAGACGCACGTGTGCGTGAGAGAGAGAAAGAGACGGAGAGAGGTAAAGGGAGAGAAAGAGACAGAGAGAGGCGGAGGCCTGCTGTGTTATAAGCCGGTCTTTCTCAGGGTTGCCTGTAGGGTGCCGTGACCTTGGCCAGCGCGGATGGAGGGCGCGCTAATCCCAGCGCATTGTACGGCACGGCACCCTACCTGGCCTGGTGGCCCGACCAAGCACAGCGTGGCGGCTTTTTAAGGCAGGTGCTGAATGGGGGTTCCCCCTGCCCCCCTCGCAGCAGAAGCAGGCCACGAAAGCCGCTTAAAATGGCCAGCTGCAATTCCTTTCCCCTTTGGTTTCACGGGAAAAACTCATTTTCACAAATTCATGTTTGCATGATGCCTATATGCAGAGGGAAGAAGAATATCATTCTAGAAAAATGAAAACCGCCAAACGCACGCACGTATCTACGAAGATTCAAGAAGGAACACACTAAGCTAAGCTGCTAACAGCAGGAACCTGTGGAAGTTGATCCTGGACGTGCTAAAGGATAGCACCTGGGCATGCTAAAGGATAGCACCTGGGCATGCTAAAGGATAGCACCTGGGCATGCTAAAGGATAGCACCTGGGCATGCTAAAGGATAGCACCTGGGCATGCTAAAGGATAGCACCTGGGCATGCTAAAGGATAGCACCTGGGCATGCTAAAGGATAGCTGTAGAATCACATTTACTAGCAGCTGCTTCTCCGTTTCTGCTTCAACACAAAATCCTGACACAGCAACCAGAGCAGCTACAGTTTTTGCAAAAAGCCATCTGAACAGCGTGTATTCTGCTACACAAGACTCCTTCTATTCCCCCTAAAATCTTAACGAAAAACCTCCAAAATATGGTTTTATTTCAAAACCACACACACAACATAATGAAATTTTTTAGCTGAAAAAAAATCTTACGGTACACTGCGAGCTTGAGGACATCGTTCCTCCCTGATGCCAGCGGGAGCACGAACATCCCGCGAGACGATCCCCGATTTCGCTTCACGGCACGACAGGCGTAGATCCGTATAAAAATTTAATTGTGACGGACGAGAAAAAATAAAAGATAAAATAAAACTAGTGAAAAGCGTAGAACAGAAGCGCCTCATTGTAACGTCACAGCAGCCCGAGAACAGACCCGGCGGGGAGCCGCTGTCTTAAAGGGGCCGGTGGCTCAATGGCGGGTTTCAGAGCGGCGGGATGCGATTATCGGCCCCCGACAGGGCGGGAACAGTGGGACGCTGGAGAAGAGCTCCCCGACTCCCGCCGTGCACCGTGGGGCTTCCCCCAGCCGGGCCGGGCCGCGGATTCAGAGCGGGGCCGCGTCTGGCCCAGGCCCCAGCGGGGGGGCGCCATTCTTTCGCGGCCGAGTCGAGAGGGATCCTTTTCTCTTTTTTATCTCCGGGTTTGGGCCTTTTTGTCTCTCAGCGGATCCGATGACTGGGATGAATGGTTTGGCGGCAGCGCGATATCGGCCTTAGCCCCCCCCCCCCCCACCCACCCCATCGGCCTTAGCCCCTCCCCCCCATCCCCCTTAGCCCCTCCCCCAGCACTCTGGCCTCTGTGCCATGCGTCAGCGTGAAGAAGCTCGATGCCGTCTCTGTGACATCACAGCGATTATGAGGTTATTGTGGTGGGGACCATTAAACAGCACATGACCTCTTTCCAATGCATACCCACCTCTTCATGAGTCACAGAAACACCATTTACTCTAAACACACACACACACACACACACACACACACACCTATATCAATGCAGACACTGTGCAAAATGACAGATACAGCAAATACTTGTCTGGCCACCATTTTGGCTTTGAACTGAAGTGAAAAAGAAATCTTTCATTTTTTGATTTTTTAAATTTTGTTTTACATGAGAAGTCAGAAATAGAAATGTTTTTGGAAAGTGGGCGTTTTTTGTTTTTATTATTGGAGACAAAAGTCCATCCTGGGCTCTTTTCTTTAAAAGTGGCAGTACACTTTCTGCTGATGTACACTCATGCTTGTGTCTATGTAAGAGCCAAGCTGACTGCAGTAGCTAGACTGTGGCGGTGCATAATAAAGCCTTTCAGTCTCCAGGTTCAACTGATAAAACCTGACAAAACACCCGTTTTCAGGCTAAACCAGAGTGACTTCCTCTCAAAGCTGCAGTTAACACACGATAATAAGAACATCCCACGTTTATAAGGACGTGTAACTGACTCATTTGAGCATCTATCAAAGACCAAATCTGACGAGCGTAAGAGTTCCTCAAGAATCTGAAGTAATTTACATATAAATCATTATTTAGACAAATCATCACTGTATGACTGGAGCAGCCAGCCTTAAACATTTGAGAGTGTGATGTTTTTTTAAAGCGGGAAAAAGCCTTTTGAGGTAACGATCCACGAGAGCATGGGGTGCTGTGCCATAACAAATTAAATATTCAGGGAAAATAGTTTTTATACAGAAAGTTGCGGCTCTTTAATACTGCTCTTTCAAGAATAAGGCTCAAATTTTTCTGCCTCATAGAGGGATTAGACGTATGATTTTCTCTATTCACTCTGACTTGGTTGCCTTCTTTGTAATGTATTCAATTGAGCAAAAGGGAAATAACAATCAACAGAGTTCAATTTAACAAATAAACAGAAACTTTGGCAGAAACTTGGTAGAAGTTAAAGTCTACAATTTGTCTAAAATCCCACATGTACACCTAAGATTTTACTGGAGAGACGTGTTCTCATTGAAGAGCTGTTTTGATGTCTTTGAACAAGCTGTTTAAGATTCTAGTTTAAAAGCTAGAGTTCAATGAAAATACCCTGGGGGGATTTTACTTCAGTTTTTTATTTTTTTACAGAATGACCTAGCCCTACAAACTTTATTCTTTTACTGCATGCAGAATGCTTTTGTCCTTGGACACGAAAAGGAAATATGAAGAAATATTTGCATCATGGGTGAACTTTTCTCATCAACATGTTCAATTTCCACCTTACGGGAGAATGATCCTTTTAGATTTTTAATGAAGACAAAATGGTGGACCTCAGATAAGGAACCCCAAAATGAATATTATTTGGAGCGAGTCTGAGTAAGCCGTTTATGCTTTCAGACTGAAGAAGAGCCTTTTAACACTGTGGTTGAGATGGGACCACTCTACCGCTCTAGTCTGCTGAAATCCAAAGTTTTGATTTGTCAGAATAACATTTTAAAAAGTTTAAAATAAATGAGTTTGCAAACTTCCATATCACTCCACATCCAAGTTTATAGAGAGGCCTGCAAAATTCAGACAGTGTAGAACTTTACAGGCAATAGTTTGACGTAGCTTCGAAAACGTGGTCGCTTGTCTCTTCTCTTCATTTAAAAGAAGAAAATAGTGACACTCTGAAATAACTTATTAATGACAACACCAACCTGCTGTTCGTATCTCTGCTTGAGCTCCTCGAGCTGCCAGGAGAACTCTTTGGCCTGTTTCTCTCTGAGCCCTTTGGATCTAATCAGATCGGCCTCCATTTTCTCCATCTGTAAAGGTAACAAAAGAGAAGCAGTCATTTCTCTGCCTGCGGACAGAGGTTAGGGATTTCAACACTGTGGAAGGAGTCAGAGCGGAGTCACAGTCAATGTGGAGAGTCATAGTCAGTGTGGAGACAGTCACAGTTAATGTGGAGAATCACAGTTTGTGTGGAGAGTCATAGTCTCACAGCCAATGTGGGGTGCTACAGTAAGTGTGGAGAGTCATGCAAACGTAAAGAGTCAAAGCCACTGTGGAGAGTCACAGCCAGTCACTGTGAGTGTGGGGTCAGTCAGTGTAAGGTCCAAGAGTCACAGTTAGTGTGGGTCCAAACCAGCTTGGAGAGTCACAGTTAGTGTAGCACTGTGGGTTTGCTGTGAGCAAAAGGAGAGCGACTGTGAATGTGGAGAAAATCACTGTCAGTGTGAGGTCAGCATGAGCCTCCAAGTCACAGTCAGCAACAGTGGGAAATGGGGGGGCGGCCAGTGTGGCAGCAAAACAAGGAACACTTTTCTTAATAACAACTCTCACGCAACGCTTAGGAAACAAATCAAAGGGAAATCATTTTGGATTTCAAGATGTGGTATTTGGGAACAAAAAAAAATTCTTCAAAAAAATATATATTGTGGATGCCGTTATGTGAATTACGTGGGACGGGAACAAAACAGGATTACGATGTAATGCGAAATGACAGGCAGTGGGCTGCGTTTCGACGGGAACACTCGAGCCACCGTTCATTCTCAGAGCCAAGGATTGACACTTTTAAAACCCAGAAAGCCCCCGTCTTCCTCCCCAGAAAGCCCCGTCTTCCTCCACTCCGGGAAAAAAAAAAAAAGGTCTGCTCTTCATTAATATTGTTCCACGGCAACAATAAAAGAGAGGCGGGCAGGAAAACAAGCCGTGGCTGGAGGGAGAGAGCGGGGGCTTTGAAGTGAGATGGAGACAGAGACAGAGGGGTGAAAGAGTGAGATGGTGTAGGCCAGGGCCACACTGTAGGACGGAGAGCATTAATCAGGACATAACAGAATAGAACATAGACCCCTCATCACCTACAACCACGCGCACAGGCAATAGTGTGTAATACACAGCAATATGTCATACGGTGTCATGAGCTATAGAGCTGTAATACACAGCAATATGTCATACGGTGTCATTAGCTATAGAGCTGTAATACACAGCAATATGTCATACGGTGTCATTAGCTATAGAGCTGTAATACACAGCAATATGTCATACGGTGTCATTAGCTATAGAGCTGTAATACACAGAAATATGTCATACGGTGTCATTAGCTATAGAGCTGTAATACACAGAAATATGTCATACGGTGTCATTAGTTATAGAGCTGTAATACACAGAAATATGTCATACGGTGTCATTAGTTATAGATTGGTAATACACAGCATTACAACACGACAGTCATAAGCTTTTACTACCTGATATGCAAACTAGCAGCACACCAAGCATCACACGCCCATCTCCAGGTGCTTCACCAGGAAATGCCACCTCATCACGCCAGCTCTCGTTTCATTGGCCCTCATTCCTGAGGGGGTCAGAGTTCATCGCTTACTTCAAGAATTAAAAGTAACGTGTGGGAAGGTTTTAACCCGTTCAACGCAATTCCGAGTCTTGGCGCTCGTGCCTGTGAACGTAAAGTTGCCTGGCTTACCCTGTTAATGCACAGGGAATTGTGGTATAATGTGTATCGGGGGGGGGGGGTCTGGAGTAGAACGGTGGAGATTAGGCAGGAAGTCTGAGCGAGAACCACTTCCTTTAGGGACCCACCTGCTGCTTAATTTCGGCGAAGGCCTTCTCGGTGCTGAGCTCCGCCTGCTTTTTGAACTGATCCAGGGCGCTCTCTGCCTGCTGCATCTGCAGCGTGTGAGACTCCCTCTGCCTGCACAGCTGCTCCTCCTTCTCCCTGCAACACACAGCCATGCATGAAATAACCCAACACACAGCCACGCATGAAATAACCCAACACACAGCCACGCATGAAATAACCCAACACACAGCCACGCATGGAATAACCGTACACAGCCACGCATGGAATAACCCAACACACAGTCACGCATGGAATAATCCAACACACAGCCACGCATGGAATAACCCAACACACAGCCATGCATGAAATAACCGTACACAGCCACGCATGGAATAACCCAACACACAGCCACGCATGGAATAACCCAACACACAGTCACGCATGGAATAATCCAACACACAGCCACGCATGGAATAACCCAACACACAGCCATGCATGAAATAACCGTACACAGCCACGCATGAAATAACCGTACACAGCCACGCATGGAATAACCCAACACACAGCCACGCATGGAATAACCCAACACACAGTCACGCATGGAATAATCCAACACACAGCCACGCATGGAATAACCCAACACACAGCCATGCATGAAATAACCGTACACAGCCACGCATGGAATAACCCAACACACAGCCACGCATGGAATAACCCAACACACAGTCACGCATGGAATAATCCAACACACAGTCACGCATGGAATAATCCAACACACAGTCAAGCATGGAATAATCCAACACACAGTCAAGCATGGAATAATCCAACACACAGTCATGCATGGAATAACCCAACACACAGTCACGCATGGAATAACCCAACACACAGCCATGCATGAAATAACCGTACACAGCCACACATGGAATAACCCAACACACAGCCACGCATGGAATAACCCAACACACAGCCACGCATGGAATAACCCAACACACAGTCACGCATGGAATAACCCAACACACAGTCAAGCATGGAATAATCCAACACACAGTCATGCATGGAATAACCCAACCCACAGCCATGCATAGAATAACCCAACACAGAGTCACGCATGGAATAACCCAACACACAGCCACGTATGGAATAACCCAGCACACAGTCACGAATGGAATAACCCAGCAGTTTCCCAAGAGGGGAACAGACTTCTCCTTTCAACCGGAGAAGCGAATGACACCAGTCAAAAGCAGCCTGTGTGTTTGGGCAAGTCCTCAGCTGGAGCTGTTACAGCCTGAAACATGGCAGCTGTCAAGTTATTCCACAACCACAGTAGTCTGTGGAAAAAAAGGGGGTGGGTGGGGGTGGGGGGCCTTCCAAAACCACTTCCACACCTCGTTCATCCCACCGCTCGATTCAAAACCCAAGTTGGGTTTGGTTGGTTTGGAGTCAACGCTGTGTGAAATATCCATACAGCCTGATGCGATGCTAAGCTCATTCAGGTAGAGTGCAGGACCCCATAAATAACCTCATAGGACTGCTCACTTCACTAGTGGGTGAAGGACCTGGAGCAGGGAGCATGCGTGCATTCATTCAGGCGAAGACCTGCGGGTCCAAACCTTAACTGTCACAGTAAAGTAATGTCCTAATAATCAAAGTAAACCTCGTTTGGGAGCCTGAGTAAGCACACAACTTCTCATTCCGGATTGTCTAATGTAAGTTCACCCGAGGATGCAGATCTCATTTCAACTTTGGGTGGGACAACAGCCACCGGTGTGGCATAGGATCGGGAGCAGGGCTGCGGCATCCCGTTTTAGACCTGAGACACAGTGAGCAGAGCCCGCAAGAGACAAACATACAAATCACACGGACAAGCATGGAGTCACATGCGTGTCCACAGCAGTTACAAAGTAGAGCGCAAAACTTTTTCTTTTGTTTCATTGCTGTTCTGATGCTTTGAAAACAACCCCCCCCCCCCGTTTTACTGCACTGCCTCACAATAGCAGGACATTTTAACAAAAAAAATAAAAAACCCTAGGACGTCTCATTGTGCTGAATTTTTGTTCATTGTAATTTTGGTCTCTCTCATGTTCAACATCAAAGTTGCAGGAATGGTTTTCCCTCCGTTTTGTGTACTCTGTAATTATTAATCCGTCTGAGGGACGCGTCTGCCTTGGGGGCAAACTCAGACACAAGAGGACCTTCTCTCTTCGACGTGGAACCACGTGAAAAAAGAACAGCGAGAGAAAAAACGAGGACAGCAGAAGTTTGTTCGACAACATCTTCCAAACTTTATAGAAGAGGGGAAAGAGAGAAGTGCTGTAAAGGAACGTATGAACTTACGCCAAACACGCTCAGCGCCTTCCTCTCATGTGTGGTTCTGTTAGACGACTGCAGATTCGCGCTCTTTGATTACGGCAGAACAGTACCCCTCCGCAAGGGTCTGACTGACTCACGCTAGCCCCCCCCCACCGCTGCAGACTTGGGGGTCAAATCCATTTCAATTCATTCAAATAAGAAAACAAATCAAAATTCTATTCACTGATGAAAAAAAAAAAAAATCCTATCACAACATTATGGCATTTTCAATACGCAAATTGAATTTCAGTTGTTTTGCCAAATTGATTGAACTGAAATAGATGCGAAGAACCCCCCTCTACCTGCTTCTCTGAAACACTGATCAGAGCTCTTCCTTTTGATCGACTCCAGGTGAGAAATGTGTGATAAGGTTCGTGCTGTTGTGGAAATCGTGCTTACAGACTGTTTTTCTTGTACAGGCACACTGAAACGCCAGAGCAGAACTAAGAAGCGTTTGTGCTTTCGACCATTAAATCCAAAAAGTGTGCAACCCACAAGGACAAGCAATCACCAGCGTGGGTCCGCTCGGACCGGAGTTCCGCAGGAAAAGCATCTGTTCCGACCACCGGCTAATCAGCCAATCAGGGGCAGCGCTGAGACGGCTTTAATAAGACGGGTCACCGGAGGTCCCTGGCTGGAAGACTTGTGTGCGGCCGTCCCTCTGAGCGCTAATTTCAGACGACGGCGGACTCGGCGCAGGCCTGCTGAACGGCAGCGTGGGCCGCGGAGACGGAGACGTTCTGCCCTCCGCCCCGACCTGCTGACAGAGCGGAGGACTGCGGAGAGAGAGATAAGGGCGCGGCTTAGCGATGTCCGCGCCGCCCCGATCCGTCACATCAGAGGTCGGGCTGCGCACCAATCAGAAGGGCTCATTGTGCGCGAGTGGCGGGCCGCGGCTGAGGAACCGCTGGGTCTACCGCTGCTGCTGCGGCTATTACTCCACTCATTCCCTCTCTATTCACACGTCCGATTACGCTCCTTTACTGGAACATTGATCAGCACGAGCAACGTTGTGTGAAGTATTTCTGCAGTCACTTGTGCGGCGTCCAATCAGCTTTGCGCCGAGTTCCCAGAAACGGCAAGCGGTGGTGAAGGTCACCTTTTGTTTCCGTGTCAATAAGATCTGAAAGAAGGTAATGGCAAAGCCCCACGCTCTAACTTGTTTTTGGATGATGTTCCGTTCTGCAATACTGTTTTACTGCGTGCGTGTGTGCGTGTGCGTGCGTGAGAGAAAGTGTATGTTTGTAGAATGCTAATACCCTATGAACCAAGATGAAAGAGACACCTTCCCTATTTTAGGACTGTGTAATACTTTACCCTGTTGCTATAGTAACTTGAAAGTGGAAAACGGGCCCTGTTTACGGGAAACGGGCAAGCAGGAAGACGGGGAGACAGCAGAACAGGGTCCATTTTACAGCTCCTCCAATTGCAGTTGGCATCATTTATTTGAGGGTAGGCATTATGGGTAAAAAGTGCGATAACAGTCATTGGTCCAATGTTTATCCTAGCTTTAGAACTTGAATTTGCATAATTAAATTAATCAAGCACTGACTAAATTTGCTGAAAGGCAGCAATAAATCGGTGTAGGTCGGCTATTTGTGTTGCTGTCCAAAAGTCACATACAAGTGAAGTTGGGTTCAACATTAATACTGTAATATTGAATAGTGTTTAACTCATGGCAGTTTATTGCCTGTAGTATTTTTCAATAACATGGGAGCATGCAGCTCAAATTGTGTTTAGAAAGCAATAGAGACGCACCAATAACACTTTTTCATGTCCGATTCCGATTCCAGAACTTTGAGTATCTCCCGATACAGATTACCGATCCCGTACTGACCCTCTTTAATAATTACACAGCTGATTACAAGCCCGTTGTGTGGGTGTGCTCTGCTGGGCCTCATTCTTGTCCCGTCTACAAACAGTAAACACTCAAGCTGGGAAACGAAAGTCCCACAGCAGACATGATGCTAACGCAAGCTACACTCACTCACTCACTCACTCACTCAACTCACTCACTCAACTCACTCACTCAACTCACTCACTCACTCACTCACACACTCACTCACACACTCACTCACACACTCACACACTCACTCACACACTCACACACTCACTCACACACTCACACACTCACTCACACACTCACACACTTACACTCACTCACTCACGCACGTACTCACTCGCACACTCACACTCACACACTCACTCACTCACTCACTCACGCACGTACTCACTCGCACACTCACACACTCACACTCACTCACTCACTCGCACACTCACACACTCACTCACTCACTCACTCACTCACTCACTCACTCACTCACCCACCCACTCACTCACACACTCACACACTCAGTCACGCGCAAGCTCTGTTTCTGTCAGGATCGGATCGGATAATAACGTTCACCGTTTCCGATACTCGAGCCGGCATACTCAGTATCAGATCGTGCGTCCCTAGAAAGCTCACAATGATCTCATTCTCTGACCGGTAGGTAGTGTTGTGATCTCTGACCGGTAGGTAGTGTTGTGCTTCTCACAGCGGTATCTCTGACCGGTAGGTAGTGTTATGCTTCTCATAGCGGTGATAATTCTACAGTTAGGTTCCAGGCCAAACCACTGCAGATACGGCCCACTTTTTATCAAGGACATTCTCCTCTCATGTTTACCATGTCTTTGGCGACAACAACATTTATTTAGCTTTTTTTTGTATTTCTCCATGGATAAATTAGCTTATTTCTTCATTTAAAAACATTTTATTCATAAATAATCAGGAAGATAGATGACTGTTCTTTGAAGGGTGCTGATGAAATGTGAAGCTGGTATTTACAAAAATGATTCCCATAAAACCGGAGGAATGATTAGGTCATCTTAGAATCTTATTTCCACAGATTCTAGCAAGCATGCAGTCGGTATAGCAACGGACACTATATCGGCCGTTTTAGAACGTCAAGTACGTCATCTGGATCATTTTTTCAGCCCGGATCAAATTTGTTGTGACAGTACCGCCTCCAGATCAGACATATCGGATGTGTTAGGATGCATTTTGTTCTTAAACGCAGTGGGTACTTTGCATATGAATGCGAATAATACAGCTATTACCACAAGTCATAGAAATATTTCCACAAGTCTCAACTTGCGCACAAATTCACACACACACACAAACAGCCATGTACACAAGAAAATATGCACACACAAAGAATGTGCCTCGATCTGAGAGAAACAGAGAGACAGTATAGGGCGTAGAACCATGAGAGATTCTACAAGAAGATAAAACACACATTCACCAACTGAAACTCAAAACAGTTTGTCAGACAGACGGAGAGCAGATGGACTAGCTTAGTACCATCCAATCAGGTTCCATTAGGCCTCTAAGCGATCAGCGGTGACAATCGCAGGCCTGAAAAAGGTGAAACACATCACTGACCTGAGTCTGCGTTTAACAGCGTATGATTCACTCTGAGCAGCGCAGTCTCACGCCTCAAACAAAAAGGAGAGTATAGGAGAGTATAGAGGACCTTTAAAGGAAAGTACAGAGGACAGGAGAGTATAGAGGACCTTTAAAGGAAAGTACAGAGGACAGGAGAGTATAGAGGACCTTTAAAGGAAAGTACAGAGGACAGGAGAGTATAGAGGACCTTTAAAGGAAAGTACAGAGGACAGGAGAGTATAGATTACATTTAAAGGAAAGTACAGAGGACAGGAGAGTATAGAGGACCTTTAAAGGAAAGTACAGAGGACCTCTTAAAACTACTCTGTAGAAACAGTAAAAACAGTGCTGTAACTGGCTTACACATTTAACAACAGAGGCATTAAGGCCAGGGACTAATTACAGCTGTTTTCCCCCCAAATAAGAGCCCTGTTCTACACTCTGGTACACTATGTATAAACTAGAGAAAGTCACACTACACTGCAAATAAAGCTCCTCATAAATAAATCTAAAGAGCAGCCAGAGAGCTCGAAGAAGAATGAACTCCAGCTGTGATCGTTGTAAAATATTCATGCGTTATCATGTAATGGCAAAGTAAAAGTTGAAATCTGGTCTAGAAAGTGAATTATAATGCCTGGTGTTATCCATCTTATCCAGAGAGTTAACCACCTTATACAGTTCAGCATTGTAAACAATCTTGCCTAGAGGCATAAAATATAAAATCATTCTTTCATCATTCTTTTTTCTTGGGGGAAAAAAATAAATAAATAAATAACTTGACTTTGACTGCTACACAGCTACTCAGTCATGGACGTAGCGATACTGAGATCTAAACCTGATTACAGCGCTGACAATTGGTTCAGTGGGTAAGAGCACACGTTTCACACCAAGTACACGCAGGATGTCAGCTACGTCATTACCACAGTATGCAGTGACCAGGCATCAGAGGTTGAAGCCAACCAATGGTCACCAGCTACCACTGTACAAGTGTCCCCTATCTGCTAGCCTAATGACCACACGTTAGCAGTTGTCGTCGGTTAGCGATGCGGCTAATGTCCTAGTGTGCTACACGAAGGGAGCGGCAGGCCTCAAGACTCACGTCAGGGCTTCCACCAACTTGGACATCTTCTTGTTGGCGTCCATCTTTTCTTTCTCCACCTCTTTCTGTAGGGAACGCACCTGTACCACAGCACGACAACCACGTCAGTCACCACAAACACAGCACGACAACCACGTCAGTCACCACAAACACAGCACGACAACCACGTCAGTCACCACAAACACAGCACGACAACCACGTCAGTCACCACAAACACAGCACGACAACCACGTCAGTCACCACAAACACAGCACGACAACCACGTCAGTCACCACAAACACAGCACGACAACCACGTCAGTCACCACAAACACAGCACGACAACCACGTCAGTCACCACAAACACAGCACGACAACCACGTCAGTCACCACAAACACAGCACGACAACCACGTCAGTCACCACAAACACAGCACGACAACCACGTCAGTCACCACAAACACAGCACGACAACCACGTCAGTCACCACAAACACAGCACGACAACCACGTCAGTCACCACAAACACAGCACGACAACCACGTCAGTCACCACAAACGCAGCACGACAACCACGTCAGTCACCACAAACGCAGCATGACAACCACGTCAGTCACCACAAACACAGCATGACAACCATGTCAGTCACCACAAACACAGCACGACAACCATGTCAGTCACCACAAACACAGCATGACAACCACGTCAGTCACCACAAACACAGCATGACAACCACATCAGTCAGTCAACCAAGCGAGTGAACAGCACCACATTCACCTGAAAACATGCACTTTTATGTTTTTGAGAGAAAATTTGATTTAGCTGTAAGTTCACACAATTTCCTCAGTAATCATTGAAACAGATTGAAGACCTGAGATAGCACAGATAGCACAGATAGCATAGATAGCATAGATAGCACAGATAGCACAGACAGCACAGACAGCACAGATAGCATAGATAGCACAGATAGCATAGATAGCACAGATAGCACAGATAGCACAGATAGCACAGATAGCATAGCCCAAAACAAGAGCATACTTTTTTATTTTCTTCATTCAGTGGACAGCTATGATAAAAAAAAAAGTATATAGAAGGGTTAAGATGTTTAAAATAATCATGGGTAGCTGTGATTGTACCTTTTTCTCACTGACATGCAGCAGATCTGATGATTTATTTTCTTGTTCCTGAAAAATAATGCAGAATAACAATACTGAGCAAAAAACGTGGACATCACCGTGGAAAGCACTGCCCATCTGAAATCAACAAGAAAATGACCTATTCTGCTTGAAACGTACTGCGACTCGAATCTTTGAAGGCTATGAGTGCTGTGACCAGAATTTGGAAAATCAGTCTGTATGGTGTTCTGGGTACTTTCTATCGCTCAATCTGTGATCTGTTTGTCATGTCTGTGAGGCTCAGATCATCACAGTATCAAAAGGGTGAGCAAGCTTACGACTGTTGCACCTGTCATTTGCTCGTCACGTCTGTGAGGCTCAAACCAGTAAAGTAGCAGAAACCTGAGTTTAGTACTGCTGAAGTGCAAATGAGCAAGGCAACTAGGAGCACCATTCATTAACACTACAGCCGTTTAGTCCAAGGCTAAGCAGACTCCGCTATAAGTGAAACAGGATAATAAGTGCCCAAACACTTAACACAATGCTTTTAGAACTAATAAAAACACAAAAGACACACTTTACAGTCAAGATTGCACTAAAACATTAGCTTAAATTAAACGATAAACACATAAAGTCCTATAATACTAGCTGAAGGGTGCGCTGCATCTGCCATCTGTTAGTCTACCCTCAGGAAAGAGGCAGGGCCTAGACATTACCCTTGGGGGAAGGGGCGGGGCCTCTGTACCTTACTCTCGGGAAAGGGGCGGGGCCTCCATACCTTACTCTCGGGAAAGGGGCGGGGCCTCTAGACCTTACTCTCGGGAAAGGGGCGGGGCCTCTAGACCTTACTCTCGGGAAAGGGGCGGGCCTCCATACCTTACTCTCGGGAAAGGGGCGGGGCCTCCATATCTTACTCTCGGGAAAGGGGCGAGGCCTCTAGACCTTACTCTCGGGAAAGGGGCGGGGCCTCCAGACCTTACTCTCGGGAAAGGGGCGGGGCCTCCAGACCTTACTCTCGGGAAAGGGGCGGGGCCTCCAGACCTTACTCTCGGGAAAGGGGCGGGGCCTCCAGACCTTACCCTGAGCTGCTTCTGTCTCTTGCTCTCGCTGTCCTGGAGCTGCTGCCGGAACTGGCCCAGGCACTCCTCCAGGCCCACTATGACATCAGAAGCCTGCAGTGACATCACTCTTTACAAATCACATCTATCAACATGGTTCAGTTACCAGGGACGCCTTTTGTGCAAAGTTTGTTGACAGATAAACGTGCAATAATTTATATGGGCATGGCTTTAAGGAGCCCTGACCAGGAATAAGTGGGTTTAGAGAATGGATGGATGGAGGGCTTTAAGAATTTAACACGGTGAAACATCTTATTTTTTTATTGTGGAGTGCCAGTGCATTCTGCAACCGCTTCATGAACAATAAAAAATAGACAAATCTTCATGCTTTTAAAACTCTACCAATTAGATGCAACATTCTCTATAAAAACACAATTCTAATACACAATCCTCACCTTTAAGGATGTCATATACTCTATGGGCCTGTTTACTAAGACCTTTAGTGGGTGCAAAAAAAACGTTTATCACACGCAAAACTAATAACACAACCAATGATTGGTGCAAAACAAATACTATGGCCAATCATTTGTCATGTTATTGGTTTTGCATGTAATAATGCATAAAGCACAGAGGAAAGCTAAAACCCATTGTTTTGAGTGAAGGCA
Source organism: Ilyophis sp. 1 JC-2022 (assembly GCA_022702515.1). Lineage (NCBI taxonomy): Eukaryota > Metazoa > Chordata > Actinopteri > Anguilliformes > Synaphobranchidae > Ilyophis > Ilyophis sp. 1 JC-2022. Next base: position 111,078,854 of record CM040394.1, on the reverse strand, counting down.
ATGGCTTGTGGGCGGGGCTGGGTTACCTTGGCAGCGGAGAGGGCGTGTTCCTGCTGCAGGAAGCTCAGATCCGCTTCCTGTTTGGCCTCCATCTTCTGAAGGGTCTTCTCGTGACTGTTAGAAAGTTCTTCGTTCTCCACTAACAGACCGACGGTCCTTCAGCACAGTAATACATTATTCATTATTAGCAACACACTGTTATTCAGAAATCACACCTTATAACAGCACAGCCACACTTCACACGGATGTGATCATTCTACCAAAAGCACAAAGCCGTTTTGGGAGTAATGACAGCTATGTTTTTCATTTCCTTAACTTCTCATTTTTAACAACAAAGGCATTAGAAAAGTGGCCGATATGAATTGCAGGCACTCCCTGTATTGAGCAGCTGAAGTCATATCAAAGTTTTTTTTTTTTCGTAGCAAACACTATGGCTGGCATAAGCCAAATGTCACACCCTGGCACATCTCTTAAAAGTAGTTTTATTCATGGCTCTGAAATGACAAAGACCGTAGTGAATTGAGTACTGTGAGGATGAAAAAATCTTCAGCAAGAGGCACATACAATAGGTAATATGTAAATGAACACAGCCACAATATATTTGTACGCTCCCAGTATTAAACGTGTTCTGTGTGTGGATGGACCAAGCAAGTAAACAGCCTATAGATTATAAAATGGACCAACCACCAGGAGTCTCTGTAGTGACCACATGTCTAATTAGAAAGTGGGAGGCGGAGCTTAACCTAGAGGTTGTCCCACTTGCTGTGGGAGGCGGAGTTTACCCGAGAGGCGGCCCTGCTGGCTGTGGGAGGCGGAGCTCACCTGCGGTTGGACTCCTGTAGCTCCGAGCTGATGGAGGCGATCTGGAGCTCCAGCTCCGCCTTCTCCTGGGTGACTTTCAGTCGCAGGGCGTTCCCGTTCTCCACCTCCAGCGAGAGCTGCTTCACCCGCCCCTCCAGCTCCTTCACCATCTGCTCCTGACGGGGGTAAGAGTGGCCAGGATCAACCTCCTCTCCTCCATGTGAGAAGATGCGCGCCTCACTTTGGCCAGCAGTGCAGTATAATGGTTAAGGAACTGGCCTCATCACCTAAAGGTCAAAGGTTCGATTCCCTGGTAGGACACTGCAGTTGTACCCTTCAGCGAGGTACAACGCCCGTAATGGTAACATATAGTTACTCTGAACCTAAACGCCCATAATGGTAACATATAGTTACTCTGAACCTAAACGCCCGTAATGGTAACATATAGTTACTCTGAACCTAAACGCCCGTAATGGTAACATATAGTTACTCTGAACCTTAGTTCCTTTTTTCCCCTCATTTTATGTGAAGCATGCTGAGTTTAAATAGTATGAAACGTGCTATATAAATAAAATTTGATTGACTGATTGACAGTTGGTACTCATTCTTTCAGCACTGCTGAGCACTATTCCTTTGAAACCACTCAGTGCTTTACGGTGTCAATCAAATGGGGAGGAGGGGCCAGAATGCTTAATTCCCATGTATTAAATGATTAAAATGACCTTAAAAAGAGGCAAAAATAACACAGATAGATTGCAAGTAAATGGCAGGTATAGACTGGCTGAACGACCTGATCTCGTCATTATGTATTCTAATGTACTTAAGCTTTACTGGATTGATTAAGCTGGTTAAGTTTAGCGTTTTAACAGGTGCACTAATACAAGAATATCTTAAGATATTTTATATTATATTTATTTATTTATTTATAATAAAGAAATGTATAAATAAAGCATGCTTGACAGGGACAGACGACCAGTAGCCAAAGTCACTAGGCTTTAGGACAAAGAACTGCGCTGTGCCGTTTATAATGAAAACCGTAGCATCCTATGACCTACAAACAGCTGAAAGTATTTTGGAATGCAGAAGGCGCAGGTCTGTAAGGCCGATGACAGATCTTTGATTAAAGATATAACGTGCGGCCTGCGGCACTCTGAGCTGGACTAAATGAAAGCCGTCGACAGGAATCACATTTTGGACGGTCAGCAACGCCTGCAGCATAAAGCCTTGAAAGAAGGCCTTTGTTTGCACAAACTACAAAACACCACCTCAAAAAAACACCAGCTCTCTATTCCCTGTGCGGTGCCAGATAACGCGGGACGTATCTCAACACCGTCGCTCCCTCCAACACCTGCCGCTAATCAAGGATAAGGACACTGAACTCACAGCAACACATTTCATAGAATTTGCGTACAGGAGCCAGACAATGGTATCTGCAGATAATAACACAAAGATAAATACGCAGAGCATAACTGATGTGTACACTAACTGTTTCTTTTTTTTTATTAAAGGCTGTAAAGCCCTTGGGGCAGACAAGTCATTGTTATCTCGTGAAACAACACAAACCGTAACATACCTGGAGTTGCTGAGCTCAGGGTGAGAATAAACTAACCACGTAAGACTATTAACTGCCTAAAACTTTAGGCTCAACCAACAGAAATGACGTAGAACCATTTATTAAAGAGTGCATACGTGTGGTACGGTGTGAAGTGATCAAATGGCCTTTCTTATGGTGCTGCTAACAGGGAGTAGACACGTCCGGCGGACTGTCTGTAAACCTTTGCCTTCCACAGTCGAGCGTACTCAAAGCATATTCAAATCGTAACCCCTCTGTAGACAACATTTTCCATAATCTTTACATGCAAATTGCAAACAACAATGGCATCGTTCATGGAAGAAGTTACGTTGCAAAAAAGATACACCTGTAGGCGAAACGAGTCAGACAGGTCCGTGTGGACACAAAAAACAACTGCTGCGCGGACTTCCAAGGCGCACATCCGCTTACGGTCCGCTATGCCGTCATTTAGGTCCGTGCGGATCCGGTGGAGGGTACGTCCGTATTCTTTTTTCGCCGACTATGAAATGGCCTTTAGTGAGTTTGAATCTAACCTACTGCAGGCCTCCTGCTCCTGTTCTGGGGCCAGAATGAATGCTTTGAGAGCATCAGCCAGGGTGCGCACACACTAGCGCGTTAGCATTGACATTAGCTTCAGCTAAAACTGCCATTTTTTGAAAGCTGCACAAAGTGATTTTCAACCAGCTCAGAAAGCTCCTACTCCACATTTAAAATATTTGTGCTTGGATCACTTCATTAAATCCTGGTTCTAGTACTAAATTTGGGGCTTGGGGTACAGGGATGGACTAAACTTCAGGGGTACTGCTGTAGTCAGAACTGGACTCAAGTAGGATTAGGGGGGTACTGACCCCTACTACTGACTGTGCCCTGCGCGTGAACCCTACTGAGTGTGTACTCACTGTTACCTGTGTTTGAGTGCTGTACTCACTGTTCCCTGTGTTTGAGTGTGTACTCACTGTTCCCTGTGTTTGAGTGTGTACTCACTGTTCCCTGTGTTTGAGTGTGTACTCACTGTTCCCTGTGTTTGAGTGTGTACTCACTGTTCCCTGTGTCTGAGTGTATACTCACTGTTCCCTGTGTCTGAGTGCTGTAATCACTGTTCCCTGTGTTTGAGTGTGTACTCACTGTTCCCTGTGTTTGAGTGTGTACTCACTGTTCCCTGTGTTTGAGTGCTGTACTCACTGTTCCCTGTGTCTGAGTGTGTACTCACTGTTCCCTGTGTCTGAGTGCTGTAATCACTGTTCCCTGTGTTTGAGTGTGTACTCACTGTTCCCTGTGTTTGAGTGCTGTACTCACTGTTCCCTGTGTCTGAGCGCTGTACTCACTGTTCCCTGTGTTTGAGTGCTGTAATCACTGTTCCCTGTGTTTGAGTGCTGTACTCACTGTTCCGTGTCTGAGTGTGTACTCACTGTTCCCTGTGTTTGAGTGCTGTACTCTGACTCCATCTTAGCCAGCCGCTGGTTTGTGTCGTCCAGAAGCTCCTGAATGTTCTCCGTGTGCCTCTTCTGCATCTCAAACTTCTCCAGCTCCATCTCCGTTACTGCAGCGTGCAACTGGGCGGGAGGAAGTGTGAACAGCGTCAGTCCACCAACTAACCAATCAAAATCCTTTCCTTCAGCATACCATCCAATCAAAATCCCATGTTCCTTCACCTCAAAATCCAATCAGTCTCATCTGTCACCTTCTAAGCGAATCAAAACCCCACGTACACCCGGATATCAAACTAAAATTCCAGCTTTCACCCTAAAAGCCAATCTAAACCCAATCCTTCTCTTGGTTGTCCAATTAAAATGGCATCCATCTCACCAGCATATGACCGTATCCAAAATGGAGGGCTGTGGCAGGTAAAGGGGAAGGGTTGTAGGGCACAGACTGGCAGTACCCGGGGAAGCTCTAGGAGAAAAGCAGTCCCACTCTTTACCTTCTTTTCCCACTCGTTTTTTACAGAGTCTGCGTTTTCGTCCACCATCTTCCTCAGCTCGGCGATCTGCTTGTCCTTGTTTTCGCGGACGACCTGCGATTCCCGCACCAGGCTCTGAACTGCAGGAGAGAGAGAGAGAGGCCTTTGGCACTGCACTCACTGGGGGTTCATTAGTCGGACTGGCCCGGAGAGGACACACTTCCACTCCGTGTGTGATTCCGCCCACGCCCCTCACCTTTCTTCTCCTGTTTGCGGATGGTCTCGTCTGAGTCCTTCTGCTTGGTTCTGTACATGGCCTTCAGTTCCTCGATCTCGCCATTCTTTCTGTCCAAAATCTGGAGGGGACATTCGCTACCTTAGTCAGTCTAGGCCCCTGGTATTCAAATCACGGTCCTCGAGGTGCGAGAACTTCTGCTTTTCCACCCTCTCTTTACCTGTGAGTCAGGTGTGAAGACAGTCTGGCCAATCAGTAGCACTAATTGTTCAGTTAATTACCTGAGAGAAAGAAAACCAGGGCCGGATTTGAGGTCAACAACAAGCTTTATTTAATAAAGTTACAAAATATAAGTGGCAGATTTTTTTGTGGCAAAACTCTTTGACGTCCTAATCCTGTTTTTTGTGTTCATGAGTAAAACACACATTTAATAATGGGCAAAACAAAAGACTAAATGATTATTCACGCTTAAGCTTGACCAGACACAAGCTTTCAGTGGCTTGCAGCGTGAATTTCAATTAATGCGCCACAAGGCTCATTTACAAAACCCCGTCACAAATATGCTCCTCAAACAGCGGCGCCGTGACCTTGGCGGGAATCTCCTCATTAGGATGCAATTGAGAAACGGCGCATTTGTTGAGAAGATGCGAGTTCAATTAGACTGACTGACGCAGGCTGAGATAAAGAGGCAGAGCGCGCAGGCCGAGATAAAGAGGCAGAGAGCGCAGGCCGAGATAAAGAGGCAGAGCGCGCAGGCCGAGATAAAGAGGCAGAGCGCGCAGGCCGAGATAAAGAGGCAGAGCGCGCAGGCCGAGATAAAGAGGCAGAGCGCGCAGGCCGAGATAAAGAGGCAGAGAGCGCAGGCCGAGATAAAGAGGCAGAGCGCGCAGGCCGAGATAAAGAGGCAGAGCGCGCAGGCCGAGATAAAGAGGCAGAGCGCGCAGGCCGAGATAAAGAGGCAGAGAGCGCAGGCCGAGATAAAGAGGCAGAGCGCGCAGGCCGAGATGAAGAGGCAGAGAGCGCAGGCCGAGATAAAGAGGCAGAGAGCGCAGGCCGAGATAAAGAGGCAGAGAGCGCAGGCCGAGATAAAGAGGCAGAAGGCAGAGAGCGCAGGCCGAGATAAAGAGGCAGAGAGCGCAGGCCGAGATAAAGAGGCAGAGCGCGCAGGCCGAGATAAAGAGGCAGAGCGCGCAGGCCGAGATAAAGAGGCAGAGAGCGCAGGCCGAGATAGAGGCAGAGAGCGCAGGCTGAGATAAAGAGGCAGAGAGCGCAGGCAGAGATAAAGAGGCAGAGAGCGCAGGCCGAGATAAAGAGGCAGAGAGCGCAGGCCGAGATAAAGAGGCAGAGAGCGCAGGCCGAGATAAAGAGGCAGAGAGCGCAGGCCGAGATAAAGAGGCAGAGAGCGCAGGCCGAGATAAAGAGGCAGAGCGCTCACTCTCCCCCACATCTGAACAGGCTACGGCAGCTCAAGAGGAGACGCTAAAAGCTCCGCATGTTAATCTATCTCCAGATGCTTTTATACCCTTTTGAGCTGTGTGAAATGATGCCCCGTGTGGCTTCTGCCTCCAGTAAAATATCTGCAGCACTGACAGAATCCGACCACGCCCATTTCACACGTACACTAGCTGCTTCCTTTAAAGAAACACTTCACTAACAGCTTGGAAATTTACTTAATGCTTCTTTACTCCTAATATAGTTCACAGCGGGATTCTTTATTTGTGATGCTCATGTCCTTTGACAGCAGTCATGACCACAAAGCTAAAATAGTCGGGACTGTCTGTCTAATTCCCTCTAATCTCAGCCATACTCAAGGTGAGAAGTTTTGAAAATCTATTTAGATTTTTCTCAGAAGAGCATTTTTAATTGGCATGATGATACAGAGAAGGTGGAGGCTCCCATTTTGGGAATTTTAGTTGAAGTCGATAAATAAATAGTGAAAATATTAATGCACTCCAAAATAATGCTATATGCCAAAAATATTACCACTATCCAATATTACTATAATTAACCAAACATACTGTACAAAAAAAGTATAAATCTAATTTTGGTGGGAGGCCCACACGAGACACTTAACTGTCTGTGGTGCCCCCATGGGGGTGTGTATCCATGGTGCAATGCATGTGCAAAATCTACATCTTAAAAAGAAGAATGTGCGTCCTGGTGGCGTAGCCTTTAAGAGCACCGTTCTCACACGATATCAGCGGTTTGAATCCGGCCGCGTGACCTTTGTCACATGTCTCTCCCTCTCTCTGGCTCTCTGGCTCCCATTCCTGTCTCTCTACACTGTGCTGTCTAAATAAAGCTGAAACTCTCCCTCTCTCTGGCTCCCATTCTTCCTGTCTCTCTACACTGTGCTGATCTCTCTCTCTCCCTCTCTCCCTCTCTCTGGCTCCCATTCTTCCTGTCTCTCTACACTGTCTCTCCCTCTCTCTGGCTCCCATTCTTCCTGTCTCTCTACACTGTCTCTCCCTCTCTCTGGCTCCCATTCTTCCTGTCTCTCTACACTGTCTCTCCCTCTCTCTGGCTCCCATTCTTCCTGTCTCTCTACACTGTGCTGTCTAAATAAAGCTGAAACTCTCCCTCTCTCTGGCTCCCATTCCTGTCTCTCTACACTTTGCTGTCTAAATAAAGCTGAAACTCTCCCTCTCTCTGGCTCCCATTCTTCCTGTCTCTCTACACTTTGCTGTCTAAATAAAGCTGAAACTCTCCCTCTCTCTGGCTCCCATTCTTCCTGTCTCTCTACACTTTGCTGTCTAAATAAAGCTGAAACTCTCCCTCTCTCTGGCTCCCATTCTTCCTGTCTCTCTACACTTTGCTGTCTAAATAAAGCTGAAACTCTCCCTCTCTCTGGCTCCCATTCTTCCTGTCTCTCTACACTTTGCTGTCTAAATAAAGCTGAAACTCTCCCTCTCTCTGGCTCCCATTCTTCCTGTCTCTCTACACTTTGCTGTCTAAATAAAGCTGAAACTCTCCCTCTCTCTGGCTCCCATTCTTCCTGTCTCTCTACACTTTGCTGTCTAAATAAAGCTGAAACTCTCCCTCTCTCTGGCTCCCATTCTTCCTGTCTCTCTACACTTTGCTGTCTAAATAAAGCTGAAACTCTCCCTCTCTCTGGCTCCCATTCTTCCTGTCTCTCTACACTTTGCTGTCTAAATAAAGCTGAAACTCTCCCTCTCTCTGGCTCCCATTCTTCCTGTCTCTCTACACTTTGCTGTCTAAATAAAGCTGAAACTCTCCCTCTCTCTGGCTCCCATTCTTCCTGTCTCTCTACACTTTGCTGTCTAAATAAAGCTGAAACTCTCCCTCTCTCTGGCTCCCATTCTTCCTGTCTCTCTACACTTTGCTGTCTAAATAAAGCTGAAACTCTCCCTCTCTCTGGCTCCCATTCTTCCTGTCTCTCTACACTTTGCTGTCTAAATAAAGCTGAAACTCTCCCTCTCTCTGGCTCCCATTCTTCCTGTCTCTCTACACTTTGCTGTCTAAATAAAGCTGAAACTCTCCCTCTCTCTGGCTCCCATTCTTCCTGTCTCTCTACACTTTGCTGTCTAAATAAAGCTGAAACTCTCCCTCTCTCTGGCTCCCATTCTTCCTGTCTCTCTACACTTTGCTGTCTAAATAAAGCTGAAACTCTCCCTCTCTCTGGCTCCCATTCTTCCTGTCTCTCTACACTTTGCTGTCTAAATAAAGCTGAAACTCTCCCTCTCTCTGGCTCCCATTCTTCCTGTCTCTCTACACTTTGCTGTCTAAATAAAGCTGAAACTCTCCCTCTCTCTGGCTCCCATTCTTCCTGTCTCTCTACACTTTGCTGTCTAAATAAAGCTGAAACTCTCCCTCTCTCTGGCTCCCATTCTTCCTGTCTCTCTACACTTTGCTGTCTAAATAAAGCTGAAACTCTCCCTCTCTCTGGCTCCCATTCTTCCTGTCTCTCTACACTTTGCTGTCTAAATAAAGCTGAAACTCTCCCTCTCTCTGGCTCCCATTCTTCCTGTCTCTCTACACTTTGCTGTCTAAATAAAGCTGAAACTCTCCCTCTCTCTGGCTCCCATTCTTCCTGTCTCTCTACACTTTGCTGTCTAAATAAAGCTGAAACTCTCCCTCTCTCTGGCTCCCATTCTTCCTGTCTCTCTACACTTTGCTGTCTAAATAAAGCTGAAAAAGCCCTAAAAAAATATATAGCTATATATATTTTTTAAAAAGGCCAAAGCTTGCAGGTCCTTAAAAACGGGCGAGGTTCAGGCCAGCAGGGCGGCAGAGGTGAGCCGATATGAGGGGGCACTGCTCTCCTCCGGGTCTCTCTGGATCTAAAGGTTCATCTCGCGGGTCTCGATCGTGTTTAGCGGGCGGCTTCGTAACAAACCAGCGGTGTGCTGACCAAGGTTTTGGCTGTTTTACCTCAATGTTTGAAATGCGCCTCTTCACGATTGGGCAGGTTGCCGGCGAATCGTTAAACGCGTACATCTCTACAGTCCCTCCACCTCGTTACCACAGCGACTCAGTCGCAACCCAACCCTGCTTTGACGCACCGTTGATCTCTACTAAAAAAGTTTTATAAAGGCTTCCTCTTCTTAAAGCTGGTGCTGTCTGTCCTCGTTCAACACCGGAATTAAAAGTCAGTTTGTCTAAATGGATGGTTCAAGCTAAATAAATCTTTCATTTTGTAACTTACTTTGCCAAATAGAATATTTTGAGCACTTGAAGAGCATTTTTAATGTTCCAGCGCCCGTCGTATTTTGTGTCATCAAACATTTATGCCCACTCCTTTTCATGAAATGTAATATTTGTAGTACAAGCATGTTTTAAATTGCTTTAAAAAAGAACCCATATACAGTAACCATGGCATGCTCTAAGGTTAAATTGCTCTGGGTATGGATCACAATGGGCATCTCTCTAACCCAGAAGTAGTGCTTTAGCTGTGCACAGTGCCAGAAGACACGCAGGCACACACACACACTACTAGTGCAGTTTTCTGACACACATTCTGCCAGTTCAGAAATTATACACAGGGCTTTGGGTGTAGTGCATCATTAAAGATATCAAGATGCTTGGATGAAGAATACCGGTCAGTCTGTATTGACCGTTTGACAAACAGAACTGAATTTACACCACTAAGTCTGACCATGGCAGTCCGATATGAACGTTTGAGATGATGGGCCTGTTCAGTACACTATCCAGTTCTACTCTAACTCTGTTCTACCAGTTCTGCAGGTCCTCAAAGACCATCCCATTGTGTACCATCGCAGAAATAAAGCAGAAGTGCTACACTTTGATGAAGAACAGGAATTCAGAGAAGATTGTTAATTGCTGGTGGCAGGCGTCCAGCACAAGAGAGCGGATAATAAACATATTCTCTGTGTGCGTAACTGCTTGGAATCCAGAGTAAAATAGAAACCTTCAGCAGAAGATCCAAAGTCACAGCCCGCTGTATTTTATCTTTACTTCTTTGCCTGGACATGTAATGTAATGTGTCTGATCTCTGGAAGATTTAGTCATCTATTTCAATGACCTTTGATTTCTTTTTGATTATTATTAGTATAATTATTATTACACACAGAGCGCAGAGCACTCAAAGGCTGTGTCCGAAATCGCTCCCTACTCACTATATAGTGCACTATTTAGAGTATTGGCCATTTTGTAGAGTGTCCGAATGCAAAATGGTCACGCACGCACGCACAAAATAAATACATTCAAATACTTTAAAATGTAGGAGCATTATTTCTCATCCAAAAAAAAAGAAACATCAGAGAAGTTGAGATATTCCGGCTTGTTTCGCCCCATTAGGAGCCTGTCATTCACCCATCACATCAGAGGAAGAGACAGCTGCCCGCGGGGGGGGGGTTCGCTTCACACAATGCTTAAGGCCGCGCAATTTTTACCTGTCATTTCCCAAAAGAGCACAATTTGGTGATACTGAAGGAAGTTAGCGTGGCGGGTCAGAGAAGAGGGCCAGTGTAACTCGGGCCCGGGAGAGGCGCTGGCTTTTAGGAGAGCCATTTCGGCCTTTTACGGCTCTCCCCCACGACGGTCACTTTGAGCCCAGGAGGCTGATAACCAATTACCCACAGGACCACATTTTATATAAATGCACCTGCAGCACAGTCACACAGAGGAAGAGCTTCTGCTGTCAGTGTAGTTCTGTACGTCTCTCATTATATATCATGTGCATTACGGCATATTACACATTCCCAGGGGCATTCTTCATCTTTCAGAAACGCACTGTTAGGACATTAAAATAATTAAAGAAAATTTACAGTTTTTTGTTGTTGTTTTTTGTAAATGTACTTTTGGGGAAATATGAAAGCTAAATGAAATAGTGGTTTAATTAGCCTAAAACCGCTCGGTATATTAAGTATTATACAATGTATCATATGTGTTACCGTCTAGATTCACCAATTCAGCTAAACACCAACCACCTGAAAAATACATATATCTAAGCTCACATACACGAATACCAGATCTTAAATTTTAAGACTCGAATGATATACATCACCAAACCCATACTGACCCATACATACTAGCTCGATTGAATCTAGGTGCGACTAAATCTCGATTAGTTAACACGAACATGCCATTATATTTCACTAGCCCAAAAATCTCTTTAATATTCAGCCATATTCAACAAATATCCAGGTATTTTCAATGAACCACAATGTTCCCACCTCTTCCATGCCTTAGGTTGAGAACCCGTCTTTATTTAGAATTTTAACCCTAATAAGCCACTTATGGAATCGCTTCACGTTCACAGTTTTGGAACATTTTAACTAACAGCGGCCCGTGAGCACGCGAGTAAACGCAGTCGTCGTTAAATCGGGCTGCACAAAGCCAAAGGTTTCAAACGCGAGTAAACGCAGTCGTCGTTAAATCGGGCTGCACAAAGCCAAAGGTTTCAAACGCAAGTAAACGCAGTCGTTGTTAAATCGGGCTGCACAAAGCCAAAGGTTTCAAAGGCTCGCATGGACGGAATAAACACAACCACCTGATACCCTCTTCTTTGAACAGTTGGCAGAAAAAAGGAACAGGCTTTTTTCTACAGGCAATCTAAAAACGGCTCTAAAGATGCTCGGTATGGCAGAATGGCCGGGTCCTCTTCAAAGTCCCCGGCAGAGCACCAGACTCATTTGGCATCTTGTTGAATAATTCATTAAGAGGAGAGCGGTGGTGCCAGTGATGGGGGGGGGGGGGGGTTGGGGTGCCTGGCAAGATTAAACTTGCAGGTCGCGTCACCTGCCAAACGACAGACAAAGTAGAGTATCTTCAACTTGAGTCTGCATGAATATTCTGGAATAAATCAATTATTCATCCGTTGTAATGGCACAGCCCTTAATGAACAGACAGACAGACAGACAGACGGACATACAGCAGCTGTGTGAAGTGTGTGTCTGTAGATGGTGTAATGCACAGACATAAATTTACAGTACATTGAGCTGTGTGAAGCTATACAGAAGCTATGTGAAGTGTGTGTCTCTGGACGGTGTAATGCAGACATACAGGCAGGCAGGCAGACAGGCAGACAGGCAGAGACAGACAGACAGACAGACAAACTCAATACCTTCTGAACGTCGACATCGTGTCTCTGCTGGGTCTTCAGCCTCTCCTCCTGATACCGGGCCTCCAGAACCTTCGCCTTCAACTCGCCCTGCCAGGAACAGAGACACACACCTCACACACGTACACTTATATACACACCTACGACTGTACCAACACCTCACACACGAACACTTATATACACACCTACGACTGTATCAACACCTCACACACTGGAGATTTTTCAGGGCACTCCTGCTGCTTGTTTTGATCATATTGACAAATTGTCTAGTGGGGATAATTTTGTTTGTGGCCGTCACCACGGAGACACATTCACAACATATGCTCGGGATTGTCCGTAGGATCTGCAGCAACAAAGTTTACCATCGCTCTTCACCGGAGTTGAAGATGTTGGGACTGATCCGGGAGTGCAGGCAATCTCCAAAAGGCAACCAGGGAAGGGAAGGAGAAGATAATGCGGGGGAGGAGCGAGGCGACGAGTGGAAAGGCTGACTCAGTTCAGTGCTCCGTTTCGACAGTGTACAGAGACCGCAACACTGCGCGTATGGTGGAAAGTCGGAGTTTGTGTGTTGGACTGCTTCATGACACCGGACATATCGGGACAGCGGGGGCTATTTTTAATCATGGCTGTATTACACTTTAATTCACTTAATTAGTTTGATTAATGCAATGATTCTTTTGAATGTTTTTATTTTATATTTTTGTTTGTGTGTTGTGGGTCTGCCCCACTGTCTGTCTTTTTTTTAATGCTGGTGGCTACAACTGAAGTTCCCTAAAGGTAAAATAAATTATTCTATTCCCGTGTAATTTACAGCTTAATCTAGTCCCACCCCCCGATTCCCATAGAGATCCATTCATATGCAGAGAGGTTATAGTATCGCTTGTAAGAGTACCAGAAAATGAGATATCAAGAGTCGTTTAATGTTGTTGGGTCACAGACATCAGGAATCATGGCATGCAAAAAATATGCAAACAAATATTAAATATGATGACTTTAATTTATGTTAATTACTTTTGGTGTCCTAAAATGGGGGGGGGGGGGGGGGGGGCTATGTGTAAAAATGGCTATTGCTAAAGTAGAAATAGTGAAATAGAAATAGTAGTTCATAACATTATCAATGTCTTGACTGTATTTTTTGATCAATTTAATGCTACCATGGTGAATAAAAGTATCAATTTCTTTCAAAAACATAAAAATGTCTCAGTGATGCCAAACTTTTGAATGCTAGTGTGTATATATATATATATATATTATATAAATTATCTGTGGCTTCGTTGACCTTCAAGAGTGACGCTTTCAATCTTATCCATCTTGAGGTGCTTCACTGCACATGACCAACATCAAGATCCCTGTGACATCACCGGTGCGGAACATCCCATTCCGCTTTATGCTGGGAGGAAGTGATGTCACAGTCACTTTTTGCACGTATGCCAGATGGCACCTTGGCGACCGGGGGGCGGGGTTTACAGAGCGGTTTAAAGCGATTGTAGGGCTCAGGTGCATTTAACTAGCAGGGTGAGGCTTCCAGTTTGGACGTGTGATACGCGAGCGAAACTGCAGAGACGTGTGGATGGGTGGCTTTTTCCTGTCCTTTTAAGTGCGTCCAAAAAAGCTTTCAGCTTGCGACGGCTGCAACAAAATGCTTTCCGCCAGCAAAGACAGCGCTCTCTGAACACGAGCCATTCGCCTCAGATTCACAACACGTTTCGCTGCATTTTTACGCCTCTCTCTTCAGCATGCATAATGGTACCGAAAACTAAGTAGTTTGTTACAGAGTACTAAATGCAATATAATTTGGACTTTGCGTTTCAATAGACCTTTTCTTAATCAGAAACAGTGTTACTCAAAATGAAGGGTTTGTACCATAGCTGAAATATTATGTTGTTTTTATTAAAACAAAGGGGAAAACAGGACAGGTTCAGGTCTGGCATTTACAAATGCAGCCAGGCAGGTATTAGCGGCTGCTAGAACGCCGGCCCTGGAAGGTTCCGGGCTGTCTCAGTACCCCAGTAGCAGCCCGGGCCTGAGGACTGTTCAGGGAGTGTGTTCTGCACACGCTGGCAGAGATATGGCACACGCACGCACGCCAAACACACTCCAATCCCTCACACCTACCGATGATACTCAGGTCACCACGCCTACCCGAAAACAATTAGGACCACATACCTGCCAAAACTGTTCAGACCTCAGAAGCCAGGTAAAATGACCCCTCCCCACACACCTGCCAACATGCCCAAACCCACACACACCTACAAATGCTACTCTGGGAATTCTCGGAAATGGTTGCTGCTGCCTGAGAAAGTGTTTTTTTTTTTTCAGGGCAATTAGAAAAAAATTTCCGTAAATGATTATAACCGCTGCTGTTGAAACTATTCACAGGGTGTTAAATTAAAACCCACCGCCATCCACATGCTGGTAAGATTTTGATTGTGGCCGGTAAGATTTCTACTCTAGCAGCCCCTTTAGCAGGTAACCAAACCAGGTTTTGTTGTATTTTAAAAAGTAATGTTGCTGGTAAAATGTTGAAAATGGCTGGTGATTTTTAGAATCCACAAGGCACTCTGGCCAGTGGGTGAAAAAGTACATTTCATGCCCTGCATTGAGAAGAATAGAGATTCTGAAAGAACGTGGGTCCTTTAAATGACTAAGCTAGAGAACTGCTTTGCTAACACACAGTAGCCCAGTGCTTCCCAAACTTATTCAGTGAGGCCCCCTTTTGGTAATAGAAAATTTGTTTTAAAAAAAAAAAAAAAAAAAAAAAAAAAAAAAAAAAAAAAAAAAAAAAAAAAAAAAAAAAAAATTTAAAAAAAAAATAAAAAAAAAAAAAAAAACACACAAAAAAAAATAATAAAAAAAAAAAAAAAAAAAAAAAAAAAAAAAAAAAAAAAAAAAAAAAAAAAAAAAAAAAAAAAAAAAAAAAAAAAAAAAAAAAAAAAAAAAAAAAAAAAAAAAAAAAAAAAAAAAAAAAAAAAAAAAGGAAAAAAAAAAAAAAAAAAAAAAAAAAAAAAAACCCGCCCGCCCCCCCCCCCCCCACTTTGAGAGCCAAAAGGGAGAGAGAAATCCTAGTTGCCTAAAAATGGGAAGGGAAAGATCCCAAGATCCCAAGTCAGCCAAACAAGCAAAAATAACGGCTCACCTCAACACTGCATCAAACAGGTGCAAGCCACCCCACATCAATCCCAACTGAAAACAAGCCCCCGTTACCGTGGGAAGAGAAACCCAACACCCTAATATTGACAGTTGCTCTTTTTAAGCAACACAAACAAGGCCTGTGAAGCTACAGCTGTGGGATTCCCCCCATGCAGGCCAGACTGAGCCTGCTCACTCCATCAACACATCACCAGACTGAGCCTGCTCACTCCATCAACACATCACAGGGGCTTCTCTCTGGAGATAAAAAGGGTTTCTTCCCATCTGTGGAGTAGCCGATATAATGGCCGGGATTCAATCAATATTGGTCTTTAACTTTAATTTACCAAAGAATGCAAGTGACATAGCCAGCATGGAATGGTTTAACGTGAATCAAAACATTGAAAGTGAGTTTGGCTCTCCCATTCGCTGTAAGTGAATTAAGATAAGTGGGTTTGGTTCTCCCATTCGCTGTAAGTGAATTAAGATAAGTGGGTTTGGCTCTCCCATTCGCTGTAAGTGAATTAAGATAAGTGGGTTTGGCTCTCCCATTCGCTGTAAGTGAATTAAGATAAGTGGGTTTGGCTCTCCCATTCGCTGTAAGTGAATTAAGATAAGTGGGTTTGGCTCTCCCATTCGCTGTAAGTGAATTAAGATAAGTGGGTTTGGCTCTCCCATTCGCTGTAAGTGAATTAAGATAAGTGGGTTTGGCTCTCCCATTCGCTGTAAGTGAATTAAGATAAGTGGGTTTGGCTCTCCCATTCGCTGTAAGTGAATTAAGATAAGTGGGTTTGGCTCTCCCATTCGCTGTAAGTGAATTAAGATAAGTGGGTTTGGCTCTCCCATTCGCTGTAAGTGAATTAAGATAAGTGGGTTTGGCTCTCCCATTCGCTGTAAGTGAATTAAGATAAGTGGGTTTGGCTCTCCCATTCGCTGTAAGTGAATTAAGATAAGTGGGTTTGGCTCTCCCATTCGCTGTAAGTGAATTAAGATAAGTGGGTTTGGCTCTCCCATTCGCTGTAAGTGAATTAAGATAAGTGGGTTTGGCTCTCCCATTCGCTGTAAGTGAATTAAGATAAGTGGGTTTGGCTCTCCCATTCGCTGTAAGTGAATTAAGATCGTTTGGCTCTCCCATTCGCTGTAAGTGAATTAAGATAAGTGGGTTTGGCTCTCCCATTTGCTGTAAGTGAATTAAGATAAGCGGGTTTGGCTCTCCCATTCGCTGTAAGTGAATTAAGATCATAGAAACAACAAAGCGGTACTTGGATAGGCAACTGGTCTTGTAACCCAAACGTTGCAGGTTCAATTGCAAGGTAGGACACAACTCTTGAGCTAAAGGCACTTAACCTGACTTTCTTCAGTATATAACCAACTGTATAAATGGACACCCTGTAAAAAAATAAAATAAAAATGCTAATAGCTGTGTAAGTCGCTCTGGGTAAGAACGTCTGATAAATGCCAGTAAAAAAAAAGAAAAAAAGTAAAGAGCACTCCTAGTGTGGCTGTCAGTACTGCTATAACTCCTCCTGTCAGTATGGGGGCAGTAGCTGGAATCCTACCTCTTTTTCTTGTGTGTGAAAATCTGCCTGATCGTCACAGTAGGTGCTACTTTTTCCCCGGCTTGTTTTGAAGCACATCTATTAAAAACAGTTACAAAATATCAGATTCAGTAATCAAAAAGCAATTCTTTTTCAAAGAAGAAGAGCTGGTTATTCCATGCAAGCTCAGGGTGAAACCTGAAACCTATCTGATTTCTGCGAAAAAATTTCACTGCAGTTTTTAAGTTTTCAAAAATCGCTCCAAACATGTATTATATATATATATTTATATATATATTATATTATATATATATATATATATATATAATATATATATTATGCACCTGGTTTGATTAGAGGTCCCTATCGAATAGTATGTGAAATGTTGAATTCAAACTCACCGTTTTTAGCGCACTGAGTTTATTCCGAGGTGAATTCTTACGTCAAATTTAGAGAGGGTCAGGTAACAGTTCTGACGGGCTGGCGTGGAGATACCCACGTGCGTTTCTGACCGCTACCACAGGGGGGCGCCACACTTACCGGAGAGTGGGGGATGGGCTTCTCTCGCAAATACCTGGGCTTCTCGATCTGAAAGAGCAAAACAAGTGCAACAAGCCCTTTATTGGTTTCTCTCCACCCTCCCCCTCAACCCCACACCTCCTCCATTTTTCTATTCGTCATAAACAAAGAAGAGCGACTTCAAAGGACGCCGCTTCAATACGCTCCTTCGTGGGCCCGGCTAGTTTCCATTAAATAATACCGCAGCCTCCCGAGGGCCATCGTACACCGCTCACCATACCTGCTTTGTTTAATTTTGTATTGGGCCCTTTTTTGTCCACAAACCCCATAACTGGTAAGCAATCCGTGTTCATTTAACAAAAAACAAAAATAAAAGTGACTTATTGACTTATTTGAGTACATAAAGTAACAAGAGCACAAACAGATACAAAGAAAAGTGAAAATACAGGAGAGCTAAGAAACAAAGAACAGTCATATAGGAAAATCTGAACATAAAACTAGAACAATAATTTATAACAAAATAAACATAATATTCATATATTTACACAGATGACAGTCAAAAGAAATTACAGTAAAAACAAAAGAATGACTAAATAGCAACTAATTTAGTGAAAAAGAAAATGGTTACATTTACATTTACCTCTATTCCTGCTCTCTGCCCATTAATAAATCAATAAAACCTCAGACTCACATCTCCATGGGAGGGGAGAAAAGGTACAGTGGTGCTATTTAACAAAATCATCCTGGAGTGGTCATGTTTTCACCAGGTCAGGTGTAGTCATGTTTTCTCCAGGTCAGGTGTGGTCATGTTTTCTCCAGGTCGGGTGTAGTCATGGTTTCACCAGGTCAGGTGTAGTCATGTTTTCTTCAGGTCAGGTGTGGTCATGTTTTCTCCAGGTCGGGTGTGGTCATGTTTTCTTCAGGTCAGGTGTAGTCATGGTTTCACCAGGTCAGGTGTAGTCATGTTTTCTTCAGGTCAGGTGTGGTCATGTTTTCTCCAGGTCGGGTGTGGTCATGTTTTCTTCAGGTCAGGTGTGGTCATGTTTTCTCCAGGTCAGGTGTAGTCATGGTTTCACCAGGTCAGGTGTAGTCATGTTCTCACCAGGTCAGGTGTAGTCATGTTTTCTCCAGGTCAGGTGTGGTCATGTTTTCACCAGGTCAGGTGTAGTCATGTTTTCTTCAGGTCAGGTGTGGTCATGTTTTCATCAGGTCAGGTGTAGTCATGTTTTCTTCAGGTCGGGTGTGGTCATGTTTTCTTCAGGTCAGGTGTGGTCATGTTTTCTCCAGGTCAGGTGTGGTCATGTTTTCTTCAGGTCAGGTGTGGTCATGTTTTCATCAGGTCAGGTGTAGTCATGTTTTCTCCAGGTCAGGTGTGGTCATGTTTTCACCAGGTCAGGTGTAGTCATGTTTTCACAAGGTCAGGTGTGGTCATGGTTTCACCAGGTCAGGTGTAGTCATGTTTTCTCCAGGTCAGGTGTGGTCATGTTTTCTCCAGGTCAGGTGTAGTCATGTTTTCACCAGGTCAGGTGTAGTCATGGTTTCACCAGGTCAGGTGTAGTCATGGTTTCACCAGGTCAGGTGTAGTCATGTTTTCTCCAGGTCGGGTGTGGTCATGTTTTCACCAGGTCAGGTGTAGTCATGTTTTCACCAGGTCAGGTGTGGTCATGTTTTCTCCAGGTCGGGTGTGGTCATGTTTTCTTCAGGTCAGGTGTGGTCATGTTTTCATCAGGTCAGGTGTAGTCATGGTTTCACCAGGTCAGGTGTGGTCATGTTTTCTCCAGGTCGGGTGTGGTCATGTTTTCTTCAGGTCAGGTGTAGTCATGGTTTCTCCAGGTCAGGTGTAGTCATGGTTTCACCAGGTCAGGTGTAGTCATGTTTTCTCCAGGTCAGGTGTGGTCATGTTTTCTCCAGGTCAGGTGTAGTCATGTTTTCACCAGGTCAGGTGTAGTCATGGTTTCACCAGGTCAGGTGTAGTCATGTTTTCTCCAGGTCAGGTGTGGTCATGTTTTCACCAGGTCAGGTGTGGTCATGTTTTCTCCAGGTCGGGTGTGGTCATGTTTTCTTCAGGTCAGGTGTGGTCATGTTTTCATCAGGTCAGGTGTAGTCATGGTTTCACCAGGTCAGGTGTGGTCATGTTTTCTCCAGGTCAGGTGTGGTCATGTTTTCTCCAGGTCAGGTGTGGTCATGTTTTCACCAGGTCAGGTGTTCTCATGTTTTCTCCAGGTCAGGTGTGGTCATGTTTTCACCAGGTCAGGTGTTCTCATGTTTTCACCAGGTCAGGTGTGGTCATGTTTTCACCAGGTCAGGTGTTCTCATGTTTTCTCCAGGTCAGGTGTGGTCATGTTTTCACCAGGTCAGGTGTAGTCATGGTTTCACCAGGTCAGGTGTAGTCATGTTTCACCAGGTCAGGTGTAGTCATGTTTTCACAAGGTCAGGTGTAGTCATGTTTTCACAAGGTCAGGTGTAGTCATGTTTTCACCAGGTCAGGTGTAGTCATGTTTTCTTCAGGTCAGGTGTGGTCATGTTTTCATCAGGTCAGGTGTAGTCATGGTTTCACCAGGTCAGGTGTGGTCATGTTTTCTTCAGGTCAGGTGTGGTCATGTTTTCATCAGGTCAGGTGTAGTCATGGTTTCACCAGGTCAGGTGTGGTCATGTTTTCTTCAGGTCGGGTGTGGTCATGTTTTCTCCAGGTCAGGTGTGGTCATGTTTTCTTCAGGTCAGGTGTAGTCATGTTTTCTCCAGGTCAGGTGTGGTCATGTTTTCTCCAGGTCAGGTGTGGTCATGTTTTCTTCAGGTCAGGTGTAGTCATGTTTTCTCCAGGTCAGGTGTGGTCATGTTTTCTCCAGGTCAGGTGTAGTCATGTTTTCTCCAGGTCAGGTGTGGTCATGTTTTCTCCAGGTCAGGTGTGGTCATGTTTTCTCCAGGTCAGGTGTAGTCATGGTTTCACCAGGTCAGGTGTAGTCATGTTTTCTCCAGGTCAGGTGTAGTCATGTTTTCTTCAGGTCAGGTGTGGTCATGTTTTCTCCAGGTCAGGTGTAGTCATGTTTTCTCCAGGTCAGGTGTAGTCATGTTTTCATCAGGTCAGGTGTAGTCATGGTTTCACCAGGTCGGGTGTGGTCATGTTTTCTCCAGGTCAGGTGTGGTCATGTTTTCTCCAGGTCAGGTGTGGTCATGTTTTCTTCAGGTCAGGTGTGGTCATGTTTTCTCCAGGTCAGGTGTGGTCATGGTTTCTCCAGGTCAGGTGTGGTCATGTTTTCTCCAGGTCAGGTGTGGTCATGGTTTCTCCAGGTCAGGTGTGGTCATGTTTTCTCCAGGTCAGGTGTGGTCATGTTTTCTCCAGGTCAGGTGTAGTCATGTTTTCATCAGGTCAGGTGTAGTCATGGTTTCACCAGGTCGCGTGTGGTCATGTTTTCTCCAGGTCAGGTGTAGTCATGTTTTCTCCAGGTCAGGTGTGGTCATGTTTTCTCCAGGTCAGGTGTAGTCATGGTTTCTCCAGGTCAGGTGTGGTCATGTTTTCTCCAGGTCAGGTGTAGTCATGTTTTCTCCAGGTCAGGTGTGGTCATGGTTTCTCCAGGTCAGGTGTGGTCATGGTTTCTCCAGGTCAGGAGTAGTCATGTTTGTTTGTTTGCTCGCTCGCTCACTCACTCACTCACTCACTCACTCACTCACTCACTCACTCACTCACTCATTCACTCATTCACTCATTCACTCATTCACACTGATCACACAAGACGCCCCACGCTGCATCAGTGAAGGAGAACGTCAGGAACACGGATGGCAGTCAGTAGTCGGATCGTAATAACGTGGCCCGACAGATAAGCAGGAGATCTTTATCCACAAAGACCTTCACTGGGCCGCTCCCCATCACCTGCACGGGTGGATCGACAAACTTCCCGCTGTATTCCGTCGAAATAAAGCCCTTTTTCATTGTTGGCGGTAGAGGTGTGCCAGAAGGCCTCAGGCAACACTACCCAGAATTAACTCAAGAATTGACCATCATCTCTTTTATTCACGTGTTTCCAGAGACGATGAGCTGGAATGTGTAATATTAACAAACACAGATGCATTAGCTTACATACGCACACACAAGTTTACAAGCACACACAAATATTTTCATAGTTGCATTAGCTTACATGCGCACACAAAAATGTACACACACAAATGCATTAGTTTACATGCATGAACACACATACATTAGTTTACATGCATGCACACATATTTACACACATACATGCATGCACATATATGCATTAGTTTACATGCACACGCATATTTACACACATACATAAGTTTACATGCATGCACACATATTTACACACATACATGCAATAGTTTACATGCATGCACACATATTTACACACATACATGCATTAGTTTACATGCATGCACACATATTTGCACACATACATGCATTAGTGTACATGCACACAAATATTATTTACACAGAGATGCGTTAGTTTACATGCATGCACACACAAATATTAGCCCATACATTAGTTTGCATCTGTGCGTAATATTTAGACCAGGGGAGTCCCATCTTATCCGAAAGGGCCGGTGTGGGTGCAGTTTTTGTTTTAACTCAGCACAAAGAACAGTAAATTCTGACCATTAGCATGGAGGAAAACTAATGGTCAGGATTTACTGAAACAGAGCCAAAATGGAGGCAAGCTAAATATGGTCAGGATTTACTGACACTGAGCCAAAATGGAAGAAAACTAAACAAGGTCTGGATTTACAGAAACTGAGCCAAAAACCACAGACGCTCCAGACAAGATACAAGTCGGGGAACCACATCAGAAAAACGCTGTTTACATAAACTCTTCCTCCTGGCTGCCCAGATGTTATGGGTCTGTGGAAGCGGGTTCTTCAGTGCCAGACAATGCTGGTGTCTGCACACCGTACATCGCTGTAAACATAAACGGTAAGGCCCGCTCTGGCACACGATTTCACAATCGCAATCAGAGGCTTTGAGAGCCATGGAACCTCGATAGCTTTCCTCTGACACGGAGTGCAAACATAGACCCGTCTTCATCTACATATTACCGAACAGACTGTATCCTTCTGCATCCTTCACCCTCTGTGATCTATGGGTACAAGCACAAACCCAGCAGTGTCCCCGTTTCCCCGTTTCCCCGTTTCCCCGAGCCGGAGACTTGAATGAGACGAGAATCAGCCCGGCTGTGAGCGTGGCACTGGGGTGAGTGGGCTGGAGAGCGCACGTTGTGTTCGACGCTGAAAACTCGGTCTGGCTCCAAAGCGAGCGTAACGCTGAAGAAGAGGGTTTATGGAGCTAATAATTAAAAGGAAGATAAAAAACGTGTGATAATGAAAAAGTTTCAGCCCACCCCGAGGTTCCAGCTGTTGAGGCGCGCTTCCAGGTCGCTGTCGTCGGAAGAGGCCGCTGCTACTCCGCGTCCGTCGCTCTGAGAAAGCGCGAAACAAAGTAAACACTTCATCTGTCTGCAGCCCCTAAACTTACACCTCTCAGTTAGAGCATTCAGCCTGCTAGACCGGGGCTAGAGCCGGCGCTAAGTTCAGCCTGCTAGACCGGGCCTACAGCCGGAGCTAAGTTCAGCCTGCTAGACCGGGCCTACAGCCGGAGCTAAGTTCAGCCTGCTAGACCGGGCCTACAGCCGGAGCTAAGTTCAGCCTGCTAGACTGGGCCTACAGCCGGAGCTAAGTTCAGCCTGCTAGACTGGGCCTACAGCCGGAGCTAATTTCAGCCTGCTAGACCGGGCCTACAGCCGGAGCTAAGTTCAGCCTGCTAGACCGGGCCTACAGCCGGAGCTAAGTTCAGCCTGCTAGACCGGGGCTACAGCCGGAGCTAAGTTCATCCTGCTAGACCGGGCCTACAGCCGGAGCTAAGTTCAGCCTGCTAGACCGGGGCTACAGCCGGAGCTAAGTTCAGCCTGCTAGACCGGGGCTACAGCCGGAGCTAAGTTCAGCCTGCTAGACTGGGCCTACAGCCGGAGCTAAGTTCAGCCTGCTAGACTGGGGCTGCAGCAGGAGCTAAGGGGTGTCCCTGTAGCCGGGGTTGTCCCTGTAGCTAGGGGTTTTCTTACAGTTAAAATGTATCTTTCTGACTAATAATCTAGCTTCCCAGGTGGTCAGATCTAATATTAATAAAGTGCTTTTCATACAATGCGCTCACAGCACCTTTTTCTAGAAAATCTAGAAACAGACGAAATAAAGAAACTGGCAGAGAAGACCTGTCAATCTCACTGGCTAATATCGCAGAGCAAAAGGTCATCAAAAGGTCACGTCAGCAACGAGCAGTCTGGGAACAGACTGGATGAGCAGTTTGGAGCGCTGAAGAGGATTAAAACAGCACAACAGGGCAGAGGCAAGCGTTGGCGGGAGATAAGCGCTCACCGTTTGATCCTCCTCGTTGGCGGAGCGCGTCAGGGCGCTGGAGGCCCGGGTTCGAGGCGGGAGCTTGTCTCCGTACGTGTGTCTCCTCCTGTAGACGGGACATAAAAAAGAAGCCTTCAGAATGTCAGGAATTCCTTTCAAGCCGCTGGAAAAATAGGGGCGGCGATAAGGGATCTTGTTTTTCCAAGCCGAGCGTTCGGGAACATCGGGGTCATTCAACTGCCGGCCCAGGGGCCAAGTTCGGCCCTCCTCAGACGTACCCGTGGCCCTTTGATCATTCCCAATAGAGAGGGAAAAAAACATTATTCAGACACATTAAAAAAATGATGAATATGTCCAGGTCTCCATCTGCACAGTGTCAACACACAGCCTTCAGAACATTTCAGCCCCACTCATGATTTCTCCTTTTCAAGTGTTGCAAAGTCAAATTAAAATATATTTAAACGGTATTTTTTTTTGTACTCCTACATAAGTAACTCTCTATAACGTCAAATGAAATAAAGCATTTAGAATTATATTAAAAATAAAAACTTGATAAATATTCACCCCTTTGTAATAACAAGCTAAATTTCCATTATCTAAGCCCGCTTGTCCAATTCAGAGCCAGAAGTATTCCTTGATTTTGTTGAGAGATCAAACTAAATACGCATGTTGATTTAAGGCCAATTCATAGTCTGTCATTTATGAGCCAACAGACCATGTCAGTCATGCGGTCATGAAGACCACAGAACTGTGGAACTTTGAGATTATATTTTTAGGACTAAGGAGAGAAAACGCTGGAGGTTATAAAGATTTCCAAAGCTTTGATCCTTTCTAAAATGCTTTTTTGTTAAGTCCACTGTAACAAAATGGAAAAGAAATATGCCACAAATATGCCACAACCCAGATACCAATACCAAGATCAGGCCGTCATAGCAACCTGAGCAAGTGACCAAGAGACCAGCTACATCACTGATAGAGCTGCGGAGCTCATTGGCCGAAATGAGAAACTGTCCAGAGATCACCAATCTCATCAGGACTTCACAAATCTGGCCTCGTTGGGGGAGGGGCCAGACAGAAGCCTCTTCTGAGAAAGGCTGATATTAAAGCAGAACTGTACAACAACGTACGAGGACTGGTTATTGTTTTTATTGACAGAATCCACTTTGTTCTAGTTTATTGTCATTCTGAAACCGTTTTAGCTATAGAAGTGAATGGAGAGCAACAAATACCCTATTCTGGATTATCACCCCAGGAGAGTACAGAGCAACTAACGAACATATTTTGCCACCATTTGGACTCATATCATGGCCAGATAACTACACTACCCAAAGTTCTACCAAAGTTCAGTCGTGTTTTAAGTCACGCCTGAAGTTTGCCAGAAGCCATATGGCATATGACCCTGAGACCGCTTTGGAAGAAGATTTCAAGATCTGATGAGCCTCAAGTTGAGCTCTTTGGCCTGAAAGCAAAGGGCTACATTTGGCGCAATCCAAACACAGCCCATCACCCACCATCCCTATCGCCAAGCCTGCAGGTGGCAGTATCACGCTGTGGGGTTTGCTTTGAGAAGCAGGAACTGGGAAACGTGTTGCCATCAAGATGTATGGAGACAAATACAAGAAAATGGGGCGGCTGTGGCTCAGGAGGTAGAGCGGGTCGTCCGCTAATCGCAGGGTTGGCGGTTCGATCCCCGGCTCCTCCTGTCCACATGTCGAAGTGTCCTTGGGCAAGACACTGAACCCCAAATTGCTCCCAATGAGCAGGCTAGCACCTTGCATGGCAGCTGCCGCCATTGGTGTGTGAATGTGTGTGTGAACGGGTGAGTGAGAGGCCATTGTAAAGCGCTTTGGATAAAGGCGCTATATAAGTGCAGTCCATTTACCATTTACCAAAATCCTCTAGGAAAACCTGCTTCAATCCGCAAGAGATCTGTGTTTAGGGCAAAGATGCATGTCCCGACAGGACGATGACCCAAAGCAGGTGGCAATACCTACAGAGGAATGGCCTACAAACAAGGTCAGTATCCTGGAATGGCCCAGCCAAAGTCTAAACTTGAGTCCCTTTGCCATTTCATCTGAAATTGCTGTCCACCAACGCCTGTCTAACTTGGCAGTTGAAGCACATTTTCATGAAGGAATAGGCAGAAAATCTATTCAGACGCCTGAGAAGTCATTGAGCTGTAATTGCAGGTAAAGGCCTATCTGCAAAGTATTACCCTGAGGAACGAACGCTTCTGAATGAGTCTACATTTTTTAAAACAAAAAATGTTGAATAAAAAATATTTTTGCATCACACATGTGTTGAATGTGTTGTGTTTGTGAAAGGAAAAAAAAATATTTAAATTTTAAGATGCAACAACAGGACAAAATGAGAAAAGGTTCAAAGAGCGGCAAATATTTCCTGAGTGTGCCTCCCCACAAACAAAAGAATAATAATAAGTAACGTCTCTGCATATTTTCAGAAGGCATCTGCATTATGACCACACACATACCATCGTATTCACACGCTGGTTCATGAATAATATGTGGGAAATGCGTGGCCCATACGCACCGTTCTTAAAAAGGATGTGTTGAAGAACAGTGTAAATTATGAAAGTGCTAAGAGAGAAAAGCAGGTCTTCCTCTCTACGTCTTCATCATGGATTTATACTCACTCTCTTCACCAGTAGCACGCTGTAGGGAGCCAGCCGTCATTCCGTCTGAACCGGGAACGCTCCCGGTAAAGCTCGCCGTTCTGGGATTTTACATTCTGGGATCATTGTTGGAAATTGGAATTGGACTAAGACGGAAGTCGTCGTCGTCAGGTTCCGTATCTCTGCACCCTTACCGTGGGCTCTAACGGTTGTGCGCTCACACCGGGTAATGTCACTCGATGAAGGCCCTCGCATTGAGCCCTAAGAAAAGTTCATGGTTCATGGCGCTAATGTTGCAGGCGAGGCATCTGCTAGGGATAGCTGCTACGTTATGGGAAGAATGTGCTTTGTCTTATCTGTCCTGCAGTTGCTTCGATGACGTTTCTGTATGCACTTACTGTATATCGCTCTGGATAAAAGCGTCTGCTAAATGACTGTAATGTAATGTAATGTAATGAGGCACGGCTAACGCATTTCAGTACGTGTGAATGTTCGACGGTGGCCATTACACTAGCTGTGCTCTTACATGCCTCTTAAATGACCGTAACTTGCTGGAGACTGGGGACAGTACCCACAGGCCACAGCACTGCACTTACTTTTCCAAAATCCTCTTTCCTCTCCGATGCCCTGATCTCAGGCCAGTATTGAAAGGGAATAGAACACTGCCGCTTTGTGCTTTATCTAACGATAACGCAACCAAAGGAATCTTGTTATAGAGCTCTCTCCAGCGTGCAAACCAACTTTACACCTCCCAGCGAGGCAGAGCAGCGCAGGATTCCGTTCTGTTTAGAGACGCTTCGCTCTGGCGCTGATGGACTTCAGGGACAAGAGCGCACTTCACCTGGCACACTTTATAAAAACCCTCCAATCACAGGACATTTCCTGTCAAATTTCCTAATAAGTGGCAGGGACATGTTATAACCATGTTATAACCATGTTATAACCATGTTATAATAACCCATTTGCAAATGATGCGACGGAACATTCATCACCATACAAAAGACTTTAGCCAAGCTCATGGTTGTGACGATCATGATTATGATCATTTTTACACTTTGCTTGTACAGTTCATTTCACGCGATGAAATTTCTGCCTAACGCATCACAGCACAATTCAGACTGAAGAAAGGGATTTTTTAAAAGTGAAGCGTTTTTTTTTTTTAAAGGGTAGAAAGAGCCAGGAAGCTGGATGTTAGAGCGGTGACCCAAACCACATGTTTATCAGCCGCACACAGACTCAAGCTCTTTACTACGTTACAGTGAACGCTGCTCCAACACTCAGGAGAGCATGCACCTCCTTCTGGGGGGGTTTCAAATCTCCCCCCCCTCTCCTTAGAAACCCAACAGCAGGCCAACTAACACAAACGCAGTGTGGGGACGAACTGATCTCAACTCAAGTCTAGGCAACACTCAAAGACCTCTATTCTCCCTACAGAGTACCTTCAGGGAATACTGTGGGGAAAGGGCGCCCCACAGTGGCCACACAGAAAACATCGGGTTTGATTTTTCAGCATCACAAGTGTTGGTCAAATCAAGTTTGACCTGAGTACATAGAACAACGCATAGATAGATACATAGATCAATGCAAAGTAAGTGTGACCTCAATCTATCTGTACCACATAAAACATCAATGCGCATTCAATCCAGCCTGAGTATGTCTGAAATTTTATTTTTTTAAACTATGCCCGATTTTTCTAACAGAGGCGGATTTCATGCATTCACGAGTACAGTCTCTTTACAATAAATCCAGGTCTTGGAAAAAGAAATTACACTGCCCATCGCACTGATCTGACCAATGTTAAAAATAGGCGTGAATTTCTGGATGCTCCAAACTGAAAATTTTTATTTTTTATACTTAGAATTACCAAAGATGTGTACAATATACTGTATAGTGATCAAACTATGGTATTGATGATGGATGTAGTGCTTTCCAGCTTTTACAACCCTTCTCTGAGATGTGAGGTCTTGGTGTTTGGGATACACTGTAAAACAAACACTCAAATGGAAGACGGTGTGATGACACAGAACCAACCAATCAGGCGCAACACATTTCAAAGCTCTACTACGCTTGTTAATGTTCTTAACTGAACATTCTGAACTGAACTGAACCAACCAATCAGGCGCAGCACATTTCAAAGCTCTACTACGCTTGTTAATGTTCTTAACTGAACATTCTGAACTGAACTGAACCAACCAATCAGGCGCAGCACATTTCAAAGCTCTACTACGCTTGTTAATGTTCTTAGCTGAACATTCTAATGCTGATGTCACAATCACTGCTGGTAAGTCAAAGCAAAGGAGTTCTAGAACACTGACTTAGAATTCTGAAAAACAGACTGAAAGGGTTAAGAGGCCTCTCCCTGTAATAAACGCAGCCCGGCTAAAATCCTGCAGTTTACCGAGGTCCACGCTCGGACCCTTTCCTGCGAGAGCGCTCTCCTTTATTATCGCTTAATTCAATAAACAGCGGCGGCGTTTGTGCTGCAGAGATAAACCTGCAGCAGCGCTTCAAACGGCCGTTCTGACCAATGAGTCTGTGTAAACTTCAGAGGTGCTGCTGGAATAACCTTGTGACAGTGTCGGGAGTGTCTTGGTTATTACATATATTTTCTGGCAAAATCAGAATGGCCACGCCTACCTCTCTATTGGATAATTTGGAAAGAAGAATGACCTTATGAGATAATCAGCCATTTTACGTTCTGAGCAACAGCATAAAAACCTCAGAGATCAGTGAACTGAAAGAATACCTCAGTAGATCACCCATAGATCACCCCACTAGACGAATACAGATACTGCTCTCATTAAGTGCTATAAAACCTAAAGCCATTACTCCAGGTACATTGTTACAGCCCACAAACGGCTCGCTATTAAAGCCTACATCCCTGGAATGTGTAAGAGAGGGCTGTACAAACAGCTGTTTAATGTGGGAAACAAATCAAACGAAACGGCACAAGCGTGGGGGCGGGGCTAAAGGCGAGAATGCCGGTGTTCAGTACAGTGAAGCTCTTCGCGGATGGAAACTGAATCCTATAATGTTCTATGAGGATGAATGTTCAACTCATTCGTTGAATTTCATTTTCTCAATTGACCCCAACCCTGAGAGGTAGAGTATCAGTGTGTGAGGAGAGTGTAGGAGGCTAGTTAAGATGCATGTGTACAGACAGGATATAGGGTTTGTTAGATGTACAGGCACCTGCGTGTGTGTGTGTGTGGCTGTGTGTGTGCGTGTGTGTGCGTGTGCGTGCGTGTAAATATGTGTGTATGCATACGTGTGTACATGTACCTGTGTGAGTGAGGAGAAGTGGTGGGGTTGGCTCTCTCTCTGGATGTGGGGGCCCAGGTCTCCTCTCCGTTCCCCAGCTCTAAGGACACCCAGTCAGGCAGGACGGCTGGATCCTGGTCCATGGATCCCCCGAAGAGTGGCTCGTCAAAGTAGATGGCCTGTCAATGGAATCAGAGCCGTGAGCTGAGCCTGAAACAACAGAGACCGTGCCGGCATTTCAGCTGCCACCGCTTTCAGTGAGACAATGCACTGAAATGCACAAAGAAAGCCCGTTTAAGGGCGTGTCATCACTGCACCCAGAACCATGCACATTACAGCCGCAAAACCCAGAGAGACAGACATCACACACAAGGATCATCACGCCATGCAAGGCTACGCTCTTTACGATTGCCATGTTTGCAGTCATTAGGATCAATGTTAGGTTTATGACCTGCATTTTTTTAATGGTTTTGCGTTGATGTAATGTTCTCTTGTTGGCCAACAATCTCTCCCTCTCTACATGTCTGTGCCAGAAATGAATCCCCACGGTAGAGCTGAAGTTTCAGCACCAGCTGTAAGCAGCTCTAATCAGCTGTAATCACTAATCCCTTCATAATAACTGCCTTAATTATAGCTTTAAGCTAAATTTCTCTGGGGGTGTGGAATTTTAAATATGCTCCTAAATCACTGGGAGTTTATTTTGAAACCAATAAAAATTCAAATGAAAAATTCTGACTTGATAACACAAAACATGAAATATTTTGAAAGCAAAAAGGCAGCTTGTTCCCTTTCCTACAGCACCACTGATGCACAGCTGAAACCTGAACACTGGAGGGACCCGATTTCCCCTCCTGTGGCTCCCTAATGTGGTCAGCAGAGGGCACTGTTCACTATATCAGCACTTGAAACGAGCATAACAAAATAAAAGGGCAATATGGACACAGGGAAGCAAGACACATCGGCCGTGTCCCAATAGGACCCCTACACCCTTTTAAGGGCGCATATTTGAGTCCACTTTGTCAAAAAGTTTTTCTCAAAAATGGGGGAACTTAAAATACCAGGATGTACCCCTTATTTCCAGGGTTTTGTTGAGGGAATTCAGGAGCACACTCATCTGCAGAACGGCGAACTCATCCGGCAATTTCAGTCAGTAACCCGGAAGTAAAAGCGTAAAATACAGAGCGTATATGCATATCTATGGTACAAGATAGGTTCATATTACAAAATGCTACATTTTTTAATTTGTGTTAATTCTATCTTCATTCATAATCTACACTTTGTAACAATCGTCATATGTTAACTCATTGATATTCTCAATAAAAAAAATATTACAAACTACTTCCTCACTAGTTTGGAAAGGGATTTTTTTTTTTTTTTTTTTTTTTTTCGCACACTTGCACTGCAAAGGGAGGGTACAGTGGACAGGGGACAGGGCACATAGGGACAGGGGTCTGAGTGGACAGGAGATAGTGGACAGGGGACAGGGGACAGGGGACAGGGGACAGGAGACAGGGGACAGGAGACAGGAGACAGTGGACAGGGAACAGGGGACAGGGGACAGGGGACAGGGGACAGGGGACAGGGGTCTGAGTGGACAGGGGACAGGGGACTATTCGGGTCGTATTCGGTCACGGCCATCTTCTTAATTTAGCATCCTGTGTGTTGTAAGTTCACCTTTTTTCAGAGATTGTTTCTTTTAACAGCAACTTCTGAAAATGTCAACCATGTTTTAAATTAGAGGGAAAAAATGGGGCTTTACAGCAACCCAGAAATGCATTCAATATTTACAGGAATATTTAGCAGACTTTTTTTAAAATCCAGAATTACTTACAAAAAGTGCACACATTTCAGGCAAGTTCAGCCAACAACAGTGTTCACGCCAATTCGTTAGGGTCTGCTGGCGCTCAAATTAGGGAGTTATAATCTTACAACATACAGTTAGATGCCATAGTAGGTCCAAGAGGGAAATAGAGAATGTAGTTTTAGATTTGGCATTGATAGGACTTGTAAACTCATGTTAAATGATCAGTAATGGACGAGTCAAGGTGCGGTTTAATTAGGCTTGATTTCAGTCTGTTGTGGAAGGTGGGCAGTCACTCTGATGTCCTGATTGAAGTAAGAAGCTCATTCCACCACTAGGGGGCAGTGAGGAGAAGCGATAAGGTCAACAGGAGGGTCCCTTAACAGGGCAGTTCACCCAAAAATGTAAATTTGATACATTTGTACATACCGGTACAGGTATGTCGAAACATACCAAAACTTAATTTTTGTGTGAACTGCCCCTTTAAGGAAGTGAGAGGACCAGTGGATTCAAAGCACAGTGGTCTGGTAGGAGTCACTAATGTCTGTACTACTGGCAGCAGTGTAGTATAATGGTTAAGGAATTGGACTTGTAACCGAAAGGTTGCAGGTTCGATTCCCAACTGCCGTTGTACCCTTGAGCAAGGTACTTAACAGAAATTGCTTCACTATATATGCAGCTGGATAAATGTAAAAAAAAAATATTAAAAATGCAAAAAAACTTGTGCAAGTTGCTCAGGATAAGAGCGTCTGCTAAATGCCTGTAATGTAATGTAGTGTAGTGTAATGTATGTAATGTAATGCACTACTGTAAAGATGAAAAGCAGCACTAAACTGAATCATGTCATTGAGATAATCTCCCTTATAGCTTCAAAAAAACTAAAGAAAAATTCCCCTAGAATTGTCCAATTTATTCAGGGGTCCATTTACGATGATAAAATCAACTTCACAACTCAATCAATGCTAAATGTAACAGCTTCATAACCCAATCAATGCTAAATGTAACAGCTTCATAAGCCAATCAATGCTAAATGTAACAGCTTTTATACTTGAAAAACTAAGTGGAATTGAAACTGAAATTGAAAAATAATAAAATTAGGATTTTAAAACAGCCTTTGGTGAACTGACTTTTTGAATGTGCATGATGCTGATGGGAGATTATGCAGAGGACACAATGGGATTATTAATGAGAGTAATAAAGCAGCCATCCATATTCAAAACATAGCATACATCTACAAAGAACTAACCTTGCACAGGATCCAAAAATGTGCGCATGTATAAACAGAAAAATGTAACTGCTGCTTGCATTAAGAGACACTGATGGTCACTTACGGAAGCGGTCACTGGAAGATTCTGGATTCACTCCAGTATAATTCCAAACTCAATAGGGAGTAATACATACTTTATTTTACACAAGAATGTGTAAAACATATATAATAAATCCTGCTGCAATATCACATGGCGAGTAGTATTGTCGCTGCTTACCATATATGTTGGTAGAGTTTTCAAGGGACCCCCATCTGGTTTGTGGGTAAACGGGCCCTCCAGAACTCCTCTTTTGAGCATGTGCAGGAGGAGCCGAGCGTACATGTTCCGATTCTTCCGTGCCATGAGACCAGACCCAGAGACCACGGGGTCACACAGCTTCCTTATCCACAAGGCACATCGTTGCCGCTCTGGTTCATTTTAACGTGAGAAGCAGAAGCGCCAATCGTCACGTTTAATACATTTACACTTAGGTCTTGAGCAGACGCTCTTATCAAAAGTTATTTTTTTTAAATGCATGTTTTTTTAAGGCAAAGGGAAAGAGATGATACCAGGTTACCAGCGTGACAATCTGTAGCGGTTCACCTTAGGCCAACGTTAAATTACAACATAACATTAAGTGCCATAAGAGGTGCAGGGTGGACATATAGCAAGCGGGACAAGAGGAGTCCGGTAAGTTCTAAGTTTGACTCCTAAGAAAGCAATATTATAATAGTCCATATTACATGTTAGTGTATACACACACACACACACACACACACACACACACAACAAACACTAGTTGCTTAATTGTTTCTGACATTTGCATAAGTTGTATAAATGGAAATTGCATTCGGCGTTTAATTTTACCTGATTTGTGGGAAAGTTTCAGGACATATGGTTTCATGTCCACTAGATGATGGTCAAATTCTGAGTCTAGTTTTTCCCACGAGTCATCCTGTTGGCTCATTTTCACCTGTAATTTCATGGCATAGTATAATGAACAATTTGTAATTTGCCAACTACAATTGTGCGTCCCGTTTATTATTTTTTGTATTAAAACGAACAAGCTAACTTTAGGTCGCTAGCTAAGTTTAGTGATATTAGCTATGCGTTAGCCATCCAAAGCCTGAGTTTCTGCGATACGGTGGAAGTTCACGGGTTTACTATAAGTAGCGTAGCTCTAGTCAGCCAATCACTAAAGTATAGCTAAATTAAATTTTATGATAATATCTGCCTCAGTTACATGCAATGAACCATTCCCTAACTGTTGTCTCTAGCTGCCTATCGACGTTACAGCTTGTTTTTCAAAGTTAGAGAAGCTAAATTAGCTCGCTACTAACTAACGTTAATGGTAATGCTTGCTAGCTGGGTAGCTATGATAGCAAATTTTCTATATACATTTAGAAGCAATCAACGCGCAACACCTATCGGTTTACTTTTATGCAGTCTCGCTTAAGAAAATAACAAGGAGTGAGTAGTTAATAATAAATAAGGATGGGTGGTTGTTAATTACTTTGTCAGTAGCTCAGACTTCACTTAGCGGTTCCAAACGGTTCAAAACTTCTGCTTCCTTGACAGCGAACAAGACGTCACATCCGTTTTCCGCAAGAAGGCGTCTAAAATCCCCATGGCAACTCCGCTACGCTACCAGAGGGGCGATCATAAAAAGGTGTCCGCTACCTTTTCCCTTCGCCAAGAACATAACCTCTTTTTTTAGTTGTTGACTAAACTTGCAAAATGTTGATTGTTTAGTTACGTAGTATGTCTGTCCTTTATTTCCAGAAAATAACCAAAGACACGTGACTGCGACCTTCTATTCTGTCTTGGACGAACCTGTGGTAGTACCGTGGGTTTTACTGGTGCGACATGACTGCCCCATAGCGGCGGTCAGCACGGTCAGTTATATGTAAAATTTTCAGCTGTTGGGTTAAAAAAAAATAAAGTATATATTTTTTATGGAGATCAAGCAACTCTGCACATGTTTGTCTTATGTGCCTGTATGAAGTAAAAGCTTAAACTTTTTTTTACACATTCTTGTGTAAAATATGTATTACTCTAAATACTTTGGAATTGAACGGGATTGAACCCAGAATCTTCCATTGACCGTGCTATTTCTGTAATTAATTCTGTGCTTATTGTTATTGTTTAAATGATTTTCATGTGTACTTATGCATTTTATATTTCAAGTTATTTTGCAGTACTCGTCTTATTAGACTGCTGTTAATGGCTATTGCTTTCATTGTTTGTAATTAGTTTCTTTCTTCAAATGTTGCAAATACAGTTATTTTTTACAATACAGGCACACGATAAAAGTAAGAATTAACCACAAAAAAAATGCACTTAAAGTACAACTTGTGTGTCACCATCCTGCCCAGTTTGTTCCAATGGTCCTTGTCTGTGCGCATCATACATTGGCAGGCGAAAAAAACATTACTGCACTCGTCTTTGGAATACTGTTGGTGCCACTTTACAAATTTGACTGAAGGAACTTCTCTTGGCATTGCTTCTTTGGAGCACCTTACGAATATAATTTCAGTAAGATCACCCCGAGCCTCCTCGTATTCAGTCAATATCAAGTCAAATGATTGCACACAAAGGGTAGTGGTGTGAACTGACCAAAACATCTTGTTGCACTTTTTTCTCCTGCACTCAATATGTAACTAAAATTTGAGTTGCCTTTCTATCTAAAGCATCACTGATTGATGGTCTATGGTTTATTATATGAGTCTGTGTCCATATGTCTGGCCTCATTTTAAAGATTTAAATAGTTCAAGACTCATTAGATTTGAAAGGCCATTAATGGGTGTTACCATTTTCTTTATTATTGTAATATTTAAAGTAGCCTATACAATGCCCCATTGGGCATTGTGCCAGTAATTACCATTTACATTATAGGCCTATTTATGAGAGAGAAAATATCGAAATATAAACTCTTGCGATGTCTGTTTCATGGTTAGCCAATGCTTTTAAGGTATATCGAAAGGCACAATGCATAAATCACCTTGAGGGATTACCCCAAATGTAGCCGCCGCAGACAAACGAAAATGAAAGCACGTGATGAAATGGGGGCGGTCCGTCGTCTGGCTTTGGGGAAGAAAAAAAAAAAAAAGCCATTTTGTGTCGTCCTTACAATACATATCTTTGCAAAGTCTGAATTTTCGTTCGGGACACACAGATAGAAGAGCGTGTGGGTTTCCTGCAATATCAGGTTGGTGCAATGCAGCAGATATTTCATGTGTAACGCCATTTTGTTATTGGAGCGCTGGTTGAATAGATTAGACTAGTCCCTTTCTCCTAGCTCCTTTTTGACATTTAGTATAATCATTCAGATGTCAAGATGGCCGCCTCAGATTCAAATATTATATTCTTTAGCTACCGATCTGTCCTTTGTTTTTATTCAGACAGTTTGGTCTTTTGTTCATTCGGCAGAAAAAAGGAGAACTAACGATTGCATTATGCGTGCCCCGCTGTTGCCAGGTAGAAAACGACAGAAGGGTAGCTAGCTAGCTTGTAGCTGACCAGCGAGCTAGCAATCAAGGTGATGCTTAGACTACTCTAGTTTAGATTACGGGGTAGCTAAAGCTAACGTTAGCTAGTTAAATATATTGGCTAACCAGGCGTGCTAATTGTCGGGCCCCTTTTCGTTTAATATTTACATCATTGGTGATCTATATGCCTGATTTACCCAAAGTATAAAATGTTAGCCTGTCGTCTGCGTTGTGCGTCGTAGCTAGACACACGTTAGACAGTGTGCCACAATGTTTTGAAGTCGTAGGCAGCAGCCATCGTACAGTGTACAGACTAGCTAAGGCAGGCCAAAGCTACCACAAGGAGAGATCTTTAAAGTAGTCGAGTAACCACAATTTTCAGAGTCGTAGTGCGTAAAATATTACTTTTTGGATGCGATTAACGGGACATTCAGGTGTAGCAACGTAGACACCATCTCGGAGACATGGCCATATCATGGCTGAAATTTGAGACTTGGAACAGGAATATCCTAAATTTCATACTTCCTAGGTCATAGCTTACTTGTAAATACCAATACAAATGCTACCCGTAGAGTAACATATTGTAGACTTATTTGCAAGGCATAACGTTAACTGTATAATTAATTACGGCCAGTAGTTTTACCATGTGCATTGTACAATCAAATATCTTGTAAATGTCCAATTTCTGGCTAAACTCAGTGTATACCAGTAGGTGTCATGCCCACACATTTAAAAAAAAAAATTAAAATGATGACAAACTTCACAGGTACAAACATGTCCCTTTGCCTGTATTCGCACTATTTATTTGGTCTTTACAATGAAAAGTGTACAATATAATTAGCATTTCAGTGTCGTGTGGTGAACGGCTGTTGTGCTGTATTTAAAGTGAATAGATAATTGGGTATATTCAGAGGCGTAAAATCCAGGTTCAGAAACTTAAGTAAACGTCCTCCCCAGTATTTTGTTCCAATTACCTGGATTTGCCAATTAGCACAATTCTTCAGCCAGGAGGTAGAACCAATTAGTGAAAGCAGCTGGCTGAGTTCATGGGTGGAAGAAATGCATGACAGGACGTTAACTTTCTGACCCCTGGATTTTACACCTCTGGGTATATTTAGGATTTCAGTGTCATGCGGTGCTGAATTTAAAGTGAATATTATATATATTTTTAGTATTTCATTAAGAGGCTTACACGCTGTGTGTGGGCTGTTCTCCCCTCCCCCTCCTGTAGATGCTGCCCCCTGGATAAGATGCACAAAACCACGCTGATTAAAATCACAGAGCTGAATCCCAACCTCATCTGCCCGCTGTGTGTGGGGTACTTCATTGATGCCACCACCATCGTGGAGTGTCTGCACTCCTGTAAGCATTGCCGTTGCCAGGTTACCCCGGCCATGGTGTATTTACTGGTTTTTTCAGTCATATTTTAATGTAGTGGGATGGATTGAGTTTAGGCTATATAATAATAACTTTATTTATATGGCGCATTTCAGAACGAATCGCTCAAAGCACTTTCCAAAACAATAAAAACAGGATAAAATAAGCAAAGTAACATGTAAATTTAGACCCAACAGAACATGGATAGCATTAAAATGATGAGATAATGTTTAAATGTAGTATTAGCATCTTGCATCTCGTAATCTCATAGGAAGGACTTTACAGTGAAAAAAGGAAAATACCATAAACCAAATCAGTTCACAGAAATGTAAGCTTTTTATATGAAGTTGTCTTAAGGTAACTAATGCTGCTAAATTATTAAAGTGTAGTTTTGGCACTTTTTTATGGTTTTAAAACAGTAGAATATTAGGCTAAACATATTCAAATGTTTTGCTTTTGTGAAAGTAGGTTTGAAAGGTGTATTAATACTGTTGGGTTGTGAAGACAGGTTTAGTAGATACTGAATGATGGGAATAGTCTATCATAATGAACTGAATGTGTCGATACCTGATGATTGAATTAGCATTGTTGTGTGCTGATAGTTTCTTTTTGGAAGACGGCCAGGTTGGTCTGCGTTTTATTTATATTCCAGTGAAAGCAGCTAGCATTCCCATCCCTTAACCCCAGTGAAAGCAGCTAGCATTTCCATCCCTTAACCCCAGTGAAAGCAGCTAGCATTTCCATCCCTTAACCCCAGTGAAAGCAGCTAGCATTTCCATCCCTTAACCCCAGTGAAAGCAGCTAGCATTTCCATCCCTTAACCCCAGTGAAAGCAGCTAGCATTTCCATCCCTTAACCCCAGTGAAAGCAGCTAGCATTTCCATCCCTTAACCCCAGTGAAAGCAGCTAGCATTTCCATCCCTTAACCCCAGTGAAAGCAGCTAGCATTTCCATCCCTTAACCCCAGTGAAAGCAGCTAGCATTTCCATCCCTTAACCCCAGTGAAAGCAGCTAGCGTTTCCATCCCTTAACCCCAGTGAAAGCAGCTAGCGTTTCCATCCCTTAACCCCAGTGAAAGCAGCTAGCGTTTCCATCCCTTAGCCCCAGTGAAAGCAGCTAGCGTTTCCATCCCTTAGCCCCAGTGAAAGCAGCTAGCGTTTCCATCCCTTAGCCCCAGTGAAAGCAGCTAGCATTTCCATCCCTTAACCCCAGTGAAAGCAGCTAGCATTTCCATCCCTTAACCCCAGTGAAAGCAGCTAGCATTCCCATCCCTTAACCCCAGTGAAAGCAGCTAGCATTTCCATCCCTTAACCCCAGTGAAAGCAGCTAGCATTTCCATCCCTTAACCCCAGTGAAAGCAGCTAGCATTTCCATCCCTTAACCCCAGTGAAAGCAGCTAGCATTTCCATCCCTTAACCCCAGTGAAAGCAGCTAGCATTTCCATCCCTTAACCCCAGTGAAAGCAGCTAGCATTTCCATCCCTTAACCCCAGTGAAAGCAGCTAGCATTTCCATCCCTTAACCCCAGTGAAAGCAGCTAGCATTTCCATCCCTTAACCCCAGTGAAAGCAGCTAGCATTTCCATCCCTTAGCCCCAGTGAAAGCAGCTAGCATTCCCATCCCTTAGCCCCAGTGAAAGCAGCTAGCATTTCCATCCGTTAACCCCAGTGAAAGCAGCTAGCATTTCCATCCCTTAACCCCAGTGAAAGCAGCTAGCATTTCCATCCCTTAACCCCAGTGAAAGCAGCTAGCATTCCCATCCCTTAACCCCAGTGAAAGCAGCTAGCATTTCCATCCCTTAACCCCAGTGAAAGCAGCTAGCATTCCCATCCCTTAACCCCAGTGAAAGCAGCTAGCATTACCATCCCTTAACCCCAGTGAAAGCAGCTAGCATTTCCATCCCTTAACCCCAGTGAAAGCAGCTAGCATTTCCATCCCTTAACCCCAGTGAAAGCAGCTAGCATTTCCATCCCTTAGCCCCAGTGAAAGCAGCTAGCATTTCCATCCCTTAACCCCAGTGAAAGCAGCTAGCATTTCCATCCCTTAGCCCCAGTGAAAGCAGCTAGCATTTCCATCCCTTAACCCCAGTGAAAGCAGCTAGCATTTCCATCCCTTAACCCCAGTGAAAGCAGCTAGCATTTCCATCCCTTAACCCCAGTGAAAGCAGCTAGCATTTCCATCCCTTAACCCCAGTGAAAGCAGCTAGCATTTCCATCCCTTAACCCCAGTGAAAGCAGCTAGCATTTCCATCCCTTAACCCCAGTGAAAGCAGCTAGCATTTCCATCCCTTAACCCCAGTGAAAGCAGCTAGCATTTCCATCCCTTAACCCCAGTGAAAGCAGCTAGCATTTCCATCCCTTAACCCCAGTGAAAGCAGCTAGCATTTCCATCCCTTAACCCCAGTGAAAGCAGCTAGCATTTCCATCCCTTAACCCCAGTGAAAGCAGCTAGCATTTCTATCCCTTAACCCCAGTGAAAGCAGCTAGCATTCCCATCCCTTAGCCCCAGTGAAAGCAGCTAGCATTTCAATCCCTTAACCCCAGTGAAAGCAGCTAGCATTTCCATCCCTTAACCCCAGTGAAAGCAGCTAGCATTTCCATCCCTTAGCCCCAGTGAAAGCAGCTAGCATTTCCATCCCTTAACCCCAGTGAAAGCAGCTAGCATTTCCATCCCTTAACCCCAGTGAAAGCAGCTAGCATTTCTATCCCTTAACCCCAGTGAAAGCAGCTAGCATTTCTATCCCTTAACCCCAGTGAAAGCAGCTAGCATTCCCATCCCTTAGCCCCAGTGAAAGCAGCTAGCATTTCAATCCCTTAACCCCAGTGAAAGCAGCTAGCATTTCCATCCCTTAACCCCAGTGAAAGCAGCTAGCATTCCCATCCCTTAGCCCCAGTGAAAGCAGCTAGCATTTCCATCCCTTAACCCCAGTGAAAGCAGCTAGCATTTCCATCCCTTAACCCCAGTGAAAGCAGCTAGCATTTCTATCCCTTAACCCCAGTGAAAGCAGCTAGCATTCCCATCCCTTAGCCCCAGTGAAAGCGGCTAGCATTTCAATCCCTTAACCCCAGTGAAAGCAGCTAGCATTTCTATCCCTTAACCCCAGTGAAAGCAGCTAGCATTCCCATCCCTTAGCCCCAGTGAAAGCGGCTAGCATTTCAATCCCTTAACCCCAGTGAAAGCCGCTAGCATTTCCATCCCTTAACCCCAGTGAAAGCAGCTAGCATTTCCATCCCTTAACCCCAGTGAAAGCAGCTAGCATTTCCATCCCTTAACCCCAGTGAAAGCAGCTAGCATTTCCATCCCTTAGCCCCAGTGAAAGCAGCTAGCATTTCCATCCCTTAAGCCCAGTGAAAGCAGCTAGCATTTCCATCCCTTAACCCCAGTGAAAGCAGCTAGCATTTCCATCCCTTAACCCCAGTGAAAGCAGCTAGCATTTCCATCCCTTAACCCCAGTGAAAGCAGCTAGCATTTCCATCCCTTAACCCCAGTGAAAGCAGCTAGCATTTCCATCCCTTAACCCCAGTGAAAGCAGCTAGCATTTCCATCCCTTAGCCCCAGTGAAAGCAGCTAGCATTTCCATCCCTTAACCCCAGTGAAAGCAGCTAGCATTTCCATCCCTTAACCCCAGTGAAAGCAGCTAGCATTTCCATCCCTTAACCCCAGTGAAAGCAGCTAGCATTTCCATCCCTTAACCCCAGTGAAAGCAGCTAGCATTTCCATCCCTTAACCCCAGTGAAAGCAGCTAGCATTTCCATCCCTTAACCCCAGTGAAAGCAGCTAGCATTCCCATCCCTTAGCCCCAGTGAAAGCAGCTAGCATTTCCATCCCTTAACCCCAGTGAAAGCAGCTAGCATTTCCATCCCTTAACCCCAGTGAAAGCAGCTAGCATTTCCATCCCTTAACCCCAGTGAAAGCAGCTAGCATTTCCATCCCTTAACCCCAGTGAAAGCAGCTAGCATTCCCATCCCTTAGCCCCAGTGAAAGCAGCTAGCATTTCCATCCCTTAGCCCCAGTGAAAGCAGCTAGCATTCCCATCCCTTAACCCCAGTGAAAGCAGCTAGCATTTCCATCCCTTAACCCCAGTGAAAGCGGCTAGCATTCCCATCCCTTAGCCCCAGTGAAAGCGGCTAGCATTCCCATCCCTTAACCCCAGTGAAAGCAGCTAGCATTTCCATCCCTTAACCCCAGTGAAAGCAGCTAGCATTTCCATCCCTTAACCCCAGTGAAAGCAGCTAGCATTTCCATCCCTTAGCCCCAGTGAAAGCAGCTAGCATTTCCATCCCTTAACCCCAGTGAAAGCAGCTAGCATTTCCATCCCTTAACCCCAGTGAAAGCAGCTAGCATTTCCATCCCTTAGCCCCAGTGAAAGCAGCTAGCATTTCCATCCCTTAACCCCAGTGAAAGCAGCTAGCATTTCCATCCCTTAACCCCAGTGAAAGCAGCTAGCATTTCCATCCCTTAGCCCCAGTGAAAGCAGCTAGCATTTCCATCCCTTAACCCCAGTGAAAGCAGCTAGCATTTCCATCCCTTAACCCCAGTGAAAGCAGCTAGCATTTCCATCCCTTAACCCCAGTGAAAGCAGCTAGCATTTCCATCCCTTAACCCCAGTGAAAGCAGCTAGCATTTCCATCCCTTAACCCCAGTGAAAGCAGCTAGCATTTCCATCCCTTAACCCCAGTGAAAGCAGCTAGCATTCCCATCCCTTAACCCCAGTGAAAGCAGCTAGCATTTCCATCCCTTAACCCCAGTGAAAGCAGCTAGCATTTCCATCCCTTAGCCCCAGTGAAAGCGGTCGGTCTGTGCTGCGTTCCCTCGTACATCTGAACACCTCCCCCACCCTTCCTTCTTCTCCAGTCTGCAAATCCTGCATCGTCAGCTTCCTGGAGACCAATAAGTTCTGTCCCAGGTGTGATGTGCAGGTCCATAAAACCCGCCCGATGCTGAGCATCAGGTAAGCTCGAGTGTGTGAGTGTGTGAGTGAGTGAGTGAGTGTGTTTGAGTGAGTGAGTGAGTGTGTGTGTGTGAGTGAGTGAGTGTGTTTGAGTGAGTGTGTTTGAGTGAGTGAGTGTGAGTGTGTGAGTGAGTGAGTGAGTGTGTTTGAGTGAGTGAGTGTGAGTGAGTGAGTGAGTGAGTGAGTGAGTGAGTGAGTGAGTGTGTGAGTGAGTGAGTGAGTGAGTGTGTGAGTGAGTGTGTGTGTGTGTTTGCACGCGGCTACGCGTCATCGTCCTGTACATTTACCTGCTTCAGATGGAAAGCTGTGCCTGACCCCAAACATCCAAGAGAAATGCATGAAATCTGTCCCAAAAACAGCCGTGCAGCACTGATACTGCATTGGTATCTGATTGTGATCAAGAAGATAAATGGTTTAATCTCAGCCCATCCCCAGAATCAATTATTGCACAAAGTATTTTTCAGTACAAGTATGGCTGTTCTTCAGAGGATAGTTACAGTGTGTTAATCTCTTTCACCTGTAAAGAGTGTGCAGCACACTTCTGGAGGACTGGTGTATATGCTGGTTTTCTTTTTGTTCCATTTAATTACTCTTGATTCATTTTCTTAACAGCTGTACTGGTTCACTCCTATATTTGGACCACAGTAAAACATTTTCACCAAAAATGAGCTGTAGCTCATGACTAAAAAATTCTAATTCAAATAGGATCAGACTAATTTAATAACTTGAGTCGGCTTGAAAACCCCCAATTAAGCAGCCGTCGCTGTGAACCT
This sequence comes from Ilyophis sp. 1 JC-2022, assembly GCA_022702515.1. NCBI lineage: Eukaryota > Metazoa > Chordata > Actinopteri > Anguilliformes > Synaphobranchidae > Ilyophis > Ilyophis sp. 1 JC-2022. The sequence continues at coordinate 111,035,733 of CM040394.1, read as the reverse complement.
CTGCTGTAATTGATGCTGCTTGCGTCGGGTGGATTCTTGGCACGAGACAAAATGTTGTTGTATTGAATTCCAGAGGCAAAACAATGGCGGTACGAAACACGTTCCTGTGTCGTGTCTTGAACCCTGTGCATCCACACTGCACTGTGGCCCTGAGTACCCTGTGCATCCACACTGCACTGTGGCCCTGAGTACCATTACATTACATTACATTATAGACATTTAGCAGACGCTCTTATCCAGAGCGACGTACATAGTGCATTTTCAAACTAGGAACAAGAACGTTTAAAAACAACCCTAAAAAGGCAAATATGAATCTAAGTACTAGGCGCAGTCAGTATGATTGGGGTTTTTTTTTTTTTTTTTTTTTTGGGGGGGGAATTACACAACATTAATAACAATAGTCACAGGGAGGTAGGGAGGGGTGGAGAGAGGTGCAGCTTGAAGAGGTGAGTCTTCAATCTGCGCTTGAAGGCAGTCAGACTTTCTGCTGTTCTGACCTCCACGGGGAGCTCATTCCACCACCGTGGGGCCAGGACAGACAGACGTCGAGACCGGGTGCTAGCATGAAGAGGGGGGGGTACCAGTCGTCCTGAGGAGGCGGAGCGCAGGGATCTGGCAGGTGTGTAGGGTCTGATTAGTTTTTGGAGGTATGGGGGGGCAGAACCTCGGACTGCCTGGAAGGCGAGCACCAATGTTTTGAATTTGATGCGAGCCATCACCGGTAGCCAGTGGAGGTCAATGAGCAGGGGGGTGACATGGGAGTGTCGGGGGAGGTTAAAGACCAGGCGCGCTGCTGCGTTCTGGATAAGCTGAAGGGGTCTAATGGCCGATGCTGGCAGGCCAGCCAGGAGAGAGTTGCAATAGTCCAGGCGAGACAGCACCATTGCTTGGACCAGGAGCTGGGTTGAGTGGGTGGTGAGGAAGGGGCGGATTCTCCTGATGTTGTACAGGAAGAACCTGCATGCCCGGGTTACCGCTGCGATGTTCTCGGAGAGGGACAGCCTGTTGTCCATCACGACTCCGAGGTTCCTGGCACAGGGCGTTGGGGTCAGTGGAGTGTCCCCTAGGGAAATAGAGAGATTGAGAGGAGGAGAGGTTAAAGCAGGAATGTAGATGAGCTCAGTCTTGCCAGGATTGAGCTTGAGATGGCGGTTGTCCATCCAGCTCTGGATGTCGCTGAGGCAAGCGGAGACGCGGGCTGATACCTGAGTGTCAGAGGGTGAGAAGGAGAGAAAGAGTTGAGTATCGTCAGCATAGCAGTGGTAAGAAAGACCATGAGCAGTGATAACAGGGCCAAGGGATTTGGTGTAGATGGAGAAAAGGAGGGGACCAAGGACTGAGCCCTGGGGGACTCCTGTGGTAAGGGGACGGGGTGCCGATACTTTACCAGCCCAGGCAACCTGGGAGGAGCGTTCCGAGAGGTAGGACTCAATCCAGGCCAGGGCCGAGCCGCGGATCCCCGCTGCAGACAGGGACGACAGGAGGATGGAGTGATCTACGGTGTCGAAGGCGGCAGAGAGGTCTAGAAGTATTAGCACAGAGGAGAGGGAGGCTGCCCGAGCTGCATGAAGCATCTCGCTGACGGAGAGGAGTGCGGTCTCCGTTGAGTGGCCGGGTTTGAAGCCGGACTGGAGGGGGTCTAGCAGGTTGTTCTGGGTGAGGAAAGACGACAGTTGGTTAGAAACAGCGCGTTCGATAGTTTTGGAAAGAAAAGAAAGAAGGGATACCGGTCTGTAATTTTGGATGTTGGAGGGGTCCAGCGTAGGTTTTTTCAGGATCGGGGTGATGTGGGCTCTTTTGAAGGATGAGGGGAAACAGCCAGAGGTCAGGGAGGAGTTCACCAGGGAGGTCACAAACGGGAGGATATCTGGGGTGATTGCCTGGAGGAGAGATGAAGGGATAGGGTCGAGGGCACAAGTAGTGGGGCGATGGGAGAGTAGGAGATGGGACACATCAGTCTGAGAAAGGGGAGAAAAGGTGGAGAGGCAGGGGGGGGACACAGAAGGGGTAGAGAGAGAAAGAGAGTGGGAAACAGTGTCTGTGAGGGGAGGGGGAGTGGGGCTGAAGGAGCTGCGGATGTCTGCGATCTTCTCATCGAAGGAATCTGCAAAGTCGTCTGCAGTGAACGAGGAGTGAGGAGCAGGAGGGGGTTTGCTGAGGAGGGAGGAGAAGATAGAGAACAGTTGACGGGGGTTAGAACTGTGTTTGCAAATTTTTGTGTGATAGTAGGATACCTTGGCGGCGGTGACTGCTGTAGAGAACGCCGCTAGGAGAGTCTGGTAGGAAGAGAGGTCTGATGCGTCTCTGGATTTTCTCCACATCCTCTCAGCTGCGCGGAGACCGGCCCTTGAGGTGCGCAGGGCGTCGGACATCCATGGGCAGGGAGGAGATGGGCGTGTGGGCCTAGAGACAAGAGGGCAGAGAGTGTTAAGTGATGTGGAGAGAGCTGTGAGCAGGGTGTCAGATGCACAGTCGATAGAGAGTTGAGAGAAGGGTTTGAGAGGGGGGAGGGAAGAAGTGACACAGGGAGCAAGAGAGGAGGGCGAGAGGGAGCAGAGGTTACGGCGGACAGAGACAGTGGGGGTGTGGGGAGGAGAGGGACGGTGTGGAACAAGTGGAAGAGAGAAGGAAATGAAGTGATGATCAGAGGTATGCAGAGGGGTAACAGTGAGATCAGAGCAGGGGCTGTTCCTCTGGAAGACCAGGTCTAGGAGGTTGCCAGCCTTGTGGGTGGGGGGGGAGGGTTGGAGGGTGAGGTCAAAGGAGCGGAGAAGTGGTAGGAAGGCTGCAGACTGGGAGGCGTCTAGATGGATGTTGAAGTCTCCCAGGAGGATCAGCGGGATGCCGTCCTCTGGGAAAAAACCGATCAGGGTGGCAAGCTCGTCGAGGAAGCACCCCAGGGGACCTGGAGGGCGGTAAACAACTATAATGTACAGGTTAATAGGGTGGTTGATAAACACAGAGTGGTATTCAAAGCTTGTAATGGATAGATCAGAGAGGGGGAAAACAGAGAAAGACCATGAGGGGGAGAGTAGCAAACCAGTACCACCTCCGCGACCAGACGGCCGGGGGGTGTGAGAGAAGGAGAAGGAGGAGGAGAGGGCAGCGGGAGTTGCCGTGTTGTCTGGCGTGATCCAGGTTTCAGTGAGGGCGAGAAACTGGAGAGACAGGAAGGAGGCATAGCCGGAGATGAAGTCTGCTTTCCGTGTGGCAGACTGGCAGTTCCAGAGCCCCCCTGCGACGGTGAAGTTCTCGCAGGGAGTCGGTGAGGGGTAGCGGAGGTTGGAAGGGTTGCGTCGCCGTGAAGAGCCACGTCGTTGGAAGCGGGTTCTGAATGGAAGAGAGCAGACAGGGATGGGGAGAACACACATGGAAAACACACACAAACTGGGACGGAGCGACACTTGTGTCGCTCAGACACAAGTCTTTTTGAAGTGCACACAGCTGATTGCTGAAGACTAACAGCTGAGAGACACTTCGCGAGCAGGATCAATTATTATTTCCTATCAAAAAGCACAATACTCCGGAACTATCAGTTTATCCTGTGCATCCACACTGCACTGTGGCAGTTAACTGTGCTGTTCCCCTGCAGGTCAGACAAAACCCTGCAAGACATCGTGTACAAGCTGGTCCCGGGACTCTTCAAAGGTGAGCCTGACTCTGTACGGCAGCGGTGGGTGCGCAGGTTTTTGTTTCCACCAATTATCTTGGCTAAATGAGCAAATTGGATTTATACACCAACACTGGTTCAGTCTTCGATAACAGGGATACATTCATTCATATGCTCATCAAGAAATAGAGCTAAAATATCAGATGACATAAATGTTATGGCTAAATAAGTCATTATGGCTAGAAGTTGGCTTGAAAACCAGAAACAGATGTAGCCCACCTCTGGTGTAAGGCATGGATACTCAAATCTGACCCTCAAATCCAAATCCAGTCCTGGTTTTCTTTCCTCCCAGGTAAGTAACTGAACAATTAGTGCTACTGATTGGCCAGACTGTCTTCACACCTGACTCCCAGGTAAAGGGAGGGTGGAAAGCCAGCGCCAGACTGTGATTTGAGTAACAGGGCCGCAACGCTGCCGATCACCCTGCCCTGGGTCATTGAGTTTGTGGTGCTAAAATTACATATTAGACAAGACATGCCAGCAGCCATACCACTGTGCACTCTGCTCCTGCTGAATGGCTGAAGCTAAGCAGGTGTGGGCTTGGTTAGTACTTGGATGGGAGACCTCCTGGGAAAACTAAGTTGCTGCTGGAAGTGGTGTTGGTGGACCAGTAGGGGGCAATCTTCCCTCTGGTCAAATAAAAAATCCCAATGCCCCAGTGCAGTGATGGGGACACTGTGCTGTAGGAGATGCCGTCTTTCGGATGAGACGTTAAACCGAGGTCCTGACTCACTGTGGTCATTAAAGATCCCATGACACTTATCGTAAAGAGTAGGGGTTTCCCCGGTGTCCTGGCTAAATTCCCAACCTGGCTCTTTCAATCTGCCACCTAATCATCCCCCAGTTTAATTGGCTAAAATCATTATCTCCCTCTCCACCTCAGCTGATGTGTGGTGAGCATTCTGGCGCAAAATGGCTGCCGTTGCATCACCCAGGTGGGTGCTACACATTGGTGGTGGTAGAGACGAGTTTCCCCCTCATCACTGTAAAGCGCTTTGAGTGTCGAGAAAGGCGCTATATAAATACAAGGTATTATTATTATTATTATGTATATGATAAGGATTTCCCTGAAGCCAGTTTAGGAGTTATGGACATAATTTATGAAGCCTTTCCTGTCTCACCTTCTCTTTTTGTCATTTGTTTCTGACAGATGAGATGAAACGAAGGCGGGACTTCTACACAGCGAACCCAGAGTCTGACGGTGGGTATAATCCCCCTCTCTCTCCCCTCATCCTTCCAGTCGTTTTCACACATATAGAAAATATACACTTAGAGGCGTTACAATTGGAACGCTAATTCCATGTGTGTGTGTGTGTGTGTGTGTGAGAGAGCGAGAGAAAGAGTATAAATGCAGAGATGCTCTCTGGGTCAATTGTAGCGTGCTTGGAGTTTAAACCCCTAGACCGTAGAACTGCATTACAGCTAATCCAAATCTGTGAAATAAGGGATTAGCAGTTCTAGTTGTAATGCAGTTCTGTGGTCTAGGGGTTTAAACCCGAGGTTCAAACTAGGGATGTGCGCGTTTAGTCGACTAGCCGATTAAACGTTGCTACCCTCGCTAGTCGGCACCAAAAATACTAGTCGGTTAAACTTATTATTTTATTAATGTACACATTTAAATTACATATTGACATAATTTGCACTGAAATGTCATGTTTTCCTGGTCAAATGTTGCTTTATAAAAAAACGAGCATCCGTTACTAATGTTAACAACGGCGGATTTCAATTATTTAATTTTTTTAAACGAAGGAAAAAAACAACGCATTAGCCTGTTCGCCCTGCAAGTTAAACCAGCGAGGTGGAAAGAGTAAGTAGGCCGATCGCGTTGTTGAATAGCCCAATAAAAGTAATCTAATGTCACGTCGATCAGTCGGCCTAATTTTTTTTTTTTTTGTGGGCCTATTATTGGTAGTTTTTCTGATGACCGATTATTATTTTTTACTGTATTTGCTATGCGATCGCGTTCACCCAATGAAAATGCCGTTGTAATAATCAGGCACGTTTCCTAAAAATGTTTTGTTACGTTGAATATTGTTTTCAATAAATGTTATTTGTTAACTTTTATTTAGTGAGTTGTCATGTTTTGTAGGATAATGTGCAATGTTCATAATGCAAGGCGCAAAGTGCCACACATTTCACGGTTTCTAATGGCTCTTATAATAGACGCAATATTTTTTTTTTTGGACAATGTTTAACCTTATTGATTAAATTGTTCTCAATTTGGACTGTTTTCTGAGTGTTTTCTTACTTTTAGACTAGTCGACTAGTCTAAATTTAAACTTCCGTTTAACCGTCAGGGAAATTAGTCGTTAGGAACATCCCTGGTTCAAATACTTTAATTAACCCTGCATGTTTAAGGCCGTCTGTGACACAGATTTGACATATCATGTGATGTAATAGTAATTTGGTATTCCGAAATGGAACAATTTGGCAGCCATCTTACCTGGGTACAGTTCCTAGCCAGCTATAATAGGAACCTATGGCAAAAGTGCCATGTACTGTCTTCTTTCTAACCCACTGTGATGTCATAATCAGGTCTCAGAAGCCAGATAGCTGATGATTGGCTCGTAGATATAGAACCATGGTTACTGGCCACCATCTTAATCAAAAATTGTGCCACTAAACTATGATGTATGACTAATCTATGGTGTTTGACTAATCTATGGTTCTATATCTATGGTTTGTGACCCCTTTCTCCAGGAGCTGAGGCCAGCAGGGACCACCAGGGGGAGGTGAGGGAGGACCAGGGGGAGGTTAGGGAGGAGGAGAGGGTCACGGCGGAGGACGAAATCATCAGCCTCTCCATCGAGTTCCACCAGGAAAAGAAGTGCGTGCCCAGCCTGTCATTTCTACTCAAATCCCAGAATGCAATGCAGTAATATATACAGCCTGTCTTTTCTACTCCCAGAATGCAGTAATGTATACAGCCTGGGTCAACAATTGACAGCCTTCAGGAATAATTTTTTTGGTCTGCTAAATATATATTTATTAATGTGTAGTGTAGGTCTTATTCATTCTGGCCCACCAGAGGACAAACTGTTATCTGGTATAAAAAAGAGGTTATCTGTCCATATGAGGAGTACATTTATTAAACAGGATTTTTTACGCTAAAGAGAGGTGGTTTTGGAGTGTATTTAATACATTTTAAATGTTGCAAAAATGACGTGTGTAAATGTTTCTACTTGCTTTTGTATGGCCTAAAAACCACTCCTCCTGTTTGACGTGCCACCGCTTGCCCTCCCGTCAGTCATGGACAATGGTTTCTGATTTCTTACAGAAATGACAAGAAGCCCCCAGATTCAAGAGAAGCAGACAGAGAGAAGGTATTGATTATGAAATGGTTTATGTGCGCACTTGTCTTAGGCGTACACTGGGACGTGGCCGTCTATGATTGAGACACTTAAAAGGTCCATTTTGTGGATGAAGAAAATAATTCCGCATTTGTATTGAAATGAGAAGTTTACTGTCTGCTGTAACCTTACCCTTTACACCCTCCGTCTCTGGGCGGCCGGGCCCCGCGTCTTTGCTGAAATCCTTCACTCTTCCCATTGCTCTTGTTCTCTCCCTCTCCAGCCAAACAGTAAACGCTTCTTGCGTTGTCCAGCTGCCATGACCGTATTGCACCTGGCTAAGTTTCTACGCAGCAAGATGGACATCCCCAACAACTACAGGGTAAGAGCCAATCGCATCCCCAACAACTACAGGGTAAGAGCCAATCCCATCCCCAACAACTACAGGGTAAGAGCCAATCCCATCCCCAACAACTACAGGGTAAGAGCCAATCCCATCCCCAACAACTACAGGGTAAGAGCCAATCCCATCCCCAACAACTACAGGGTAAGAGCCAATCCCATCCCCAACAACTACAGGGTAAGAGCCAATCCCATCCCCAACAACTACAGGGTAAGAGCCAATCCCATCCCCAACAACTACAGGGTAAGAGTTAATCACATCCCCAACAACTACAGGGTAAGAGCCAATCCCATCCCCAACAACTACAGGGTAAGAGCCAATCCCATCCCCAACAACTACAGGGTAAGAGCCAATCCCATCCCCAACAACTACAGGGTAAGAGCCAATCACATCCCCAACAACTACAGGGTAAGAGCCAATCCCATCCCCAACAACTACAGGGTAAGAGCTAATCCCATCCCCACAAACTACAGGGTAAGAGCCAATCCCATCCCCAACAACTACAGGGTAAGAGCCAATCCCATCCCCAACAACTACAGGGTAAGAGCCAATCACATCCCCAACAACTACAGGGTAAGAGCCAATCACATCCCCAACAACTACAGGGTAAGAGCCAATCACATCCCCAACAACTACAGGGTAAGAGCCAATCCCATCCCCAACAACTACAGGGTAAGAGCCAATCCCATCCCCAACAACTACAGGGTAAGAGCCAATCCCATCCCCAACAACTACAGGGTAAGAGCCAATCACATCCCCAACAACTACAGGGTAAGAGCCAATCACATCCCCAACAACTACAGGGTAAGAGCCAATCCCATCCCCAACAACTACAGGGTAAGAGCCCATACCATTCACATCCAGCAACCAGAGTAACAGACCATACCATTCACATCCCCAAAAACTAGAGTAACCATTACATCAGTTGGCAGTAAAGAGGTGTTTTGAATAGCGTGAGCTTTGTTCACAAGTATGTTGCTGACATGCACAAAAACTCAACACAACAGAATGTTAATTATACAGAGGCGAGCACTGCTGTATTAAGGGGTACTGCTGTAATAAGGGGAACTGCCTGTGGTCGTTGACTCTTCTCTCTCCCCCAGATTGAGGTTCTGTACGAAGGAGAGCCCCTCAAGGACTATTACACCCTAATCGACATCGCCTACATCTACACATGGAGACGGGTAAGCGAATGACATTCTGTCCAATGTCAACCCTGAAAAGGGGTCATTAAGACCACCCATTACATCACAAAGCCCCGCCCAGTACCACAGAGCTCCACCGCCCAATACCACTAAACCCTCCCCCAGTCTGTCCTCTCTGGATTGGGAATTTCAGTGGGCCCATAGAGAGTTTATACTGCTAAGATACCGTGGGAGATGAGTGTTTTACCGTAACTGGGCCCCATAGAGAGGTTATGCTGTTGAGATACCGTAAGAGATAAGTGTTTTACCGTAACTGGGCCCCATAGAAAGGTTATACTGCTGAGATACCGGAAGAGATGAGTGTTTTACCGTAACTGGGCCCCATAGAGAGACCATGTTGCTGAGGTGCAGTGGGATGTGGGTGATGACAATTTTAAATGACGGCGTTTTAACGGAACTGGTCTCCCCAGCAGAACGGACCACTGCCCCTGCGCTACTGCGTCCAGCCGCCGCGGAAACGCCTGAAGCTGTCCCAGGCCGCCGGCCACTCCGATGGCGTCAACACCAGCCCCCCCTCTGACAGCGAGTCGCTAAGCGACAAGCCCAGCAGCCCAAACACGCTCCCCTCAAGCTCCTCCCCCCTGCCCAGCCCGGACCCCCACGGCCCCGCCCCCTCCGCCGCTCTGCTCAACGGCGCCCTGAGCTGCCCCCCGGCTCCGCAGGACGGCGCCCGCAAGCACACGCCCGACACGGGAGGGGGCACGTGGGGCGGGCCTCTCACCTGAACCTCCTCCCTGTCGGGGAGGGGAGGGGACGGACAGCTCACCTGGGAGAGGGACGAGACGCTCTATCACCTTTTGTTTGTATCTGCTTTTGTTTCTATTTGTAAATCACTCCTCTGGAACCAGGACTGGACCAATGGAACCAGAGATTCAGTTTGTTTGCATGAAAGTGGAGGAGCATACACACACACTTGCACACACACATGCACGCACACCCACACCCACACACATATATATACATATATATTCTTCCATTAGAGTGCGTGTTTGTATATACAAGTGCATATGTTATGTTGTTTTAAGTGTGGGGTCCTGAGATTAGCCGAGACGGAGAGAGTAACCGTGAGGTGAGCTTGGGTTTGCACGCCACGCTAACGCAAACCATTGTGATGTCACCACACTACAGGGAATGAATTGCGCGCTCCTGTTCACCACGCTCGGATAGCCCTTCCTGGGCTGTAATTACGAGCGCGATACTCTCGTCACGGTTCTTTACCCCGAGTTACCGACTCGGTGTCCTTCGACCTTTGATTTGCAACCTTCCCAGAAGAAAATAGCTGGAAACATGGCTGAGGTTTGGCCAATAAATTGTATGTAAACAAACTTGCTTTTTTTTTATAAAAGTCATGCTTTTGTAACCTATGATCATGTAAATTATTGTGCGCCCAATTTGGAAGAGTACGTTTCCAAGGAGCGCAGAAAAACAAAGGATGATGGGTAAAATACCATGCGTTCTCCGAGGTGTCAGTAGTATGTATAAATAAATGCATAAATTAATACAATGGTGGAGTGTCCTCACAGACAGTCCTCACAGACAGTCCTCAAGGCCTTGCTTTAAAATGGAAGGGGAGGAGGGGCCATTGCTGGATGAGGAAAATTTGGTATTATTTAAATTCGACACATTGCTTTAAACTCTACCTTTACAATGCTTCCTTTTATTTGAGGAAGTCCCTTACAATGTAATTTATAGTGTAAAACTGTAAGCACTTTGCAGAAAGGAGCTCAAAGTGCTTCCATCCCAACCATGAAAAACATAAACAAGAAGGCAACAAATAAACAAGCTAAAGAACAAATAGCCTGTTTTGGTTTTTGTATAAACGGTTTACATTTACATTTATTTTTCACATACTGGGCCCAGTTTCATTTGGCCCAGTATGGCCCAACCTCACCAGACCCCTTGTGATAAAGCTTCTTCATTTAATTTTAAACCCTAAATCTGTTTTTCATGTAGAAACAACCTGTCATTCATCAATAAATTGGTGAATAACTGCTTTCCTACTTCACAGTCCAGACAGACTATTTTTTCAGTCTACACCACTCATTTTTTATTACAAAACACATGTTTTTTTTTTGCTATCATAGATGTGTGGTGCTTAATTTTGATTATGACTTCAGGGTTAAAAAGGACTCGACAACCTTTGTACCGTGTACCGCTTTTATAAAAATGTAAAAAAGGGCAATGTTTAACTTCTAATGGTAGGGTCACTCCAGAAAAGGTAATCAAATTTCATGCTGAAAAAATTGTATTGGGGTTTTCACCGCTGTTAAACTCGGTCTTTAGACCACATGTAAGCTGTAGCTTCCGTACCTCGTTTAGACAGCAGCGTGGCTTTAGCTGACCCTTGCAAACGTGTATTTTCTGAAAACTGATACTGGAAAGGCATCTATTGTATAGTCTGTTTTTTAATTCTGTGCAAATGGACACTTTTGTAAGGACACGGTCATTGGGCTGGAATTGCTTAATATTTGCTGGGACCACCTGCAATGAAACACGTATCCCTTATCAACGAAACAGCCCTGACTGCTGTTTGAAGATTCTCCTGATGGAAAAATCTGCGATCACAAAACAAATTGGACGGAGAATATTGAGATAAAGGAGTAGACAATCTCCAGGTGTAGATAATATAGCCCCTGTTTAAAGAGTAGTTATCCATTTTATTTATATGTTTTTTATTTAAGCTTTATGTATACAGTGTATGTGAGCACACATGCTCTTTTACAACAACTCACTGTTAACAGGACTGGGCCTATGCTGCAAATATTTCAACTAGTATATCTGTTCATCCAATCACCTCGTGAATTACCAGCATGCAGCATGTTTTCAGAACATTTATGAGGGCATGTGACTACTCCAAACACGAAGTGACACCCTTTCCGAAACAATTCATGATTTGACAACGTGCAGAGGATGCTATATGTAGGAAACCCTGAAAAGTGGAAAGCTGTCAGTGCTCCATAGGTATGGGGCATACCTGTCATCCCAATAATAACTCGCAGTAAATAGTCCACCCAATACCTTCATGAACGCTCCTGGCCGGTGTACCGCTGAGCAGTGATTACGGTCTCCAGCTGACGGGGCACGTTAACTTTCTCAGATGGGAGGACAGCCCTGCTCCACAACACAACACGATTGTGGCTACCGATGCTGCGAGCTGCGAGCTGCGAGCAAATACACAATTAGCACTGATAAAAATCTTTCTCAAAAACGTTTCTCTGATCAGAGCTGTGACGCTAGTTTACAGTTGAAATTGACGGCTGAAATTGAGCCACATTTTAGATGCAATCGCTTTAATCGATTTACCTTGACCAACGGCGCTAAAGGGAAAATTTATTTAGAAAACCTTAATCCACCAATTATACTTTTAATACAATACGACCATACATGTCTCTCACCTCACCTGTTTCTTGGGCCGGAAATGGTTTGCTGAGTTCAGGCAAGGTTAAGGGTGAAAACCAGGGTCAAGCTCACGGCGAGCAACACGCCTCGCTGTTCTAGAACGAACAGAGACTCATTCCGGCCAACTGCGCGCTCTGCTGGACTGGCGACACAATTGGCACGCGCAGCTTCAGGGTTGCCAGACTGGAGGATACCCCTTAAATGTAGGGTATTTTACAAATGAATCGGGAAATTTGTAAAGAAAAAATGTATGGGAGTCAACGATATATGTTTTTTTTTTAAATTAAGTATGGGGAGAAATTGTGTGAAAATTGTATGGGACTCAATTGAAGATGGGGTATTTTCTGAATTTTTGGGACGGAGAATTAATTCAGGCATCTGGCAACACTGCTTTCGATACCGGACCGCGAGTCTTTTTTAGCACGAGCCATCGGCAGCCCAAATCTCAAGCTTATGTTTTCAGGGAAGGTGTAGCCTAGCCTACGTGAGATTGTAGACATTTCCTCGCGATTGTTCTCCACGACTACACAATGCCTGGGAAAACATAAATTAATAAGGGGCAACAAAAATGCCATGACTGCATTGAGGTACCGCCAGACAAAAGCCATGTCAACCACAGTAGTATGAATCAGTTAAGTTAGCCTACATTACGTATTGAGGCGATATAGTCGCACACATAATCGATTTGTGGCTGACAACGGGAGGATAAGCCACATGGCTTCTCGTCAATTAATGTTGTGTTGTGCAAGTGGACTGGCTCGTGTGATGACTGAGCTGCAGCGTAATATGGATGGTAATCAGCGTTAAGTGTTTATTAATGGTAGTATTAATGCTCGTCCTCGTTGTGCAAAATGGTGGCCTCTCGCCACCGTATGTATGCTGTGTGTGACGAAACACGGCCACCTGTTACATGCCTGTCAGACGTCCCTACCAAGGAACAAAGTGTATGCTCTGGAGTGCTTGTACATATTTGACTCATCCTGTCACCTTATGTCAGAAATTATTTTGGCGTATACATTTAGACTACTGCATGTGCCTCAGGATTAGCATAAATGGCATGTATTCCAACAAGAGGTTATACAAGCAGATTTAGAGGACATCTTTGTTTAAAAAATAAAATGACATAAACATACATACAACTTGACCAAAGTAGCTGTTAATTACCACCGGGAACAAAATGTTGGCATCAAATTAAAAAAAGTTTTCCCCTAATTATATCCTTCAAAAATGATGGTATGTCTTTTTGGCGTGTATAAACCAGTAAATACGGTGTATATTTGTTCTTAAATAGTCTCGCTTCGGCTACATATTTTCTATACCGTGGAGTGAATGAAGCATCTTGCTGGACAGGTGTTAGTTTGGTACTGAAAAAGCACAACCACCAATTAGACTGTCAGTGAGATTACATCAACTAAAATCCAAACCAAATTCAGAATTTCAAATTTCTTTTCAAAGGTATGCCGGAACCGAAAAAACCAACACAAACACCACTGTGACAATCTTCAGTTGGGGAACAGTTAAACGCAAGTTCAGAGGTCAGAGACTTGTGTTTTTGTTCAAGGTTTATTATGAGATAATGATTCACCATGATCTGAAAGGAACCGTTGACTCTTCAAAGCAATTCCACAAAATCTTACATGCCTTCAGACTTTTTTTTTTTTGTTAAAAAAAAGAAAGAAAACCCTCGCTGTCACCTGGCTGACAGTATTTAATGCAGACTTGGATCTTGCATGGGTTGGGGGTTGGGGAGGAGGGGCATGACAGTTCTGCTTATGGGTAAAACAATAACAGTTGTAAATATTTCAGTAGAAGTAGTGCTATTATCCTCTCCGTTTCAGCAGGACGTATCCTCCTCAACGGGCTGTTTTAACAAGAGAATTGCAGGTTCAGATCTGAAGAAATAGCAGCCATCTTGACATCTCACGACAGCCTTTAACCACCAACCCCCCTCTTCTCCCCAATACACACATACCTATACACACACACATACACACACTTCTCTTTGTCATTTTGGCCATCAAGTCTTTTACAGGGGCTTTTGGGGGTACAGATCCGACAGGTGCCAACCAGTGGAGAAGAAACACAAAAACACCTATTTAATTTTTTTCAGTCCTTTAAAACAAATGTTACTGCCAGATGAGGCCGGGTTTATTGGAGAAGAGACAAGAAGAGGAGGTTACATTCTATCAAACTAAACAGACAAATAAATAAAGGCTCCGGTTGTCTGCAGAATCCAATTCCGCCCCAGGATGCCGTCAATCCAAAGAGGACACCCTACTCAGCAGATGCCGAGACAGATCTCCAGCTGGTCACATTTCTGTTTCCGTTTGGTCACGATGTCCGTCTCCAGCCGGTCACGATGTCCGTCCTGCCTCCAGCTGAGGAACTGCCTCTAGTTTCAAGTTTTCACTGCGGCGACCGCTAATGCGTAGCTTTTCCGCAACGTTTGCCGCAATTTTCAGAAATTTCTTCAAGGACGTTTTTTAGCAACGTTGCAAGAACAGGGTCTTAGCCATCAAATGTTTCGTAGGCCCCCTGTGCAAGGTCAGATAGCGCTTCCAGTTTTTTAAAATTCAGATCTCTGTCCAAGCAACATGCCTTCCTCCACCCCCTTCCCTTCCAATTGGTTCAAAAGGGAGGAGGGTGGACCATCCCCGGTCCCTGTTACCAACACAATTTTGATATCGAGTCAGCCGTGATTGTTGATTGGCTGCTGTGGGTGACACGCCCACATGCGGAGTGAGACTGCCCACCATCAGTGTTCAAGGCTGCTGAGAGAAACCCTGTCAAGAGAGAAAATGGAGAGATTACGCTACACACCAGCCAAAACTACACACTAAGCACACTAATCTACACACTCTACAATGCACGAAACACACTCCATACAACTCAGCAGCCTACAGTGCACATAACCATGTTACTCCTGTGATACAGCACAGTGCACATAACCATGTTACTCCTGTGTTACAGCACAGTGCACATAACCATGTTACTCCTGTGATACAGCACAGCGCACATAACCATGTTACTCCTGTGTTACAGCACAGTGCACATAACCATGTTACTCCTGTGATACAGCACAGCGCACATAACCATGTTACTCCTGTGATACAGCACAGTGCACATAACCATGTTACTCCTGTGATACAGCACAGCGCACATAACCATGTTACTCCTGTGTTACAGCACAGTGCACATAACCATGTTACTCCTGTGATACAGCACAGCGCACATAACCATGTTACTCCTGTGTTACAGCACAGCGCACATAACCATGTTACTCCTGTGATACAGCACAGCGCACATAACCATGTTACTCCTGTGTTACAGCACAGTGCACATAACCATGTTACTCCTGTGATACAGCACAGCGCACATAACCATGTTACTCCTGTGATACAGCACAGTGCACATAACCATGTTACTCCTGTGATACAGCACAGCGCACATAACCATGTTACTCCTGTGTTACAGCACAGTGCACATAACCATGTTACTCCTGTGATACAGCACAGCGCACATAACCATGTTACTCCTGTGTTACAGCACAGCGCACATAACCATGTTACTCCTGTGTTACAGCACAGTGCACATAACCATGTTACTCCTGTGTTACAGCACAGTGCACATAACCATGTTACTCCTGTGTTACAGCACAGTGTACATAACCATGTTACTCCTGTGATACAGCACAGTGCACATAACCATGTTACTCCTGTGATACAGCACAGCGCACATAACCATGTTACTCCTGTGATACAGCACAGTGCACATAACCATGTTACTCCTGTGATACAGCACAGTGCACATAACCATGTTACTCCTGTGTTACAGCACAGCGCACATAACCATGTTACTCCTGTGATACAGCACAGTGCACATAACCATGTTACTCCTGTGATACAGCACAGTGCACATAACCATGTTACTCCTGTGATACAGCACAGTGCACATAACCATGTTACTCCTGTTACAGCACAGTGCACATAACCATGTTACTCCTGTGATACAGCACAGTGCACATAACCATGTTACTCCTGTGATACAGCACAGTGCACATAACCATGTTACTCCTGTGATACAGCACAGTGCACATAACCATGTTACTCCTGTGTTACAGCACAGTGCACATAACCATGTTACTCCTGTGTTACAGCACAGCGCACATAACCATGTTACTCCTGTGATACAGCACAGTGCACATAACCATGTTACTCCTGTGATACAGCACAGTGCACATAACCATGTTACTCCTGTGTTACAGCACAGCGCACATAACCATGTTACTCCTGTGATACAGCACAGTGCACATAACCATGTTACTCCTGTGTTACAGCACAGTGCACATAACCATGTTACTCCTGTGTTACAGCACAGTGCACATAACCATGTTACTCCTGTGTTACAGCACAGTGCACATAACCATGTTACTCCTGTGATACAGCACAGTGCACATAACCATGTTACTCCTGTGATACAGCACAGTGCACATAACCATGTTACTCCTGTGATACAGCACAGTGCACATAACCATGTTACTCCTGTGTTACAGCACAGCGCACATAACCATGTTACTCCTGTGATACAGCACAGTGCACATAACCATGTTACTCCTGTGATACAGCACAGTGCACATAACCATGTTACTCCTGTGATACAGCACAGTGCACATAACCATGTTACTCCTGTTACAGCACAGTGCACATAACCATGTTACTCCTGTGATACAGCACAGTGCACATAACCATGTTACTCCTGTGTTACAGCACAGTGCACATAACCATGTTACTCCTGTGTTACAGCACAGTGCACATAACCATGTTACTCCTGTGTTACAGCACAGCGCACATAACCATGTTACTCCTGTGTTACAGCACAGTGCACATAACCATGTTACTCCTGTGTTACAGCACAGTGTACATAACCATGTTACTCCTGTGATACAGCACAGTGCACATAACCATGTTACTCCTGTGATACAGCACAGTGCACATAACCATGTTACTCCTGTGTTACAGCACAGTGCACATAACCATGTTACTCCTGTGTTACAGCACAGCGCACATAACCATGTTACTCCTGTGTTACAGCACAGCGCACATAACCATGTTACTCCTGTGTTACAGTGCACATAACCATGTTACTCCTGTGTTACAGCACAGCGCACATAACCATGTTACTCCTGTGTTACAGCACAGTGCACATAACCATGTTACTCCTGTGATACAGCACAGTGCACATAACCATGTTACTCCTGTGTTACAGCACAGCGCACATAACCATGTTACTCCTGTGTTACAGCACAGCGCACATAACCATGTTACTCCTGTGTTACAGTGCACATAACCATGTTACTCCTGTGTTACAGCACAGCGCACATAACCATGTTACTCCTGTGTTACAGCACAGTGCACATAACCATGTTACTCCTGTGATACAGCACAGTGCACATAACCATGTTACTCCTGTGTTACAGCACAGTGCACATAACCATGTTACTCCTGTGTTACAGCACAGTGCACATAACCATGTTACTCCTGTGATACAGCACAGTGCACATAACCATGTTACTCCTGTGATACAGCACAGTGCACATAACCATGTTACTCCTGTGATACAGCGTGGATCAACTTCGCCAAGAAACAATCCACCAATGGACACTCACTTGAGCCAGCAGAATTCCAATAGCTACGTTTGAGACTCCGCCCCTGGCTCCGCCCCCATGCCTCTGCGTGCCTCCTTTATTGACAGGTACATCTCCTCCTCGGGGTCATAGTAGTAGAACTTCCTTAGGTAGTCGATCAGAGATCTGAGAGAGGGGATGATAATGATCAAACGCGTTCAAATGTACGTGTGGTCTCTCACACACACACACACACACACACACACACGGACGGACGGACACTACCAATATTACAGACTAGGGAGAACCACAGTTTGATAATGAAATTATTTAAAGAAATTTCAAAATAAGAATAAAGTCACTGGATTTAGATTTTTTTAAATTCGATAATCTGTTATGCATGTACTGCCTACTAGCAGAAGAACAAAGAGTTCTTGTGCCAAAAAGCAACACAAGTGCTTTTTGAGTAAAGCGAGGGAGAGAGGGAGACAGGGATAGCCGTACTTGGGTAGGGGCAGCTCCTGGATGTGGTCGATCCGGACGAGCTGCCGGATTCGGAAGCGGCAGAGGTGCTGGAGGGATTTGATGTTGCTGAATCGGGAGACGGGATAAAGGAGCTGTACCGGCGTGGGAGGGAGCCCTGAACACGGCAAATACACAATATTACACTGAGAACAGCCCTCAACACAGCAAAGACACAATATTACACTGAGAACAGCCCTCAACACAGCAAAGACACAATATTACACTGAACACAGCCCTCAACACAGCAAATACACAATATTACACTGAGAACAGCCCTCAACACAGCAAAGACACAATATTACACTGAGAACAGCCCTCAACACAGCAAGGACACAATATTACACTGAACACAGCCCTCAACACAGCAAAGACACAATATTACACTGAGAACAGCCCTCAACACAGCAAAGACACAATATTACACTGAGAACAGCCCTCAACACAGCAAAGACACAATATTACACTCAACACAGCCCTCAACACAGCAAAAACAATAAAACTGTATGCTAACAATATAAGCTTGCACAGTCTCTCAGCAAACTGTTATGACTAATTTATACTTCATTGCACAACACAAAATAAAGGTGCTGCACGACGTTTGGTTTTTATACTTCGGCAAAGGCCAGCGGGGAAGGTTCAGCTGTCTCTACGGTAACAGGAGGCCAAACTCCTGACCATTTGTTTACATTTGTAAACTGTCCAATCAGACTGCGTGACAAAGTATGACGGTGTCAGGGATAAAACTACAGTTGCGCGCCACAGAAAAAGTGTCGTGTGACTTTTTTAAAAGTTGAAAATACATCACTCTTGTTGAGCAACACATTTTTTGTCGAAAGTGTTGTGCTACAAATTATAAATTCAGCTTTATTAGGCTTGGCATGAAAGGTGCGATATAAATAAAGTAATTATAATATTATCATTATTTATTTTTATTTAGGTTCCACCACTGTGGATTCACTTCATATTATTGGGAAGCAGTACACTGCTCGCTGTTCTAAGAAAAGTTTTCTAATGCACAGCCACAGGGAACGCAAGGTCACATGAGCACCGAGAGAGAACTCACTGGATCCTGAGACTGCAACAGAACTGCGAATTTCAATCTAATTACATGCAGCTGCTTTTTGTGAAATACACACATTTACAACTCAGATTGGAGATTGGTAAAGAAAAAAACATTTGGCCTATCACAACCTTTTCTTCTGATCAGCGCTCTGTGATTGGCTCACTCACCCGGCACACGGGAGCGCAGGAAATAGAGGAATTTGCCGTTCTTGGAGTGCATGATGGCTCGCTCTATAAACTCCACCACTGAGTGGCACCGGTCCTCAAACCGCGGATGACACCATAGGCTGAAGGTCCCTGTGGACAGAACCAGAGACAACAAGCACGTTAGCAACATAGCATCAGAGAGAGAGACAACGCCCGTTAAAATACAGCAAACGTGTTAGTAACGTGCATTAGACAAAGGGAAACACATGAGTACCAAGTCCAATAATTTCACACAAATTAATCGCATGATGATTACTACATGCTTTGATTGAGGCGTCTTGCACACCAGGTCCCAAACTGTCTTTCTGAAACAGTGAGCTTTGCTTTTGTAAATTTTCTACTTTGAAGTCGGTGTGCAAAGCCTCAAGTCGCACGCATCAGGGACAGGGAAGCATTTATGTCGCCACACGGGGAAAAAAGGCACCAGACCCTTAAGGTCCAAACCCTCAGAGCACTGAAGTCAGAGCTCAAATCTGCAGCCCTTATCGGTGTGATTCTGTATTCCCTACCAGCACCCTGTCCAGGACTGAACAGCGCGCAAGAACCACCGCTCCAGGGTCTCCGATTGGCTGTCAGCCCGAGTAACTTCAAAGGGTGGGCCGGAGGCAACGGCTGCACTACCTCCTCTTCCGTTCAGCGATGGGAGGGGGCGGAGAGAGACTCAATACTTGCAGATACATGATTCTGAATTGTGTTTTTTTTTGTAACTAAAACATAAATCAAACATAAATTCCATAAAAAACTTTTTTTTCTCCCCAGTTTGGAATGAGCAACTGTGCCTCTCGCGGTTTGTGCTGTGCCACACACACACACACACACACACACGCACACACGCACACGCACACGCACACGCACACGCACACACGCACGCACGCACGCACGCACAACAAAGCACTGGGGCTGAAGCATGTGCACTGGTATCCCATGATGCTCTAGCATGTGAGCCAGTGACTATTTTACACCCTGCAGTCCACACATTACTGAAGGAGAGCTAAAGCAGACCATAGAAGTAGACCATAGAAGGGGCTGCTAGGTGGTCCATCCGGTTAAGGCACTGATGAGTACATGGATGAGCACGGGATCGACTCACTGCTATATCAGTGCTGATATATGATCGGTGCTGCTATATCAGTGCTGATATATGATCGGTGCTGCTATATCAGTGCTGATATATGATCGGTGCTGCTATATCAGTGCTGATATATGATCGGTGCTGCTATATCAGTGCTGATATGATTGGTGCTGATATATCAGTGCTGATATATGATCGGTGCTGCTATATCAGTGCTGATATATGATCGGGTGCTGCTATATCAGTGCTGCTATATCAGTGCTGATATGATTGGTGCTGATATATGATCGGTGCTGCTATATCAGTGCTGATATATGATCGGTGCTGCTATATCAGTGCTGATATATGATCGGTGCTGCTATATCAGTGCTGATATATGATCGGTGCTGCTATATCAGTGCTGATATGATTGGTGCTGATCTATCGGTGCTGATCTATTGGTGCTGATCTATTGGTGCTGATCTATTGGTGCTGATATATGGTTGGTGCTAATATAGCAGTACTGATAAATGATTGGGCATTTAAAATTGAGAGAAGGGGGGGAAATGCAAAACAGAAAACATCCAATGGGCACCTGGTGTGTAATTGTGATGACTGGGACCTAATGCTAATTGCATCCCAATGCAGCTGGAACCCGTGCTGTGTACGCTGCAAGCAACTGAGCAACTTGGGAACCCAAACAGCTCTTTATACTTACATATTTATACTGTATATATATATATATATAATATACACACACTTATATTTATACATTAAACAGTTACCATGTGTCCAGACATATCCCTGGTTTGTTGGTGATTAAACCATTGAAATCACGCTGGTGTAGCCCTGCACTATGGCTGTACACTGACCCCTCTCTAAAATGGAACCCAAAACCCTCTCAGATCCAGCCGACTCATTTGGATTTGAGATTGAAATGACTTTTCAAAACCCCTGCATTCACGCCAAAACGCAGCCGACTCTGGAGATGAAGAATACTTTGAGGATTATGGCGGGAGTGGAGCGTTTCAGAGTGCTTCACGGTTTGCTGGGGTTGGCAGCTACACTTTGATATTTCGCCACCTGTGGCCCTGGCTTCACAAAGACAGAATTGTACATTCTTACCCCCTCACCTCTGTAGTGTTCCATGAGGGTGTGGTGCGTGATGTTGAGCCTCACCTGTGTAGTGTTCAATGAGGGTGTGGTGCGTGATGTTGAGCCTCACCTCTGTAGTGTTCCATGCGGGTGTGGTGCGTGATGTTGAGCCTCACCTCTGTAGTGTTCCATGCGGGTGTGGTGCGTGATGTTGAGCCTCACCTCTGTAGTGTTCCATACGGGTGTGGTGCGTGATGTTTTGGGATCTGAAGCTGAGGCTCAGGATGTAGCGAGGGTCAGAACTGTCCCGCACCAGAAACGATCCGTCCGGCTTCCCCTTCAGTTTCATCTCTGCATCCTCCCAGTTCATGGGACCCCAGTACCAGCCGCACTGTGAAACGCACACATTGGGACAGTGACACATTTCTTTTGTCGTTTTGTCTCTGAAATAAAACGATGAATATGAGGATACAGTGCAGGCTGTCAACTTTACGTTGAGGATATTCCACATCGGGTGAACTGTGTAGGAAATGGCCCTTTTCATACAGCCAAAACAACAAAGATTATGTCACTGTCCCAATACTTTTGCACTTAACATTGTATGCGCGTGTGTGTGCATACGTGAGTGTGTATATATGTGTGTGCGCGTGTGTGTGTATATGTGTGTACTTGTATGTGTGTGCACCTGTGTGTGTACGTGTGTGTGTGTGTGTGTGTATATGTGCGTGTCCCTGTATGTGTGTGTATGTACATGTATGTGTACCTTTTCCAGCTCTCTCAGGCTGGTGGCGAAGCTGCTGGCGTCTGGGCAGGTGAGAGGACAGAGAAGAGGAGGTTGGCCTGTTTGGGAGGGGGGCGGAGCATCCGCCTGTGATTGGTTGGGGCGGGGGAGGGCCCGGAGGAAGGTATCTGGAAGAAAAAAAAAGAAAAAACACAAAGTTCACTCATTTGGGTCCCCGGCATATTTACGACGGTTAAGACTACTGCTAGACTACTGTTAAGACTACTACCCCATTCTACTACCCCTACTTTGTTCTACCCTCAAAAATAACAACAACTTGCAACTTTAACATCAATTACATTTGGCCTGAAAAATATTATTAAATTTTTTACAATTGAAAAATATTACAGCCAAGCTGGATAAAAGCAATAAGACGTTACAACAGATTGAAAATCTGAATTTACACACACTGTATATGCAAGAAATTATAATACATAAAAAATGGAAACCATGGTTGTTGCATTAGAAAGCACACTACTTCATGTATTGGGTTAAATCAGCCCTTAAAGGTGCACTATGCAGGATTCTTACCTCGAAAATATAATAAAATAACCATGCTGAGTCATATCAATCACGCACTGTCTGGGCGCGCAGAAATTTGGCGCACATTTGCAGAATCTGTGCTCCTCTGCCTGTATTTATTAGTCTAAGATGTGTTTGGGACGTTTCTAAGATGTGTTCGGGATGTTTCTGGGCGTGACGCTCGTTTCTGTGTGGGGAGGGGTGGGCGTGGCTACAGAGCCTGTGGGGTGGGATCAGGTTTCAGCAGAGCGTTTGTAGGAAGTACAAAGCGCAAGTACAGCCAAGCCAAACAACAAGCCGACAGGAAGTAGAGTCAACCTGCTTATCCTCGATGGCACCAGCTGAAGTTCAGCAAGGGCTTGAAAAGCGACGCAATGTTGGAGTGTTTTCTGCTGGACCTGTAAGCAACGTTACCTCTAGCTATCCAGCTCGTTCCGCTAGGTAGCTAGATGGCCGAAGTCGGGTAGATTGAGTGGGTGGGGTTGAGGATGGAGGATGAGACTTCTTTGATTGTAAACACAGGACCACAGCAAGGCTAAAAATCCTGCATGGTATACCTTTAACCAAAAAAAAAAAAAATTGTACAGAAATAACAATGCATTAAAATATGTCCTAGCTTTTACAAATCGAAGGCACTTCCTTACAGTACATGCACACGTGCTACAAAAACAACTAAAAAGGATGACAGTGTATGATATGCAAATGACATTAACTCGGTGAACATCCACAATGCACAGCAACAGTTCCATAGAGAAGATGGCAGTTAGGCTATGTACGTAGCCAGCGACCTGTAACGCTTCTGAAGGTTCAGTTTGCTACAGTGGACAGGAAAGCCTTCTGACACGGTGCTCAAAACGGACAGGAATTTACTTGCTTTCATCTAGCAGGTAGTTCCGTTAATGCGACGTTATTCTGCCTCAATTTTACTGTCCAATCAGAGCCAATGAAATGATGAGATTGGTCTCCGATTGGCTAAAATTTGTAGTAAAGCCCGCTCACTCACTGGAAATGGAACACAAGCCGCTCACTCGTTAAAATACACCGTTACAAAATTTATATGATCACCTGTAAATATTTTCATGAAACTTTATAAAAAATGTCCAATTACTATGAACATTTATGACCAGTAACAGGAGGCAGCCAGAGGCCATTGTTCATGTATCAAAACAACCAAACTACATTGGTTTCTGCCAGGTTTAACATTACAGTAAACTTATATGCATACGGCTAACTAACTAAGAGCAATAATTTAAATAACAGATTTTTGTCTCCCTGTGAAAGTTTAATTTCAATAACAGTATGCATTATATTGAACTAACAAAAATACTATATTAGGACAATCAGCTAATATATAGTTGTATAAACGTTAATTAAATTACCGGTTAGAATAATAAAAACCATATATATGATAAATTAATTATTCATATTAAAATATGAATATTGGATACTGTTGAACTGATTCAACCATGTTAATTGGCCATTTGATGCAATCAAATGTATACATACACACACACACACACACACACACACACACACACACACACACACACAAACGATCAGCACAAATGATCATTGCCAATCTGTTCTAACCACACCACCAGACCGATTAGTGTCAATGGACGGAGATTTTGTCCTAGTTTATGCTGTTATAGACAGCGGTTAACATCATTAGCTCATTAGCTCATTGTACTGTTAGCTCATTAGCTCATTGTACTGTTAGCCAGCTGCCAACATCACCATAGTAGCAGTGCAAGCTCAGTTTAAATATTTTAATAGTAAGTATCGCACAGTTTACAATCAGTTTGCCACAGAGCCCCCAAATGTCAATGGACGTTTTCCTGAGGGACTTTAAAAAAAAATGTTTTTAAAGGACTGCAGGTCCGCAACTGATCAGAATTGTTGCTAGTATTGCACAATGTGCCTTTCTCTTCCCTGTACGACATCCGACCCCCCCTCCTCCACCCCCCAGGAGTAAGGGCAGCCCAATGTGGCATCCCAGAGCCCCGCCCACCCCTTCCCTTTCTCCTTTACAGGCCTTTGTTTCAGTCCATGACAGAGCAGAGCCGCTGAAAAGGGCACTCCATGTATTCACTCTTATACTTCAGAATACCTATATTCATTTACAAAATTAATATAAGAAGAACCCTGGGACCATACATCTACACTATTATTCAAAACAAAACAACCCCAATTATCAGTGCTGTTAATATCTGTACTGCCATCAGAGCTCGAGGGAAGATCTGATTGGCACAGGTGAGTTTGTCCCATATAAGGATCACAGCAAGGATCACGACAACAGTGATCATGGCAACGGTGATCATGGCAACGGTGATCATGGCAACAGTGATCATGGCGATCAGGATTGTGACGATTCTGGCGCTCATAAAGACAATGGTGAAAACCGTGATGGCCGCCGTCACTCAGAAAACAAACAAAACAAAAAACTATGATCCAGAATTACTTCCATTTCAGGACAGGTACAGGCGACACTGTATCCTTTACATTCCCCCCGGTTATGAAAAAAATAATAAATTAAAGAATTCCTCTAGCTTTGCCAATCCCTGGTGTGTCCATGGCTTTGTCACTGCCACCTACTGTCCATTCACTTCTACTGCACTGCCTTCACTTCTATTGCACTGCCACCTACTGTCCATTCACTTCTACTGCACTGCCCCCTACTGTTCATTCACTTCTACTGCACTGCCACCTACTGTCCATTCACTTCTATTGCACTGCCACCTACTGTCCATTCACTTCTACTGCACTGCCCCCTACTGTTCATTCACTTCTACTGCACTGCCACCTACTGTCCATTCACTTTTATTGCACTGCCACCTACTGTCCATTCACTTCTACTGCACTGCCATCTACTGTCCATTCACTTCTACTGCACTGCCCCCTACTGTTCATTCACTTCTATTGCACTGCCCCCTACTGTCCATTCACTTCTACTGCACTGCCACCTACTGTCCATTCACTTCTATTGCACTGCCCCCTACTGTCCATTCACTTCTACTGCACTGCCCCTTACTGTCCATTCACTTCTATTGCAGCCTTTACTCCCCCCTCCCCCCATTCTACTACCCCTCAATGCTACACCCTGACTGTCCCTTTTATTGCCCCCCAATGCCCCTAGTACTGCACCCTAACTGCACCATTACTACACACTTAATGCACCTCTTATTGCTCCCTACTGTACGATTCTACTGCCTCCATTGGTCCCGTTACTGCAGTCCTACTGTTCTATTCTGTACCATTCTACTGCCCCTCAGTGCTGCGCCCCGACTGCCCCTCTACTGCCCCCCTACTCTCCCTTCTAGTGCCCCTCCTCCACCGCACTGTGTTCTTACCATTGAGGCTGAGGCTGTGCTGGATGGTGTTATGGGAGGGGAGGCAGGGCAGGGGCAGAGACTGAAGCGAGGCCCCCACAACCCGCACTAGGAAAGGCCCAGGCTGCGGCCTCCCAATGTCATCTGGAACAGAGCGAGAGGGGAAGAGGTTGAAGCGCTGCCGCTCGGGGGTGGGGCGACAACCGCAACCGTACCGTGGGACCAGCAACCGCCAAATCTGGAAACGGCGATGCGTCCCGTGCTCGCGTGAAACTTCCAAGAGGATCAATTAATAAATTTATTTCACTGAACCGATAGCGGCCATGTTTTTGAATGTATAATTTATTTTTCTTTGAGAATTTTGATATTTATTCCTCTTCACAATTTGTACTGTGGAGCTTTTTTTCTTCTTCTTTTTTACAAGTTAGCATAGCACAAAATCAGTCCCATAGGTTAGCATAGCACAAAATCAGTCCCATAGGTTAGCATAGCACAAAATCAGTCCCATAGTTTAGCATAGCACAAAATCAGTCCCATAAGTTAGCATAGCACAAAATCAGTCCCATAGGTTAGCATAGCACAAAATCAGTCCCATAGTTTAGCATAGCACAAAATCAGTCCCATAGGTTAGCATAGCACAGGATGAATCCTGAAGGTTAGCATAGCACAGGATGAATCCTGTAGGTTAGCATAGTGTAGCATAATATGTACTATGCGCCAATTGTTATGAAAAGAATGTTAAATTTTCGTGAAACGGCAACAAAATTCAGCTCAACCGACACACAGCATGAAACTCTGAGGCGTCACCTCTAACAATAGCAGAGGTGGGAAATACACAGGGCCGGGAATGGGACGGGAATATTCTTATTCTCAGTACTTTTTTCCGCGTTCTTTTTTGTGTTGTTGTATTTGTTAAAATCGTGAGGCAAGCTGGGAGTCCCAGGTTTTCACTTCAGTCCGCTGCCCCAGAGCAGGCAGCGACAGACGGCCAGAACCTGAAACGGCTCCTCCCATTTCTAACATGCAAAACGTCTGCAAACTTGCACCACGTTCAAAATGGGGGAAGATTAACTGGCAATGACTTTCGTACGGAATGACCATATTATTCTGGTCCAGTAGATATCGTTTGGCGTGTTTAAGTTTATAAATGACAAAATAAATCAGAAATGGTTTTCTGGTACGTGCAAATGAAACTAACGTTGCATCAGTAAAATGCAGGATGATGCCGATATGTCAACACTGTGGCTTGCAGATAATTAATATTATATTAACTAATATTATATTCCATGTATATATTTTTTAGTCGAAGCACAGGGGAGCACAGAAGCCGGGAGATGCTTCCCTTCCTGCTTTAGCGCAGAGAAATGAACAGAGCGTTTCTAGGTCAGAGAAACATTCACAAGAGCTCTCAGCCTATGAAGAGACTGCGTTACTGTGTAGGCAGACAGCTGTAATCTTGGAATCAAACCACACCAAATATAGCAGCGCCAGGTGCGAAACACACACCCACCCGCGCACGCACACACCCCGAGCGGATTCGCAGACACCAGATCTGAGCCCAGGGTGGGAGGAGAGCCACACGTTTGTGCATATGAGCCCGTACCACCGTTGCGGATCTGATTATAGGCTTGCGTTCTAAAATTACAATGGCAGACTCAACCAATAATTAGTCAGCCGTAATGTTTGGGTCCGTTTCACCGTAATAGGTTTTCAGCATTAAGCAGGTAATTCTAGCTCCAGCAGTGCGCCTGCGTTCAGGGAACCACAAACATAACAAAAACAAAAAAAACTCAAAAACTCTAAATAGATTTGGAAAAGAAATGTTAGGCTGCTTCTTAAAGTTTGTGACATCATATCTACTGGCTTCGTCTTCCACCTTGAGACTCACACTGTTTGGACGTCTTCCAGCCTGCCTGTGTCATTGGGAAAGGTGCTGTGAGGCACAAGCAGCCCCCATATCAAGCCAAAGGCAGAGGCTTGAGTTCCAGGAAGAATGAGGCCCATGTGCCAGTAAGGAGGCTATGATGTAATGCATCCTGCACTGTTGCACTTCTCATTTCTGCTGTTGCATTAATCTTTACTCAAGCAGAAAAAAGAAACCCACAATATTGGTGTCAGAAGTGGGATATTTGTTGCCATGACGCACAGGTGATGTCATGAGTCACCCAGGGTTTTATACGGCGTATGACTTAACAGGGTAAGCGCAGGGAAAGTGCTAGGTGGCACATGTAGCCAAGGTCTCCCAATGTCATTGCCCTCTAACTGTACAGTGCATCCATCTCATTTGATACTACAGCGTAGGTTGCATTTCAAAATAGTTTGGAGCTTCCTGTAAACTCTGCGATTGGAGACGAAAGGGCGTATAAGTACAAAAGTCAATCCTATTCATAACTTATCTTAGACAAACTTGTCAAGTTATGACCACTTAAATATTCTGCTCGCAGTAACCATAGACACTTATTGGTATTACAACCAAAGATTACAAATATTCACAAAGATCCAGGTGATGGTTATGGACAGAAATGTATAAACAACATAAGGTGGATAGTAGTTGTGATGCTTTAGTAGGCTTAGTAACCAGTCAGGAGCTGATAAGGTGGATAGTAGTTGTGATGCTTTAGTAGGCTTAGTAACCAGTCAGGAGCTGATAAGGTGGATAGTAGTTGTGATGCTTTAGTAGGCTTAGTAACCAGTCAGGAGCTGATAAGGTGGATAGTAGTTGTGATGCTTTAGTAGGCTTAGTAACCAGTCAGGAGCTGATAAGGTGGATAGTAGTTGTGATGCTTTAGTAGGCTTAGTAACCAGTCAGGAGCTGATAAGGTGGATAGTAGTTGTGATGCTTTAGTAGGCTTAGTAACCAGTCAGGAGCTGATAAGGTGGATAGTAGTTGTGATGCTTTAGTAGGCTTAGTAACCAGTCAGGAGCTGATAAGGTGGATAGTAGTTGTGATGCTTTAGTAGGCTTAGTAACCAGTCAGGAGCTGATAAGGTGGATAGTAGTTGTGATGCTTTAGTAGGCTTAGTAACCAGTCAGGAGCTGATAAGGTGGATAGTAGTTGTGATGCTTTAGTAGGCTTAGTAACCAGTCAGGAGCTGATAAGGTGGATAGTAGTTGTGATGCTTTAGTAGGCTTAGTAACCAGTCAGGAGCTGATAAGGTGGATAGTAGTTGTGATGCTTTAGTAGGCTTAGTAACCAGTCAGGAGCTGATAAGGTGGATAGTAGTTGTGATGCTTTAGTAGGCTTAGTAACCAGTCAGGAGCTGATAAGGTGGATAGTAGTTGTGATGCTTTAGTAGGCTTAGTAACCAGTCAGGAGCTGATAAGGTGAGAAGAAGCATGCAGCCAAGCTGGTGAAAAGGGTTGGCCCAGCACCACAATGTGACATCATATCAAATGAGTTTTGTGTCAGATGCTGTCAGAAATTAGTGTCCTCAAGAAAATAAGCCTCCCTGTTGTCGTAAAAAGGTCAGGTTTCAACTGTAAATGTTCGTACCATTCTGTGTTTTCATGCTACCTACATCGCTTTTCAGGTAAAAAACTGAACAATTTCTACTGTACTTGTTAGGCAATATAAGCATTTTTTTGTCAGAGAGTGGTTGGTTGTAACAAAGCCTGAAGAATGCTTCAAACGGACCCTGCAGAGCGCCCACACTGCGTTAGATGAGCCCGTTTGAGGCACAAACCGTGGGTCTGATGCACAAACCGTGGGTCTGATGCACAAACCGTGGGTCTGATGCACAAATGTGTTTTAAATAAAAGAGAACAAGGCAAAAATATGAAAAGATTCTAACTTAATCGAATCAACTGTCAAAAATGCTTCACCCAAAAACAAAAAAATTATAGCGTTTTTATTTTACCATTTCTTGCTTTTGACGACATCATCATCATCAACATCCCCATCATCATCAAAACCGGTTTCTTTTTTAACAAAATAATTGGAAAACATTATTCATGCAACTCTAATAGAGAACCAAATGAAAGCGTTTAAATACAAACAATAATAATACAACCGTCATTTGTCATTCATATTGGACTTTCCAAATCCTGCCCAGACAACCTTCATAACTACGTTCATGAAACACACACACACACACACACACACACACACACACACACACACACCATGTCAATGTTCAATGCTCTAGGGCAACTCATCAACAATATCCATCCTCAAGTGGGCATAACTGAAAATATCAATGCATTCCAAGTTCCTGTTTATGCAAATTAGATGGTTCTTTTTCTATATTTGCTCATTCTGAAGCATCCAGGGACAGTGTCCGATGGCGTGAAAACTGCTACACAGGAATGTTAATGTCCCACTCACAGGGAAAAGTGGAACAGGACAGCCCAGGACAGCTCAGGACACGGCTGGCATGCGACCGAAACGGAACTCCATCTTTCTTTGCATGTTCCGAGCCGAGATTGGGACAGAAAAATCCGGGACGATCCAACCGTACGCAAGCAAAGCAAAATGTGCAGAGAGGCTAATTTGTTAGACCCAGGGGATGGTGACGACACAAAGTACACAGAGTACTGGGGGAACACAAACGTGAATTATCCAATTAGCTTTCAGGGATTCAGTTAATTATTCATCCAATCAGCTGCAGATACCCCGGGTACCCCAAAGGCACAGGTAAGAGCACAGCTGCAGATACCCCAGGTACCCCAAAGGCACAGGTAAGAGCACAGCTGCAGATACCCCAGGTACCCCAAAGGCACAGGTAAGAGCACAGCTGCAGATACCCCAGGTACCCCAAAGGCACAGGTAAGAGCACAGCTGCAGATACCCCAGGTACCCCAAAGGCACAGGTAAGAGCACAGCTGCAGATACCCCAAAGGCACAGGTAAGAGCACAGCTGCAGATACCCCAGGTACCCCAAAGGCACAGGTAAGAGCACAGCTGCAGATACCCCAGGTACCCCAAAGGCACAGGTAAGATCGCAGGTGTTCCATACAGGATCTGAAATTTACTTGATTGTAGCAGGTAAGATTTTTACTCTAGCAGCTACTTTGGCCGGTAAGCAATGTGTCGTATTGTAAAAGGCAATGTGAGGCAATGAGATGTGGCTGGTAAAATGTCGAAATGGCTGTTGTGTTTTGAATCCACAAGCCACTCTGGCCAGTGGGTGAAAAGGTTAATTTCATACCCTGGTTGCACACCTTGTTTGCAGATAGAAAATGGAGGGATAGAGAAAGAGAAGGAAAAAAAAGAGTACCTAGCAGGCTGAGGCTCCGACGGGGTGGGGGCGGAGGAGTGGGGGGGTGCGGAGAGTTCACCCCTCTACGAGAAATGTCCACATCCACCAGGGACACAGTCTCGCCTGGAGGAAGAGGAAGAGACGCAGGAGGAAGAGAGGGACAGCGTAAAACAGGGGGAACAGGAAAAAAGAGAGAAAGACAGAGACTGCTCTCAGTGTGTGAGTTACGATGTGGGCCACACCCCTGGCCTCTCCCCCGACTAAGGTCCCCCCCGGCCATAATTATCCAGAACTGTAAATTCCTTTTTGAAACTCATTAAGCCCAATTTTATTTTTTCTTCCAATTTGGAGGGTTCAATCGTGACACGATGGCCGAAACGCCCTTCTGTGGATTTATGAGGGTACAGAGAGGCACACGCCCCCCTCTAAAACACGTGCCGCAACCCACTGATCCTTTCCCCGGCCGAGCTGCGGTCAGGATCGAACCCGTGTCCGTCGGGCGTGTTCGTTCACACACTGAAAGCGAGCCTCTTAACAGGATGAAAAGAAGCCGGTGAAAAGGCAACTGTTCTCCGAGAGATTCTCAGAACCCGAGTAACGCGGAAAACTGAAATCCGATACGGGAGCGCTTTTTTTCCTGCGACGACTGCAACCGTAGCACCTGCAGATGTATTCACTAAGGAAATATCACTGCTCATAAACAGCATTACCAAAAATACACATCTATTCATTATCAGCAACCGCAGAGAAAGTGCCTCTGGAGCATTCTGAGCTGGGTACAAGGGCACAGCGTCCGCACACAGTCAGGAAACAACCCAGAGACATCTTACATGTAGCCTCAGCAGGCAAACACACATTCACACTGAACAAGTTAAACTGGTTTCACATGTACCCTCAGGTCTCAGCATTCAAACACACATAGACCCAGAACATTTAAACTGGTTTCACATGTACCCTCAGGTCTCAGCATTCAAACACACATATACCCAGAACATTTAAACTGGTTTCACATGTACCCTCAGGCCTCCGCATTCAAACACACATATACCCAGAACATTTCAACTGGTTTCACATGTACCCTCAGGCCTCCGCATTCAAACACACATATACCCAGAACATTTCAACTGGTTTCACATGTACCCTCAGGTCTCAGCAGTCAAACACACATATACCCAGAACATTTAAACTGGTT
Organism: Ilyophis sp. 1 JC-2022; assembly: GCA_022702515.1. NCBI lineage: Eukaryota > Metazoa > Chordata > Actinopteri > Anguilliformes > Synaphobranchidae > Ilyophis > Ilyophis sp. 1 JC-2022. Next base: position 111,003,181 of record CM040394.1, on the reverse strand, counting down.
TCACATGTACCCTCAGGTCTCAGCATTCAAACACACATATACCCAGAACATTTAAACTGGTTTCACATGTACCCTCAGGTCTCAGCATTCAAACACACATATACCCAGAACATTTAAACTGGTTTCACATGTACCCTCAGGTCTCAGCATTCAAACACACATATACCCAGAACACTTAAACTGGTTTCACATACATGTATATACCCAGAGCATTCACACACCTGCCCACACTGATCACTTCAGAATGCACTGCACAAAGTACAACACACATTCACCAACACAATTTGAATTTAAACATTTTCTTTTAAAAACACCAAACACACTTCAGCCCAACTAATAAAAGGGAACAAAACAGGAGCTCCACAGCCAGCATATTCCAAGATCCATGAAGAAGGATCCAGACCCAGAATTCTCCACAGCGACAATCCAGAAATAAAGAGAGCTGAGGCACTCAAAATCTCAGAAATATAACACCATTAACTCTTTGAAGAGTATGGAATGTTTTAAAAAAAAATCTAAGTCAGTGTTCTAGAACTCCGTTGCTTTCAGTTACCAGTAGTGATAGTTACATCAGCATTAGAATGTTCAGTTAAGAACATTCTCAACACATATTTGTAATCTCACACCTTAAAGGGTTAATAAAACATCTCCCTGGAGATGATGTCCCAGATGTCAGAGCATCAGTCACTCTTAATTCCAGCTCTCGTTTTTAGTTTAGTAATCTGGGAAAGGATCCTTCTTAAAGAATTAAGAATAGTTTAGTATATGCTCTCACATATACCAGCAGAATTCCAACAAACGCACATGAAAAACACTATTTAGGAGGCTTTCACAGACACCAATAGAAATCCACCATATTCAATCAGAAAAACTATTTACAGTTCTTTTGCGAACGCAACCAAACTTCCAAACGCACTCACAGAACAGTCGAATGATATCCACATATATCGACCGGATTAGAACACACACCCACAGAACATTTTAGACTGCTTTCATATACCAACAGAACTCAACCTCACACAGTCGCACAACAGAACTCAACCTCACACAGTCGCACAACAGAACTCAACCTCACACAGTCGCACAACAGAACTCAACCTCACACAGTCGCACAACAGAACTCAACCTCACACAGTCGCACAACAGAACACAACCTCTCACAGTCGCACAACAGAACTCAACCTCACACAGTCGCACAACAGAACTCAACCTCACACAGTCGCACAACAGAACTCAACCTCACACAGTCGCACAACAGAACTCAACCTCACACAGTCGCACAACAGAACTCAACCTCACACAGTCGCACAACAGAACACAACCTCTCACAGTCGCACAACAGAACTCAACCTCACACAGTCGCACAACAGAACTCAACCTCACAGTCGCACAACAGAACTCAACCTCACACAGTCGCACAACAGAACTCAACCTCACACAGTCACACAACAGAACTCAACCTCACACAGTCGCACAACAGAACACAACCTCTCACAGTCGCACAACAGAACTCAACCTCACACAGTCGCACAACAGAACTCAACCTCACGGAGTCGCACAACAGAACTCAACCTCACACAGTCGCACAACAGAACTCAACCTCACACAGTCGCACAACAGAACTCAACCTCACACAGTCGCACAACAGAACTCAACCTCACACAGTCGCACAACAGAACACAACCTCTCACAGTCGCACAACAGAACTCAACCTCACACAGTCGCACAACAGAACTCAACCTCACACAGTCGCACAACAGAACTCAACCTCACAGTCGCACAACAGAACTCAACCTCACACAGTCGCACAACAGAACTCAACCTCACACAGTCGCACAACAGAACTCAACCTCACAGTCGCACAACAGAACTCAACCTCACACAGTCGCACAACAGAACTCAACCTCACACAGTCGCACAACAGAACTCAACCTCACACAGTCGCACAACAGAACTCAACCTCACACAGTCGCACAACAGAACTCAACCTCACACAGTCGCACAACAGAACTCAACCTCACACAGTCGCACAACAGAACACAACAGAACACAGTCGCACAACAGAACTCAACCTCACACAGTCGCACAACAGAACTCAACCTCACACAGTCGCACAACAGAACTCAACCTCACACAGTCGCACAACAGAACACAACCTCTCACAGTCGCACAACAGAACTCAACCTCACACAGTCGCACAACAGAACTCAACCTCACACAGTCGCACAACAGAACTCAACCTCACACAGTCGCACAACAGAACTCAACCTCACACAGTCGCACAACAGAACTCAACCTCACACAGTCGCACAACAGAACTCAACCTCACACAGTCGCACAACAGAACTCAACCTCACACAGTCGCACAACAGAACTCAACCTCACACAGTCGCACAACAGAACTCAACCTCACGCAGTCGCACAACAGAACTCAACCTCACGCAGTCGCACAACAGAACTCAACCTCACAGTCGCACAACAGAACTCAACCTCACAGTCGCACAACAGAACTCAACCTCACAGTCGCACAACAGAACTCAACCTCACGCAGTCGCACAACAGAACTCAACCTCACACAGTCGCACAACAGAACGCAACCTCACGCAGTCGCACAACAGAACTCAACCTCACACAGTCGCACAACAGAACTCAACCTCACAGTCGCACAACAGAACTCAACCTCACACAGTCACACAACAGAACTCAACCTCACGGAGTCGCACAACAGAACTCAACCTCACGCAGTCGCACAACAGAACTCAACCTCACGCAGTCGCACAACAGAACGCAACCTCACGCAGTCGCACAACAGAACTCAACCTCACGCAGTCGCACAACAGAACTCAACCTCACACAGTCGCACAACAGAACGCAACCTCACGCAGTCGCACAACAGAACTCAACCTCACACAGTCGCACAACAGAACTCAACCTCACAGTCGCACAACAGAACTCAACCTCACACAGTCACACAACAGAACTCAACCTCACGGAGTCGCACAACAGAACTCAACCTCACGCAGTCGCACAACAGAACTCAACCTCACGCAGTCGCACAACAGAACGCAACCTCACGCAGTCGCACAACACAACGCAACCTCACGCAGTCGCACAACAGAACTTAACCTCACACAGTCACACTCACAGATGAACGTCCAGTGATTTCCAGCATTCTAAATTACTTTGTTAAACCAAATTAGTCACTCAAATTCTAGTCCTCTGCCAGAGGTGTATTCACAAACATATTCTACAGCATTATCGGACGTAAGCAATGTTGTCCACAAGTCCTTTTTGAGGAACATCCTGACGAGGTTCCTCTTTCTATGGCAAGTTCCCCAATTCCTAAATGTGACTGTTCAAATTAGGCGATAGCCTACATCTGTTAGAAAATGATTGTGCCCAAAAAGTGAGAAGCTTCTGCTCATACGTTGTTTATTATTCTTTACGTTCTTCCAGGATGAATAAACAAGGCTTCCCAGACATTTCTACACATTTGTATACATTACACATTTGCGCACCGTTTAGCAGCTTGCAACATTCAGCACTGGCTGTTCCAGCTGTATAATGTGACGTAGCTGCATGGCTTTGTCCCCGCCGTATGGATTTGAGCACAAAGCAGGAATCTTTCTGGTCAAAAAAATGTTCTGAACGTGTTGTGCGAGCTGAGCTCTCTCTGGACTTAGTGTGCAATTCTTAGCACTTTATTTCTTAATGGGGAATTGTAGTTAAACACAGAAACCATGTTGTGCATCTTTTGGGAAGCACTGAGCCAATGTGAAGCCAGTTCTGTGGTACATCAGAAGGTTTTTAAAGCCGCCATTTATTTGGACTGTGAGCTGACGCTGGAGTGCACACAGAAACTCACAGGATGTTGGATACAACACAATTAATACTGACACTCTCCATCAGGGACTTTATTTGTGGAGGAATTTTTTTTTGAAAAAGAGCCTCCCCGCGCAGGCAGGCAGGCAGGCACACACACACACACACACATACATACATACATACATACATACATACATACATACATACATACATACATACAGACACACACGCACACACACGCACACTTCTAGAGGCCCCCCTGGAGACAACTAAGAAAGCTTTCCCTTGGGCCGCCGCGGTAGTACAACGGTAAGAGCGCAGTCAGCGCAGTTGTACTCCGAGGATCGGGGTTCGCGCCCCGGTCCTGCCACATCCGAGCGTGGCCGGTGCCCTGTGGAAGCGGCAATTGGCGGCCGCTTCCGGGTGGGGGGAGGGGCTCGGAGAGAATCGCTGCGCACGGACGACCCAGGAGGAGGTGGGGTCACGGTCAGGAGCTCGAGGAGCCGCGCCCTGTAGAGGACGTGGCGCCCTCCTTCCTACAACTAGTACCGGTTGACGGGGTTGTGTAGCAGTGATTCTCAAGCGGTTGCTACATGGGGGGGAATTGAATTAGAATAGGGGTTCAATTGGCTACCAAATTGGGAGAAAAAGGGAAAAATCTGAAACAAATTAAAAAAAATAAAAAAAAAGAAAGCTTTCCCTTAGCTCCACCCCTACTCTCCATGGACACACCCACACACGCATGCACGCATGTTCACACACACACACACACACACACTCATGTATGAACACGCACAGATTCACAAACAAACACATGCACATGTGTGCACACACACGCACACACATACACAAACACCCACACACTAACAGAAACATGCACGCATGCACAGTCTTGCACGGAAGCCCACAGTTGTGTGCACACAAACTTGCAGTACATGCAGGAGAGAGCGCACACGCACACACACACACACACACACACACACACACACACACACACTCCTTACCGGTGAAGACAGGGCTGAACAGGCTCGGAGAGAAGGCGCTGTGGGCCCTGCTCGGCTGGCATGCGCTACGGAGACAAGAGGGAGTGATGTCACATAAACCATTATATAATGACATCATCGCCATCACACTCCAGCTTGTTAGCACTGTAGTGTCCACATTTCCCACAAGCACAGAATCACTGACCAAACTGCTCAACTGACCCCTGGAATGTTCTGACCCTGGGAATGTTGCACAATGTAGGAATGGCACACGGAAAACGACACCATGCCTCTGTAGAACTATTCCCTTTTCCCCACACGGAAGAGAATCAGGCCATTTCCGTCACTTTGCCCCACACGGAAGAGAATCAGGCCATTTCCGTCACTTTGCCCCACACGGAAGAGAATCAGGCCATTTCCGTCACTTTTCCCCTTTAAGGTGGATTAGAATGTTCTTAACTGAACATTCTAATGCTGATGTAACAATCACCTCAGGACAGCGGGGTCCATTTTTAATCATGACGTTTGGCTGTATTATTTGATATGTTTGTTTGTGTGTTGTGGGTCTGCCCCACTGTCTATGTCTTTTTTGTTGTTGCTGGGGCTACAACTGAAGTTCCCCATGGGGAAAATAAAAGTTATTCTATTCTATTCTAACCGAAAGCAATGGAGTTCTAGAACACAGACTGAGAATTTAAAAAAAAAATTAAAAACCTACTCAAGGGTTAAGAACAGTTAATGCAACAAAATGGGAGATTTTGCTTCAATTGTAAGACGTGGCTTTGCTCTTGAGCCCTTGAGTAAGATCTATCAACATGTGTACCATTCGGTATATATATGCACAATATTGTGTAATTATTTGTTTTGATTTGTATTTTAACACGAATTACACACTTTTGTTTTTTGTTTTTTTTCACCCCCCAATTTAGAATGCTCCATTATACAAGCGTATCAGCCTTCTTCTGCACAACCTCCACAACTTCGCCCCGGGAGAGTATAGAAGAACAGGTGACCTCCACGACTTCGCCCCGGGAGAGTACAGAAGAACAGGTGACCTCCACGACTTCGCCCCGGGAGAGTATAGAAGAACAGGTGACCTCCACGACTTCGCCCCGGGAGAGTACAGAAGAACAGGTGACCTCCACGACTTCGCCCCGGGAGAGTATAGAAGAACAGGTGACCTCCACGACTTCGCCCCGGGAGAGTATAGAAGAACAGGTGACCTCCACGACTTCGCCCCGGGAGAGTATAGAAGAACAGGTGACCTCCACGACTTCGCCCCGGGAGAGTATAGAAGAACAGGTGACCTCCACGACTTCGCCCCGGGAGAGTATAGAAGAACAGGTGACCTCCACGACTTCGCCCCGGGAGAGTATAGAAGAACAGGTGACCTCCACGACTTCGCCCCGGGAGAGTACAGAAGAACAGGTGACCTCCACGACTTCGCCCCGGGAGAGTACAGAAGAACAGGTGACCTCCACGACTTCGCCCCGGGAGAGTACAGAAGAACAGGTGACCTCCACGACTTCGCCCCGGGAGAGTATAGAAGAACAGGTGACCTCCACGACTTCGCCCCGGGAGAGTATAGAAGAACAGGTGACCTCCACAACTTCGCCCCGGGAGAGTACAGAAGAACAGGTGACCTCCACGACTTCGCCCCGGGAGAGTATAGAAGAACAGGTGACCTCCACGACTTCGCCCCGGGAGAGTATAGAAGAACAGGTGACCTCCACGACTTCGCCCCGGGAGAGTACAGAAGAACAGGTGACCTCCACGACTTCGCCCCGGGAGAGTATAGAAGAACAGGTGACCTCCACGACTTCGCCCCGGGAGAGTATAGAAGAACAGGTGACCGCCACGACTTCGCCCCGGGAGAGTATAGAAGAACAGGTGACCTCCACGACTTCGCCCCGGGAGAGTATAGAAGAACAGGTGACCTCCACGACTTCGCCCCGGGAGAGTATAGAAGAACAGGTGACCTCCACTGTGACACATAGTCCATCTGCACCACAGAACAGGGCCTTAACACCTGGGTTTAAACAGGGCCTTAACACCTGGGTTTAAACAGGCAGTCCGTAGATCTATGGGAGGGGGGGCCTGAAGGTACTGTAGGGGTCCCTGGCCAGACTATCTGTCGATTTGGTGGATTTTAACTTATGTTGGGGGTCATCTGGATGCCATTGTGCCTGGGTGGGGGTCCTTGAAAACCTCAGTCCTTAACGGGATGACTCCCCCAGCAGCCCAATAATGCACTTCTTATTGCACTCCAATGAGCACAGAACTTGGGGTAACTTAAGGGAATTTAAGGGGTACCCAAAGGAAGACACAGCAGACATGTAAACGCTCTGCTCCTTTACGGCCCCCCGTTTAGCGCACGCGGGCTTTTCATGCGACGCCCAGTTTGATGACTGTGGTCAGAAATGGATCAGATTTGTCCAATTAAACCCGGTATGAGATATGAAGGTAAACGCTGGCATGTGTCTTTTTCACCAACACTCTACTGACAAATAACATCCCATAATAAGCATGTCGCAAAATACACTTGTTGTATATCAGACATACAGACACCCGATTTGCCAACTCTGTCATACGAGTGTGAACGGGGCCTCTTGTGAAATTTTTTTTTTCGCAATGGCAATTCTCCACATCGGCAAGATCTTCCCAAATGTTCTTGTGAGAAGCAATCATGAGTGAATGTGTGCCATGTCTGGAAATAGATCAACCAATTAATTTAATGTAGTTTTGTCTTTGTGTCCATTACTGTCCTGTGCAAGGTCATAGGTCATAGGTCATAGGTCATGTGTTTATGTTTTTTGTGGAAATCAGGGGGGGGGGTACTCCAGCTAACTCAGTGACCCCCCCAGAAAGAGGACCTGCTGCATGTGCAACAGCTATTGGAGAGTCCAATAAACAAATAAAAGCAAGACAATCCCCCGTACGGGGATATCTCCCCCAGGAGCAAGAGAACACAAGGGTTTGCTCTAAATGTGACAGTGACACTTTTAAATCTGGAAGGTGTCACATGGCTTTCAGATCCAGGTGATGTAAAGACGAGAGCATCTTCCTCCCCTGTCCTCTGAACTCAAACCTGCGCGCGAGCTGGAAAACTGCATTTCCTGTGACTGCTCCACATTTTAACAGAAGAGTTTCCCTGGAATGAATCATCCAATCAGTAGATTACATAAATAAATAATTAAAGTGTTAGAAACACAGCCTGGAATGTGGCATCCATCAGTGCATTAATAAATATAGCAATATAGCAATATAACAATATGTACACAATCTACACATACAGACATAACATTATGTACACACAGACAGACATTAATTACATAACAATATACAGCCATACACACAAATATCTATGCAACAATTCATGATGCAAAAGCAACCATGAAATAACACAACAATAAATACACACGTAAAAAGAATTATAGACATGCATACATTACAAAATAACAGACAAAACACACATATCTATATAATATAGGCTTATATAACGTGCATAAATAACAGTATAACAATTAGAAACTAAGCCCACTTATAAACACACTGAAATTATATTAGCCATAACTTGAATGGATACATATTGCCTTGATGCTTATTAGTAATAGTCTTGGAGCAGTAATCACCTCACTGCTTCGAAAGAAAATGTTAAAAAGCAGTGTGCTTGTTTTGCCACAAGGGGCGCAGAAGAGGCAAAATAAAATTCCTTGCTTGTTGCATTGAGAACAAATGAGCCAATATGGTGGGCATGATCAAGTGAAGTGGGCTAGCATAGTTTTTTTGTGTTTGTATAATCTTATCTGATATTTAGAACAAGAATAATACAAAAGCAGTTTTAGCAATACATTCATATGGACATTATTCAAATACATTGTCTTGTTTCAAATTATCTATACCAGTGTTTTTCAACCTTTTTTGAGCCGAGTCACACCACCAACCAAAAGTGTTACTAATTAAGTGAAGTTGGATAATTTCTCACGGCACACCTGACGATCTCTCACGGCACACTAGTGTGCCACGCGCGGCACAGTGGTTGAAAATCAATGATCTATACAACACATTTTCTTTGTCATTGACAATAACACACATGGTGTACCATGCAGACCGTGGTATAAAACACCATCTTGTCACACTCATTTTTCATTGAATGTGTGTTGTGCGTGTTGATTATTTATTATCGGATCAATTTCTCCATTTTAGCACAGCGAGACACTTTCATTTCCATCATCAGCAGTCAAACAGCCATTCGTTTGTCCTTTGAATATAATTACTGGGGTTAGTGTTGAAAGCAGAGAGGATTGTGGGCATTTATATTCCAGCCCCTTCCAGAGTTGTATTTGTAAATTAAATTTGAAGCAAATTTATTCTGAGTAGGAAGTACTCTAGTCCACACCCTTCATACAGATAAAGCCTAAGACTCAGGCTAAAAACAGAACAAAATCCAACGGCTTGGCCAAAACAATATAACACTGTTCAAAATCGCACATAGTTGTGCATTAACTATGATAACATTACAGTTTCCAACGTTAAACACTGGCCCCCTTCTGCTGATCAACAAACATGAAAAAAGGAGTGTGTCCAAAACATAATTTGAATGAAGATTATGTGAATAATTTTAATTCCTCCGCGTGCACTTTTCAAACGAATAAAATGGCAGGAATTAACTGATTCTGAACGGTGCAATTGAATGTTGGGAAGTGTAGTTCGATCAATGGCAGCAAACAGAAAACTCAACTGATGACACCATTTTTCATTGCTCATTTCACAGATAAGCGATGCATAACTTGAATACATAACTATTGCATGTAGCAATGCACACAAATAAAAAACAAAGTAACAATATACAACAGAAACAATATACAACAAGCATATATATAATATAACAAATAAAAATAAACAATGTACAATAGTGAGAAATAAATAGGCGAAACGCATGCATAAATACATAATATATGATGCACCTAAAGAACTAACTTTACATTGTGCATACACATTCAGTGCATAATAACTGCATATAATAACGTTAAAAGCACACACTAGACTACAATACAAGAATGGACATGATAAAGTAAGAAACAAGTAAGGTTTCAGGAATGATATAAGCTCCACCGCAATGTCACGTGGAAAAGGGTAAAACGGCGAGGTGGCAGGTGCAGGACTAAAGTAAAATTGCTGATGCAGTACTACATCCACAAAGTAAAGCTGCGGGGTCCAAGCTTCCGTAAGCAAAACGCCCAGAACACCGGTCTAACCCGCACAAAACACGTCATAATATAGCCTAGTACACAATTTAGGTTTCGATACACTACACATTCTGACTCCTTAACACTCTACAGTAGCCTACTTATGTATGGGGATATAAGGGCGAAGGGTCACCTTACAAAATATAAATAAATAAAACTTGTCCCAGTTCCGCTTCAACGTAAATTAAAGAATTCGCTTGACTCCTACCTAGCCTACATTGCGGAAACGATGGCAAATTAAGATAAGCAATTGTCCCTCCTCACGTCTGGATAAGTAGGCTAGGCCTAGCTACTACTAACCACAACATTACAACGAGTTCACAAATAGCCTAGTCAATAGGCTACGCAATTATCACGACTATGTGACAAAGTGAGAACTTATCACATTACTACAGCTTGAATCATAGGCTACTGTAGGCCTATGTAGGCTAGGCTAGGTCCTACTTTATATGTACATTGGTTAGTGTACAAATTCTTAGCATGCTTGAAGTGAAATTGAGTGCCGTGTTGACAACACCTGAGCAGAGTGTAAACAGTAAAATATAGCGATTGTTTTACAATTCTTGCAACATAACAATTGAAGGTCTTACCTGCCCGCATCCTGGTCTCCAGCTGTCGAACTCCACACGTCCATCAGACTACCTGTGGAGGATGTGGACGATGCCAGTGATGGTCTCTTGTCAAGAACGTTCATTGAGACGCTGGTGTTTTTAGTTCTGAAGAGTTTACCCAAGCGAATTTTAAAAGAGCCTTTCCGAGACTTTCCGGACACTCTTGTGGCCTTCTCGCCCTCTTCTCGGATGCCTCGGGTGGACAGACCCACGGACGCTCGGTCCACCAGCAGCTTCGGGGTCGCGGTCCTACTCTGGGCAGTGGTGGGAAGGTCCTGGGCTGATCCGCACGGAGAGGCACCGACCGGAGAAGAGAATCCGGAGGGCTGGTCGGTGTGGTTTGCACCAGCTTGGAGTTGGGGTCTCGGGCTGAGCATTTCGGTGCGCGGGCAACACACCTGCGGGTCACGGTATGCGGGCGAGCAGCCTTCGCCGGCCAATCTCTGCGCCTGTTTCACCAGCCCCGTGAGAGTTCTGCTGGAGAAGGCTTCTGTCATTTTCTGCACCATGTCCTCTTTCCCGTTTAGCACGAAAGCCGGACAAGGGGCGTCATTAAGTTCCTCTGCCGAGCAATTGTTAATGCCCAGACCGTCTACCTCCTCCGTCCCCAGCCCCTCCAGGACGAGTAAAGCGTCGCTGGTCTCGGCCGGGTCGTCTCCGTGAGCTATCCCCGCGGCTGCCGACGCCAGTATTGTCTGACACGGGCATTGCGGCAGCTCCCCGTCCTTGAATAGTATTTTGGAGGCCTGATCAACCCCAAGATCTCCGAATTTTCTTGCCAAGTCGAAGACGGGATCATCGATATGGGAATTCATCTCCCCCGCCGTGCAGGCCCATCGCGGGTTCAGAATGCCGAAACTCAACAACGGGGGCCAATCGGTGGGGTCCGTGACGCGATGCCGGGGGCAGAGTCCTCCGTCTCCGCCGCCTTCCAGTCCACTGCCGTCCGCAATCACGTCCGATTTCACCCGAGGATGAAAATTCCACGGTGGCCGCTGCGAAAGATGGTTCTGCTGTTGCACATCAACACTACAATTTATGCTGTTATTGATACCGCTTGTCGTGACCGAGGCTGAGCTAGAATCTTGTCCGTCGGTTTCACTGCTCTGTAGTACCGCAGGTTGCTCCGGCCCACATTCTAAAATCCCGTCCCCATCACCGAGAAGGTTCCGAAAGACCATCAGCTGCGGCCGTGCGCCTCTACCCGCTCTATGCTGGAAGCCTTGGGCCATTGGAGGCGGCGGATCAGGCATCGGGGGTCGAGTCACCATCACGCCACTGTCAGGTGCTACGGTTCCGCTGTCTCGCTGTGAACTATACAGCGAGGAGGGACTCGGGCGCACTGGGCCTGTTGTGTTATTTAGATCCAATTCAAACCCATTCTTGATGTTGTTGCCTCGATGACCCAAGACCGCTTTCCCAAACCCAGCCATTACTCCGCCGCTCGACGACAAATTCCCATTCTCCTCGTCCAAGCGGTCATCTTCAGCCCCAGAAACCAAGCGCATCAATACAAAATCGGGAGACATATCTTTCGCGTTATTCATTATTCTTCGATTCGAGAAAAAGGAACTAGTTCAGTGTATCTTTGCTGCTCCGTCTTGCGTGCACTGTCATTACAATAAAGACAGTAGCTTGCCGAATAACTGTTTAAATTCAACACAATTAACATACATCAGCCCTTTCAAGTGTCCCATTTCCTCTTAGGGAAATAAAATATGCATGCTAAAAACAAACTATTTGAACCGTTCCTTTAGCATAGCTGTCACCGAAATCCTCACGGCAGACGAATGTGACGGATGATTTGCAGAGCGACTGCGCAGCGACATCAGTATTTTGCTTCTTCGGATAATAAAGTGGGCCTTGTAGTCGACTTTTACATTGAATGCTTCCTGCTAAAAAAATAGACTCCTTTCTCATTTCTGGTTCCCTCGGAAGCCCCACCCTCTCGCTCGCTTCCGCGAAGTCAGTGCTTTTGAATTCAATTCTCTCTCTCTCTCTCTCTCTCTCGCGAAGATTGTATTGGGTTTTTGAATTGACATTTGTGATTAATGTTCGGTTATGGCTTTACTCACAAGTGATGAGTTTAAAGATAAATACCTCCATCATGCACGGGCAGTTCCCTGCTTCCCCCCCAAGTGTTTTTGAAAATTAGCTTTGTAGAATACTGCAACTCGCATATAGGCTAAACCCCCACGCGAAGGGTTCAGTCTTATTATAAATACATTTTCAACAAAATGTTTTAAAATAATGATAAAATATCAGGTGTACAGCTTTTTTTATTTTACAATGACAACAATAATAATGTTAAACAAGTGCATTGGTACGTGAGACTGGCGAGTATATTGCACTTAATCCGTTTCACCATTGTACCATGAGCTCACAGGGCATCATGGTCCTGCACCACTGCCCTGGGTTCATATTGGGGGTCAGAGGTGAACCCCATGGCTGTTGTAAAGTTACAGTAAATTCAATCCTTGAACTGGTCGTTTATAGTCAGAACCTTTAAACCTTAAATTTGTCGCTGTATTTTAGTAAATCTGACACTGGCGCAATACAAACTGCCGCTTCCATTTTTGGCGAATAACGTTTTGTCTTTGGATTATATTATACGATTCCTTACTTTCCAAGTTATAATTTCCGGTTGTTGAATTATTGTAAGGAATGCATCTGCTCAGTGGCGTAGTAGCGCCTGGAGAAGTGGGCGTGCTCTCATTTAGAGAATCCGTGACTGATAATTGGTATGTGCACCAGTGGGGATTAAAAAGTGAGTATACTCTATGCCCACTAAGAGAGGAGTGACCCGCGTATACCCTCCACCACACTACTGCCCATGCCACAGGAAGACGCTGTTGTTGTAAACCTGAGCCTGAACGAGACCCACTCTGCTGGTGTCCTCTCACGTCTTGTGGGCCCTGAGGGCTTCTATTCACCAGAATCCCATTAAATCTCCAGACCTTTTCCACAAACATCATTCTAAACCACAGTGCTCAGAATAGCCTGTTCCAGGGTTAGGGGTGCCTTAAAAGGGCCTCCTTTTAGTAACATATTAACGTTCCCTTGCATGGCTTTTATTTAGCCAACTTTTGCACCCCAACATTTTCCGGAATGTTCACTTGGCCAGCTGCTAAATGGTCAGGGAATGATACACCCCCTCAATGTTGGTTCAACTGCAGTCCAGGGGTCACCAACCCTATCCCTGGAGCTGGCAGCAGGGTCTGCTGAAGCCCTCAACCCTGGAGAGCCACAAGCTCTGCTGGGGTCCCCAAACCTTGGCCCTGGAGAGCCACAAGCTCTGCTGGTGTCCCCAAACCTTGGCCCTGGAGAGCCACAAGCTCTGCTGGGGTCCCCAAACCTTGGCCCTGGAGAGCCACAAGCTCTGCTGGGGTCCCCAAACCTTGGCCCTGGAGAGCCACAAGCTCTGCTGGGGTCCCCAAACCTTGGCCCTGGAGAGCCACAAGCTCTGCTGGGGTCCCCAAACCTTGGCCCTGGAGAGCCACAAGCTCTGCTGGGGTCCCCAAACCTTGGCCCTGGAGAGCCACAAGCTCTGCTGGGGTCCCCAAACCTTGGCCCTGGAGAGCCACAAAGCTCTGCTGGGGTCCCCAAACCTTGGCCCTGGAGAGCCACAAAGCTCTGCTGGGGTCCCCAAACCTTGGCCCTGGAGAGGCAGAGGGTCTGCTGGGGTCCCCAAACCTTGGCCCTGGAGAGGCAGAGGGTCTGCTGGTTTTCCCCAGCTATGATAGTAATTCCACCTCACCTTGTGGCGGGACTTGGAGGTGTGGCTAATTGAGCCCTCCTCCGGGCTGGGTTCAGGTGAGTGTTCTTGCATCCTCCCTGAACAAAGCACAGCTCTCCATCGCCGCCTGTTCTCAGCACGCAGTGACAGCTTTGTACCTGGGGCCACGTATAAAACAGAGTAAAAGAACGCGTGAAATAATGCTCAGGGAGAAAGCCGGAAATCTGCTTTCACATTTTCTCCCTTGCCTTTCTGTCAGCGTCGCCACATCAGTCTCCAAACCATTGAACCTACGGTGTCCAGCGTGTGCAGAGGTGCACAGATTCTCTTATACATCTGAATTCCTGCGTGGAAACTCGCTTACGCGGCGTTCTACATGTGGCCCCTGGTGTAGTAACCTGCACTAGTTCTGTACCAGGGGCCACATGGATAAAACTGAGCAAAAGAACACTCGGTAAGAAAGTTGGAAATGTGCTTACGCACTTAAGTTCTGCATTTTATCCCTCTGCCTTTCAATCACAGGGTCGCCATATCACACCGACTCCAAACATTGTGTACGCATGGTGACCAGCGTGTGCAGAGGTACACAGATTCTCACAGCACGTTATTTTATTCATCTGAATTTCTGCGTGGGCCCTCGTGTAGTAACCAGCACTGGAGTTCAGTACCTGGTGTAGTAACCGGCACTGGAGTTCAGTACCTGGTGTAGTAACCGGCACTGGAGTTCTGTACCTGGTGTAGTAACCGGCACTGGAGTTCTGTACCTGGTGTAGTAACCGGCACTGGAGTTCAGTACCTGGTGTAGTAACCGGCACTGGAGTTCTGTACCTGGTGTAGTAACCGGCACTGGAGTTCTGTACCTGGTGTAGTAACCGGCACTGGAGTTCTGTACCTGGTGTAGTAACCGGCACTGGAGTTCTGTACCTGGTGTAGTAACCGGCACTGGAGTTCTGTACCTGGTGTAGTAACCGGCACTGGAGTTCTGTACCTGGTGTAGTAACCGGCACTGGAGTTCTGTACCTGGTGTAGTAACCGGCACTGGAGTTCTGTACCTGGTGTAGTAACCGGCACTGGAGTTCTGTACCTGGTGTAGTAACCGGCACTGGAGTTCTGTACCTGGTGTAGTAACCGGCACTGGAGTTCTGTACCTGGTGTAGTAACCGGCACTGGAGTTCTGTACCTGGTGTAGTAACCCGCACTGGAGTTCTGTACCTGGTGTAGTAACCGGCACTGGAGTTCTGTACCTGGTGTAGTAACCCGCACTGGAGTTCTGTACCTGGTGTAGTAACCGGCGCTGGAGTTCTGTACCTGGTGTAGTAACCGGCGCTGGAATTCTGTACCTGGTGTAGTAACTGGCACTGGAGTTCTGTACCTGGTGTAGTAACTGGCACTGGAGTTCTGTACCTGGTGTAGTAACCGGCGCTGGAATTCTGTACCTGGTGTAGTAACCGGCACTGGAGTTCTGTACCTGGTGTAGTAACTGGCACTGGAGTTCTGTACCTGGTGTAGTAACCGGCACTGGAGTTCTGTACCTGGTGTAGTAACCCGCACTGGAGTTCTGTACCTGGTGTAGTAACTGGCACTGGAGTTCTGTACCTGGTGTAGTAACCCGCACTGGAGTTCTGTACCTGGTGTAGTAACCGGCGCTGGAATTCTGTACCTGGTGTAGTAACCGGCGCTGGAATTCTGTACCTGGTGTAGTAACTGGCACTGGAGTTCTGTACCTGGTGTAGTAACTGGCACTGGAGTTCTGTACCTGGTGTAGTAACCGGCGCTGGAATTCTGTACCTGGTGTAGTAACCGGCACTGGAGTTCTGTACCTGGTGTAGTAACTGGCACTGGAATTCTGTACCTGGTGTAGTAACCGGCACTGGAGTTCTGTACCTGGTGTAGTAACCGGCGCTGGAATTCTGTACCTGGTGTAGTAACCGGCACTGGAGTTCTGTACCTGGTGTAGTAACCGGCACTGGAGTTCTGTACCTGGTGTAGTAACCTGCACTGAGGTCCGTACCTGGTGTGAGATGCCACAGAATCGATTGTAATTGGAGAATCATGCATTACTTTAACTCCACTCGACGCCACTCCCGCACCTCACTTAAAACCACCATTTAAATATTTCTACAACCTCAAATGAACACGAGTGACATTAAGGTTTAGTCGTATAATGTGTAGTATTATTTTACAGTATAGTAGAATGAGTCAGGTACTGTGCTTGTAACCCAAAGGTTGCAGGTTCGATTCCCAGGTAGGACACGGCCGTTGTGCCCATGATAAAGGTACTTAACCTGCATTGCTTCAGTATATATCCAACTGTATAAATGGATACTGTGTAAAAATGCAAAAAGTTGTGTAAGTCGCTCTGGATAAGAGCGTCTGCTAAACGGCAGTAATGTAATGTTTTACGCAGACGAACGTCTTTGCGAAAGAGGTGAAATTGACACAATAAGGAGGCGAACAGTAACTCAGTGTACTTTATTCTCCTGTTCTCTAAGGCTGAAAAGCACACGCATTACAGAAACAGGTAGCACTGAGGAATGGTCACAGTTCCCCATCTACACAACATTTCTACCCCCTCATTTTCCCTCCCCAGGGTGTACAAAATAATCACAAAGGCAAGGAGTCATTTCAAAGAAAAGAAAAAAACAAAGAAAAAAATAAAGAACAAAACATGTAACCTTGATTAAAGAGCCAGACTAGGCAGCTGGAAAGAAATGTGATCATGACAGAATAATACATCACCAGCTCCTCTTCGGCTCGGTCATGGGGCTTTTTGCCCCAAGACAGGGTAATAACCTGTTGAGCTCAGAAAGGCACATGTTCAACATCCTGATTGGACATGGCAGGTAGGCGGGACCAGAGGGGAAAGGGGGCGGGGGGAAATGTGGAGGGAGAGTGGGCAAGGAAACTCGACACGTTGGGACTGGTAACTGGTAACGAACGTACCCCCCAACCCTCAATGTGAAAATATCGGTAAGTTAAGCTGCTGGTAAGAAGCGAGCCAGTCAGCTTTTTTTGTTTTTGTGAATCTCAACGCCGGCTTTTGCCGAAAGATCTTAAAACAGACCTTTAAAAAAAAAAAAATTAAGCAAAAAAAAAAATTGTATATAAATTTGCCTTCCCGTTCATACGCTTTTTGTGTCTGTCGAACGCAAATTGACACTTCTACAAAGGAGAATACAGCGTATTTTCTTGTGTGGTCAAGCAAAGGCTTTTCTCACAGAAAGGGAACGCAAGGAGACAGTGGCCATCTTAAAGAACCGCGCCTGGCAAAGTAAGCCTGGAGAGATCCGGAAACTGTTAAGCCGAGGCACCGAGCAGCCTCAGGGCACCGCGCTGAGGCCCCGAAACGGACCTTTCCGCCCTCCACCCCCCCGTGCCACACCTTACGGCCATTTTGCTGCTCCGGAGTGCTCCGCCTCACGCCAGAAAAAAAGCCCAACGCGTCACTCCCCTTACTTCATTTGCATAATATGGCTATAAAGAATGTAAACATCGCGATCGCCGTCAATTCAAAAAGTTATTTTTTTTTTAACGAGGGTGAAGTTGTCGACCTTCCCCCCCTCCCTGTGGCATGGGACTATGCGTCTCAGTGCAGGGGAGACTCGTTCCGGTGAGTCTTACACACCGTCCTGAAAAAAGAGATTCCACATCCGATTTCAGTACCGAGGGAGGGGTGAAAACAGCCCTGTGTTTGTGCACTAGAATATACCCCAATTACCAGTCAAAGGTGCCAGCCACACTGATAAAAGCCCAGGACCAACCCGCTGAGCCCACCTGCCACGTCCTTACTATATTAATTCCTTATGGCCCACCCAAGTCCCGAAAGAGCGGAAGTACAGAGAAGTGCCAGGGGAATGTTTGATACCTTTTTATTTTTTCATTGCAGTGGAAAAATAGAACCTTTTACAAATGCTTCCATTTATTTTAAACAAGCGCTGTGAGTACTATTTCCAGCTAAGTGCAGCAAAGAGACAAACACAAATGGAAAGATTCGTAATGAAAGCATAAAAGGCCCAAACTACTTTAAGTTTTTTTGTGTTTTTTTGTTAACAAGAATAGTTTCCTTTTTTTTTTCTTTTTTTTTTACTGTATTTTGAACTGCTTATTATTTATGTCTAACATCGCATCTCTCCAAAATAGGGCCCCAGTTTATCTCAGTCTTTGGCACACTACTTTAACTGGAATATTAAAAAAATGGGGAAAATTTTCCTAAGTGTTACCTGTCAAAATGAATGCCTTTCACATCAGCTGAACATAAGCTCATTTGCCTTGAGAATCAAAAGCACATTAATCCAAACATCCAAACATGAACATTTGCTTTTATGTTCACAGTACGGAATCGAGAGGCAAGAAAGATTCATTTTTTTGTAAGACGCCTACACAGAGGACAAGTACCCCCCCTTAAACCTTTTTTTCCCCCTAAATAAACGTCTGAACATGTTAGCAATTTTCTTGGGGAAAAAAAAAAAAGAAGAAGCAATTTCTCAAGTGCTGCCATTACTTGACCCCCCTCCACACAATGTGTGACTGTATTTGCATTGAGTTTTTATTCTATTACAGGGAAGTGAAGAGAGTGAGCATCTCTCACCCACACAAACACACTTGCTTCTTATGGCCTGGCCAAGTCTAGCTGGTCTCCCATGCACCAACCAGGCAGCGGCTTACGCACACAGGTTAAAGCAGCCAGCCCACAACATCCAGCTGTAGTCTGTTTTCCTTTCCACATTTAAGCCATTCTTCAACTCCAACAGCCAAAACCAATTTTTGTCCAAAATTGTTTGTATGTTTTTTTCCCCCCCCTCTCTCTTTCAATTAAAATGCTGTTTGTTTTTAAATTCTCAGATCTCCATTTGAAGTCCTGCACGTGAAGTGCTTGTAAAAACGTCTTCCACAGACCAGTCAAAGAGCAAAAAAAAAAAAAAAAAAAAAGTCCTTTTTTTGTGAAAAGAAACTCCGAGTTTGGCAGTTTTTTTTTGTTTGTTGGTTTGTTTTGTCTACTCTGGTAATCCTTTAGTTTCGTTTTGTTTTCTCGGTTTCCTGTGGCTGACTGATAACCATTTTTAAGAGTTCTTGAACCATCTGGCTACAGCTGTGGAGATTGGGATGTCCGTGTGGCTGTGTCCGTCAGTCTGGTGGTGGCCAGAGCTCGCCGCGCGCGGAGCTGGAATTGTACTCAGTAGATGGTATGATAAAGCCTCACTCACTCACTCTTACATTCAGACACACACTTCACTTCTGCTTTAACTGCTTTTGCCAAAAGACAGAAGAAATTCCAGTGGAGCATTCTCAGCGTGGGTAATCTCCACAGGCTTCAATCTGAAGGAGGGAAAGAGAAAGAGAAGAGAAGGAGGAGAGAGTGGGGGAAAAAGATCTGTGCATTAATATCCCAGAGATGTTCAACGGCGTCTCTGAAATTGTCTGGTCCCAAACCCTTATTCAGTGGCACGAGTGAATAACCACACTGGTGTTAAACACACATTCACAGTAAAATGGTGCTTTGACATTTACAGTGTGGATTAACAATCTCAAACAGATTCTCACACAAGCGATCACATTTCAATTCAATGTCATTTCAATTGTTGGACATGGTTCAATGTCCTCAGGATGGAGTTTTATCACTTTGTCAAACAGATTTATTAGCACATGCAAATTCATTAGGTTTACTGCAGGCATGTTTAAGTGTAGCAGCTTTGTTTATATAACTTAGACACTTGTGAGTACATGCTATATTCAGAAAGAAAACGTGAAAAAATCCTAAAAATAAAATGGGGCGCCTCGCACCTTCTGTGTTTGGTCCCCAATTATGAAAATACGGGCAACATTAACAGCGAAGCCATTTCAGCTTCAGGCAATATGCATAAAGACCATTCAAACCATAACGTTTAGAAATAGATTTGCTAAAACTATCAGTGGATATCTGAAGGTGCACTGGTGAATATTGTGTGGGGGGGGCTGAAGCCTATCCCAGCATGCATCGGGCGAGAGGCAGGAATACACCCTGGTCAGGTTGCCAATTTATCGAAGGGCACTCACACCATTCACTCACACTCATACCGATGGGCAATTTAGAGTCTCCAAATAGCCTAACCTGAATGTCTTTGGACTGTGGGAGGAAACCGGAGTACCCGGAGGAAACCCACACAGACACGGGGAGAACATACAAACTCCACACAGAGAGGCCCCTCGGCCGGGATTCCAACTCGGTACCTTCTTGCTGTGAGGCGAAAGTGCTAACCACTGCACCACGGAGCTAAATTAAAGGCCAACTGATACTTGGGTTAGCAGAGAAAAAATCCAGCCAGTATGCAATTCTGAGACTACTTGGTTTATTCAGCAGAATTCTGAGTAAAAAACCCAGCACAGCAGTAACTAAAGAAACCCATTCATTCTTTAGCTGAAAATATATCCCATTAGAACCAGCCTTTTCCACACCACAGTGAAAGGATAATTAATGTGATGTCAGTCATTCCATCTGAAAACGATCTGACAGACACACGAGCATTAGCACGTTCACCTTGGTTAAGTAGTGATTTAGCCACGATCACATTACAGCTCCATTTGAATAAAATAACATTAGCGATGCGTCACACGCAATACAAACGCTTACGTAGCGTGAGTTTTGATAGCCTCGGACTCATGTATTAACGGACTGGAAAAGACCCAACGGTTCTTGCCAGGCGTCAATACCGTGATTAGATGGGAAAGCAAGCAGCGTGCGCCATTTCCGCCACACGCATGACAACCCCCCCGACTGAGGACACTCACCAGGCCTGGTTCTTCAGTTTGCGGAGCTCCTTGGTAGCCCAGGTGGCTAGGGTCTTGGTTTTGCTGGTCTTCGATCTCCTGCCCTCGGTCAGAAGCTCGTTGATGAGGGGCCTCACCTCCACCAGCTTCATCACGTCCTTGCCGAAGGCCGTGCAGAGGTCTCTGTATTCGGGGAGGGACAGGGGACGGGGGGACAGGATGAGCCTCGCACGGCTCCTGCTAAATCTACACAGACAACACTGGCGGGACGCGTACACTGACGGGACGCGCACACTGGCCCACTTGCCTAGGCAGGTAATGTGGCTGCCGACCAGGGGGTGAAATGAACACCCACCCAACAGCCAAACGCTGGTAAAATGTTGATTGTGGCTGGTAAGATTTTCTACTCTTGAAGCCGGTAACTGACCACGTTGTGTTATATTGTGAAAGGTAATGTGGCTGGTAAAATGTTGAAATTGGCTGGTGACATTTAGAATCCACAAGCCAGTGGCTGTAAAGTTAATTTCAAGCCCTGCAGACACTCCCACATCTGCCCCGGTTCACTTTTCTGTCCCGTATAAATCAAACGGGGCCCTTTTACAAAATAAACCTTCTGACAAAATCAACTAGCCTATGAAGCGACACAACCCACGTACTCTGGACTGAAAAAGCACTCATGGACTGTAAAATGCACACACACCAGCAAGTCTGAAATTCTACCAACCCTGACAGGGTTACACAAGGCATGGCAAGATCCTGTAAAATAATACTATCGATTAATAAATATCAGCTGCTCAAAATGCCAACACTGCAGCAGAATCCATGGCACAAAACCCGAAACTGATTCCAGTTTGCAGAAAAGTCAGGCTGATTGGCAATAGTTTTAATACAATGCAAAGGCAACTTGCCAGGACAAGCAAATCAAACGGAAACATGCACATTACCACATCACTACACTGGAAAAACAGCAAATCCACCCATTTACAAGAGAAAATTCTCATGAACCAAAAGTCAGATGTTGTGAAATATAGGAGATGCGTCATGCCAAATTTGGTACCCATTAGTGATATGGTGCAATACTGCATTTCTCCACCCTTAAAGGCATACTGAACTTAATGTTGTATAGCTACCCGGCCACGATATGATCGTTCGGTTCTTGGATGTCGTGATTTTACACATCGGCATAATCCACGTTGTTTGCATTAGTTTATGTGCCAAGTGTGCTTTTGAGCCCTGTTTCGCATTGCAATGGGAGTGAATGGAGAGAGAATAAACGTCATTCTTCGTTGGCCAGTTGCTGACCCCTGGAGCAAGTCATGAAGGTGAGCTTGAATATTATGACTCAAATCGGGGCCAGTTAGCTATACAACATTGTTCTAACAAAGTTCAATATGCCTTTAATTTTCTACAAAAATTCCAGTATTGGGCAACCATGTGATCAGTCATTGCAGTTAGCAGCTACGTCATTATTATGCCTCGTATGCCTGTAGATAAAAACGAGGTGGGGGAATTTTGGGGCATTACCCTATAAGGCCAGCGGAGTTGGCCACCACACCGTCAGAATGGTCCTCGTCTTCGGCGATGTGGTGGATGAAGGACAGGATGAACTCCACGCGGGGCTGCACCAACATCACGTCCGCTGGAGAGAGACCAAGACTCAGTCAAGTCAAACTTTATTTGTACAGCACATTTCATACACATCGCATCACAACGTGCTTTACATAGCAAAAGGGTATAAACAAAGAATAGATAAAATAGGTAGATAAAACCGCCGGCCTTTTCCGCCAACGCCAGTTATCGCACGGGTGTGCGTACACACCATCACACACTGAAGGGGAAGGGTGTTCTTTAAAACTAGCGTGGGGTCAACGCTTGGACATCGACCAGTGCAAACGCTTCACTTGTGTTGGGACCCGCAAATTCCAGCGTTCACAGGGGCAGCCCCGCTACCTCATGAACTCTGGGTGAAAAAGGACCCGCTATGATCTTTGACAACCTAAAATCCTAGGTGCTAGATCTTTAAGCAGTAGGAGGAACGGTTGTCAGGTTTAATCATTTTCTGAAACTAAGGTTAGCAATAAAAATACATGAAAAGGTCTGCAGTCTGGTGCTTCAGAGGCCAGGGAGAGGCGGACACTTACGGTGAACGTTTTCCTGGTCTCCTTTCAGGCCCTGAATAATGCCAGTGTAGGCCTCCAAGCATCCCTCCCGCAGCTCGTTCAAGTAGTCCACCATGTCGTAATCCGTCTGTCACCACAAACGCACATCATTTATAAACATTTAATACTTCAATTACAAATTAGGGAACCTAACCTTACCCTCAACTGAAATGTGGGATATTTTTTGAGGACATTTGAGGAGCATGCATGCGGAGCTGGAGGCTGCAGTGAAGGATTGTGGGGAGAAATGACGCCTCTGCAGTAGAGAGGAGGCCTGGCCACTTCAAGATTTTACAACATGCTAACAAACGTTAGCCAGTTCGCTAGCGCACGTATGCACTTATGACTGCGATTGCCAGGTTCTAAGAGCCAACATTCCAGCTGGTGCCGTGCACCAAATAATAAAACAAACATAAATATGTCTCAAAATCTATAAAACTCTGCCTGCATTCTGCCCACTGGGGAGAGAAGTCCATCGACCCCAAAATGACACAAATGCTCCCAACGTCTGTGGGCCCTCAAAAAGGTTGCGCTCTACTTCACCGGTGAAAACACTTAAAATCAACACATTTTTTAAGCATGAGGCTTCACACCTAAGCACGATTATCAGTGTAAAAGGTTAAAATGTTGGGTCCCGCAAATTCCAGCGTTCACAGGGGCAGCCCCGCTACCTCATGAACTCTGGGTGAAAAAGAACCGCTATGATCTTTGACAACCTAAAATCCTAAATGCTAGATCTTCAAGCAGTAGGAGGAACGGTTGTCAGGTTTATATTCTAGCACACACTGAAGGTAAGGGGAGAAAACACAGGACTCACCTTGTCCACCTGTGCTTGGGAGGCTTGCTGAAGGGTGTCCAACACGATCTCCAGGTACTTCTTGAACTCGCCCCCGATGGCCAGGGCGATGTCCCCGAACGCGGACAGAATCTGGGGTTTCACAGACCGGTGTACGTTCTCGTTCTGCGGGACAGCGGGAAAGGCGCTCAGAGTCAGGTGATCGAAACGGCCATACTCACCCCCACGGGATTCCCACCCTTACCCACCACACCCGCTCAGGGACTAAGTCACTTCCAGCTCCAATTCCCCCAAATTCACAAACTTGTACTCTGAATCTCTGAGACCATAAAAATGGCCTCAATATCCCAAAAAATCTATTTATGTAAAATACATCAGCAGCACTATTCAAAAAGAAGCCTTTCTGCTCAAGCACTTTTATAAAGCTAAAAATACACCATTAAATGTATATTATTCTGGTCACATTGGGGTTCACAAGGTTTATTCATGAGAAACTCGCCTCGCACACTCACCCCCAGGTTCTGAGCCAACATTCCAGCTGGTGCCATGCACCAAATAATAAATATGTCACAAAATCTATAAAACTCGACTGCATTCTGCCCTCTGGGGAGAGAAGACCATGGACCCCAATTTATGTTCCCAATGCCTATGGGGCCTCAGAAGGGCCGCACTACTTCACCGGTGAAAACACATTTTTTAAGCATGAGGCTTGACACCTAAGCATGATTATCAGTGTAAAAGGTTAAAATGTTGGGTCCCGCAAATTCCAGCGTTCACAGGGGCAGCCCCGCTACCTCATGAACTCTGGGTGAAAAAGAACCGCTATGATCTTTGACAACCTAAAATCCTAGGTGCTAAATCTTCAAGCAGTAGGAGGAACGGTTGTCAGGTGCCCTGCCTCGCACACTCGCCCCAAAAGTTCCCCGCCTCGCACACTCGCCCACAGGTTCCCCGCCTCGCACACTCGCCCCCAGGTTCCCCGCCTCGCACACTCGCCCCCAGGTTCCCCGCCTCGCACACTCGCCCACAGGTTCCCCGCCTCGCACACTCACCCCCAGGTTCCCCGCCTCGCACACTCGCCCCCAGGTTCCCCGCCTCGCACACTCGCCCCCAGGTTCCCCACCTCGCACACTCGCCCCACAAGTTCCCCGCCTCGCAAGTTCCCCGCCTCGCACACTCGCCCTACAGGTTCCCCGCCTTGCATACTCGCCCCACAGGTTCCCCGCCTTGCATACTCGCCCACAGGTTCCCCGCCTTGCATACTCGCCCCCAGGTTCCCTGCCTCGCACACTCGCCCCACAAGTTCCCCGCCTCGCACACTCGCCCCACAAGTTCCCCGCCTCGCACACTCGCCCCACAGGTTCCCCGCCTTGCATACTCGCCCACAGGTTCCCCGCCTTGCATACTCGCCCCCAGGTTGCCCGCCTCGCACACTCACCCCCAGGTTCTCCAGCAGTAGCTGCATGATTTCGTCACAGTAAGGCAGGATGTTGGTCATGAGCGCCCGGCACAGGTCACACACCAGCCCCACGGCCGCCAGACACACCTGGGAAGAGACGTTACACGCATTACAGCACGTTACACGCATTAGATTAAGGGACAATACAGCCATTTAGCAGATGCTCTTATCCAGATGCGACTCCTTTTTACACAGAATACATTTATATAGGTGGATACATACTGAAGCAAAGCAGGTGAAGCACCTTCCTCAGGGGCACAGCAGCAGTGTATAACAGAATAGAACCTGCAACCTTTAGGTGAGCAGCCCAGTTCCCTAACCGCTATACTACACGACATGCGCGCACACACTAGAACAGAGACGACTAGGGCTGCCACAACTATTCCATAACGAATTTCGTTATCGATTAATTGGGTCTTAAAACAACGAAGCATGTATTGAGTTACATGTACATTTTGCTGCCATGCATACTCATTAAATAAATAAAAAGTAATTATTGCAAGATTAATCGATTATCAAAATAATCGTTCGTGGCAGCCCTAGAGACGCCAGGAAAACACTGCACACGTGTGCCTTTCTGCCCACCATTTTGGGTGCTGGAATATTCTGGAATGTGCTGGAATATCACAATAAACCCGAATTTAAGACACCCAGCTGAATGAGGAGTCGCCTGGGGGAGTCCGAGCCAGGGCCCCACTGATTCCGGTAGTGGGGTGCGGCACAGACCCCAGGACGGGCATCGGGCACGCCCGGTCGGCTCCCCAAACTCTAAATCTTGAACTTAAATGAGCGATTGTGTACAAGCCAGAGTAAGCTTTGGACGCTCCTTTGCACTGAAGCCAATATTGAAATTTATCAGTGAAAAAGAAATACCTGATACTCTGCGTAGTTCTTCAGTCCAATACCCAGGAAAGGTTTGAATGCATCCATATACTTTTGGAAATCGCTTCCCAAAACTGTAAGAGATGGAAAATAACGTGTATGTAATCATCTGCGTTTTAAACCCAACAAGCTAGTGAATCAGGAACAGAAATGGATGCCATCATATTAGAGAAATCAGTCAGGATTCAAGAGGACTCAAGCCTGCTCCGGTACGATCCGCCAACTAATTCCAACCAGGAACTGTTTTATCTGCTTAGTTGCAAAAACGCATGAATCATGTGACAGGTTGACAGGATTTTAGTAGCCCCTTGCAGTAGAGTGGCGGCTGTACAGGCCTGATTTCAGTAGCGTGGCGGCTGTACAGCCCTGATTTCAGTAGTGCGCCCCTAACCCACCCCCACCACCGCTCACCTTCCACCAGGGTGCTGACGGCCATGAGCGCGTCCTCCTGCACCCCCCCGGACCCGGCGGTGCTCTGGAACATGCGCAGCAGGGAGGCCATCACCACGTCTGAGATCTGCAGCGCGTCCTGGTGCTGCACCTTACGCAGCACGTTCTGCACAAACACAGAGAGGGGGGGTTACTGGGGGGTCCAAACACAAAGAGGGGGGGTTACCGTTTGAAGGGACTGTCGGGGGTGTCCAAGCCAGACTTTATGTAAAATTACTATATATGGATTTGGGAAAATATAGAACCCCCTGCTCTAGAAGAGGGTTTTGAAATGTGATTTATATGGAAGAACAGCCCACAGGTCCACACACAGGTACTACCTATACAAAGCCTCACCTGTAGGGCGGCGCACAGTAAGGACTGCAGGTACTACCTATACAAAGCCTCACCTGTAGGGTGGCGCACAGTAAGGACTGCAGGTACTACCTATACAAAGCCTCACCTGTAGGGTGGCACACAGTAAGGACTGCAGGTCGTTGAACTGGATCCGATCCGAAGTGCTCTGAATGTGAGACTGTTGAGGAAAGGGGAGGAGAGACATCAGTACCCAACTGTACAGTGCCCTTCAAATGACCCAACTGTACAGTGCCCTTCAAATGACCCAACTGTACAATGCCCTTCAAATGACCCAACTGTACAGTGCCCTTCAAATGACCCAACAGTACAGTGCCCTTCAAATGACCCAACTGTACAGTGCCCTTCAAATGACCCAACTGTACAGTGCCCTTCAAATGACCCAACTGTACAGTGCCCTTCAAATGACCCAACTGTACAGTGCCCTTCAAATGACCCAACTGTACAATGCCCTTCAAATGACCCAACTGTACAATGCCCTTCAAATGACCCAACTGTACAATGCCCTTCAAATGACCCAACTGTACAATGCCCTTCAAATGACCCAACTGTACAGTGCCCTTCAAATGACCCAACTGTACAGTGCCCTTCAAATGACCCAACTGTACAGTGCCCTTCAAATGACCCAACTGTACAGTGCCCTTCAAATGACCCAACTGTACAATGCCCTTCAAATGACCCAACTGTACAGTGCCCTTCAAATGACCCAACAGTACAGTGCCCTTCAAATGACCCAACTGTACAATGCCCTTCAAATGACCCAACTGTACAGTGCCCTTCAAATGACCCAACTGTACAGTGCCCTTCAAATGACCCAACTGTACAGTGCCCTTCAAATGACCCAACTGTACAGTGCCCTTCAAATGACCCAACTGTACAGTGCCCTTCAAATGACCCAACTGTACAATGCCCTTCAAATGACCCAACTGTACAGTGCCCTTCAAATGACCCAACTGTACAATGCCCTTCAAATGACCCAACTGTACAGTGCCCTTCAAATGACCCAACTGTACAGTGCCCTTCAAATGACCCAACTGTACAGTGCCCTTCAAATGACCCAACTGTACAATGCCCTTCAAATGACCCAACTGTACAATGCCCTTCAAATGACCCAACTGTACAGTGCCCTTCAAATGACCCAACTGTACAATGCCCTTCAAATGACCCAACTGTACAGTGCCCTTCAAATGACCCAACTGTACAATGCCCTTCAAATGACCCAACTGTACAGTGCCCTTCAAATGACCCAACTGTACAATGCCCTTCAAATGACCCAACTGTACAGTGCCCTTCAAATGACCCAACTGTACAGTGCCCTTCAAATGACCCAACTGTACAGTGCCCTTCAAATGACCCAACTGTACAATGCCCTTCAAATGACCCAACTGTACAGTGCCCTTCAAATGACCCAACTGTACAGTGCCCTTCAAATGACCCAACTGTACAATGCCCTTCAAATGACCCAACTGTACAGTGCCCTTCAAATGACCCAACTGTACAGTGCCCTTCAAATGACCCAACTGTACAGTGCCCTTCAAATGACCCAACAGTACAGTGCCCTTCAAATGACCCAACTGTACAATGCCCTTCAAATGACCCAACTGTACAGTGCCCTTCAAATGACCCAACTGTACAGTGCCCTTCAAATGACCCAACTGTACAATGCCCTTCAAATGACCCAACTGTACAGTGCCCTTCAAATGACCCAACTGTACAGTGCCCTTCAAATGACCCAACTGTACAGTGCCCTTCAAATGACCCAACTGTACAGTGCCCTTCAAATGACCCAACTGTACAGTGCCCTTCAAATGACCCAACTGTACAATGCCCTTCAAATGACCCAACTGTACAATGCCCTTCAAATGACCCAACTGTACAGTGCCCTTCAAATGACCCAACTGTACAATGCCCTTCAAATGACCCAACTGTACAGTGCCCTTCAAATGACCCAACTGTACAATGCCCTTCAAATGACCCAACTGTACAATGCCCTTCAAATGACCCAACTGTACAATGCCCTTCAAATGACCCAACTGTACAGTGCCCTTCAAATGACCCAACTGTACAGTGCCCTTCAAATGACCCAACTGTACAGTGCCCTTCAAATGACCCAACTGTACAGTGCCCTTCAAATGACCCAACTGTACAATACCCTTCAAATGACCCAACTGTGGCATAATGCTGTACGGCTGCACCTTTTAACAAAAGCAAACACCAAATGTTCAATCAATCAAATTTATTTCTATAGTTAATTTTAACAAAGGATTTGTCACAAGATACACTACAGTTTACCCTGGCCTAAACCTCCTCTATGACAATAAGCCATCCATGTTGGCTCGGCATTTACTTGCGAACTACATTACCCAACAGTGCGTGGGGCCTTGAGCACCCTGAGGGTCTCTGCCTCCATTGCATGACCTACATCGACATCAACTTCTGCGACCTTTAACCCTACATGACCCACAGCACCAAATCGGGCAACCACAGAACAGGGGTGCACAACAAAGGCCAATACGTTTCTGGATTTCGTGTGTAAACTTCTGCTCTTAATTATTTAATTCGCCCAATCATATCATGATCTTACATTTGCATAAATACCAGCTACAGCCAGACTGCAAGTGTCTCCTAAAGATTTTACTGCTCAAGTACAGGAATGGACCAGCATAGTTTATAGAGCTGCCGTCAGAAAACTAAAACAAAGATAATTGGTTTGAACGAAAACCAGTACGCAGACCAGCCTTCCAGGACCGGAGTTGTATACCCTGCCATAGACTCTTACCTCCATCTGGAGGACCTGCTGTAACCGCTCCATAATGACCAGGGTGGTTTTCTGTACAGCCGGGTAGCAGTCCTTGGCACTGTTCTTCACAATCTCCATCAACGCTTCATACGCAGCGCTCCGCAGGTTGTTCTGGTGACCGTCGGGTCTGGAAACGACCGCGGATTAAAGAAAAGGCGCTCAAGTACACTCGCATCACTCATAAAACATACCACAGACACTCCTACACACTACACAAACTCAACGGCACACACAACGCTTCTGTAAACGTGTACTGACGTTCTACGGTAGTCAATCCCTTTCCACACTTATCGGTGATATACAGTAATATGTCCAACCAACCTCTTTTACAACAGCGCCATCTTATGTCAAATTTGTGAAGTAATTTTCTGTCCTAGATAATGTAAGTAAGTTGGTGTGTACATTGTGGATGCTATGTGGACTGTATGCTGTTTTACAGCCGGTTGCATCAGTACTGAAGAGCGTGTTGGCGAGGCTCAGACGTTCTGTGCACCTGTCTGTGGTTTCCAGAAGCTTCTGTACGATGATCTCAAAGGAGGAGGAGAGGCAGTAGGTGCTGGGCTCCTCCTGTTCCTCTGCTGCGTCCGCGGCTTCATACGCAGCTTCCGCCAGACTGGAGAAGGCCTGTAACACACAGCGAGGCCGTCAGCACACGCTCCCTTACGCACGCTCGCACACACCCATAAACAAACTCACACACAGCGAGGGCGTCAGCACACTGTCTCTTACGCACGCACGCATAAACAAACTCACACACAGCGAGGGCGTCAGCACACTGTCTCTTACGCACACACCCATGAACAAACTCACACACAACGAGGCCGTCAGCACACGCTCCCTCTTACGCACGCACGCACAAACACTCACACGCAGCGAGGCCGTCAGCACGTCATAACCAAACACGCACGCACACCCCCATAACAAAATTGACTCTCCCCCATAAGCACTCACACACAGGAAGGCCTACAGCACACAGCCCAGCCTTCAACAAACACGCACACACAAGCGTGTACTAGCACACGCAGACAGACGCACTGTGAGTCCACCCTACACTCCCAATTAAACAGAAATACAGGAGGGGCAAATGGAGATCATAGCACTGAGGCAGCGCGCCAATTGGTAGTTTACCCAGCAGACGTTGGACGCGACGCGAGGCTCCGCCCCTAGGCCCTCGATCAGACACTGCAGCAGTGGCGCCAGGTACACCTCGTTAATGGCGGCCTCTGGGAGCAGCTCGCAGATCCTGCCCACCGTCCAGGCCGTGGTGTCCCTTACCACCACACTGGGGTCCTTCATCAGCTCGATCAGAGTGGGCATCGCCTGAGACGCGCGCGCACGCACACACACACACACACACACACACACACACACAGTCAGATCACTTACAATGGGGACAGGGTTTTCCAGGGTTATCCAGGGTTATGTCGATATAAAGAAAAGTATGTAAAAGATCAGCTGCATTTATGTCCATATAAGGAGCAGCAGTGCAGCTACTGGTATTTCACAGCCGTGTGGTTGATCACTCGTTTTACCCCCCCAGTGATGCCATTGGCAGCTGGTATTTCACAGCGATGCAATTGGTCGATCCCGCAGCCACATAACGCGTGAAATATTCACTGTTCCCAAAAAAAATTTATTTTCTATTCTAACTGCACGAGGAGGACTACACTTTACACAATTACCCATGAACTAAACAGCCATGATGACTAACAATCACAATGTTAAAACCAATTTCTCCTAACTCAGCAAGCATTTCCGATGCATCCCCCTGGTGGGCATTAAATATTGATAACAGCTGAGGTGAGTTCCCTCGGTCCACTGCAAAGTGTTTTAAGGTGTGGTCAACCCTGGTTCAGGAGGGGCCCGTTTCCGTTTTAACAATTAGCAAACAACTCTGAGCTAAGAAACCCAGTGCTGCGAGTCGACTGAGGATGAACCGCTTTAAATGATCCATTCATTAACCCTTTGAAGAGTAGGTTTTTTTGGAATGTTTTCTCAAAATTCTTAAGTCAGTGTTCTGTCGCTTTGTTACCAGCAGTGATTGTGAAATCAGCATTAGAATGTTCGGTTAAGAGCATTCTTATTACATATTTGTGATCTTTCACCTTAGAGTTAAGAACAAAAAAAAAACCAGCGTGCCCCTGTGGTCGTGCGGGACCAGTTGTGCGCTCCTTCGTGGACGACGGCGGCCCTCACCTGGATGACGAGGGGCTTGAGCTGGTTGAGTTCAGGGCCCTCCAGGATGGAGCCGAAGGCCATGACGGAGGCGTCTCGGTAGCGCCAGTCCGGGTGCTTGATGTGCTCCTTGATGAAGGGCAAGACGTGCGGCACCACGTCGTCCTCGCAGCAGGTGGCCAGCAGCATCAGGCACACGCCCGCCGCCTTGCACGGGTTCCAGTCGTCGTCATCGTCGTTTTCGTCCTGCACGGGCCGGGGAAAAAGCAGGTGGGTGGGGTTACAACACCGTCTCTACAGATTCAGCCGTGGGCGGAGCCCTCACCTGCCCCCGATTAGTCCCACCGCTGCCCCCCCATCATCAGACATCTCACACCCCGCCACTGCCCCGCCACTGCCCCGCCACTGCCCCGCCACTGCCCCTCTGTGCCTGGAGCAGCCCGAACCCTTCCCTCATCAGTCCCATTTCTCCTTCTACCTGCTTTTCAGCTCTGCTCTATATCCTCCTTATTTCACAAAATGACTCTTCTGCAGTCCACTGAGACTGTAAAAACAGACCATTAAATATATTTTTTGTAGCGATGCAATTAAAATGTCCTCAGGATCTGTATTTAGGTTCTTGGTGAGCATAGCGAATGAGCATCAGTCAGTTTCTTATATACGGCTGGGCCAGGGGAGGCACCTTTACTGATATAAATCAGGTAAGTGTACTCATGTTCCCTTACACTCATGTTCCCTTACACTAAGTCACTCTCGATAAGAGCGCACTAAATATGTGTACTTATGTTCCCTTACACTAAGTAACTCCGGATAAGAGCGCACTAAATGAGATTCAGTGCACCGTGAGCTGTGAATGGCCGACAGGACGCACACTGTACTGCGGGATTCTGGAGGTATACCCAAATATTGGGGTACAAAATGACCTCACCCTACACTCGCCTCAGAGGGTGGGGAGCGAGAGATTGGTGCGGAGGGGTGGAGAGATGGGTACAGAGGGGTAGAGAGATGGAGATTGGTACGGAGGGGTGGAGAGATGGAGATTGGTACGGAGGGGTAGAGATGGAGATTGGTACGGAGGGGTGGAGAGATGGAGATTGGTACGGAGGGGTGGAGAGATGGAGGGGGCTGAGAAAGGGGAGGGTCTCAGCACAAAGAGAGACAGACGAAGCGAACAAATCATTTATGAAAATATTACGACCTTAATGTTTTAAACTACAGCCGTTAACCTGTAGATTTGTTCCAGATTTCTTCCAAGGATATTATGCATATGGCCATTACACCATGATCTTCATTTAGCACCATCCATACAGTGATTACAAGGGCCTTTCATCTCACACTGCTGTTCATGTTCTGCACATGACCTCAACGTTCCCATGAAGCAATATGTGGACTTGAGACAAAATGGCCACCAGGCATCATCCAGGTGAGCGGCAGAGGTGAGCAGATGTGTTCAGGCCAAAAGGCACTATATAAATTATTATTGTGGTCATCACCACGATTACTACCACCATCATTAATAGTTATCGTTATTGTTCTTGTTGGGACATTTTATGATTTTCTCTACACAATGACAAGCTGATTTGTCCTTGCAACTACTCTAGCGTGAAAAAACACAAACTACCTGATGCAATTTACCAGAGCCGGCCGCAACCGCAGAAGATAAATGGGCTTGTCTATACCCTGCCGGAGGGAGAGAAGACCTGAACTACGGATCGGGAACAGGAGCATCGGCAAGGCTTCACTAACCGTTACCAGGAGACGTCGCCTGCATCATAGAATCACAAATTAAGTGTGAACATCCCTCTCTGCGATGCCAAAACTCCCATTACTGCTCGAGTCCCAAGCTGAACAAAACTACAGGCACTGGATGAAGCCCACAGTGAGCTGGAACGTTACTGGATGAGGGGGACGGTGAGCTGGAACGTCATTGGATGAGGCGTACGGTGAGCAGAAACGCTACTGGATGAAGCACACAGTGAACTGGAACGATACTGGATGAAGCTCAGTGAGCTGGATTGTTAAAGCACACAGTGAACTGGAACGATACTGGATGAAGCTGAGTGAGCTGGAACGTTACTGGATGAAGCTTTGCAGTGAGCTGGAACGCTACTGGATGAAGCTTTGCAGTGAGCTGGAACGCTACTGGATGAAGCTTTGCAGTGAGCTGGAACGCTACTGGATGAAGCTTTGCAGTGAGCTGGAACGTTACAGAATGAAGCACACGGAGGGCCGGAATGCCATTGGCTGAAGCACAGTGAGCTGGAATGTTACTGGATGAAGCGTATGGAGGGCCGGAATGCCATTGGCTGAAGCACACAGTGAGCTGGAATGTTCCGCAGCCAGGCTCAAATTAACATAGGAATTGAGCGCACTGTAGAGGATTCCGAAATTAACAGGCTGCTTACAATGA
Organism: Ilyophis sp. 1 JC-2022; assembly: GCA_022702515.1. NCBI lineage: Eukaryota > Metazoa > Chordata > Actinopteri > Anguilliformes > Synaphobranchidae > Ilyophis > Ilyophis sp. 1 JC-2022. Next base: position 110,968,548 of record CM040394.1, on the reverse strand, counting down.
CCGTTTTCAACACACGTTTTAATCATAGCGCCAGTATTTAGCGTTTTAATCATAGCGCCAGTATTTAGCGTTTTAATCATAGCGCCAGTATTTAGCGTTTTCAACACACATTTTAATCATTGAATCATAGTATTTTGGGTACCATGTTTAGTACATATATGAAGCACTGAATTTGAGCCAAGAAAGATGACATTGTGAGTGTGTGCTACACACAGGGGCCAGCCTCGTGCTCCACAGGGTCAATTAACGAACACGTGGCTTGTTAGCGCTTGGAAAGTGAAATGCACCTTGTGTCGCCGAACATGTTGTAACGTGCTTGGGTTCCTGCGAAGGCTGTGCCATTAGCTTCTGGTGTTCTGTTAACAGCACCGTCTTCCAGCACATTATTTTGCGTTTGTTTTATCACTAAATAAAAACGTAAAAAATACGTCAAAACTGTGCAGACATATACTATCGCCTTAAGTTAACATCCTGCACATAATTTAATTAACCAATCACTAAAAAAAAATCTTAAAAAAATAATAATAAAAATAATAAATTACCCATAGGCCAACATCGAAAGACATTTGACCATTATTGCTTGTGTTGGGTCCCGCAAATTCCAGCGTTCACAGGGGCAGCCCCGCTACCTCATGAACTCTGGGTGAAAAAGAACCGCTATGATCTGTGACAACCTAAAATCCTAGGTGCTAGATCTTTAAGCAGTAGGAGGAACGGTTGTCAGGATAAATTCAATATTTCACTTTTATTTACTTTTTTAAACGAATAATAATTTGCCCCAAGAATTGCCAGCAACCTTCCCATTCAAAGTAACAAAGTAGACGCCTTGGTCTCTTACCCATTGGCTACTCGGCTCTCCGGTATCTGACAGAGGAAGTTTTCAACCACACATGCCATTTTATTTTCAACCAAAACAGTTGGCCTTTTTCCAGAGGTTTTATGGGCGTTACCAGGGTGAAAATGTCAGACTCATATCATACCAATTAGCTTCCAGTATCCCACAGGAAGAATTCCAGTGAGTCAGCGCTAAATGAAGTTAAAACATGTGACAATGTAATGACCGCAGCATGTACGCTCACTTCATTTTCCCCACAAGACATCGGCACCCTAACACATTATTCCAGTTTCCCGACTTCCCCCCCCACAGCATGAGGAGAAACCGGATTTACGATAACGAACAGCGCCTCTCATAATAACACCGTGTGAAAAAATGCTTCCGGTATCAGTGAGAAATTAGCCTTTAAACTATTTCTACCTACGGCCCCCTTTGTTCTGTGAGCACGACTCGTATTGAAACGGCTTCAGTAATCCACCTCATTAATCCCCTTAATTTCTAATCCTTAATTACATCCCTTGTGCTGAGCCTGGAGAGATTAATCACAGGTATTTTGACGGGCCAAAAATGCAGCCCGTTTGCCATTTGTTGCCATTTTCGAGCTGTGCAAATGGCGCATTTTAATCCTCCATTTATATTATAGTACAGCTGTATACACTACGAGGCACGGATGGCACAGTCGCGTTTAATTGGTCTTAATCTGCGATAAAATATCTGACATGTTGGCGCAAATGCCGATATTGTGCAGCAGGGAAAATATGTTGACAAGATAACTACCTAAATAACTGATCAGAACACAAATGTTCCAAAACACTTGTTAATAAATCTGAAAGCGAGATGACTTAAGCTAGTTTGTCAAAATATATCGACTTCAATGGACATCCTGCAATTTCAGTAAAATTTGTAAATGCATCAAGAAACCATTTTACCGGTGAACTGCCGTGCAGCACCACTTATTTTTCCAGTTATGTACAGAAAGACGCACAGGTGCAAATAGAGCCCTGCTTTTTGGCTGAAGCGTGATGTAGGAAGCATGAAAAACAGAATATTAAAAACTTGAAATTGAATAAAAACAAAAAATAAAATAAAAACCTGTCCTCATGTTTCATAACCTGGTTGTCGTGGCTGCGAAAGCTACATGGCTATTATCCATGCTTCTGCTGGCGGTTTGGGTCGCTCATGAACTTGCTGTGATTCCCCCCCTCCCTCCCCAAGCAAGGCAGTCATTCCATCTTTACAACCCCTTCAGTTTCACTGTTCCAGCTGCTAAAAAGCCCAAAATGAGTGATTCTTCGACAGGTGAGGGGACCGTACATTTACAATATTAACCTTTACTGGCCAAGTGCACTTCTGTAAATTTTTCATATACATTTTTTTAAATTATAGTTCCACTTCCTGCATTACCCCAGGGCCTTCTCGTCCTGTTGACGACCTTACAGTACATGGTAATTTACCCAGAATTCCCTTGCCCTTACCTGCTTGGTGAGAGTCTGGGTGAGAATGGGCACCAGGTATTGGAGGGCCCCTTTGGCGTAGAACTTGCTGGTGTGTTCGGGAGGTCTCCCCTGCTCCGATGCCTGTTGGGTAAGGACCCCACAAAACCGGTTAGCCAAAACACCTCTGTTAACCTACCGCACAGACCAGTTAGCGGAGACACCTCGGCTAACCGAGCGCACAGACCGGTTAGCGGAGACACCTCGGTTAACCGAGCGCACAGAGCGGTTAGCGGAGACACCTCGGCTAACCGAGCGCACAGACCGGTTAGCGGAGACACCTCGGCTAACTGAGCGCACAGGCCGGTTAGCGGAGACACCTCGGCTAACCGAGCGCACAGACCGGTTAGCGAAGACACCTCGGCTAACCAAGCGCACAGACCGGTTAGCGGAGACACCTCGGCTAACCGAGCGCACAGACCGGTTAGCGGAGACACCTCGGCTAACTGAGCGCACAGGCCGGTTAGCGGAGACACCTCGGCTAACCGAGCGCACAGACCGGTTAGCGGAGACACCTCGGTTAACCGAGCGCACAGACCGGTTAGCGGAGACACCTCGGCTAACCGAGCGCACAGACCGGTTAGCGGAGACACCTCGGTTAACCGAGCGCACAGGCCGGTTAGCGAAGACACCTCGGTTAACCGAGCGCACAGACCGGTTAGCATATCAAGAGTACGGCGGAAACACTACCAACGGTTACATTTGGAAGGTCATGAGCAAGTCAAGGAGAAGAAAGGGTGTGGCGGGCGCACACTTGCCGTTTCTCCCTAAATGTGTTGCGACTTAAAACAAATGCGTCCAAATACACCTCTATACATCCATCATCTCCAAATGCAGCTCTATAACCGTGTCTTTAGTCTCAGATCATGTGGTTGAGTTGTACATCAGCACTCAGCGTGGTGCATGATCTTTCATCACTGACCAGACACGGTTATAGACGATCAACACAATGTTAAATACCAGGAACAGTCAAGATCAAGTTATTGTCCAAGCTCTCATGCCCACGGTATGAATAGAAAGGGCGGGCGCACATTTGCTGTTGCTCCCTAAATGTGTCACTAACGTGTCGCTAATAGGGAACCTTATACTGGGAAGCTGAGCGCCAGAACCAGAGCAGAAGTGCACTCATGTGTCATTCAATTTTAACACAATAAATATTCCACCATGCGTGTGCGTGACATTAAAACAGTACAGTAAGTGTGTTTAAGGAGGTGGTTGGGGATAGTTGCAGGGTTCCATATTCCAGTGTGTGTGTGCGCGCGTGGGGGTGTGTGTTTTTGTAAGTATAAATAGTGTGTTTAAGGTGGTTAGGGATAGGATACCATATTCTAAAACGGTATTGTAAGTGGGTTTATGGTGGTGTTTGGCGATAGGTCGGCAGACGTGCCTTACCTCAGACGCCTCGATAGCCAGGTCCATCTCCTCGTCACACACGTTGGACCAGAACTCGATTCCTTGCAAGGCCACTTCGTCGATGTCGCTTTTCATGGCTTCTATTGTGATCTGAGAGAGAGAGAGAGAGAGAGAGAGAGCGGTCAGGCAAACTCGCTTTCGGAGGGGCCGGTCTGAGGGGGGGGTTGTGTGAGCGCGGCACACCACATATTAAATTTTTTTTATAAGAAGTGTATGTGGAGATAATCATCACACGTCTATATATCATAATCTCCAAATACAGCTCTATAACCGTGTCTTTAGTCTCAGATCATGTGGTTGAGTTGTACATCAGCACTCAGCGTGGTGCATGATCTTTCATCACTGACCAGACACGGTTATAGATGATCAACACAATGTTAAATACCAGGAACAGCCAAGATCAAGTTATTGTCCAAGATCTCACATGCCTACGGTATGAATAGATTAAGTCTACACTAAGGCTGGGCGGATGGCTAGAGTAGATGTTCAGGTAGCTATTTATACACTATTGCATACAAGCAGTCACAAATTATTTCTCAACCAAAAATGGGCGAGAGAGAGAGGGCAGAACAGGAACGTTACAGAATTTTCCACTTCTACTGCTAGCAGCATCGCCAATGTTCTACTTCTTGAAAATACACCCTTCTGCGACAATTAGCTGCTTCTCTTCAAGAGAGAGCAAAAGAAGGCAGCGGTCAGGCGACGGGGTTGTCGGGGCGAGAGCGTGGACCGCTGCGGTTACTTACGGCGAACAGAGCAGGCCCCATGTACGTCTCCATGTACTGATAATACAGGGACATTATCTTCACCAGGTTCTGTAAGGCAGCTACTCGTACCTGTGGAGGCAGATAAGACACACTCACGCAGCTGTTACTGCCACATGTACCTGTGAACACAGGTAAGACACTAACCAAATTATCACAACTCTGTCCAAAGGTAAACAATCCTGACTTAACCTACTGATGACAAACACCCTTAGGAGAAGAGGAAATATTTAAAATGAAATCCCGCAGAAGATTACCCTGTACTCAAACACGGGCTGGAGAGCGTGGTGGTCAAGCACGGTGGGATAAAGCTCTAAGTGTTCAGCAGTTATGGACGGTGAGCGGGATGCTTACTCTCGTGTCCGGGCACTGTGTGGCTTCACAAACCACTTGCATTATAAAGTGTCGTTCCGTCTGGAAAAGAGGAAAGGATTTTGTTATGTCCCACATAATAATAAAAACAAAGAATGATCATAATCTCCAAATGCAGCTCTATAACCGTGTCTTTAGTCTCAGATCATGTGGTTGAGTTGTACATCAGTACTCAGCGTGGTGCATGATCTTTCATCACTGACCAGACACGGTTATAGATGATCGACACAATGTTAAATACCAGTTACAGTCAAGATCAAGTTATTGTCCAAGCTCTCACATGCCTACTGTATGAAAGGATGAATACACTCAGGCTGGCTGGATAGCCAAAGTAGGTGAACAGGTAGCCAATTATACACTATTGCATCCCAGTGAGTCACAGAATTGTTAATTACAGGTGAGCCACACATGTTAAAGACCAGTCGAGGGGCATAATCTTATAACCCTATAGAAGGGCTGGCACACTTTGCACATCTGAATGTTTCTTGTGTTCCACAAACAATTTGTGGAATTCAGAGAAAACCATGAGGCAATGAATAATTCTAGCTTGCAAAACTTCACAGATTTTCATACATTTACATATGAATTACATATAAATGTATGCCATAGCCATTGCATTCTAAAGTAATCGCACAATATCAGAGACAAAAACACACTATAAAATGGCTTTAAAATAAAAATGTAAAAAAGCAATGCCACCTGCTATGTGAAGTTATTTTTTATGAAAATGTGATGGTGCTGCAATTATGTTTTCATTTCAGCTGACTGATGGAGAAAGAACAGCTCTACGGAATTTGTATGCAAGTGTGAATACCTTCCTCCAATACTCTAGCCTGGAGACTGGCCTCTAGTCATTTCTGCCTACACATTTATCATCGATACACTTAGAGGACCGATTACCACGAGGCTCCATCAACAAAACGGGATTACCGAGCGCAGTGCGACAGCCCGTTTGTAAAATGGCTTAATACAGAAGCGGAGGTTGAGTGAATTAAAGAAACAGGGGGGAAAAAAAAGGTGAATGTGGTCCTGATTTGTGTGCGCGTACCTCTTTGTCAAAGTTAGCTTTGGTGAACTCCAGCGAGTTGAGCAGCGCGTTGGTGGCGGCTAACTTCACGTTGTTGCTAGGCTCCTCCTTCCGCATGCCCTGGATGATGGCGGTCAGGATCTGGTTGGCGTTTTCTTGCAGCTGCTCGGGGTCCTGGAGAAAGAGAAGAAGAAAAAACGCAGACGTGACTCTTTACTGCCCCCTGTGGTTCAGACTGGCATGTGCAGCGTATCCTCTCATTTGCAGGCTTAAATCGAGAAGAGTTCTGGCTTTTCCTTCTTTTACCAAAACGATTGTTCATTTCTTGACCATGAAAATGTAAAGTTGCCACAAGTTATTTCTCAACCTGAAATGGGCCCGAGAGAGGGCAGAACAGTAGCGTTACATTATTTCTACCAATTTATTTATTTATTTTTAATCATCATCTCCAAATACAGCTCTATAAACGTGTCTTTAGTCTCAGATCATGTGGTTGAGTTGTACATCAGTACTCAGCGTGGTGCATGATCTTTCATCACTGACCAGACACGGTTAGATGATCAACACAATGTTAAATAACAATTAAAGCTAAGACCAAGTCATTGTCCAAGCGCTCTCACATGCCTTCTGTATGAATGGATGAAGTGTCTGGGCACTGTCAACGTTCAACTTCTTGAATTTACCCACTTCTCTTACGATTAGCTACTTCCCTTTGTTAGCCCTTTGGAGACACCTTACACATTACAACGGACCAGCACCACATCGTACGCTGAAACACCAGATAGGGAGCGATTCTGGAGGGGTTAAGACTCAGGTGATGCCCTTGCAAAGAGGCCGGGTGCAATATTATAACATGGGGATATTATGTCGGAATGTGCGCACGCTACAGCGTCATCAAAACTCTGAATGCTAAATGAAAACTAGCCTGCTAAAGGAGTCAGGGTGGGACTCAAAGGAGCGGCAAGAGGAACTCGCTCCCTAAGGGCGGCTGAGGCTGATTAAATTACTCCACAACAAGCAGCTTTCACTCTACTTTCGCCGTTGGGCAGGTGTTCATTTCAACGACTGCATCCATTCTGCCATCTTACAAGAAACTGACTATTCCCAGATGAGCGGTGGTGTGCTAAGAGCTACTCCCCACCCTCGGGGCCCACAATGCTTTGCATGGCTTGTTTACACAGAAAAATCTGAATAGAATCTGGAATCTTATGCTGATAAAAACACAATGTGAAAAGCAATACTAGCAAAGGTCAAGATGAAGAGTCGAGGAGAGTCTCGAGGCTAGAGCAAATACAAGCGGGGCTCTGTTTTAGTTAACGGCAGAGAGCGCGGGCGGTCCAGGGCTACTCACGATGTCCTGGCAGATGTAGCCGATGGCCTCCAGGGTGGACTCCTTCATGTGCTCCGTGCTGCTGGGGTCGGTGACGTTGGCCACCAGCTGGGGGATGAGCTCGGGCCACTGGGTGACGGGGATTTCGGCGCAGGCGATGCCGGCCACGCACTGGGACGCCGAGCTGGGCCGGTACGTCTCGGTGCCGAGCGTCTGCAGCACCTGGAGAGCGGGAGAGGAGAGCGTCAGCGTTCCCGTCTTCGTGAAGAATCCGAGGTTATCGAAACGTTCACCGGCTGAAAAGGCTGCCGCTGGCCCAAATGACAAAGATCAGTGCGGTTGCCTCAGCAACGTAGTATGAGAATACTCATGCAATGTGCTTATATGGGTAAAAGCAAGGGACAATTCCTTATTCGGGTACAGATTTACAAAGGTAACTACTTGCATGGGTGATATAAATTCAACACACAAGTTCATAGTTTGTTAATGTTACTTAACACAACTCGGACAATTTGATCCTCCAACAACATATACCATCACTTACACTGCGTCTCGGATGATCATCTCCAAATACAGCTCTATAACCGTGTCTTTAGTCTCAGATCATGTGGTTGAGTTGTACATCAGCACTCAGCGTGGTGCATGATCTTTCATCACTGACCAGACACGGTCATAGACGATCAACACAATGTTAAATAAGTCTACACTCAGGCTGGGTGGACAGCTAGCCATTTATTTATTATTGTATCTCAGCCATCACAAATTATTTCACAACCTGAAATTGTGAATTTTTTGACTGTGATAATGGTTTTGCATCCCAGCCAATCAGAGGACTTATTACAACAGGTCCTATTGTTACATTCTATCTAAGGATATTTTACAGAAGAAATTCAGGTTAAGCTGCCTCCCCTGCTCAAGGCTACAAAGGCTGATCCTCACCTGGGATTTGAACTTGCAACCTCTCAGCTACAGGCCCAGTTTCTTAACCACTAAGCGACACTGCTGTCTAATTATTTCTCGGCTCAAATATTCTTGGTTTAACGTAATTACCCTTCAGATCTGGGACAAACACAGGAATTCGACAGACAATGAAAGAAATGCAGGTTAAATCCTTACGCCATGCAGGTAAACAAAAGGGAGTCGCCAAGTCAAGCTAAGAGCTTCTACAGGAGTGGATGAATCTCTTCCGTGACATTTTCCTACACACACATCCACATTTTCACACGACACGAGCGGTACATATTTGTGTGTATTTCAGGCTATCAAGGGCAGAAAAGAAGACGAGAACAAGTTTCGCACTTTTTTCCCACAGCTTGGACCATTTGAGGCTCAGAGCATTTGACACGTCGGCCTTCCTTAAGATCTGCACAAGCTGTGCTTTTTACAAGCAGGGTTTGTAGGCTGAAAATTGGCTGAGCACTTAAAGCAAGAGCAGTCAAAGACCAATGGTAATAACTTCAGTACGAATCGGACCAGAGAACTCAAAGGAACGACTATGCGCCTCCCTCTCGGGAGGACTGAATTAAGCCCTGAAACTCGGGTCAACAAATCCACAGGGTCTCCCTCATCCCAGGTCACGGACAGGCTACGGCATTAAACGGGGTCCACACTCACATAGTTTTTTATCTCTCTGCGGGCGTTGCTGTCGATGGCCAGCCATCTCTGCTGGTACTGCGTCTTCACATCGGGGTCCTTGGAGGTGAGGGAGTTTTTCACCTGGAGTCCTGCTGCCACACGCGCTACCTGGCTGTTCCCAGGATTGGCCAGGACCTTGGACAGCTCTACCAGGAACGTGGGCTGTGAGAGAGAATGCCAGAGTCAGTGAGGAGAAGGGAACACCCCACCCTGCGGAAGCTGAAAAACCCCACACACGCTCGCAGCCGCACACCGCCACAACCGTGCACAGAGACCACACCTTTTACAGAGTCATTAACCCCCAATGGTACTCGACAAACACAGAGTTAAAATGCAAAACAAAACTAACTGTAATGAGGGGGGGGGGGTTATAAATGAAAGGCTGATGATACAGAGTACTAGTGTACATAAACCAGCACTTACTGCACTCATGATCATCATCTCCAAATGCAGCTCTATAACCGTGTCTTTAGTCTCAGATCATGTGGTTGAGTTGTACATCAGCACTCAGCGTGGTGCATGATCTTTCATCACTGACCAGACACGGTTATAGATGATCGACACGTTAAATACCAGTTACAGCCAAGAACGGGTCATTGATCAACCTCACACACACCTACGGTATGACATCGCATACCCCCAATCGAGCCCCAAGATCCTCTAGTGCTGGACTGCTCAAGATTCCAACGGTAAAGCATGAACTGAGTGGAAAAGCGTATGCCGCAACGCTGTGGAACACGCTACCAGATATATAAGATTTGCACCATCTGTTGAGTTTTAAAACACAGCTGAAAACGTATTTATTCAGGACGGCTTAATAAGTACATTTGTTTTATTAAGAATATTTAATTAAGATTTTTGATTTTTATACAGCTTACTATTCCTCTATTATATGTACACTGTTTCATCAGTTTCAGTTCTTTTATCCAGTCCATTTTTATTTCTGTTTTGCAAACACAAATGCTCTTCTGTGAAGCACATTGTATGAAAAGTGCTACATAAATAAAGTAATTATCATTAATTAATTATTATTACGTGCTGTACCAAGCAGTACTGTGTACAGGAGCAGTTGGCAGCTGTGCTGGGTAAAATCCTCCCTAAATGTCACTAGAAAAGACCTGACCCCAAAGTAGTTCGTGATCCAGGGGACCTGTAAATGTTTGTGGCAGTCTCACTCACCTGTAAAGAGTAGTGTTGTTTAGGAAGTGAAGATGATCATGACAAGGCAATGCTGTCTAATACAGAAGGGAGGAGCCGGCATGCAGGCCTTGTGTATGAGAGGAATGCACTGCTCCCTGTGTGGGCGTGGCCCAGAGGTGACACCACAGCCAATCACAATGAGACTGTGATGGGGGAAGAGGGACTCTTCCAAGTGTGCACACAAGGCATAAAATGTACTTTTTTCACCCACTAGCCAGAGTGGCTTGTGGATTCTAAAAATCACCAGCCATTTTCAACATTTTACAGCCACATTACCTTTTACAATATAACACAACCTGGTTGCTTACCTGACAAAGTGGCTGCGAGAGTTGAAAATCTTACCAGCAACAATGAAAACTTGACCGGCATTTGGTTGGTGTTAAATTCACACCCTACAGTGTGCCAAAAGGTGGCTGTGAAACTACTGAATCAGGAGCCATGCGTGCTTAGCGGAAGAAATAACTCCAACACTGGCTACAGCTAGAGTCCCTGTAGTAAACTAGCAGTTTTATTCATTAAACCACTCTGGCTAAACGGCAAGTCTGATAGATCATATGTGCAGCTATACTAAGCTAGCCAGAGTAAGAAAAAAAGACATCTCAAAGATTATGTTTATTTCCAGGAATGGCAGTTGTCAGAGATACAGAAAATGCACTCTGGATTCAGCTGAGTGATATTAGGAGAACTATCTTGCTTTAAATACCATTTACAGACTTTGTGCTCTAAGGCAGGAAACAGAAATGCATATTTAAAGGAGGAGTGCTTGAGCTAAGAGGCCATCTCTCACCTCTCTAAAAATAGTCTGCTATACAATAAAGGGCTTGATGTTCCTGATCTTGAGACCAGAAACCAGTCTATTGTGTTGTTAATGTAGTCTCCTTGGTTGGAATAGGTCTTGATGTCTCACTCTCGGTTACTATTCTATAATTAAGTACTATACCTTTAAATGGCAATGAGCTACCATTTGCACTTATAACCCGCATTGTACTTATAAGTTGGCTGATACCATTTGGACGGCGGCAAGACCGATCCATCAGTGTCTGAGTGAATCTTATAATTCTAAGAATCTTACACCAGTTATAGGCCAATTAATGGGTACAACTTATTTTTGATCATTTTTGTGCACACAACTGGTTAAAGTACACATGCACGCTACCAATCTGCAAGTTGCGTTCTGTCCAGTGTTACTACTAATGCAACAGTCAAGTTTGTGTTTTGCAAGCTAATCAATTACATTTCTTCAGGCCTCGTTCCTTTGGAGGTCAAGAATAGTGCCCAAATGCAGTGCCCAAAAGGTCCCGATTATTACCATTACCTGTACCACTAAAGGCTTCATTCAAATGTTCAATATATCAAAAACGTATAAAGCACTAAGGACTAGATGTTATGTGTGCGCATTGTAAGGGGATGCAGCAATCAGATGAAAATACCACTGCGAACAGGCTCACAAAATAACAAGAAAAAAATGTAAACGCTAATCAATCAATGAATGAGGTCATGTGCAAAGTCAGGATAAACTAATGCATGCTGTGTAATGTGTATACATCATTGCTTTCACAAGCCTTGGGTAAATCAATTTTTTTTTAAAGTCCATTTCACATTGCCGGGAAATTACAGAATGCAACTACCAGTTGATACTCAAGAGCATGTGAGAACCTGCATGACAGTGCATCAACTACTAAACTAAAAAAATAAATACTATGAGCAGGTCTTTCTTATGGACACAGTAACCTGGATGATTGGGCACCATCAACTACTAAACCAAAAAAATAAATAATACTACGAGCAGGTCTGTCTTATGGACACAGTAACCTGGATGATTGGGCACCATCAACTACTAAACCAAAAAAATAAATAATACTATGAGCAGGTCTGTCTTATGGACACGATAACCTGGATGATTGGGCACTATCAATTACTAAACCAAAAAAATAAATAATACTACGAGCAGGTCTGTCTTATGGACACAGTAACCTGGATGATTGGGCACCATCAACTACTAAACCAAAAAAATAAATAATACTACGAGCAGGTCTGTCTTATGGACACGATAACCTGGATGATTGGGCACCATCAACTACTAAACCAAAAAAATAAATAATACTACGAGCAGGTCTGTCTTATGGACACGATAACCTGGATGATTGGGCACTATCAATTACTAAACCAAAAAAATAAATAATACTACGAGCAGGTCTGTCTTATGGACACGATAACCTGGATGATTGGGCACTATCAACTACTAAACTAAAAATTCTAAATAAAACTGAAATGATGTGCTTGGGCCTGACGCAGCTCAATGCTAAACCAAGCCCAAAAGCAGAGGCTACATTGACCGAGATCTAACGTATTAATCATTGCCAGGATATAGTTTTTCATCTTCAGAGAAATGTATAACTAATCCCTGAAAAATGTAGGAATAGTGCATGCCTGTGTCACCACATGACTGTTACTGTAAAAGCCTCACTGCCTGCAAGGCCACATAGAAAAGCATCCTTCGTCCAATTAGCCCCGGCGGCTGCTGCCACATTTCTGTTTGTTTTAACTAAAAAACAAACATTTCACATCTTATCTGTCCTGCATTTCTCTTTATTGGCTTTGTGGTAATTAAACACACAACACAGCATTTAAAACTCTGTTAAAACTGTTAATTACTCTACACATTCCACTTATGTGTAAGAGAAAGGTACTCGTGCATGACTGTTTGGACTCTGATTGTAAACCAAATTAAGATCCATGTGTGGTCCGGCAAAACTGCAGCCTGTTTAAGCATAAATTCACAGCACATGGCCGGACATAGCCATCAACCCTTTATTTATAATGTACTGTGTGTTCAGGCCACCATCTCTCATGCTGATGAGTGCAAAAAAGCTAAAAATTATAGTAAGCATATTCATTTAAAAACGTTTCATTTTTGTGTCAGCAAGACACGCTGGATTTGAATTATAATTTATTTTAAATACTCCCATAGTATGAAACACTATCCCATGATATTAGTGTCAAAAACGAATCGTTTTAACTGTGCAAAGTCCTTTTAAAATTACAATAACTACAACAATTTACAGTTCAACACGTTTGTACGCATTCTGGTTGCAGCATCTTAATTGCGGATTATCATTCATAAATCAAATGTGGAAATGCCAAGAACTGCAATTAACTGAAGGGTGAGACAGTACTCGCATGCCAATCATGCAAGCTGACATAACGTTACCGGCTCGACGGTGAGCATATTCTCGCACACTTGAGCGATGAGTAAAACAACTGGGGTTTGCCTGTGTATAAAACTGCATCAATTTCATAAGCATGTAAATTGTTTAATGAACTGCACGACCGTTTACTCGCAGAGAGAGGGGAATGATAGCTGCTCTGGCCTTTTCGTTCTCACCAACAGCGGCAAAGTTAGCGGAAGCCGCAGCGTCGCAGGGCGGCATCGCAGGGCATGGACTCCACGCACACCGACATGGCGGGTTTCCCCCACTAAAGCAACACTTAGCGACATAGCAACCCGGCTACCACGGGGAAATGGTGCCAAAACACATTGCATTGCATTGAATGAGAATAAAAACGTAATTATCCACAAACCAGGTTTTCGATCGCCGCCTGCTCCAGAAACTTCTGCGCGGCCTCCAGTTCATTCCGATCTAGTAGAGAAGAAGAAGTTAAATGTTAATTTGATGTGGGCTAGTAGGGGCAGCTTTAGCTAACGTAGCCTCGCTAAAGTTGGCCGGACTCAATCACTGCGTCTTAATCATTAGATACACAAAAGAGTCCGGTTCCCGCTTTTAAGTGATCATCGTGGCTCGCTAATAGCAAAGCCAGTTTCAGCGCAATTCTCATCGTCTCATTCTCATCTTCGATATTCCGCATAAAGGCGGTTGCTAGTCGGCTAACCGACCATCGCACGGCGGACTATGTTGGCTAACGAGTTGGCTGGCTACATAGCTAGCCTACCAGTTGGACGATTTATTACCACAGAAAGATAGCTAACCAACTAGTACCACACCAGCTAGGCGCATTAGCATGCAAGCAAGCTAGCCAACATCCGTTTGGGTGGGAGCGGGGCGGCTGGCTAGCTGCTTCAGCTAATAGTATGCAAGATGGCTTAGCTGACTAAAGTAGCTCGCTAGCTCTGCAAATAATCAACGTGAAGCTAACGTTAGTAGAGATAAAGTGACTAGCCAAGATCATAAGTTGGCCTTCTTAATTTTAGCGAACAAGCTCTGGTCGCTATATGGCGAGCTAACTACACCCCAGTGGCTAACGCTACAGCTAGCTCCGTACCTAGGCCGACCCACGAGTCCGTACACCCAACTAATCAGGTCAAATAATGTCGAGCTGTCTGACTACACGCTGTCGAAAAATAAACGAAAATACGCGTCTAGATGTTTATTATGTGCCTTTATGACAATGGCTCGCTAGTGTCAGTGAATATTTTGCCCGACATGCTTTCCCACCCGATTCAGTCAGAGAAGCCGGTATCGCAGGACTTACAGGCCCGTAACGTCCCTCCCCACCTCCCTCCTTTTCTCAACTTTCCCCAACTTAACCAAATTCAAAAACACATCAAAGCTGCATGCGCAGCACATCGCAATTTCAAACAAGATGTGTGATATATTAACAACGGGAAGGAATCTGAGGATTATATATTCACCTGGAGAGACCGTTTTTTCGAGGATTGCAATCAGCTCCATTCTGCCCGAGCCTCGCTCCAGAAGTAGCCTAGCTAGCTAACGTTAGCTTCGTAGCGCACAACGCCGAACCGGATTAGATTTCTTCAGCGTTGAAAGCGGTGTAGCGAACACAAAAAGTGAAGTAGCAAAATAAAGTTGGAGAGGAAAAACAAACACACCCAGATGCTCCCGAGCTTACCACGTTACCGCGAATATACAGTTTTTTGTATTTACTGTACGCGAATTAGCTGGTGTTTAGTGAGCAGCACCGCTGCTCGCACTCGGCCACTGTTGTCGGAAGGAAAAGGCCGCGTCACTGTCCCGCGGAAGAATATCACGCGCCGCCGCGCAACTGCAAAGCCCTCCTCCTCCTCCTCCCTCCTGCACGCGCCCTCCTCCTCCCTCCTGCGCGCGCCCCCCGTAGCCCAACCCTACATGCGCGTAGCGTGAGCCGGTCAATAATACAACCGGGTCTTGCTTGTAATATTCTGGTCACTACGAAAAGCTCTGCAATAGACGGTATGGTGCAGATGCTAAAGCCATTCTTCCCGCATGTTGGGGTTTTTTTGTTTTTGTTTTTTAATTCAAACATGGATGTGGATTTTTTTTTTTACTTCGCCTTCAGCATGTCATATTTTTCCAACACATATCAGTTGCAAAGATGCACCGTACAGTTGTGCATTTGCGTAACTGTAAGTATGCATTAATCTGGCAGAATAATTAGATTGGTTTGAGCTGAATAAACCTTTTGCCTCATCTCTAGCAGGGCTGTACTTATGGAGCTTTACCAGAATGATGACCATTTAAAGAGTTCGTCTTTTGTACTAACCAGTTCTTTGTATAGTTTTTTTTATGAATGGTGCTCAAGACTATTAAAACACAGTCTATTTGTGGAACTGATGGCAAAGCAGAGTATGCATACCAAGTCCACAACTGCATTCCAATCCTGCATTTACTCCACCCTCATAAACCTGACTCGCAAATTATTATCGGACCATATGACCTTCTCTGTGAGTGGAGACAAGCCACCGTCCTTTATGCACTTTCCCCACTTTATTCAGACATTGATAAAGTATAGAGGGTTAGAAATAGGATCAACAATTCAGAAAACACCATGATAGATAACTGAACTACGTCCAACTGAACTTCCAACTACACAGAAAATTAATATACAGTGCCCTCCACTATTATTGGCACCCCTGGTAAAGATGAGTAAAAAGGGTTATTAAAAAATCACCTTTTGGTGAATTAGCTTAATGTCACACTGAAAAAATGAGAAAAATCCAACCTTTAATTGAAGTAAATTTAGTATGAGAATAAAAAATCTCTCATCAAGAAATTATTATTTTTAACAAAACCACATGTGCCATAATTTTTGGCACCCCTGCATTTATATAAAGAATAAAGTAATCATTTTTAATATTTGGTCGCATATCCTTTGCATGCCATGACTTCCTGATGTCTGTGACCCAATTATATCTAAAAACTCTTGATATCTTTTTTTCTGGTGCTCTTACAAGCGATACTATAACGTCTCTGCATTTGAATGGATCTCTATGGGAATTGGGGGGTGGAATTAGATTTAGCTGAAAATTATGCTGGAACAGTATGGACTACATGGTTGGTAAAATGGCTGTAAGTCATCAAGGGTCTGAGGTATCAAACGAGCTTCAAACCATCACTCTGCTGCCAGATATACAGTAGATATGGATGGATCACTTTAAGGGTTGTTGTTTTCTGACAAATTTTCCTATTGAACTCTATGGAAAAATAAGTCAGGAGAAGAAATCCTTCAAGTTATCCATCCATATCTACTGTATTTCTGGCAGCAGTGTGATGTTGATACCTCAGACCCTTGATGACTTAGAACCATTTAGCCAACCATGTATTCCATTCTGTTCCAGTGTAATTTACAGATAAATCTAGTCCCACCCCCCAATTCCCATAGAGATCCATTCAAATGCAGAGACGTTATAGTATCGCTTGTAAGAGTACCAGGGTACATTTTTTTATAACCCTTTTTACTCATCTTTACCAGGGGTGCCAATACTAGTGGAGGGCACTGTATATATATATATATATGGACTGTGCTATTTTGTTGTGCTATTTAAATATATATATATATTTTTAATCATCTCCCAAAGGCTAGCACCTGCTAGCTGTTTGCAGAGTGAAAATTGTATAATTTTTTTTTCTTCAGAATAATGCGAGTAGTACTAATGCTATTTTTCTGAGTATGAGCACACTCACTTAAAGACGAACTTGACCAAACCGATAATTAAGTCGCGACGATCTAGTTTATGTTCTATGATTTTTTTGTGTTCAGTTTCTTATTGTGCTAGTCTTTGATGTGCGTCATTATTTATATGAAGAACAGTACTTGGGATTATGTTAACTATGGTACGTTAATGTAAGGGGAGCTGGCACATTCAACGATAGACACAAACATATGTTAAAGCACGTGGCCATGAGACAGAGAGCCCTTTTGGGGGCAGCAGGTGCCCTCGTGAACCCTCCCCCGTAGGGCGGCACAAAGGCTACACCTTCACCTGATGTTCAGAATAGGACCTCCAAACAGCCTGTGCACGCGGAGCCATTTCTGTTGGTTTAAAAAGGCTAAAAGGGTATAGTTTTACATTACATTACATTACCAGCAGAACTTACAGAAACTTTATTTTTATTTTTTATTATTATTATTTTTTAACATAGTATCCATTTTTACAGCTGGATATACTGAAGCAATTCAGGTTCAGTACATTCAGTACATTGCTCGGCAGTGTAGTATAATGGTTAAGGAACTGGCCTTGTAACTGAAAGGTTGCAGGTTCGATTCCCAGGTAGGACACTGGGTACTGTTGTACCCTTGAGCAAGGTACTTAACCTGAATTGCTTCAGTATATATCCAGCTGTATAAATGGATAATATATGTAAAAGAAATGCTAAAAAAGTTGTGTAAGTCGCTCTGGATAAGACCGTCTGCTAAATGCCTGTAATGTAATGTAATGCTCAAGGGTATAACGGCACTGTCCAACCTGAGAACCGAACCTGCAACCTTTGTGTTATGAACCCATTTCCCTAACCATTGTACTACACTGCCAAGCGAGGTGTCCTATGTCCTACTAATAATTGGTAGAGTGAGTTGAATGGAATGTAATATCATTCTCAGCAAAGACAATGAGTTATAGTTTGGTGCTGGTATCCTTCTGGCTATGGAGTTCACCGTGCCTGTTTTAGCTGTATCTGATCACCTGGATAAGATCATGTCATCAAAAATGTGCTGCAAGACATGAGCTCTATATACATATATAAATAAGCGGTAGACCCAGGTGGAGAATGGCTGAATCTGCCAATAAAATAAAGACTGTTAAGCTTGTGCAAGCTGTTTCTCTCCTCATCCAAGCAGGAGGATTTAGTGTGGGGCGGAAGTTGCCCAACAGTACATGTGACGTCTCCAGGTAGCATTGCTGTCATTGAGCCTACATCAGCGAGTATTTCCTCAAAGAACATCTGCATTGGGAGATTTTTGATACCCAGTGGATGAATGGTAATCATCCACAAAGCCAGTAACCTCGAGACATGCTACTAAACTTAAACCTCCGTGTGCCTTACCCCCAAACAACGTGAACCGCACGAGGAGTACAGGACATCAACGCCAGGGCGTTGTTTTTGCCTTGTGGGTTACCTGGCTGACTGTGCAGCTGTTTAATAATTCTTGCCTAGGGGAAGACAGATTATGATTCAAAAAGGCCAGTTTACACTGCCCGGAAGATGAAGAAAGCTGACCTACTTATTAGGCACTTGGATGTGCCCACCTGGGACAAGCTTAACAGTGGAGAGACTATGGGCTTTTTACACAGTATCCACCTACCTGATTACTTTTCAGGCTCGTCTATCAGCACCTACCACCTGACCATCACCAGATGCTTGGATGGGTGTAGTATAGGCAGTGGCGGCAGTGTAATATAATGGTTAAGGAACTGGACTTATAACCAAAAGGTTGCAGGTTCGATTCCCAGGTAGGACACTGCCGTTGTACCCTTGAGCAAGGTACTTAACCTGACTTGCTTCAGTATATATCCAGCTTTATGAATGGATGAATGGATAGATGTAATAAGAAGTTGTGTAAGTTGCTCTGGATAAGATGCTCTAATATGTCCTTGCTGGAGGATCTTTCTTTATCCTTAGAAGTGACTCTCAATCCTGGTCCTACTGCTCCATGGAGTACAGCTCAATCCTGGTCCTACTGCTCCATGGAGTACAGCTCAATCCTGGTCCTACTGCTCCATGGAGTACAGCTGATTTTTAATTTCATAAATCCATAAATTTTGACCTAAGAATTCAGGACCTCACGGTGAGGTGTGTATTGTGCTATAAAACGGCTTTAATCAATCATTTAAGTGTTCAGTAACAACAAAGGCCCACGCACCCAGTTGAAAACCACTACCTGAGAAAGGATTTTTTTTTGAGGGCTTTTTCAGTGGACAGCAGTGTAGACAAGAAGAATGGGGAGGGAGAGAGCAAGAGAGACACGCGACAAAGGTCACACGGCTGGATTTGGGCCGCCGACGTCACGGCTCATAATGAGCACGTGGACGGCGCTCTTACAGGCTACACCACCGAGACAACCAATGAGGAGAAAGGATTTGACGTCACTGTCACGTCTGTCAGTCAGCCGTTTCCTGAATGGGTCTCAATGCCAGAACCATCATGGATGACTCAGCACTCAACCCGTCAATGGCAGCGTAGTGTAGCGTAGCACTTAAGGAATTAGGCATGTCATTAAAAAAAAGTTGCAGGTTCAAATCCCAGGTCGGGCACAGCCATTACCCCCGAGTACCCCTGCGCAAGGTACTTCACCTGAGCTGCTTCAGTGAAATATCGGGGTGCACAGACATGATGAAGGCTACTAATGTCAGCTGTGTAGGTCTCTCCAGATAATGGCATCTAACTAAGCAAATAAAAGATGATGATAATAGCAATATTAAATCAGCCTCATCACGCCGATGGCCTTGCAGCTCTTGGTCACATTGTCTTCAGCACCAGACCTGAACGTGGATATTATGGGATTCAGCTCCGTGAAGCTAACAGGAAACCAAACGCTGTCAGAATTCCATTAGGGCAACATGAGTACATCTCCTTATAGGGGCATGCTTCCTGCAAGTGATGCAGTGTTTTTAACTATCTGAATTTCAACACCTTTTTGGATTAACCCGATGACCTTATTTGTTATTATGTAAGCCCTACAACACCAAGTGATAAAATAACCTGAATTTAGCATAGAAGAGTTGTAGAGTAATAAAATTGTAGAGTTGAGTCCAGTTGCATCTTACAAAGGCATTTCTGTCAACCAGGGGAGAACAGTTTAGAATTTGATGCCTTAAGTCTAAGGGACACAAATGAGAATAAAATAAGGTCTTCCGTTCCCTGCCATGGTCCTACATTACCCACAGTTCTTGCCATTAAAGTTTTAAAGCCAATTTCTTTACTTAAGTCAAACCCTATCCCATTTCTGTTTGAATGCCCAATTGTATTTGAAGCCAGAGATGTCATTCATTATCCCCAATAGATTTGGGAGAGCGGGGAGGGGCGTATATGCTCTGTGCTACACATTACTGCTAGCCACTGTCAGCACGAGCACGGCTATTTGAACATAGCCGCACACCCCACTCTACCAAGTTGGGTGGGCCCTTGAATTTATTCATTGTTGGGGGGATTTTTATTCCCTTGTAACCCACAAAGTTTAATGAGTTCTAATCCATCACCTGTTAAGGGAGTGCTTACCAAAATGGGGGAACACTGGGGGGGGGGTTTGTGTGTATAGGGGACCCCCGTGTTCAGGTACCAAGAAAAATGAATCTTCAGAAACCCTGAGTCCCCCCCCCCCCGTTCCCCCCTGTTCCCCCCTTGAAAATATCTACTATGAAACAAGTGAAAAACTGTAAATAGTGCTACATAAAATAAAGACATATATATGAAGGTTATTGTAAATACGGATTACACATAATAGGGCTTCAAACATAGGTTTTCAATTTAATAAGACCAAACCTCTCCTTGCTAACAAACATGTGAATTACGTTTGCTCATCATGAAAGTGATGCTTGATTATTTAACATCGTCTTGGAGACATCAGGAAACATGCCAGTTGTAATAAAATTCATCAAGGAAATACAATGTAAACTGCCAATCAAATTATACTGAATTCACTGAATTCAATGACACGATCTGTAAAAAAAACAAACTATTTTTATTTATCCAGCTTCAAATATATGTCATGGGTTGTATTAAACATAATATAATTAGAATCATTCATGTTCATATTTTATTTTATATTATTCATATTGCAGTCACTGTTAACAGCTGGGATTTCAATATATGCAACATTACAATAACATTTTAAGCCCCTGCCCCCCCCCTCCCCAAATCAAAGTAAGTCCCCCCTCCAAAAACCATAAAACAAAAAACATAGATCTCCCAATCCCACACAAGCCCTGTATGCATTTCTGACTCTGTCCATCACAACGTCCGTTTACCAGTCTATGCCTCTGTAAGCACTGTAGTCTGTACTGTGTGTGTGTGTGTGTGTGTGCGTGTTTCTGACTGCATAAACATGTGCTTGTGTGCACATGCTTCTGAGTGTAAACATGTGTGTGTGTGTGCATGCAAATGTTTCTGAGTGCAAGCGTGTGCGCACACATTTCTGCGTGTAAGCGTGTGTGCATGCACATGTTTCTGAGTGCAAGCGTGTGTGTGCGCACATGTTTCTGAGTGCAAGCGTGTGTGTGTGCACATGTTTCTGAGTGCAAGCGTGTGTGTGTGCACATGTTTCTGAGTATAAGCGTGTGTGTGTGCACATGTTTCTGAGTATAAGCGTGTGTGTGTGCACATGTTTCTGCGTATGTGTGTGAGTGTGAGTGTGAGTGTGTGTGTGTGTGTGTGTTAGGCCAGTGATAGAGTCAATACAGTCTGCATGAAGTCCATAAGGTAGGGCCTGAAGGTGAACAGAAGCCGCTCCATATGTTCAGATGTGTACCACTGCATCGGTCAAACAATATAGGCAAATATGTGTAAAATGTGTGTGTCAGTGCGGTCAGTCCATATTGGAGTGAGAATCGGTCAGTGTGTGTGTCAGTCTCAACAGAGTCGAGGGCCTCCGAAGTGGCGTACACCAATTCAGCGTTCTGAGAAACATTCACTGACCGACGCCCCATCGCCCGCTGTGGCAACCCCCCCTCCCCCCCCACCCGCGGTCTGTGTGTCTGTCTGTGTTTGGGTTGTAAGGGTCTGTTTTCTTTTTTTTTTCTTTTTTTTAAATGGGATAATTTTTTGAGACTATTTGAGACACCGCTCGAAGTAAGTGGCCCCCACGTATCCGCCTCTTAGCGATCTCTGCACATTCTGCTCGAACAGGCGCCTGTTCGTCTGAAGCACCTCCGCTGCCTCTTTATTCAGGGGATCCTCTGGGTTGGGCTCCTGTGGGAGGAAGTGACCACAAAACTGAGCTCAGGACCAATGGGGTTCAGCCATATCTCCCCGACAGGAAATGCAGACTTCAAAATGGCTCCCTACACGCTCTATAGTGCACCATTTGGGGGATTGGCTAGTTTGACGGTTTCCGAATTCTCAATTGAGAACACTGAGAATTGGGACATCCCACAAAATGGCTGATTTCCTATATAGTGCACTATAAAGCGTAAAGGGAACCATTCCAAATGCAGCCAAAGTAATAAGAAAGTTCCCCTTGACAAACATACGAAGTCCAACCTCAGGCAAATTAGGGGGGTTTGCAAAAAAAAAAAGGTTTGCATACTTATTTTGTTCAAAAAGGCAAAACAAAATTAACTGTACAAAGCAAGTCTGACATTCCCTGAGAGGGAAGAGGGGAAAATGAGCCGTGTCTACTCACCAAAAATAGATACTGTAATCCGTATATGATGGAGTTTACCGTCAACACAGGCTTCCAATCCTCCCTGGAAAAACAAAAAAAGATGGAACGGACAGAACAGCACACAAGTGGAACAGAGCATATGGCAGTTTGCAAATGGTCCCTGTTTGGGGTGTAAAATGGGATGGATTTTCTGGTTCTAGGCCCTAGACTTTTAGGCTGGCAGGTTACGTCCTTGTGTCGTGACATCCTTGACGACCAAAAAAAAAAAAAGCCAGTTTCACAGGAAGTGCTAAAGAAGTTGAGGGAAAAATAAAAGCAGGTTTTCTGTAAATTGATCGGTGGACAAAGCCCACTATAAAGAAACGGCCTTCTTCTTCCGCCACTGAACAGAGAAAGTGAAGGACAAAGGCCGGAATGAAAATGGACACAGCTGTGGCTTACTGCAATGACCGCAGAAAAGCTTTAACCGTAATACGGGTCCACTTGAGTGAACCACGTGAGGACTGGTTCTAATCCGCGTGATGATGAACGGTCATCAACGTTACAACGGTAAGAGTTAAAGAGTTTAGTCATCTAGTGGTCAAAATTTCAGTGTTAAACGAGGTCACTGCAATTGAACGGGCCTGACGGGTTCAAACGTGACTAAACATTTAATGTGCGTCAACAGACTGAACTCAAACTCTCTGCCTTTTCAATAGGTCAGTTCTGTATGGTCATGTATGGCGGAAAAAGCATCAAGACATAAACTGGTAGCAAGTGAGGCCGGAACCACACTTATGTGGATTTCAGTGGGTGACTTTTTGACTAAAATAGATGAAGTTTTGGGACTGTGGTTGTTGATAGGACAATCGATTGCCTGCTGAATCTAACTGCCTCCTGATTCACCATGAGCCAACTGTGCATATTCTTCTACGTTAATGAAAGGGAGGAAAAAACACCACTGGAATTTAATTAAACACTACCATACATTAACTTGTTCGTCCTGTACGAAAGCCCATTTTAAAATGGGGTTCATTTAGTGAAGAACCAATCCACCTATGAGTGCCGGTAAATATTTGCTGAAAGAAAAATTGTTTTACAAATTTTACAGTTCTTTAAAAGGATTTTTGGGATTGCTTTATGCGACGGTGAGTGGGTTTCAGTTTATCCTGGTGATTGATGCACCCTATAATCTCCAACTTATAAATAATGTGCCGTAACACAACACAACATATGTACCAGTATGTGCCTGTAACACGTAATGAACCTGTAACGTATGACGTAGCCGTAACATATATGTAACATGTATGTTCTGCACCTTAGGATGTTCAAGCAGACGTTCCCCTCGAGGTCGATATTGGGGTGATACACCATGGTCTCACACTTCACCTTCGGGGGGTCATGGGGGTACCCCTGTCCAACCTAGAAGATAAAGTTTAACATGGGGCTGAAGAAATGGTCAGAAATATGACTTAAATTCTTTGACTATATTGTAATTATATAAAAGATGAGAAATAAAGCAGTGGACAGAAACAGATGTAAAATACAGATGATTGTAACTAATCAGTAAAGCATTAGCTACCTATTAAGTTATGAACCCGGGTTCGCTAAGCTGAACAGTAACTGTATTTCATGTGACGACTGGGTTGAAGTGGGTCACTGGATGTAGATAGTACCTAGTGACAAACTCGGGCAGAGTCTGAGAAAAGATGAACGGTTTTAGCCATTTAAAGGCCGTTTCATAGTTGCCGAAAAAATGTTTGTGGACGGATATCCGCGAGGATCGAAATGACATCATAGCGGACCCTGAGCGGACCCTGAGCGGATGTCCGCCTTGGCAGTTGTTTTGTGTCTCCGCGTGGACTTGACGTTTTGCCTCCAAGCGTACCTGCTTCATAGCGTAATCATCTTCCATGAATGACGCCATTGTTGTTAGCAATTTGTGCACAAAATTATGGGAAATGTTGTCTACAAAGAGGGGTTGGTATGCTTAAGAGTACGCTCAACTGTGAATGGCAAAAAGACTGTCCAATCATACTACCCGTCCACGTACCCGTCTGCTCCCCGATTTCAACACTGTAAGCACCCGGTCCCCACAAACTGGTCCTCACAAACCCCAACCAACAGCACAGGCACATGGGGAAACCTTGGCTAATATAAAGCAGACTAACACGAAAATATCAATTGCTTTTCTGGGCTCTGATTCACATGATTTTAGCATGATGGAGGAACAGGCTATTCTGCAAGACTGACCGGTTGTCTAATGGAAAGTCTAAAAGAGGCTAGATATCGCCCCTTGTCCAATGTCCAATAAAGCAACTATGACCATGCATTTTGCAAGACTGAAGAGGCTGATCGTGTAACCAGGCAACAAGCAAATGTGAGCATGCTCATGATTGTTAGCCAATTGCAGAACTTTTTGAAATTCATAATAATCTGGCTGCAAAGCTGCACTTGGATTTCTTCATAGTGCAAAGCATTTAAAGATGGTGACGTTGCAAATGTGGGCTACAAAACATCAAAGTAACAGATTATTTTGATGATTTAGAGCCTAAGGTAAGTGAAAGTTTGTTGAGTTTAAAGCCTAAATGGGAAAGTGCCGGCAGAATTATCAACAAGAAATCTACAAAAGGCTGTATATTTTTATCCTTACATTTTATACAGCTACCCCACAAATGATGACCCCACACAACATCTTTGGATACAAAGTTGGTACAGGACTAAAATTAAAGAAATATAGCATGATGTTCATTGTGTGTTTACTATTTAGTCCCAACAAATTAGAAAAAATCATATAGTGTCAAGATAAAATAAATTAATAATGAGGTTGACTGGTTTTAAGAGACGTTGTGAAACATTGAATCCGGAACATAAGATGAGGGTTAATGTGAATGAACGGGTTCAGGAGTCAACACCCTGTAACAACATTGGGAATACAATTATGGAAAAATTAAGATGAGTAATGTTATCTTCTTAATATCATATCACCCTGTGTTGACGGATGAATGGATCCCATGGCTGAAAAATACACTTTTATTCAAGACACTCATTTTTTTAAATTCATTTTTTACTCCATTCCCAAGTTTGAATACGAAATGGAATTTACTCACAAAAAATGAGCATATAAAAAAAAGAGCAAAAAATATGGTGTAAAATGTGTTTAAAAAGAACAGTAGAAAAGGAATAGGTTTCACTTCACCTCTGTCCACATTATTCCATGACATTGGACTCACCTTAAAGCTGAAGACAAACTTTCCCCCTTTGTAAAATCCCTAAAAAGAGATTAAAAAAGAACGAGTGGTATAAATGCCAATGCCATATGAACCCAGCTCACATACACATGTAATATTACAACCGGCAAGCTCATACCAATCCACAAGAGACTCTTTTGGCACTGCATTCAACAGTTACCCACACCCCTTAAACTCTATTGTAAACATAAGTTAATTTTTAAGTCAACTTTCAATTCAACTTTAGACTGTCAGGACTACACATCAGGCACAACTGACTGACATAGTGACATAGTGGGTGTGGCGAGACTAATCAGCCAATGAAAACCCTTCCTCCGCAACTGATGCCACGGCCGGTTTTATGACTGAGCTGGAGCAGTCTGGATTCTATACAGGACTGTGGCGTCCATCCACAGCACCAACCTTACGGTACACACTACAGCGTAATCGCAGGACAGAGTGCGTTATTCCAAAAGCGCAGTGTTGGCCATTAATATCGTTTAATCGCAACTTAATCGACACTGCCATGTTCAAAGCAAATTAAAGACTTGCTCTGGAAAACAACCACTTTGAAGTGTTGATTGCAAACTGTGCTGCAACAAAAACAAAATGGGTGGTTAATTGAGCTGGCTGTAATGCTAGCATATCTGAATCCACCTCAGTTGATATTTGCTAGAAGCCAAATGAACTGAAGGCTAAGTCAGTTTGCATAACCTCTCGCATTAATTAGTAGAACATTTCCATCCATTAAGCTTGACCCCTTGTCTTTAACTGATTAAATGGAGCAGGTTTACATCAATTATTCCTCATGAAGTACTGCCAACTAAGGCAACAAATACTCTCTCACAGTGCGACAGCATGGAGACAAAAGCATCCTTTTATGATCATATTTACTCAATTCTGTGCCATTTGGCTAAAATAATCAGAAATTAATTTTAAAACAATAAAAATAAAACCTTTGCAAACAAATCCAATTCACAGCCGCAACCCAAAACACTATCCTGATGGAGACAGCACAGGGCACAGGGCACAGAGCACAGAGCACAGAGCACAGGGCACAGGGCACAGAGCACAGGGCACAGGGCACAGGGCACAGAGCACAGAGCACAGAGCACAGAGCACAGGGCACAGGGCACAGGGCACTGGGCACTGGGCACAGAGCACAGGGCACAGGGCACAGGGCACAGGGCACAGGGCACAGGGCACAGGGCACAGGGCACAGGGCACAGGGCACAGAGCACAGGAAAAGCGGACACAGTTCTCACCTCATCAGGCGAAATGACGAGTTTGAAGTTGAGTAAATCATCCTGGTCAGGAAAGAGTATCTCACATGTCTTTGGGAGGTTAAGCTCATTGATATCTAAAAGAGGGAGAGAAAGAGAGTTTTCTACACGTCACCCTGGTAGCTGAGAAATGCAGCAATCGGTTTGCCCATATTGTTGACACTGCAGTAACGAGAACAATGAGAGGGATGAAATAATGTCCGCGTTGCACAAACGTCTCGTGAAATTAGAATCTGCATTTGGAGTAGGACAATATAAAGTTGCACATATTACGTTTTGGGAGATGTCATTCAGAGGCCACACCCAAATGCGGCCAGGACCAATTGAAACATAGTTTATTTTCAAAGGGACTTTTAAAATAATTACACTGTCTGTCACAGAGCTCTGAACAAAGTTTTCCAGAAGGACAACCAGAAAAACAAGAAAACCCAGAGCTAATGGGTAAATAACGAATAAACAAATAGTAACAGACGTCACGCAGAGCCAGAGAATACATCAGGCCCGCACTTCACATATTTTTTTTACACTTCACATATTTTTTTGGCCCAATTGCAACTGCCCAATCATACTTTGTGCTTCAGCTCCTCATAGCAATGCTATGCCTTAAACATGGGGCTAAACTGAACTCCCGGAACATACTCTAAAGTAAACTACAGCTACAAGAGAATGGTGGCTGGCTGCACGCGCCTCGGACGATGCGCATGCCAACTGCTCCCACCCAAACCGACGGGGGACACTGCAGCACCAGAACGGGCCCGCAATGACCAAGCAGGCCAATCAAAATTTACTTTTTTGCGACCATGCCAAATTTGAAACTACCAAAGCATTATTTAATAGCATTTTAAATCTTTTTAAAATCTATAGTGTTTTAATCTATAGTGGAATAACTTTCCAGAAATTTGTGGGCATTATCACGGTTGTAGAAACTTTATTTTGTATTATTACTAAATCTGTATTTTATTCCCCGGTTGATTTTGTGGTACTACTACAATTACAAGCTAATTACAGATATGCATAGCTCTGTTTAGTTTAACGTAATATGCTAAAATAACCTGATACCAAAACAAATAATTGAAGCGAACAAGAATATTACTGAATAGTCCTTATTTCCTTCTACTTGTATGGTGAGGTTATGAAATAAAACCGAAATAAACAGAAATAAAACAGGGTTCAACGTGAAGGTTTTTTCACACTTGCCTGGTTGGGCAAGTTGGTAATTTATCTACTTACCAAAAATTAATTTATATTTTTCCCAGAAATGGCAATGTTTGCCAGTCACATGAAGTGCAAGAAAAACCCCACAAATTCTCTGCAAAAACATTGAACTTATGATCTGATATCATCATGTATTGAAATTTTTTTCTAAATCATTAGATTTCCACATTTGATTTTGGAACTGAATCTATTACAATCAATATTTATGGGGCTGCTGGATGCCTCATTCAGTTAAGCCCCCACGATGTGGTGCATGGATGAGCCCGATGGTCTCGGATCAAAAAGCAGGGCTGACTGTGACCGGTAGCTCCATAGGCGATTGCGTTGCCCAGGGTACAAGATGGTTCGGTCAGATAGGGGGTCCGTGTTCTTCGTTCTTCGTGACTCCCGCTGGTTGATCGGGCGCTTGTGAACCGCATGCTAAGGCCGCTTATGAAAGGTCTTCCTCCGACTCCACTCTATAAGAGCTTTGCTGTAGTCTGCGGTGTGAAGCTGGTGACCGCACTTGTTTCAGGGTGTCTATATTCTCCAGAATCAGCAGTGGGGTTCGCATACAAACGCGGAGGCGACTGGAGACAACTGGCCATTCCAAATTAGGGTGCTCAGCTCCATGTTGGGTGCCAAATTTTTTTTTTTAAAGTAATAAATACAAAAAAATTTTTTTTACATACATAGTAGTGACAGATTGCTAGCTATAGCCACATCACTGTGATTGCTGGGGACACACAAACCGCAAACGTCAGCATGGCTACTTGCTTCATTGTCACTAAACTCACCATAACGACAGGAAAAGTTGGATTTTTGTTCCTTTACTTTGTGTTCAGTAAGTTTCTATTAAGATACTTTTATCCATAATCCCTGGGCAGGTTGAAAGCGTGTTACTGCGTACCATGTAGCTAACTAGCTAGATTAATGATGTCACGCATTAGCCAGTGGCCTACACTAAGGTTACACTAACATTAGCTCAATTAATGGAGTTAAGTCAGTAAAGAGACAAATGTGAATCAGCTTTCCTGAATACAAAGTTAAATAAAACACATTCATGTTGTGCCTGTGCTGTATGGCAGTTTACTCTGTCATGTTAGCCTCGTCCTTAAAAAGTGATGAGATGCCATATGCACTAACATTAGGGGACACTTCATTTGGACGGCTGTCTCGTTGGTTGTTGCTATGCACGTTTACTACATCGATGCCGCAGCACTTACATGGCATATTGGTCAAGAGCCCAGCGTACCAGAGGGGCTATGATTTTAACACATTCACACAGGCCTACATAATCTACAACACAACAACCGAGAACAGCTCAATGGACTTGCTTGGCGCTGGAACCTCTCAGAATTTCATATTTTGATCAGATAAATGACGTTTTGAAAGACCAGATTTATACAACAACGTGGAACAAGGAGGGCCAAGTTATATGAAAGAGCAGTAGGGTAAACGCTGAAGCAATGCCCCTGAAAGAGTGTTTGTTTAGTTTGTGTGAAACGCAGACCAAATCATTTGATAGACGGATCACTGTCAGCAAACTAAGTACAGGTCCTTAAAGAATACATAATTTGGGAGTAACTGGGCTTTTAAACGATAAGAATGCTTAGTTGAAATTTTGATACACAAAACATATTGCGTAGATTTTAAGGTAATGGCTTACAGCTAATCTTTGTGGCCATTACATATCATTAACGTACAAAGCTCCTTTTTATTACGTTTAATCGTCATTGTCCTGTGAAGGACGATTCTAAACATTTCTACCGTTTTAACGTGATTATAATTCCATCTTAAACATCACCTACATGGCTATTAAAACCATAAATAGAGTATTTTGTAATGTTTTAAACGTGCTGACAATTGCTACCCAAAATACAAGATGTGTGAATGTAATGGCATGTCATCCATAGCAAACTGCAATTATGTTTTCATTATCAGCAGACGAATATACCATACTGGCCCATGTCTCGTTTACTGGCTAACTAGCTGGCTAGCATGCTAACACACAGAATATATGGTATTAAGAGTAATATTTAATGTTTTAAAGTCTGTATTGCTGGCTAGATGGAGGTATGTGTTATTCAAAGCTAGAGACCAAAACAACAGGACACAATCTCTGTTCGATATATGATGCAGCAAAACCCGGACTGGCTGCCTAATCGAGACCGGGGTTTTTCTGTCGGTGGCTACGTTTGTTTTTAGTCTAATTTGGTCTGTTTTTACCTATTAAAACTAACTAGCTGGCGAGGTACATGACAAAACGTCTCTAACTCTCTTTACTGTAAAAGCTAAGTGCTAGAGTTAGCTAGATTAAAGGTTTTAAGAAGGAGTACCCCTCGTACCTTTCTGTATTCGAAGCTGGGCCGCGCTTGCTTTTTTACCACCGGCTCCTGTCCTGTTTCCTCCCGCAGACTCTTCGTCTTTTTTCTGCTGTTTAAGAGAAAAAAGCTTAATCATTTTCAACTATTTTCTGTTAGACTTCACCCCCGTTCCTCGAAAATGGTATTATTAGTTTAATTAGTCCGTGAGCGGAAAAACGTGTCCGGGGCCGTAGTGTTGCGGGGGGCCGGTGCAGCTCGGTTGGTGAGATTAGACGAGTCGCTCGCCAGCTATGAAGCCAGCAGCTGCCTGGATGAGACGGGGCGGGCGGCCGATAGGAAAGGGAACAAACCCCACACAACTGGCATGACCATCCAACACATTCTACAAAGTTACCTCTTATCAACCTTATTTTATATAATTCAGGAGAGAAATTTCACGTAAAAAATGTTTTTGTATCTTGGATCATTTTGGACAGTTTAGGAATCAACGTTTTTTTGTGCCATTTTTTTTTGTCTACTTCAGGCTTCAATTGAGATTTCTTCCTATATGGGATGCAGGGAATCCAGATTACCAACCCTGAATTAAATTTTACAGGGTACTATTCAAAATGAAGGAATGGGCATTAAATTGACAACAGACCTGTGACTGGCATGCCAGTAGTGTATTTGTATTTAGTAGGTGATAATTTCTCAATATATTAGGAAGAAAACATTATGAATCTTTTTAGAAAATGCAAACTGCAGTATATCCTGTGTTATGTGTTGTTGTTTTAAAAAAATCTTTATTTCAAAATATGAACATTACTTTATTAAAACAAGTATGGGATTTTTAAAACAATGTAGCCTGTTATATTTTTACTATTGCTGGAGCCCAGAAAAATTGTTAGTGACTTGTTACACAATTGAGCGTGCTGCTTCAAATCCAATCTAAGACACTTTGTGTAATTCAAGCTCAATATCCAACCAAAAGTCATAGTTTCCCAGATGGAAAGCAAGGCACATTTAGTCATGAAGCAAACACCTCCCAATTCCAAGATGGGGGGGGGGATCATTGCCATTTTTAGCATAAAACCTATAAATATGGTACCATAACTACCTTGAATGACATGGCTTATTGAAAAATCTGAAACACGGGCCTTCTAGGTGGGCCTGTCTGGCAGAAGCATTAGTCTTTGGGTGGAGTGAAATGGGCTACGTTCAGAATGGCTCCCTATGCGCTTTATAGTGCACTATTTTGGGGATTGGCCATTTTTACGGTCTCCGAATTTTCAATTGAAAACACTGAGAATTAGGACATCCTACAAAATGGCTTATTCCCTAAATATTGTACTATAAAGCGCATAGGGAGCCATTCTGAACGTAGCCCATTTCACTCCACTCAAAGACTAATGCTTCTGCCAGACAGGCCCACCTAGAAGGCCCGTGTTTCAGATTTTTCAATAAGCCATGTCATTCAAGGTAGTTAATAGTGTACTAAAAAACACATAGGGAGTCATTCCGAACGCAGCCCTGCTGAGTCTGGCTGAGGTTTCCGATTGGATGACGACAACACAGTTGACCAATTGGGTGAGAGTTTCAGTTGGCAGACTATTCCCAGCCTCGCTGTGTAAGAGTGACTACAGTATGGCTGCGCTATCCCACTAAAGGCGCCCACGCTCTGGCAGAATTTCCTCTAAATTGCTTTACTTACATTTAGCAGACACTAGGGTATACTCAAGGGTACACCATCACCAAGGTCCTACCTGGGAATAGAACCAATGCCAACTTCCTTACTCATTATACTACACTGCCACCCAATTATAATAGCAAGATTTGTTAGGAGACAAGAAAGTGTAAACATTTCAAATCATTAAGAAAAAAATAAATAAAATTCAAACCATTTTATGATGAAATTCACAAATGAATATAAGTTAACACTCCAGTACAGCAGAGGGCAGTGGTGTTGTTTTTCCTAAGTACTATCCATACAGTCACTATTCAACTGCTTTGTGCCAAGAACATGTACGTTTTCCACCAGAATGTCTAGACCAGTGTTTTTCAACCTTTTTTGAGCCAAGGCACATTTTTTAAATTAAAAAAAATCCTGAGTCACACCACCAACCAAAAGTGTTACTAATTAAGTGAAGTTTGATCATTTCCCACGGCACACCTGACGATCTCTCACGGCACACTAGTGTGCCGCGGCACAGTGGTTGAAAATCACTGGTCTAGACATTATACATTATATGATGGAAGAGCAAGCTAGCAGGTAGGATGGGTTATGTTGGACAAAATGGCTGCAATATTACAAGTAATCCGTTAACAGTTTCAGGTTCTATGTACAACAGGTGTTGTACAGACAGTAGTCCCTCTAATTTGTATACTCCGTGGATCAGTCAATGTCACAGTCAGAGCACAAACCAATCCACATGCTGAAAATATCAGTGCATACGCATATACCAAACCCTGTGGGCAACAGTCTACATTTAAAATTTACATTTCAGGTATTCAGCTAACGCTCTAATCTGGAGCGATGAATGCAAGAAGAAAAGGCCAAGATTCGTAAATCACAAAACATTCCGGGTAGCAATTAATGAGAGTGCAATGGTTGGGCCATAACACAGAGGCTATAGGTAATCCTTTGTCACTAGAATTAACACGTGGAAGGGAAGTTAGAGAGGGGTAGAAGAGGGGAATGGGATTTGGGGGCGGATGGTGGCCTTCACACTCAAAAAATTTGCCTCTGAACTTTTTCTCTGAAAGTCACCTTGGTGCAAAAAATACCTCTGTAATTTTACAAACTCAGAATGTATACACAGCTTTTGTCTCAAACCAGCATGTCAGATCTGTTTAGCACCTCACAAAAGCCATTATGCCTCCATTGCCATATGCCTGGTTAAACAAAAGGCAGACCCACAATGCATCTTTGTCCATCCAGGTTTCTCTCCATGCAAGCCTTTATCCCTGAAGGCAAAGAGACACACCTGGGCTGATTACCCATGAACCTCGGCACCTCATGCCTGGAGGTGAGGCCACCATTATCCAAAACCCTGGTTGTGTCTGAATTAGACCCCTATCTACTGCGTCCTGTGTACCAGCATACTGCGTAATGCTTACTGCATTCTGTTTAATGACATACACAATGGCTGTGTCCGGATCAGAGCCCTATCTACTGCATCCTGTGTACCAGCATACTGTGTTATGCTTACTGCATTCTGTTTAATGACATACACAATGGCTGTGTCCGGATCAGAGCCCTATCTACTGTGTCCCGAGCACTGGCATACTGTGTACTGCTTACTGTACAGTGACATACGCTATGCGTACAATATCCTCCATACTCTTATCCGCGAAAACCCGTAAATAAGTATATCATCCAGAGAAGTCAATTAGCATACTCAATAGTATAGAAGGACGTTGATTCAGACACGGCCCAAGTTTAGGTAGACAGAAGAAAGCGTAGCAGAGTAGTATGACGGGTTAGGGAACTGGGCTTGTAACTGAAAGGTTGCAGGTTTGAGTCCCTGTTGGGGCACAGTTGCTGTATTGAGTGAGGTACTCTGCCTGAATTTCTCCAGTAAAATGTCCTGCTGTACAAACGGATCATATGTAACTGCCGCAAGCTGCTCTTGATTAGTGTCGGTTAAACGCCCAAAGTGAGTAATAAAAAAGTTACCTTCCAAAACTTTGCCTTTTCCTACATGACACTTTAATGTAAATTTAAAAATTACTCACGTAAGTGTAAACCCCCCACCCTCAAGGAGCACAACCGGATGTACTTTACAGTCGCAACCAAAAATTCTAGATTTGAATCATATAACATTACTGCTATGTTTTCTATGACGCCATGGGTTTTTATTTACATTTCATTAACAATCTTGTAATACTGCTTCAGGAAATGTGTGCAAGCTATTAAAAAAATATACTCTCAATATACGTCTCCTGTGATTGTCACGTAAAATTTGTCTTCAAGAAATGGATGCCGTTCATGCGGACTGCAACCGAAGCTACAATTTCATGGGCTAAAAAAACCCATAGATTCAGAGGAGCACACGGGTGGGGCTCCCAGCTAAAGCATGTCAATCTCTCAATGAAACCGCTCTGCCTCTGGGGGATGATTAAGGCGCCAGGTTGAGAAGGTCAGTTTGCGGTTTATGTACAGTATATATATGATATATGTACACACCGCTACGTCCTCTCACTCCTCAGTCCAGCTGGGGCAGGTGTGTAGTGTATTATGGAGCAGCGTAGTATACCAGTTATGGAACTTGAAGATTGCAGGTTTGATTCCCAGGTAGGACACTGCCTTTGTACCCTTGAGCAAGCTACTTAACCTGCATTGCTTCTGTTTACATCCAGCTGTATA
The DNA here is from genome assembly GCA_022702515.1 of Ilyophis sp. 1 JC-2022. Taxonomy (NCBI): domain Eukaryota; kingdom Metazoa; phylum Chordata; class Actinopteri; order Anguilliformes; family Synaphobranchidae; genus Ilyophis; species Ilyophis sp. 1 JC-2022. The sequence continues at coordinate 110,933,566 of CM040394.1, read as the reverse complement.
AATGCATACAATGTATTTTATTTATATATTTTTTTAAACAGGAGCAAAAGCTGTGAAGTCTCTCTGGATATGAGCGTGTGTTAAACGGCCGTAACGCAAAGCTGTGCTAAACGCCCGTAGCGCAAAGCTGTGCTAAACGCCCGTAACGCAAAGCTGTGCTAAACGCAGCCAGAGTACTACACAGACGGACAGCAGTCAGGCTGCAGGCACCTGATCAGACGAAAACCTGCCAACCAAAGCCCTGCCCACCTCGACACTTAAGCCAATCATTCGCCTCCCTGCAGGGCTGTTGGTGAGTCAGCAGCTGAGGCTCAAAACCAATCCGTAGGGCAAAGGTCAAGGTCTTGGCACATTTCTGCCTTTCAATGAATCCTGACAATACAAGCCAAGCTTTGTGTACACGCATACATTAAAATGTACCTGTTTTACTTTGGTATTGCTCATGTCCAGCAGGTTCTTGAATCAGTCTCAAAAGCTTTGGGAGAAACTCCACTACCCATCATTTATCCTCGGGAGTAAAGACGACCCGTTAAGAGCACAGCCATAGGAAGGACATTCACCCCAAGCAGCAATATTTTTATTCTGTTTCATCATGACTGATTGAGGGAAAAAAACGGTTTCATTAACATACATTAGCATCAAGTTTGTACATTTATGAGAAGAGGAATGCCTGTGGGCCAAGCTGAATGAAGGAGTTAGCCCGCTAACTTGAGGAAATATCTTGAACTGGATAGCTGATTAGACGCTTCCTCAGTCGCTTCAAAATATTTTTGAAAGGAAGCCAGTGAAACTCCTTAATCCGTTTGTGACCCCCACCCCCCCATGCATTAACTCTACTGCATCCCAATGTACACGAATTAACCCCACACAGAGTAAAAACAACCCATGTTCTTTATTTAGTGTGTCGTTTTACAGTGGTCATTCTGTTAAGTAGCTGCCTTGAATCTTCTTTTTAGAATTTTTTTATTATTTTTTTCTTTTTACAGTCACTTCAGTTAATTCCTTGAAGCTTCCAGAGTTTAAATATCCTCCACTCCCAGTTTTCCAGTTTTTCTCATTTCCTCCTCATTTTCATCAGCACAATGGAAGAAAGTATGAGCAAACGATTACAAAAAATAAAAATAAAAAAGAAATGGATAAAATGCCCCTGATAGAAAGACGGAGTTTGGCAAAAAAGTTGGTAAAATATTGGTCCGGTCCAGTGCATTCGTCTGGTTAAACAGGCTTCAGTGGGCTGGAAAAACACAGGGAAACAATACTGTCCAGGGCTTGGATATATTCTGCACTGAAATGTTTTGGTCGGTCCAAGTGTGACCACGTCAGTACTTGGGACACCTTTATTTGGAACGGCAAGCTTTGGAATTTAAAACTGAATGTAATACTGCGAGTCGCACATTATCAATTCCATTTCTTCCCCGTTTGGTGCCATTCACAAATTGCTCTAGTGAAAAGCTGGCAGTGAATTGCTTGAAATTGGATATTGGGACACGTGCGAGTCCCTGGCATACTGTATGGCATAACACACAGGATGACGACAAACAGAAGAAAATGGCAAAAAGGACACGATACAAAGCAAACAGAAATTTGATCCATTTCTTACACATAAGCATTATGCTTACAACTTAACGACTTAAATTTCAGAACTGAATTTTGGAAGAGGCCAGATTGCACGTTTAATAAGGGGCTTCCCTCACCATGGTTACTGTTGCTAGGTAATGATAGGCAACGTAAACGAAAGGCAAAATGATTGTGGAAGGAACTCCCTGTAGTTCTCTGGCTTTTGGGTCTCCATGTCCCCACAGCTTGCAAATGCAATTACAGAACTTGCACTCCCCGCGCGTACTATACCTGAACGCCATAGTTAGGGCAAATGAATGCCTGGGCAGAAATCAGTCCGTATCCTTGAAAGGTGAACACCAACGGCAACTGAGTGATTGTTGAGATGTACATATAACCATCTACCACATGGCAACATTCAGGTCAGGGAATAAACCCAACGAAACGTACTGGCACGCCGTTCCTACTGCAGTCATTGTGCCCACTATGGGAAGAGCTGATTGCACTTCATCCAAAATGGGCCGCTGCTGTATTTCCTTCATTGAATGATAAAGCAAATAGAGAAAAAACAACAGCACCCCCGTTAGTTTTCATGATATGTCAAATTCTTACATCACAGCCGAGAAAGGACACACTGGGGAAACGAGGCCTTGTAACAGACTTAAAACCGTGAAAAATCTTTTATTATATCAACCTATTGCCTTGATCTGACTGACATTCGAAGTAGTGCTTATTGTACTTTCACTTCAACGCAACGGTCGACCGCCACTTTCAACGGCGGGTGAAACCCAGGACAACAGAGCCCTCCAACTGCCCCTTTCCAATCAAGCTCCTTAAATACACCTGGAAGATGTGTGACAAACACGGGAGAAAATGCGCTTTCACACGTCGACTCGTCAGAGCTCCGAGAGGAGAGTACCATTTCTCTCTCCGTGCTCCGATTCGCCAAGCTATATCACCATGGCAATCCGAGCTGGAATTTGAAAGGGAAACCGATGGATGCGTAACTGAAATGGAATTGATAAGAAAGGAAGTGCGTTTGGAGCTGAATATAAGGTGCTGGCCTAACACAGTCAGCGCTAGAGCAGGGGGGGGGGGGGGGTAATTGTTTTTTTTTCCCCCCACAGTTCAGAAAAGACTCTCCGCAGTTCCACCAGCAGACGACCTCGTCCTTAACCCAAGCTGGATCCCGGTAACCGTTTCCCGGCAGCATGGAGAAGCTCTGCCCCAGTCGTATACTGCTTTAAAAAATACCAAGACTTTCTCCATTTTCTAAACCCCTGACAAGACTCACTCTTTGGATCGGCCCTAGAGCAGCCCTTAAAAAAAGAAAAAAATAAGCAGATCGGGAGAGGCATTGCAGTTTTTTTCAAAATGGACTCCAGTAAATTACATAAGAGTTCAGTCCAACAATTGTCCAGTTTAAGCTTTCAAATAAAAATACAAATAAAAAATACTATGCAGTGCAGGGAGGCTGAGACGGGTGTGGTACAGTCCAGTTGAAGGTCTTGCAGCCCCGCTCAATCGCCACTTAGATCCAGTGCAGCCGGGACATCCTCAGTCCTCTCTCAGGTACAGAACAGATCTGTCTCCTGTGTTCACATCAAACAACCAGCACAGTTTGGCCTCTGAGAATCCAGTCCAGTCCAGTCCGGTCCGGTCAGGTCCAGTGGCCAGTGTGTACAGTCAAGTACGGTCCAGTTCAGTGCATTGTCAAATTGGTTCCGTGTGTGCGCGTGTGCGTGTGCGTTCGGTGATAGAGTAGGCCGTGGGAGGGAGAGACACAAGCAGAGGAAAGCCATGAAAGAGAGGATGAGAGAGAGCATGATATATCGCATATATCACATATAGCAATCACACAGTAAAGGAGTGTTAGCTACAGGAAGGGGCTGTACTGGTATGAATGAGTGAGATAGATAAGGGACTAGACTGTACTGGTATAGGTATGAATGAGTGGGATAGCTGTAGGACTAGACTGTACTGGTATAGGAGTGGGATAACTATAAGACTAGCCTGTATTGGTATAGAAGAGAGAGTAGGATAGCTATTGGAGTGGACAGTACTGGTATAGGTATGGTATACGAGTGAATGAGAGTGGATAGCTAAATGACTAGACTGTACTGGTATAGGAGAGAGTGGGATAACTATAAGACTAGCCTGTATTGGTATAGAAGAGAGAGTAGGATAGCTATTGGAGTGGACAGTACTGGTATAGGTATGGTATAGGAGTGAATGAGTGGGATATTTAATGGCCAGTAGAAAGTACAGTTCCTAATGTTCCAATAGCTAGTGCACAGCGTGTAAACATGAGTGTAAGAAAATGAGTGTGTGATAAGTGCTGGAACAAATTAGAATGTAAATACCTGCAGGAGACTAGTGTAAGAGAGGAGGAGAGGAGAGAATGATAGTGTAAGAGAGGAGGAGAGGAGGACAGAATGATAGTGTAAGAGAGGAGGACAGAATGATAGTGTGGAGCGAGCAGTGTGGAGAGGTCATCCCAGATAATGACAAGTGGGATAAGGGTAGAGAGGGGTAAGCGGAGAGCACTAGGTCAGAGGTCAGGGGGTGTGTGTGTGGGGGGTTGGAACAGGCACTCAGCCTTAGTGTGTGACCACCCTTTCTCCTTCACCATGTCACTGTCCAACATATACTCAGTCCATCTCTCTCACACTCACTCTCACACACACACACACACACACACACACACACACACACACACACACACACACGGTCCAGCATCGGTCCACCAGGTTTGGATGTATACAAGCCTTACTATTCAGTACATTCTTAGTTGTTTAATATCAGAGGGTTTTTTCTTTTTCTCAAATGGAGTGCAAATATGCAAGTTCAAGATAGCGGAGTATCGTTATTATTACAAAGATATGATGGGCAGGGTGACGGGGTGGGTGGCATCGTACGGTCATTTACAGTAAACTACTTTTTATTTTTTTGTTGTCGTTTTTTTTTTTTTTTTTATATACACACCTGGTGTACGGATACTATGTACATAACTCAATGTTCAACCAGGAAATGTTCTCTGTTCTCTCCGTCCAGAGCAAGTGCCTGTGGGAGATTCTGCGTTTCTGTCCCTGAGGGGCTCTCTCTCCTCTTAGTGCGGGCGCGCGTGTGTGTGTGTGTGTGCGAGTGTGAGTGAGTGTGTGTGTGTGTGTGTGTGTGTGTGTGTGTGCGAGTGTGTGTGTGTGTGTGGGCCGTTAGCTGTTCCTCAGCAGTAGTTTGTCCTCGGGGCAGGAGAAGGCGAGCAGCTGACAGGCTTCGGGTGCCACCAGGCAGCAAGACCTCAGATCCACACACTGCAGGGAGACACAGCGACGCAGCAACGGCACACACTGCTCCGTCACCTTCACACAACCTGTGCAGATACACACGCACACATGTACACACACATGTACGCACACATGTACGCACACGCACACGCACACAGACACACGCACACATGCACACACGCGCGCACACACACACACAAACACACACACAAGCAAGAGAGAGCCAGAGAAAAAGATACATTTTTAATCTTCTTAAATACATAATAAAGGAGCCCAACATAATTCAGACAAGCACAGGCATAGTTTGGATGCACATTCCATTCATTTTGGCCATTTTTCTACTCCAAATTTGGAACATCCAATAATCTATCAAAATAAGTGGTTCCCAACCCTGTTCCTAAAGATCTACTGTCCTGTCGGCCTTCATTTCAACCCTAACAAAGCACCCCTCAGTCAACTGCTAGAGATCTCATTGAGCTGCTATTCGGCAGAATCAGGTTTGCCAAATTAGGGTTGAAATGAAAACCTATAGGATGGTAGATCTCCAGGAGCAGGGTTGGGCTAACTGGGCTAAATAAACCGTAGCTCACTAGGGAGAGAAGGGTCAGTACGAAAGCGATCACTACTCAACAGCAGCACCTGAGATCGTAGCTCACTAGTGGGAGAAGGGTCAGTACGAAAGCGATCACTACTCAACAGCAGCACCTGAGATCGCTACGCTAACAAAACTTATGCTAAATTTAAATTTTTAAATTTATTTATTTAGGTAAAATAATGGTGATAATCCATTGATAATTGCGATGATTGATTCTGTCTCTTTGGTTTCACCGCCCCGTGGCTCACCTGCCAGATTGATGTGTGTGAGACTGTCCCGTAGCGGGGAGATTGGAGAGGTCAGCATGTGGACGGTCTGGTCAGTGATGTTGCAGCACTGACTGAGGTCCAGCTTGGTCAGGTGGGGTAGGTAGCGCACCAGTAGGCGGGACGAGGTGTCCGTCACTTCCAGCCCGGCTAGCCGCAGCTCCGTCACATTCTGGAATCTTCCGCGGCTGTCCCCGTGACCTGAGGAGGCGCGGGGAGAACGAGGAGTTCTTACAAGACGCTAAAAACGTCACGGCACATATCGCCCGTAAATAAATAAGATGAGCCCAGTATTATGGTCTGTTAAATGAAGCACTTAGGAACACATCAAAAACCAGTACACATTTCAGTTTGAGATCCCCTGTGTAAATGAAATGGCAGTGCAGTGCTACGCCGTTGCAGACCTGCTCGTGTGTCAGCAGGGGGCGCCAGCAGCTCCCGCAGGTGAGAGTCCTTCAGGTCCTCCACCCTGCTGAGGTCCAGGAGCCGCAGGCAGGGACACGTCGCCTGGCAGAGCGCCGACACGCAGGACCAGGGGCACCCTGAAACATTCAGCTCCTGCAGACCTGAGACGGAGAGCGCATTACCTCATTACCACTAACGAGGGGGAGCTCATTACCTCATTACTGCTAACAAGAGAAAGCTCATTACCTTATCACTAACGAGCGAGAGCCCATTACCGCTAACGAGCGGGAGCTCAATACCTCATTACTGCTAACAAGAGAAAGCTCATTACCTTATCACTAACGAGCGAGAGCCCATTACCGCTAACGAGGGGGAGCCCATTACCGCTAACGAGGGGGAGCCCATTACCGCTAACGAGGGGGAGATCATTACCTCATTACTGACACACTGCTAACGAGGTAGAGCTCATTACCGACTCACTGCGAACGAGGGAGAGGTCAGTAACTCATTAACGACTCACTGCTCACGAGGGAGAGGTCACGTCAGTAACTCATTACCGACTCACTGCTAACGAGGGAGAGGTCAGTAACTCATTAACGTCAATTACTGACACACTTTATAATCAACATCTCAAGTTTCTAACGTGTGTGCGTGCGTGCGTGCACAAATCAGTCTCACTGGGAGGGTGACCTACCCTGTAAACGATTGATCAGCCACATGAGCTGCTTCTTGGAGATGTTGGTACAGCCCAGATCTAAGGAGATGGGCTGCCGCCGGATTATACCACTCAGCATTGGAGGGGTGATCGAGCGCTGCCCACTCAGGTCAATCTGAGTCCACAATCTTTTGTCACAGCACCTGGGAGAGGGCAGGGAAAAACGATTTAAAATAAAAAATAAAAATCTATTTAATGAGATTTATAAAAAATAAAAACCAGAGCAGCTAACAAAAAGTTCAGCTTGAACAAAGCACAAAATTTTAACGCCAAGAACAAGATTTGGCCATTCCAGCTGTCCTCCCTACCTGACAATACTGTAAAACAAGTATTACCCAGCATAACCCAGCCGTATTCCCCGACATCCCTACAGTCACATTAACATGAAGCTCTCGGTCCCAAAACAAGCCGCACAGGCCCGTTTTTAGCCTTTATCCATTTGAGAAGAAACAAGACCCCTTGTGAAAGTCAAGCGGGGTCAAGTTCCGTGGGAACGCCGTCCGCTTGAAGGGCAGAGCGAAGCCTGGGACACAGGAAGATGCACCAAGGAGAGAGAACATCTCGGAATAACCGAAAGACCTTGAGTATCAATCAAAGATGCCCTGGGCTGAAAACCCGCTCGAGGCCTCTCTCGATAAAGACGCCTTACTTGAATTAACAAGTACCAATTAAACGTTCCACTGCGTTGTTCGAGGAGTGATAACTAGATTGATAACGATTCATTGACTTACATAACCCCAAGGCAGAAACTGGCTGAGCTCAGCTAGGAATAGACACGTCCTGCACGTATCTAAGAGTTACACGGTGCCTATGTGAGAGACACCTCACTTTTCAGGCTGATCACCAGCTTTAACACTGATGTGAGATTATGCAGGATTTTTACCTTGGAAATATTATAAAATAATCATGCTCTATGATGCAATGACAATCTCAGTCTTCGCGCACATTTGCAGAATCTCTGCATCTGTACAAACGCCTGCATTTATTATTCTTCATAATAAGAATGTATTATTCTTCTTATTAAGATGGGTTTGGGACGTTTCTGGGCACTTTTCCGCGATGGCGACAGATGTTTAGTTTAGCAAGGGGATGAAAAGTGATGTGGAGTTGTGGCGTGTTTTCTGGTAAGTAACATTACCTCTGGCTATCCAGCTTGCTAGGTGAGGTAGCTAGATGGCCGTAGTCGGGTATCTTGAGTGGTTGACGACGGAGGAAACGACAGCAAGGCTAAAAATCCCATAGTGCACCATTAATCAGCAAAATCACAACTGAAAAATTATTTTGATTCATAAAGTAAATCACACCTGACAAAATCTTTCTTGTGATTCATAACCTGAAGTAAATCACACCTGACTAACTCTTTCTTGTGATTCATAACCTGAAGTAAATCACACCTGACTCTTTCTTGTGATTCATAACCTGAAGTAAATCACACCTGACTAACTCTTTCTTGTGATTCATAACCTGAAGTAAATCACACCTGACTAACTCTTTCTTGTGATTCATAACCTGAAGTAAATCACACCTGACTAACTCTTTCTTGTGATTCATAACCTGAAGTAAATCACACCTGACTAACTCTTTCTTGTGATTCATAACCTGAAGTAAATCACACCCGACTAACTCTTTCTTGAGCCAGATTGCAGGACTTTAATTGAAAACCATCCAAACAGTAACTTCTCTTTCCAGATGCATCCGTTTTTGGCAAAACCTACAATTTAGCTGTTGACAAAACTGGCCAGTTAACGATATGCACTGAAATAGACTGTCACATACCTGTGGCATTCGAAAGTCAAAACTGAGGTGGAATTTACATAGTCCAGTATATACAGAGAACAGAAATGTTTACATTTTTACCGTATGCACATAATGATCTTGCACATTCAATAGCACATTGTTTTGCCTTGTTTTCGATGTATATCTTCATAGTGATTGACATATTCTCCTGTTCTGCTCGTGGGATGAGTGAATCTCACAAGTGAACGATGAAAACTGATGAATAGTTATCCGTTTTAATCAACTGAGATGCAGAAGAAGCACGTCGTCTTATTGTCAAGATTCACATATCCCAGGGCACGACAAAGACGACCAAATTTCATGGGTGAAATGAAATGAAGGAACTGAACAAATGCTCCTATTAAATTGGATTTCATTATTATTGAAAACAAATATATACATAGTGTACAAATACAAAGCCTCGCCCACAGATTCTCACACTCGTGAAAGCAGGAGACTGGTGATGCCATTATTTTTAGGAACCTAAATGTATCCTTTGCAGTCAATTAATAAATGTGACTCAAATGTCATCCAATTAATTTAGTATTAATTAAAATCTAAAATAATTGCGCACTATGTCAAGACTGCGGACTAAAAAGTCGCCTTAATCGGCACCATGTGATTGGAGAATGAAACTGTCGGGTACGAAAGCAGGGCGTGAAGACCGTAACTGTTCCAAGAACGACCGTGTAGTCTGACTATAGCCACAAGCAGGGTATTCTGGCCTACAGATACCACTGTCTGACCATACATTTTCATTCTCCAATCACATGGTGCCGATTAAGGCAACTTTTTAGTCCAGTCTCGACATAGTGCACAATTATTTTACAGCACTTAACTAATTTCACAAACAAATTTCATCAACAACCATCATCAAGTCATTGTGCCAAATACTACAGTCATTTTTGCTTGATGTTTATGAAAATAAAATGGCCAAGTTAATGACTACAATTACAAAATACATTTTAAAGAATCCAGAAAGGGGCAGTTCCTTGGTGATGGAATGATGTTTCATGAAAATACAAAAACACCTGCTGATTAGAATGACACAATGACTACTTTCAACACTTTTTTCTGATATAAATTTAAAAAAATAAAAAATAAAAAAAACAATTTCTTTGAACAGCTCACACTAAAAAAGATGGCCTTGTAATGTCACCCAATGGAACTCAGATTATTGGGATCAAATTTAAGATTGAAAGATGCTAGCAGAAGATCTGGGGTTTAATCTATGATTTAATAATTAGCTAACATAATAACGAGCTTAACATTTGGTGAATGGAATGATGATAGTGACAGATTTCTGATACAAAAAAAACTATCTTCATTTGAAAGTCTGAAATTGGTTGAAAAGGTGCTTCTGACATCATATCCTGTTTGCAGGAAACAGCCCAAAGCTGAGTTAGCGGAGTTAGCATGCAGGTGATGAACCCTAATAGATATCTACTAATAGAACCTCTGAGATAATACAAATATGAATGTGAATGAGTTATGGACTCACCGGTCATACAAACGCATATAAAAATATTTAAAATAGCAACCCAATAACACCTCATCAGATATTTGCAATTTACATTCAATGGTTCAGAAACATCTATGGCATGACATATCAACTAGGAAGTTTTATGGTTTAAAAAAACAAACAAATAAAAATAAAAATAATAATAATTTTATTACAAAATTAAAGAAATTCTATAATCTCCAACATTTTCAAGATTTTGACATCAGTCCAGCAAAATTCTGTATACTTCCAGTAAAATTGGTTTTACCTTTCTTTGGTAATTTAAAGTCTGTTCGTCCGTCCTTCTGATAATTGATCTAATGCACAGTTTACATATAAACATCTGTGTTAGCCCAGCAGGCAATTTTATAGGCCTAATAACAGTACATTTGCAGAGAAACATCGAAATGCAAAATCGATACTCATTGGCGGATTGCATTTTACATGAGAGCTTCACTTACTCTGAAGTAGGACTGATATGAATGTAAAAGCAACACTTACCAGCAAAGGGAAGTTTACTGACAGAAACTAACATACTAAACTTTATAATTCTACCCTTTCTTAATTCTTCAAGGATTGATGCCATTTTACGTCTAACAACCTTATGTCAAGCGTGCGTGTAGAATTCCCCTTAAAAGTCCCCTTTCACTAAGGCAAACACAAATCCAATCCATGCCAAAACTAGAGGTATGCCTAATCTTACATAATACCAGGGGTGCGTAACAAGAGAAGATCCGTTTCAGGATTTTGTGCAAACTTCTGCTTTTAATTATTTACATCGGCTCAATCTTATCTTGATCTGACATTTGTAAAAAGCATGGGCTGGTGCTGCAGACTGCAAGTGTATCCTAATGATTTTACTAAAGTACTGGAATGAACCAGCGTAGTTTATAGAGATGCCAGAAAACTAAAACTACGGTAAATTTGGTTGGAACAAAAACCAGCACGCAGACCAGCCCTCCAGGACTGGAGTTGTGCATCCCTGCATAAGACAGATTCTATCTTAGTGGCTAACAGGTGAGAGCAGAAGGACACTGCAAGACGTTAAGTAAGAACCACAGTATGAATGGGGTGAGTATCACTTTCGGGAGGCGGAAACATTACGAGTGATATCCATCCATGTACAGCAGCAGGAGAACTGAAATGCACTTAAACACATGAGCATTATTAGACTGTTTACCGAAGGCATGAACTACCATTCTTCTACAGAATCTATCCTACTACTTATTACTCAATTTATTCAGGACGTATCTTCTTACAGTTTTTAAGATAGATACAGCAAAGTGCTATATTCCCATTAAGCCGTTTCTATTTTGTTGAGTGCTACAATGTATACATTTTCATAAACTATAAAGATTTTTTTAAATGGTCTCCATTCACTTAACGTTGCTGGAACTCGGTGTACCTCAGAATTCAACACTGCTAATTTAACGAACAGGACGGGCGACAATTACTGTGGAGAGCACTTAAAGCTGGAGAGCACAGTAAACAAAATGGTCACATAACTAGTGCTTGCTAAGTCCTTCAGCCAGCAAGTAATGTTGCTATTAAAAGACTCTGTACTAGATACAGACAGGTAGCCAGCTAACTAGCAAGGTAATACCAAACGGTGGCTATGCTGGCTAGAAAGCTAACTAAGGTCACCTCGCCAGCCAGTAAGGAAGATTATATGCAGCACTGGTGATGGGATTTCATAGTAAGCATTGTTATTGTCAGATGAACAATAGTTTGTCATGAATAATTTACTACCTTGGGTTGGGTCGCAACAAGCATGGATTGATTGACATCTCTGGTTTGCGCACCCTTGAACTGTACTATCTGCATACTCAAAACTAAGTATCACTGTGACAATTTGGCAACGGAAGGCCATATTTGACTACAAGCATATTTGACTACAGGCATCACTGTCATGACTCAACTAATGTTAGCATATTCAACAACAAATACACTCTACTAGACCTACCAGGAGTCAACAACAGCGTGGCAACAAGTTTTACAATCAACCGCAGCGTACAATCAACCACGCCTAACCTGCAGAACGTGTTCGACCGACCCGGCCGTGTGCGCGCGAGTGACTGAGCGAGGCGGTGGTAACTCACCAGCGGCTCCACGTCCGGCACACCCTCATGCAGACGCACAGCTCCCGTTGGCTGAGGTGCTGGAAGACTCGGAGCCACACGTCGCGCTGCATAACGTGAGACTCTCCGCAGTCCAGGGGGAGGCAGTGGGGTTCGGGGCAGGCAGGTGGGGGGCGCACCAGGTGCCTCTCCATCTGCACGGGCCGGGGGGGCGAGGGCACGGCTGGGGGGCTGCGTTTGAGGACCTGGGACCTGGGGGCGAGCCGGGACGGGTGGGGGGAGGAGGAGGGGCCCGTGGGGCTCTCTGTGGACGAGTTCGTGGCGGAGTTGGCGGCCGGCCGCATGGCTCCGCCCCCTCCGTTGGTGCTGCGCTGCTGTTGCGTCTGCCGCCCGCCGTGCAGTTTGCTCCCGCGGCTGCCGCCCTTGTTGCGCCGGTGGTTGGACCCGCCCACCATGTTCTTGTCCTGGCCGGCCTGGTCCCGCCCCCCCGCGCGGGTGCGCCCGTTCCGCGTCTCCGAACCGTTGCTGTGCTTCCCGGACCCCCCCTCCGGGAGGATGGGGGGCGCGTGGGTGGAGGAGGGCGACAGCTGGGTGGAGGAGAGGGGGGAGGGCGGGGGCGAGAGCGGGGGTTTCCTCCCTCTGTCCTCCTCTTTGTCCTCGCCCTCCTCGGCAGGCGGCGCCTTGCGGCCGCGGGACTGGGCGTCGCCCCTTCGGCCGGGCCTCTCGCCCTCGCCTCCCTCCTCCTCCTCCCCGGCCCCGTCGGCGTCCGAGTCGTCGCTGGCGCTGAAGCCCAGCTCGGCCAGGCGACGGTACCGTTCGCGGTTGCGCTCCCGCGCGCTCGCCGTGGTGCCGCCGCCGCGGCCGCTGTAGGGGGCGGGGGAGGCGGGCTCCGAGCTCCCGCAGGCCTCCGAGCTGGAGTGCGAGTCTGAGGCGGAGTCAGACTCTGAGCTGGAGGAGCTGGAGGAGCTGGACTCCTGCACGCGCTCCAGGAGTTGGCACATGCGTTTAAAGCGCTCGAGCTTCTCCCGCTGGTGCGAGCGCTGGTCGGCTGGCTGGCTGGCCGCGGGGGCGTTGGTCTGGGATGGGGCGCCTCCCACCCCTCCGGAACCCTGGCCTGAGCCCGACGAAGAGTTGACCCCGATGAACCCTCCTGTGTCTGAAGAATTCATTTTCTGTTTCTTTAAAATAAATCATTTTTAAAAATCAGTAAGCTATCGCTACGACAGACATCAGTTTAGATTCAAAACTCTGAAATAACTGATGTTCTCTTCAGCACCAGGTACACTAATGCAACATAACATGCAAATACATTCTACATGTTTCTATGCTTTTCCGTTAAAACCCACATGAATTTAGAATAACTAATTACATACATTAAAATGTATGCGCACATCCACAATCTATATTTTATATATTGAACAGACTGAAGTACCTTTTTCAGGTGTTTTTCTTTACCTCCTTTAATCTGAGGGGGAGAGAGAAAACAAATCTGATCTCATAAATCTGCTCAGTGCCATTACTGTGTTTTACCCTTATTACACTCATATGAGCCTGAAAATCCCTTATTATACTCATATGAGCCTGAATATCCCTTACTACACTCATATGAGCCTGAATATCCCTTATTATACTCATATGAGCCTGAATATCCCTTACTACACTCATATGAGCCTGAATATCCCTTATTATACTCATATGAGCCTGAACATCCCTTACGACACTCATATGAGCCTGAACATCCCTTACTACACTGATATGAGCCTGAATATCCCTTACTAAACTCATATGACCTTGAATATCCCTTATTACACTCATATGAGCTTGGAAATACCTTATTACACTCATATGACCTTGAATATCCCTTATTACACTCATATGAGGCTGGATATCCCTTATTACACTCATATGACCTTGAATATCCCTTATAACACTACTATGAGCCTGAATATTCCTTATTGCACTCATATGTGCCTGAATATCCGCTATTACACTCATATGTGCCCGAATATCCCTTATTACACTCATATGAGCTTGAATATCCCTTATAACACTACTATGAGCCTGAATATTCCTTATTGCACTCATATGACCTTGAATATCCCTTATAACACTACTATGAGCCTGAATATCCCTTATTACACTACTATGTGCCTGAATATTTTGGCTGGCAGGTTTCTGCCCCTCTGGACCAGAGTAATGATGGTAACATATTTCCATTAAAAGCGCTGGACAGAATAAACTGACACTCCATATTATCGAAAAGGCATGTGAATATATTGCTGTGGTGGAAACCGCAACGCTGACGTTTTCATGGCTACTCCAGCCAATCATGCGTTTGTTCGCGTCCACGTGGGAAGAATCACGGACAGCATTACAATCAGCGATTACATGAGTCATTTGAGATACAGTGCGAACGCTGGCAAAATCCTGTACATGACACAATGTTGCAATTGCAAAGGGCAATGAACACATATTTGTCCCCAAACTCAAAACACAAAGCAGAATTTTACATTCATGTGTCAAGGGACAAACTTGCAGTTAATAACATTCGACACCATTAGATTCACTAGACCACTGACCACTGAAAGCCCCTCCTAAACTGAGAGGGAAACCCCATTTGCCACTGAACCCTTATAAAACACATCACACCGTGTATTTATTTTAAAAGCAACAAGCCCGTTCAGGGAAAGGTCTGGCAGGACAGTTTTCACCCCATGAAGTTATAGATACACCCTGAGTTTGGTTCCCATGGCTCGCCGCCCCTTGCAGGGTCAGGGGTCAATTCAGTTCAGTCAATTCAGAATATGAACAGAAATGTGATGATTCATGACTAAGTAGAACTACAATTGCAACTTTAAGTAGTAGAATTGCAATTAAAATGAAACCTAATGAATTTGACTGAATTGACCAAACTGGAATGGAAATGACCCCTGACCCTTGAACCCTCCCATGCGCACACTCACCTTCTTTTTGGGCCCGCTGTCCTGAGGAAGCTCTTTCTCCTTCTTGCGTTTGTGGCCGTCCTGCCTGCCCCCGTCTTCAGAAGAAAGGGTCTTCTTTTTGTTGGGAGGGGGGTCGTCCGTCAGCTTCCACCGCCCCACCTCGCCGTTATCCATCCGCCGCTTCCCGGAGCCGTCGCCCTGGTCCTGGGGTTCCAACAGGAAAGAAGGCGTTTCACCCACATTTCCCCCGCTGTCTGCCAGCTACAGTTCCCTACGGTTTACAAAGGATCATGGGAGTCGTAGTTTTCCCCGCAGACTCACCTTGCTGGTCTTGCCTTCCTTGTGGCACTTTGGACACTCCCAGCAGTTTGGTATTTCATCGTTTATGATCCCTTCGGCTTTACCCATCTGGAAGAAACCCACAGAAACGCATAAGTATTAACCAGCCTACATATCAAACAGATATTAGATATACAACACAATTATAATTCTTCTTGAATTTTTAACAAATTATTTGCATTATGTTTATATTAGGGGTGAGTCAGAATATTTGATTATTCGTTCATGACGGCAAGAATCTAATTTTGGAGGCCGGGGGGGTGGTGGGGTAGTTTTCACTTAAAAAATAAGTCATATTTTATTTCTTGTGAAATGTATTTTGGGGATGAATAAATACATACAATTCATATTTTTTATGTCATATTTTCTAAATAAATATAAAAATAAAAGATTTGCACACTAGACTGTGTAGACCACAGGTGCTGGAGATACGCGAAAGCTAAGTGTGAAAAACTCACAGTGGGTGCGTCCCAATGTTCTTCACTCCCCACCTCCCTTCCTCCACTCCCCCACTACCACTCCTCTCCTCCCTTCCTCCACTCCCCCACTACCACTCCCCACCTCCCTTCCTCCACTCCCCCACTACCACTCCTCTCCTCCCTTCCTCCACTCCCCCACTACCACTCCCCACCTCCCTTCCTCCACTCCCCCACTACCACTCCCCACCTCCCTTCCTCCACTCCTCTCTTACCCGGAAGTATGCAAAACTGTCTGAACGTTTTTACTAGTACAAGTATCTGCATGTACAGTATACAATGTACCTGACATTGCGGTTTTTGCGTCGAGACATTAATTAATATGTAACCATTAATACGTAATTAAGATGTCATCAGCAACATCAAATGAAAACACAAAGATCGGTTTCCGGAGCACGGAGGAGAGGAGGTGGTAGTGGAGGAAAGGAGGGTGCATTTTTTGAGTATTGGGATGCACCCACAGGGTTGCGGAGTTTATTGTTTCATAAATAAATACAAATCATTGGACAGAACCATGATGCACTTCAGTTCGTGGTTCTGTCAAACTATTAGTGAGAAACACCCAGGAAAAATGTCCGTGTCGAAAGAAACTAGAAAAAGCTCAGCCTGGGACCAATTTAAAACAATCGGGGACAATCAAGTGCAGTGCAATATTTGTGATATTAAATTGTCCTTCCACGGATCGACCTCTCGACAATGATGATCTCAAAAACATCCACAACACAACCATCATTGAAGAAGCAGAGTCCGGCCTGGTGCAGGCTTCGTCTTCTTTCTTGCAAACTCGCAAATATGACAAACCTCGAGCTGACAAAATATCCGCGAAAATCGCTGGCATGCCAAGGACACTAGATAACAGCAGTGTAATCCTTGCAAAGGGCAGGTGCATAAAGTACTGAAAACAGAAAAAACAGCCGTTATTTCGTTGTTTGCGGCCATCCTATTTCATGTGCTTTGGCGTGTTTTGCTATAGCCTGTATAGCACATTATAGCCTAGACCTACTTGTATTTTGAAATTTAGTTCTTTTTTAAATTTTATATAAATATGTAATTTTCTTGATCTACGTATTTTATATGAATTGTTACTTGTAAATTGTTGCCTGAATTGCCACAATTTAATTGTTAATAGGCCTACAATTGAATACATAGCCTATTTAATATAGCCTAATGCTTCTTGCGTGTGTTTTATTTACGGTCTTTTCTTAAAGCTGTAGTTTTTAATTTCAGACAAACATGAATACTGTAATTGTGACAGATACGTCTACCACTAGGGTTCCAACGTGGATCGGGTTAAAGAAATCTGGAAATCCAAGTTGGCTTTAGTGAATTTACCAAGACGAGAAGGGTGACAGCGGGAAGAGAGAGGAGGGTTAAGCCGACACAACCTGCAAGATGAAACCATAATGTGTTAAGCATTCACTACTTAAGATCAGAAAAATGAAGGCAAATTCATAGGCCGACAATAGTGGCTGCAACAGCAATATTGTTGCTTATTTGACGCCTCCTCCATTCAGAGTGACTTGCAGTCGCTTCGGTTTTACCGCGTGAGAAAAATCTACTGCATTTCGCACTTGACAGGTTTGTGATTCTGTCGGCACATCCGAATAATCGATTATTCGCTCATACCACCCACTGGTTATTTCACCATGACAAATATGTGTTTTAGAACACCCCTAGTTTATATGACAGAATTTTTAGTGCCGTGTTTTGTGGTGTCCTATACGCAGTCATATCGCCCAAGAATGGGACAGTAAGGTTTGATGATTTACTGACTGATTCATTTTATTCCACTGATTTCCAGGAATGTCTCGACCACCTTTTTCCAGGGTCATGGAATTCTGTTCCAGTTTTTCCTCCCCCAAATGGTTCAGCCCCCCCCCCCCCCCGCTTCTGTAAGAACATAGGCTACTCCCTCCAGCGTACTTTGTAATGGCTGTGTATCGTTGGCAGCATTACAAACTGAAGCAGCACACATGGGTAATCTCTCAGCTTTTCTAAATCAATGGAGTAAAAATTTTTATAAAAACATAATACCACACACTGACTGTTAAATAAGAACTGTTAGTTTTAAAGGGAAGGTTCAAGAAATGTGATGTCATTGGAAGACCAGTTCATCTACATACCACTGTTACAAAAACAATATTTAAAAATAAATAAGAAAATACAGATCCTTATCAAACAGACGTCCTTAAGAACAGCGTAACACCAGGAAACCAAGTCAAGTTTTGTTTTTGGTGATAGTTATCGTACCATAAAAACCTGACACTGCTACATCCCTGTTTAAGAGAGCATGAGGAAGTGTGTCATGTGACTGTTACCAACGGCAACAGTGCCGAAAGCTCCAGCAGGATACAAATCCACGCACGCACGCACGCACGCACGCACGCACGCACGCACGCACGCACGCACGCACGCACGCACGCACGCACGCACGCACTCGCTTTAATTGTGACTGATAGAATAGCTGGGCCATACCATAACAGATCCGTTCAGTGTGGGGGTGGGAGGGAGAGAGCGAGCATGTATGTACATCACTGACTGCACTCAAAATGTCTGACCTGGGCATGTGGTGACATGTATATGACATATTAAAAAACAAGCACAGAAGTGAGGTGATAAATTGGATATAAACAAGAATATATTCCTCAGCCCAAAAAAGCACACTTCCACAACATGACAAACACCCTGCGTTACAGACAGACAGACAGACACACAGACAGACAGACAGACAGACACACAGACTACACCAGTGCTTCTCAAACTGGGGCCCCCCTGTGTATGCTGGGGCCCCCCTGTGTATGCTGGTTTTCGTTCCAAGCACAATTGCAATCCGAGAATTTTAACAAGCTGTTCCATTTTTCTTAATTGCACTTTTCATGTTTTGATGGATTATTTACCCTCTTAAGCCAAATAATGTCAGAAAATAGCTGTGCATGCCATGTAGAATAAATGAAAATAAATAAATAAATAATAATTTTGCTTATTGTGCTATATAGCAAACAACTACATTAAAAGAGTAAACAAAATGTTATAACTGATCAAATTAAAATGTTAGGTGAATCAATATGCTCTTAATTAGATCGTTGAACATGTGTTTAAGTTATTTCATAATTTTTTTTCCTTAAACTTATTAACACAATGCAGGTTTGGCTCATTATCAATTTGCGTTGTCTTTGAATTGTTCATCATCAAGCAAATGGTTTCTATGCGTCCACACTTTCACCAGCTAGGAGCCTATTGATTCACCTCGGCCTTTCATTTGTTCAGTTCTGTTACCTCTTTTAATGAAATTGTTTGCAATATAACACAATAAGCAAAATGTGAACATGGGTCATTTATTCTACATGGCATGCATAGCTGTTTTCTGTCATAATTTGGTTTAAGAGGGTAAATAATCCATGAAAAATTAACAGCTTGTTAAAATATTCGGATTGCAATTGTGGTTGAAACGAAAACCAGCATACACAGGTGGGCCGCAGGACCGAGTTTGAGAATCACTGGACTACACAGTCTGTCCTACACACACACACACACCTTCAGACAGACGCACAGACAAAACCACACACAGGCCTAAAACAAAAGGGCAGACCAACCATTGGACAGACAGACTGACAGAACCATACGCAAACGGACCTTTAGACAGACGGACACGCAGACAGACCTTCAGTCACAGGGACAGACGGACACGGATCGTCACACACACACACACACACACCTTGAGGCAGCCCGGGTGAATGATCTCGTTGCAGATGGTGCACTCCATGAGAGAGAGGCTGAACTTCTCATCTTCATCGTCCACGGTGTCCTCCTTCCCAGCCTCCCCACAGGACAGACACACAGCCGTGTGTGGAAGCACAGGCTAACAGGAGAGGGGGCGGGGTCACAGTTAGCCTAGCGCTACATTAGGGTTAAGCTAATACCAGGGTTGTTTTAATAGCATAATTATGTCATTATTACCCGTTATCTTTGTCATTATTTAAAGCACTTGGGGCCTGATTTACTAAGACCTTTAGCGTGTGCAAAACCTTTTAGCGCACGCAACACCGATAACGCAACCAATGATTGGTCATGGTATTTGTTTTGCGTGCGCTAAAAGGTTTTTCAAGCCCTTAGAACATTGTATGAAAAGTGCTATATAAATACCTTTAATTACTATAATTCACACAACACGTGGTCTCTCTTTGTATTCGGTCAATCGCTCAGTACAGCCATTTTGCAGAATGCGTGCATCGTAGTTTTGAGGTACACACAGGTAACTGTGGGATAACTAGCCCATGCGACACATTCATCCGGGCATGTCTTTTTCTCTTTCTTTCTTTCTTTCTTAACCTGCCCTTCGTCCTTAAATAAAACCCTCAGGGGGGATTTGATTGAGGTTTTTAAAAATTTAAGCCATCAATAAAATTGATTAAAGGAGCTATTTTAGGTTGTGCAAACAGAACTAGAGAACATAGCCGTAAATTAGCTCAAGGTAAATTTGCATTGGGAAGTATTTCCTTCTACTTTTTTCCCCAACACATAGCGGTAAGTTATTTTATTTTTTTAAAATTTGTTTCTGATTTTCCCCCTTTTTCTCCCAATTTAGTAGCCAATTGAACCCCTATTCTAATTCAATTCCCCCCCGTGTAGCAACCGCTAGAGAACCACCGCTGCACAACCCCGTCAATCGGTATTTTCGGGAGGGCGCTACGTCCTCTACAGGGCGCAGCTCCTGACCGTGACACGCCCTGGGTCCTACTGTGCGCAGCGGTTCTCTCCGAGCCCCTCCCCCCACCCGGAAGCGACCGCCAATTGTCGCTTCCACAGGGCACCGGCCACGCTCGGCTATGGCAGGACCGGGGCGCGAACCCCGATCCTCGGAGTACAACTGCGCTGACTGAAAGTCAGCGCTCTTTACATAGCGGTAAGTTATTGATGTATGGAATAAGCTCAGCAGAGTTATAGCAGTGGACAGTCCAGACTTGGCACAGTGCTCTTTAGACAAGAGGCAAAAATTGTTTTATTTACCTACAGAACGGTAGATGGGACCCACTGCTGTTAGCAAAAGCCGCTAATGTCAGCGAGCCCCAGCCACGGTACTCACCGCAGTACACTGGCGGAGCAGGCAGGACTGTTTCATCCTCCCGGGGCCGCCAAACTTCTTCATGTCTTTGCAGAAGTGACACTCCCCGCACTCTGTACGCATGCAGGCCTGACAACGGCGACACCGTGTCCGCCGCCGCCGCGCTCCCCCAAGAGCTTTACTGCCCGACATCCCTACTGCAATCAGCTGTGGAGAGAGAGAGGAGGAGGAGTCACATACTGTCCAATCAGCTGTGGAGAGAGAGAGAGGAGGAGTCACATACTGTCCAATCAGCTGTGGAGAGAGAGAGGAGGAGTCACATACTGTCCAATCAGCTGTGGAGAGAGAGAGGAGGAGTCACATACTGTCCAATCAGCTGTGGAGAGAGAGGAGGAGTCACATATTGTCCAATCGGCTGTGGAGAGAGAGAGGAGGAGTCACATATTGTCCAATCAGCTGTGGAGAGAGAGAGAGGAGAAGTCACATACTGTCCAATCAGCTGTGGAAAGAGAGAAAAGAAGTCGCATACTGTCCAATCAGCTGTGGAGAGAGAGAGGAGGAGTCACATACTGTCCAATCAGCTGTGGAGAGAGAGAGAGGAGGAGTCACATACTGTCCAATCAGCTGTGGAGAGAGAGAGAGGAGGAGTCACATACTGTCCAATCAGCTGTGGAGAGAGAGAGAGGAGGAGTCACATACTGTCCAATCAGCTGTGGAGAGAGAGAGAGAGGAGGAGTCACATACTGTCCAATCAGCTGTGGAGAGAGAGAGAGGAGGAGTCACATACTGTCCAATCAGCTGTGGAGAGAGAGAGGAGGAGTCACATACTGTCCAATCAGCTGTGGAGAGAGAGAGAGAGAGGAGGAGTCACATACTGTCCAATCAGCTGTGGAGAGAGAGAGAGGAGGAGGAGTCACATACTGTCCAATCAGCTGTGGAGAGAGAGAGGAGGAGTCACATACTGTCCAATCAGCTGTGGAGAGAGAGAGAGAGAGAGAGAGGGAGGAGGAGTCACATACTGTCCAATCAGCTGTGGAGAGAGAGAGAGGAGGAGGAGTCACATACTGTCCAATCAGCTGTGGAGAGAGAGGAGTCACATACTGTCCAATCAGCTGTGGAGAGAGAGAGAGGAGGAGTCACATACTGTCCAATCAGCTGTGGAGAGAGAGAGGCGGAGTCACATACTGTCCAATCAGCTGTGGAGAGAGAGGAGGAGGAGTCACATACTGTCCAATCAGCTGTGGAGAGAGAGGAGGAGTCACATACTGTCCAATCAGCTGTGGAGAGAGAGGAGGAGTCACATATTGTCCAATCGGCTGTGGAGAGAGAGAGAGGAGGAGTCACATATTGTCCAATCAGCTGTGGAGAGAGAGGAGAAGTCACATACTGTCCAATCAGCTGTGGAAAGAGAGAAAATAAGTTGCATACTGTCCAATCAGCTGTGGAGAGAGAGAGGAGGAGTCACATACTGTCCAATCAGCTGTGGAAAGAGGCTGAGTTACATAATATCCAACATCCCTAAATAGGGCAACGGATCAGAGAACTCATGGTTCGGATCGTATCACGGTTTTGGGTCACGGAGCGGATCGTTTTTCGGATCAGCAAAATTTTTTTATAAACTAAAATAAATACAACTTTGCTTTCCATTTATTTTGCAAAACACTTAACAATGAACTTTTGGATTCATTTAAAATGAAAAACATACATGTGATTTAAACGATGCAGGAGGCTTTTCAAGGTCTTCTGCTCCTCCGCTAACCCATCTCTGATTGATTTGTTCGTTGGCATTCGAATTGAGAAAACATACCCCCTTCCCCTGAACGTACGACGGCTTTTTTTGTTGTTGCACAAAGCCATATTATTGTGCAGCATCTCTCTGAAACTCTACATCCATTTAGGGAATTATTTTAAAGTACCAGCAGCAGTAAAATGTGTATTTTAGTGAATTATTAGGCTACTTACAAAATGAACAGCGGCAGTAAAATTTGTATTTCACTGATAGTTACATTTTGCAAAGTAATCCGCGGTTCACACGCGTGCCGAACCGTGAGGGGTGATCCGTACGGACCACGGATCAACCACGTTCCGTAACACCCCTATCCCTAAACCAATCAGCTGTGGAGAGAGAGGCGGAGTTACATACTGTCCAACATCCCTGCTGCAATCTGCTGTGTATAGAAGGCCAGTCAGCCAAACGCACAGCCTCACAGCCTCACATCTAATCCAGAGAACCACAGAGACCACTGGCTCTCAGTTACCTGAAGATCAGCAACCTTTTTAGACCCAAGAAACAAGCTTATGTGATTGATGGGTCTCAGCTCTGCCAGGACTTGGTCACAAATTATTAATAAAAAAAAGGCACAAACACTCAAAAATTAATGAATGGGCCAATTCATTCATTTGGCCTTGTAATACTCAAACTGAAATAGCGGGGTCCCCAGCCCTGGTTCTGGAGAGCCACGGGGTCTCCTGGTTTTTACATTCACCTTAAAATCATCAACCAATTCAAACCCAAGTAACCAGGTGAGGTAAACTGCCAGATCCTATGGCTCTCCAGGACCAGGGGCAGGGGCTCCATACCATAACAGGGTAGTAAGAACGGCCTATAATGTCCATTTAACAGATCAATACTACCTCAGTATAATGTTCAACAGCCTAATACACACAATTGTGTAAACAGGTTGAACCACAATTCAAAACGAAGAACATTCTAGAGCCGTTTCTATCGCACTCAAAGCATTCAGAGCAGTTCAAAATGTCTTCCTTAAAAAAGCCACTGCGCTGGTTCTCTTGGTCCTCCTGCCAAAACAAACTGTGCCGTTCGCTTGACATTTTCAGGAAAAGGATTCGCGCAGCGAAAAATTCACACAGGGAACAGAAACACATAAACCGTCTCAACCAGATCACGCATAACATATTCCTCTTCGCCTACAACTGGACTGGAACCATTTAGCCGCAGCTGAGAGAATGAACTACCAGCGGCTCCCAGAAGCACATCGCTGTTAACTGTGCTCCTACCCAAAATAACTACAACCGTCGATTGTTTGTAGACAATTCTGGGTGCTATTTGCATCTTCCTTGTGCGCCCTGAGGGGAGCTCATCACCTGTCCCGAAGGCTTAGGGACCGGGGCCTGGGGCACGGGCCCTGCGCCGAAAGCCATGGGTATGATTCCCAGCCGGGTGGCTTGCCACTGCCCAGCTTTATAAACGGACTGTATGTAAAACTGTAATCTATGCAAGTCACTCTGGGTGAGCGCATCTGCTGAACACCTGTAACTGTAAACCACTCTACACATTGTACAACTTAGCCATTCAGCGCATGCTCTTACAGAAGGTGCGTTTAACATCACTGCCCAGATACCCACCAACCCTTACTAACAGCAGCCAAGAGCGATTAACACGGGACTGCTAGAATCCCAGTAAACTACTCAAACCTAGCAAACGGCACTGAACGACATCCAGTAAAATACTACCAACATATTATTACACAATTAACCATCGGCATACAGGCCATTCATGGTGAAATATTTTCTTTGAGGATACTGTGACTCGGCAGCAATATGGGTCAATGTCGTAGTAAATGTGGAAATGCAAACGCACAAGGAGAAATAAAATAAAATAAAATAACCCCTGGGCCTGGTATTCTAATCACGGCCCTTGAGGGCCAAGAACGGCGGGTTATTCCCTTCCTTTACCTGAGAGTCAAGTCTGAAAAAAAAAAAAACGAATCTGAAAAATAATCTACCAATTTGATTACTTCTGCCTTAATGGCACCTGGACCATCACAGAACATCTTTGTTAGTTCAATTTGAGATTTGTATCTCTTTTTTGGACACATTAACTGCTAAGTCACTGACAGGGCAAATTGGAAAACGGGCGCTCGGGCCCTGACAAACCGTGAATGACTTTCTGTCACTAATCAGAGAAGAAACAGCCAGGCCGTTAGAACACGTGTCAGGCCGTGTAAAAGAGCACGGAGAGCGGCTTCGCACCCCTGTAGCGTGGCGCTGTAAGCGATGACAACAAGGCGCATTCTGCCATCGACTAAATGACTGAACTCTGTTACTTCACAAAAATAAAATGGATCAGGAACATTAAACGCACATAATAATTAAAGGTCAATCTGTCAAAATGTTTTAGACAGCCCTCCTCATTTTCCTCCCCTCTTTCTTAATGTTCCCGTCAAATACGTCTTTGCAAATTCTTCAGTACTCACAATGTGCGTGAAAAGGTTTCAGTTACACGCGGCTTACGTTCTTTTTGTGACATTTAGAAATATTTGTTTTACAGAAATACAACTTTATTTTGGTGGAGCAGTGCGAAGGAAAAACTGCAAAGATAGAAACGTTGTGACGAAGACAATCGGCTCTGGGAGTGACGTAGCCATGGCATGTGACTATTTTGCATCATGTTTCTTGTCAACAAATCTTTAGTGAGTTAGCCAAACGTTTCAATAACATTGAAAAAAAACTTTTAGTTTAGTTAATTTAAGAATAAACTATAAAAACTCTAAGAAGCATGCTACTCCATGTATAAAATACAATAAACTGTGATAATATTCAGGATGATCAAAAGAAACCTCGGGGAACAGAAAAGGGCACAGGAACCAGTCATCAGCAGCTTCGCCATCACAACAAGTCAATCACAATATCAGCAGCTTGAGCTGCGGAATATTCTGCAGGCACACGAGACCGCTGCATTTTAAAGCCATCTACATGTGCTCAGTTCATACACCCTCGACAAACTACCTTTATTGTGCCAAATACTCCAGTTCTTTTGGAAAGGATTTCTTTAATTGCTTTAAATTGCAATTGGAAAAAAAGAAAAGGAAAAGATGACAATGAAAAACATTTGAATGGGAAAAATTCTCATTTCAGGGCAAAACCCAACAAAAATGTTCTAAAAAAAAAATGCTCTTGCTTAAGACACAAAAATGTCAAAATCTAACATTCGAGCAGCAAACTTTCTCTTTTAACCATATAAGCATCACTGTAATCCTTCAGACGGGTTAAGATACCTCTTAAGAATTAACCAATTATCCACTTAACTGTTAAGATCCTGAAATGGAAGGTTACCCACGATTTGGGTTTAGGAACGCAGTATTCACCGGCTTCAAAAGAACTCGGGGTAGAACCCGGTCTTCACAGCACAAACGGGCATTTGGATCCGCATGGAAGATTTCAAACCCAGTCGACCAAAATTATACACGTAGGGCTCGGAAGATCCAGAGATGCAACCGACACATTTGGTATTCGTTCCATTTCTCTGAGGGCTCGAGACTGTATTTAAAAGAAGATAATATATTTTTTTTAAAACACATTTGGGTTTATGGTACCGTCTGAAAAAAAGAAAGAGAGCTTTCCCCGCCTAAAAATATACCATGTCCTATGATTCGATAATATCATTCACCATCACGAGTGTTGTGTTGTATTAGCCCACATACTGAGGTTGTGAGTGTGTTGTATTAGCCCACATACTGGGGTTGTGTGTGTGTTGTATTAGCCCACATACTGGGGTTGTGTGTGTGTTGTATTAGCCCACATACTGAGGTTGTGTGTGTGTTGTATTAGCCCACATACTGGGGTTGTGTGTGTGTGTTGTATTTGCCCACATACTGGGGTTGTGTGTGTGTGTTGTATTTGCCCACATACTGAGGTTGTGTGTGTGTGTTGTATTAGCCCACATACTGAGGTTGTGTGTGTGTTGTATTAGCCCACATACTGAGGTTGTGTGTGTGTTCTATTAGCCCACATACTGAGGTTGTGTGTGTGTTGTATTAGCCCACATACTGAGGTTGTGTGTGTGTTGTATTAGCCCACATACTGAGGTTGTGTGTGTGTTGTATTAGCCCACATACTGAGGTTGTGTGTGTTGTATTAGCCCACATACTGAGGTTGTGTGTGTGTGTTGTATTAGCCCACATACTGAGGTTGTGTGTGTGTTGTATTAGCCCACATACTGAGGTTGTGTGTGTGTTGTATTAGCCCACATACTGAGGTTGTGTGTGTTGTATTAGCCCACATACTGAGGTTGTGTGTGTTGTATTAGCCCACATACTGAGGTTGTGTGTGTTGTATTAGCCCACATACTGAGGTTGTGTGTTGTATTCGCCCACATACTGAGGTTGTGTGTGTTGTATTAGCCCACATACTGAGGTTGTGTGCGTGTTGTATTAGCCCACATACTGAGGTTGTGTGTGTGTGTTGTATTCGCCCACATACTGAGGTTGTGTGTTGTATTCGCCCACGTACTGAGGTTGTGTGTGTTGTATTAGCCCACATACTGAGGTTGCTCAGTATATGCCTATAATGCCTCTGGGAACCCTTAAAAATAACAATTTTCTTTTTTGAAAGAAATTTTTTATACGGAGTAAAATGGTTCGAAAAGGGTCTGGCAAGTTTTGTTTCTCTAAAGGTCAACAGCCAGGCAGTGCTGCTCATTAACAGTCAGAACATGGGAAAAATAAATAATAATAGCCAGATGTTTAAAGTATTTAATGGGGCTGTCAGGTGTCAGTTAAAGTCCTCCAGCTCAATGCAGTGATGCGCCTCACGGTCTGCAGTAGAATCCTGAATGCCCTGGTGCCTCTTGCTGGCAGCCCTGCAGAGAGGTGCATTATGGGCCATCGTGTGGCTCAGAACAGGGTCGGCGTTACAAGCCAGCTCCACCAATAGCATCGCGCTGCGTGACCATCAGCGTTGCGTCAACGTCACGTTCTACCTGCTCCACAGGGTACGTAAGTTATGATGATACGGAAATAAACTTTTGTTCAGTAGGCTTCGAATTACAAAAAATGCATACCATAGCCAACTGCTACCCGTCAATAGTGACAGCAAGTTTATGTGAGGTAATGTACCTATAACCATTAATGTAGACTACTTACTAGTGAATGAAACTAAAGAACATCACTCTTTTGTATGCCTTTTGTAAATTAATTAATACATTTAATAGCCTATGTGAATTTCATTTCATGACGTGAACGAATGGCCTACACCAGAAAACAACCAAAATACAAATATACAATTGTACAATATACAATTTATCTCATTATTTTAATGCGCTAGATGTGAGTGGACGTATGCGTTCAACATCAAAAATTGAACCTCGCCAATTTTTTAGCTTGGATGCAGCCATCGGACGCAACGCAATGGCAACGCAATGTAAGCATTGGAGCACTTTTCATTGATTACAAAAGCAACATTCCCTGACTGATGGCAATTGCTGATGCAACGCACATTCAACGCAACGCTGGATAGCCACAGTGGAGCTTGTGGGTTGGTCAGCAGTGGTTTCCTTGCCTCAGTGCACAACAGCGACACCTCTGGTCCGTTTGGGTTACTGCAGCCTGCCTGCATCAGGCGGAAAGGAAGTGCATTCCTCTAATCCCTGGGTTTTCAACAGGGGGTCCTTGAAGGTACTGGTAACAGACTTGATGTGCAATGACTACATATAGATTTGGAGAAAAAAAATTTGAAGCCTGGGTGGGGGTCCCTGGATCAGATACGGCTGAAAACCCTGCTATATCTAATGCAATTACTGTGCAGCTGAGCTGGAAGACTGAAAAAGTGTTGGCCGTCAGTGCTGGCTGTCAGAATGCACAGCAGAAGAGAATACATGCATGTCTGTGGTATCCTGAATCAATGCAGGACGTTGCAGAAAGACAGACCTACGTACCATTTGGCATTTCATTTCAGAATAGACAAAGAAATATATATAAAAAAACGAATATATGATCTAGAGCAGGGGTGTCAAACTCCAGTCCTGGAGGGCCGCAGTGTCTACAGGTGTTTGTGGTTTCCTTTCAATCAGCCGCCAATTAAGGCCTTGAGAACAAGGTGTGTGGATTCTTTCGCCAATCAATGACTTGCATTAATCACTCATGCTGAAACACACCAAAAACCAGCAGACACCTCGGCCCTCCAGGACTGGAGTTTGACACCCCTGATCTAGTGACCTTCCCAAAGAGGGCCAAAAAAATATCTTTTGACTTGCAGAACCTGCTCACACAGATCAATAAGACCAACCACACAGGCTTATGTGGGTGTGGGTGTGCTTGCGTTTTGCTTGTTGAAAAGGATCCAGCTAGTCAGCGATCTAACTTTAGACTAGCCAATTTTCTGTATGCTAAAATGTACCTGTCAGCCTGGCATTCATTATCTCTTATGCTTTGCAGATCTCATAAAAAAAAGAATCTAACAAATTATTTGATACAAACAAACAGTCTCAACTGACAAGTTGCTCTACCACCGTTGTCGTTCGACACCCTTTGAAGAAAACGGTGACAGCCTTGTGGCACGATTCACCTCGAGAAAATGTATTAAGGTTAAAAAATGGGAAGTGTGAAAAGCAAAGTAATATGAAGAGAATAAGCGGAGCAAAAATTGCTTCAAAATGGCTCCAGTCTGTGGTGTCACTAATGCAACAGCACTGCTGACTCAGAGACTCCAATAAATATCCAGCGGTGCAAATAGGCTGCAGAATGTCCAAAGCCCTTTTGCACTTAAGGCATCAAACGGACGACACAAAACTGAGACATAACGACCGTTTTCATTTGTTTTTAAATGGATGCATGGATGCTCACTGAAGCCGACGCTGCCCGTCTCCCTCCGGCTCCTGCCTCACAACAGAACAGTAGCTGGGATCCACAGTCATATCTTCACTCCCAGGCAGCTAACCAATCTGACACAGGACACCAATCAAATCGCAGCAACAATTTAACCATTTCCTCCTTTCACACCATGTACAAAGATCCTCTGGGAAACAGAAAAAACTTGTCCAGTGGGTAGACCCCCTCCCCCCCAATAAGAACCTGCTAAAAAAAGATGAATGAAATGGAACCTGATGACAGTTGATAATTCAATAATTCCTTCCATTTAAATATATAAAGCCATCACATGCAAATTTAAACGTTCTACAGATAGATAATACTCGCAGCCTCCTTTCGTTTGGGTGAATTGTGCAGCTAAACTAAAATAAAAAAAAAGTGCTGACAAATGAACACGGTAGGATTATGGCTCTAGTACTGTGCCTAGCGCACAGCATTTAGGAAGCAGTGATGTTCCTTCTTTTAACTCTACAAAAGTTGCATGGTATTGAGACCCCGGAGAGTACATACAAGCCAGATGGTGAACAGAATACTAAACTGACTGGCATAGTGCATGACAACACGGCATGACACAGATAACCGCGCTGGAAGAGCAGTCTGTAAAAGCAGTCAGCAGGAGCAGTGAATTGAGAGCCAGGTTACCAAGACTCAAAGTGATCAATGAGACAGCGAGAGAGTAAAAGAGACAAAGCCGTAGATTTAAAAAAAAAAAAGAGAGACTGACAGACAAGACAGAGACATACGCACGGGCGGGTGTTGCGGGGTGGTTAGCAATTGAACTGGGATTAAATAATTTCAACGGGCCTACCAAACCCCAAATAAATGCACCATTTTTCGTCAAAAGTTGGCGGCCTTCCTCCATGAGGTCACTAACTAATAGCCTACAATGGAATCTGTGCATGGATGTGTTCTGCCAATGAGCAAGTTACTTAGACTCAGCGACAGGTTATCAGTAAGGTTAAATCAGATCATGTTGCCCGTTTCCTTCTTCCAATATAAATCTCTGCTCATTCAGACTGCTTTTCTCAAAACAGTGGCAATCTGGTCATTTAGGTTGCTCGTGTGCTACCCATATAGCTAGCTAGCAACCTCACACGCTCTTGCTAATGCAGTTTTGGCCATAATATTATTAGCAAGCTGGGTGATTCCCATTACATGCACCATTATGTAAATTTAATATCTTCTCTTGGATAACGTTATGCTGTATTACCAGTTTCCTCTCACGTTCAACCCAACCTCAAACGCTGCACTGAAATAATAGTTAGCTCGTAGATCATACGCAATGGTAGTAACGTTAGCTATGGGACACGCTAGCAAGAGTGATGTAGCTGGCTAATGTTAGCACACATGCATTAATCAAGAACTAGCTCGCAATCAATTTACACTTTAGCTTGCTAACACTGGCTAGCTACCCACCAGTCATCTCTCCTCCATACTGCCCCTTCAAAATGAGTTCCCCTTTCTTCCATTTGTATTGTACACTGCATCTAAAAAAAATGTGCAAAGCATGAAATATCAACTAGAATTAAATAACAGAAGCTAGCGATTTAGGGAGCTTAGCTACTAACCTCTTGGTGCCGAGTCGCATAGTCCTTGGTCGCGCATTAGAAATGATATTAGCTAGCGAGCTAGCTGTAGGATGCGTTGTCGGGATAGAAGATGGGTCGTTTCCTTGTTCCTTCTCCAGTAGCCTTTCCTTGCTGAAATTGTGGGTCCCGTGTGTACTGTTCACATGCGTTCCATGTTGTTAGCTGGAGGTTGTTGGCTGGTAGCTAGCGAACTAGCTAACTGTTACATACTGTAAACGGAGTTAGCAAGGCGGATGTATTTAACCAGCTAGCTGAGCGCAAGACCAGTGTGATATTTTTATGCCATTCACCCGTTTCCTCTGATTCCGTTTCTTTTCGCAGTTTTTAGCATGTTCTTGTGTGCCTGGAGAGAGAAAACCTGGACATGGTTTAAAGACACTGTACCGTTAAAATATCGATAGTCTACAGCTTGTGTTTCAGCGGCTGATGCATCATCATTCCAGGAGAAATGCTCAAAATGAAACAAAAAAAAACTCGCAGACGGATGAACGTGGCTATTGTTCTCGTTTTCTATTGTGTGTTTTGTGGTTTTTTTATACGATTAGCTAGCTGGCTAGCTACTGCAATCCAAAGAGACGTTTAATCGTTCATGCGCTCTGTGCAACATCTTGATGGCTCGTGTTCTCCATTTTTTCTTGAATAAAAATGAAATAAATAAATATAGATAGCTACCCAGTAAATAAAAAATGGGAGGAAAATGCATTATGGCCGCCACGGGGTCGCCCCCTCCCTTTCACCTCGCCAGTCGCGGAGCCTGGGTTTTTGGGAAACGTAGTATTTTATGTCCACTTGTCCAATTTCTGCCCTGTCTCCAGAAATGATGAGAGGTTCGGAAGACTACAAAGGAAAAAAAAACAGAAGACTGACCCTTGACTCCCAGCCGTTCGCTTGCCCCGCCCCCACCATGCAGTATCTACCAATGATATCACGGCGTTTTGAGTGCTACTGTGTTCTGTGAGAACACCCTTCCGAAGGGCGCAGTATGTTTTATATTTGTTGTTGCGTTGATTTAGTAAACGACGAGTATACAGGTAGCTTTTGGATTTGGAACACTGTGAACTACATAGACTAGTCTGTTTTACATCGTCAGCAAAAGCATTGCAATACCACATACGCTTGAGTCCCCCCCCCCCCCATCTAGCATACGTTTGTATGGCGGTACAATTTAATTGATAATGTTGATGCAGTAAGATTACATATTTTAGCCCAGTGCATTATATTTCTCGTACGTTAAAAATTACAGCACGTGTAGGCCTACTATTATTACAGTTCAATATTTTTTTATATTTCGAATGTTTTTGGACGTGTAGAGAGGAAATAGGCTAAATGCTCCTCTCCACGCGATTCATAGGCTACAGAGGCAGCATGGGAAACATTTAAGCGCACACTCGCTACTTACACGTGATTCCAAATCGGAGTATTTGAATTATATGCACCGTAACTTCAGGTAACAATATGCAACTGTTATTTGTCGCAAATTGCTCATTTTTGTCTACCTGGGGACAAGACGTAGATAAAGATGATATTGTGTAAACTTTATGTAATCCATTCCAGGTTTTCTCTCTTAGGTAGATATTAAGTAGACATTGTTTTGAGAAGATTGCACGGGCCGCGGGGGTGTGGACAAGTGGAAAGAGTTAGACTAAATTAGAGTTATTCGGGTATTAATGTGTAAAAGAAAAACACAGGTGCTTTAATACATGTAATACAATTTTTTCAATAATTGCACAGTTATCGTTAAACATCGAAATTCAGTGCACCTCCTCTGTTATTTCATGTTTGTAATGCGTTATTTTTTTTATGTATAGCTGATTATACTGGCATTATATCTCAAGTTAAGTTGTCGCCTACATGGTGGTTAGCCTAATAAGTTGGCAGCGCTATTGTTGCGCCTATATTATTCCGCACATTTATCCTGGGGGCCCTTTCGTAAACGGACATTCAGTTTAGGAAAAGGTTCACCTTTAAAACGTGTCAGGAACACTGTAAATGTATCGAATATTGAATTCAACGGTGCATTCAATTTGATCCGTTTCCAAATCGAAGTCATAGCCTACAGTGACAACGTTTCGAAGTCTTTTCCCATCCTCGTACCAGGGCTTTTGCTAGTATGAGACGTCAATGAGCCTGATGCATACGACACAGGTGACCAAAGTTCTTTATAGTCCTCCAGAAAGACGGCCCCGAGGACAAATTCTGCAGCCTTTCACGAGCATTTCGGCTCTCCATTTGGTTCGCACAATGCAAGCAGCAGTGCGGAAGAAAGCTCTTTCTTCACCATTCATATTATTTTTGCTGTTCAGTCCCCTCCCCCCCATGTGTCATCTCAGAGTGGGAATGTGGAATAAACTTCCCTGGCTGGTTTTCCATTCCAAACTCCAAAGGCTCTCTGCTCGTTGTCACTTGTGTAATTGGCTCCTGGGCTGCTTCCATTGGTCTGGTTTCATTTCATCCACTGAAAGGATGTGGCCCAGTAACTTTACTTTACGCATTTTGGAAATTCAGTGTTTGGATATGTTTCTGTTGATTGATACTGGTACTGATACCCCCTCTGTCCAGAGCTCACGTTTCTTTTGGAGGTGCTCTGAGACCAGGCAACTGAATGGATAATATTAATATACTAAATTTCTGTACCAACATGCCTAAAGGTTAATCTATCTTCTGTCTCTGTACTGCCTTGTTAAACTACTCTTTTTGTTAGTCTCCGCCATTTTTCTGTTCATTGATCTGACTTTCTCTGTGTTGTGTGTCTGGCCTTTTTGGATTATTTCTTCCTAGCATTACAGCATGTATTATTGACATACGTAGTGGAAACCCTGAAAAGTGCTCTTGGGGCTGTATCGGTATGGAGTACGCCCATACAGGTTTGGGGGGGTTTCCCAACAGGTTTGGGGGGGGGGGGGGATGTCAGCCCCTAATATTTTCATATTAATTAATCACTAGACTAGCTAGTATGCTTGTAAGACTTGACGTTTGAATACGAGAGACAAGGTGGTCTCAGCTGTGTGTCTCTCCCAACGTTGGTGGAGGCCGTACCTGCCGTGCAAAGTTACCCTTTAAATAGCTTTGCTGCCTTTTAAATCTGTTCTGATTAACATGGTATATTTATATCCTGGGTGAGGGATAAACCTTTAATTTACAGCATTGATTTGGACGGCTCTTTCACTTTCTCAGATCTTCCACTAATATGCTCATCACAAACTACATCACATACAAATACAAATACAGTGGCATTTTTAATGAGGTGTCTTACACACTTTCATGCCTTTGTTGTCCCTGCCGCCATGCCCCACACAAGCATGTAAAGTCTCTCCGTAGCGCAAGCTGTTCACATTGATAGCTCGTCAAACGAGTTATAAACTGACAGCTTCAAGAGGTCGGTCTTGTGGTTTTTCAGAGTGGAATGGCTTTAGGCTCTTGGGTTGCGCTGGTGCTTACGTTTGTCATATTTGAGCTGTTTTATCGGATGCTATTAGCCGGAGCAATTTACACAGTTTACAATTTTCATTACTAGGGATAGCTGCTACTTTATGGGAAGAATGTGCTTTATCTTATCTGATCTGTTACTACGATTACGTTTCTGTATGCACTTACTGTATGTCGCTTTGAATAAAAGCGTCTGCTAAATGACTGTAATGTAATGTACACGTTTTACACAATCGTTTCTATTTATACAACTGGATATTGATACTGCTGGGTAATTGCTGAAGCATTTCAGGTTAATCAAGGCGCCTAACCACTGAGCTACCGTGAGTGCTCACTCTTTGCCGTGCCACAGCTGTGTCGTACATGCGTGTGGTGGCTCGTACATGCGTGTGGTGGCACGTACATGCGTGTGGTGGCTCGTACATGCGTGTGGTGGCACGTACATGCGTGTGGTGGCTCGTACATGCGTGTGGTGGCTCGTACATGCGTGTGGTGGCACGTACATGCGTGTGGTGGCGCGTACATGCGTGTGGTGGCTCGTACATGCGTGTGGTGGCGCGTACATGCGTGTGGTGGCACAGTTTATTTTTGTGATGTCCGATTGTATCTTTAGGCACATCGCATCCCTGTAGTGTTCCTGTTGGCCGTTTAGAGGAACGGCAGTAAGCACTCCGGCGTATGTGCCAGCCGCTGTTTCTTATATTGCTACAGTCCACCGGCTCAGCTGTGTGGTCATTACATCAGAGGGGCATACCTCATGCACATTCTGGTGCAGACAGACTGAAGCTGACCCCTCCAGCAGCGCAGGTCACTGGTATCTGATGAGCCTAGGGCAGACCACCCCCCCTAGGGCAGACCCCCCCACTGACTGAAACACCTTTGCTTGCTGACACAATGTGGCCAGTGATGTAATTTAGGGTCAGATAGATATGAGAGTTTGGGTTTAAAATTAAGGGTCATTGTGTTTTGATTTTATTGTCTTCCTGTTCTAAATAAGATTATTTATTATTATTATTTTTAGTTTATTTTCAGTGGTTTATGTTCTCTCTGCATTTCTATTTTTTGCAAAGTCAAAGTCACTCTTCAACTTTTTAACAAACTGTTGCCAGTCATCCACTGAGTCTCCACCCATAAATACTCTCGTGCATACCTGTACAACTGGAATTACCTTCACACACCTGGTCAACTCCAACAAACAACTGGAACATTTCAGAGCTTCAACAATTTCACAATGCTCTCTTCAGCATAGGACATTTCCCAAAGACCCAAACTCCATACAAAATCAGGTAAGTTTATTTAAAAACCAAAAAAAACTGTTTTTTTGGTTTCTTGTTTCAGATTTATACAACGTGCCAGGAATAATATATTTAACAATGTGTTTATTAGCATTTTTTCATCAAAATTCTCTTAATGATGCCTTGCTGCTTGTATGTATGTAACCAGCGTGGTTTGATCGCTTCACCTCAGTGAATCATTGCCTTGCTAATTCACAAAGGAAGCTATAAAAAAGAAGCAAGAAAGAGACCAATAATAATCGGGTAATAATAGACCAATGTGTTTTTTTTAAGGATGCGGATTATCATGATTTGTCAATCAGGACGTTTGCGCTACTTTCTATTTATTCATGGCAGATACTTCAGCGTCACCACGGTAACCCATTTTAAGGATTGTTATAATAGGCAGTGCAGTTTGCTTTTCAAAACATTGACTTTGGTTTATAATGCCAATAAAGGAAACATCTTAATCATGTTGCATTGTCTGTTCCAAAGTGAAACAAAGTCTTGGTTCACATTTATTTGATGTAGTTACTGAATAAAGGCAGTTTGAATCATAGCACAGGTTTCAACAGTGGCAGTAGGTATTCTTTTTGAAAAAAATATACTACAATATCTGCCTAATGTATTCGGTTTCATAAAATGCGCAAAAAGGGAAAAGCAAACCAACACAAGGGAGGACAGCTGATTACATAAATTACTAATATCTGTAAAAAATAAAAACATTTAAAAAACAGTTTCTCCCACAAATTTTAAATAAACCCAATAACTGACATTTCACTCTAGGAATGGACTATATTTGACAAGAACAATAATTGTTAATGTAATTTGCAATCATATATTCATTCCTGAAATTATGAGTGGACAAAAGCAAAAATGAGAAAATGTTAAATCCATCTAGGCCAAAGGTTTTACTTGAAGGTAGTATTTGGATTAAATTTTCAGTTTTAATACATGTATGTTACTTTCAAACAGTGGTCCCCAACCCTGTTCCTGGAGATCTATCGTCTTGTAGATTTTCACTCCAACCCCAACAAAACACCTCATTCAACAGCTGGAGATCTTATTGAGCTGCTAGTAGAATCAGGCGTGCCAAAATAGGGTTGAAATGAAAACCTACTGGACGGGGGGGGGGAGAATAAGAATATGCATGGTCACCTTGTCATACACTCATGCTGAAGGGCGAGACATGTGGTCTGAAACAGTAAGCAAACCCATGACAATGTAGAAACGGGACCTTTATTTTGTATGCTTTTAAACCACATTCCATTCCATAAATACAGCCTGCATTATTTTATTTTTTTTTACTTTTGATTTTTGATTTCAGGGATTAGAATTTGTTCCTGAAAAGCATCAGAATGAATGCTTACCATGCACCTGGTGGCTCAGATATTTCGTTTCGCTACAACCCCCTCCCCCCGAAAGCTATAATTGTTATAAGCATAGTTTTGGTTAAAAATATAATTTATCACACTGTCTGGTGTTATAATTAGCTGACATTACCCTCTTGAATCAGAATGACAAATAAATTGTGTTTATGGGGAGATTAGATGAACCACTGAGGTAACCCTACACTAGTCATATTTTTTGTATTTGTATTGACCATTACAAGTGGCATGCTAATCAGATAGAATTTAATATACATAGTATATCTAACGACTAAGATGCTAGCAACACAAATTTAATAATAATAACAAACTGAAATCCAATAACTGGGGGGGGGGGGGGGTGATGGCAGTAGTCAAACCAAGTAAATATGCTTCAGAAAAATATAATTTTTGCTCAGTGGGGGTTTTCATTTTTTACAAATGATGTATGAATTGATGAAGTGGTCAGAAATATGAATCCAAACAAATTACATGTGGGGTCGTCTTCTGGGGGAAAAACTAAGTGACCGAACTGACGGGTAAATTCTGGTGCAATTGTCACATTACTCTTACTGGACCTACATGGAGTCATGACACTATTTTCCAACGTGTACAGCTTTTCAAAATGGTACCGTACCGTGATATATAGTTTTGTTATGATCAAATGTAACCATGAAGTATGTACAGTACACTGCAAAAAATGTTTGTCTTAACAAGTGTTTTAGTGTTGTAATGAGACCCTTTTTTTTTTTTTCAAAAGTGGAAAATATTAGCTTGTTTTAAGTTACCTTTTGCTTGACAAGTGAACCTATCTTACCCCAGTGGCAGATAGTTTGTCTTAGTTAGTGGAGAAAAAGTAACATAAATAAGATTCTAAAGTCTAAATATAAGATACAAATGCTTGTTAAGATTAGATTTTTGCAGCGTAAGCGTGTTTACATGTTTAGTATCGTATCCATCGAAGTCAACATGAACGTAACTTGGATCACCGCTCCTGGCCCTGCTTATGTATATGTATATGTGTAATGTATATGTATATGTGTAATGTATATGTATATGTATATATCTTTGTACATTCCATGCAGTCTTTGTATGATGTATTCATTTGACAGTTTCAGTTGCGATTCGATGCAGCATAGCAGCTATTGTCAAAACTAGGCTACTTAAAATAAATTCTGTCTACATTATCTTTGATAACATGAATATGAAACATGAAAGACATGAAAACCTATTTCTACAGATGAAAGTGGCTTCTTTGGGTCATCGGGAGTTTGTAACCCTGAACATAAGCACAGCAGTGGAGCAGCTAATGATAAAACTCGACTAATAAAGATGTTCCCTGTAGGCATGAAGGGATTCATTTAATAAATATTAAAACATATTGGCATCAATGAGGATAAAAATTATATTTACACTTGGAGTTGAATGGAAGACCATAAACCTTTATTGTTAAAATGAACGCTTAGCGCATATGCCCAATTGATTAAAATGTGAGTGAATATGTGTAGAGCATAAACAGACTGTTTCACGCCTCCAGCTGTCTGGTTTAGAAATGACTCACTTCTCGTCTAAAGGAAACTTTATTTCCCTGTTTACAAATTTGAAAAACATATTGGGAATAAGTTTATTTAGTGGTTTAATGAGCACCACACTGTACCTGCTGCTGAAAACTCGGGTATGGGGACAGTCCCTAGTGAACTGCGCCTATAGGAGGGGTCCGCCCCACCTAATCATTCCTTCAGGTAATTGAAAGAACAGTGAGCAAATTGACTTGCATTTTACATTTTTGGCACATTAAAGACAGCCAGGAGGTGTCATTTTGGAGTAGAGAAGCATTCTAATAAAACAGGCGATTATTTGTCCTGTTTTAAAACCGTAGAACGTAGATTCTCAAACATAGATGCTAGAAAATTATCCCTCTGTCTTTTCCTTATTGCCTGCAAAAGCGCACGTGGCTCAACATGAAATATTTCTTCTGGAAATTGTTAATGAAACGAATCTGGCGCTACATGGCTTACAATGCTAAAGACATACAAGAGGTGAAAGGGATTAGGGTTGCCTAACAATGGTGCAGACTGACACTTGTATAAGATAAACAGACTGTCAAGGAATGCCGTCAGACCAGAAAGAGTTTTTTCCGGGGCAGGACTTTTGGCATTCTGGAACGCTAGGGCGCAAGGCAGGCATGGGAGGGGCGGAGGCATTTTGCTTCATTGTTTCGTGGAAGTTTTTATTCTTCCTTGTGAAATCCTTTCTGGGTTTATTTCCCCTGTTTCCCACGGGTGACATTGCTCCACTTGCTGTGGCAGAACTTTTATTTAATTTTTTTAAATGTGTGAATGCCAGGTAGTGTCAGTTTAGATCACAAACATGGCCTCGATCCCGTTTTCCCTTTGGAGAAATGGGAATACATTGGGAAGGGTAGAGGGGTCGGGGTGTGGAATGGTTCACTTGATGCACATCTACTGGATACAACGTTCACTCATATTACTTTTAAATATTAATTTTTAAACTTTTGTTCCCCTGAAAAACCACAAATCTGATGAGGTTTATGAATAGTAGAAATGAATAACAACTCCGCTACTCAATGTCATATTGATTATTATTGGTCATTTGATTGGCGACTAGTTAGCTAATTGAACTATATTTGCCTGGCTGCTCATTTGCACAATGAGATCAACCCATAACATTATTGCAAATTTTAACTACAATTGTCAAAAAAATCTGATTGATTCCTCGGTTTTTCTGGAAGCTGCTGCTCCCCTGGAATCGCTCAAAAACTAAATGGGATGCCTTGGGAACTCTTATTAGCATAGTAGGCTTTAGCTGGTCCAGTGTGGAACTATACATTATTCTCTTCAGATTAGTGCCTCCCTAAAAGATCAGCAATCTTGATATACTATATTTATCCGTTCACCTTATCTTTAATCTATATATACAACAGTCCATTTCTCAACTTATGTTGATTGTCTATCGAGCAGGTAGGAGAGTCTCAGAGGACAGGTCACGTAGTCGCACACACGCACACATCCAGTATATTCACTTATGTCATTATATGATGCCGACTTCATTGCAACACAGTTGATTGTGAACTAACTTTCAGTAAGAATAGTTCACAGTACGAGTTCTGTGACACACTTGAATGTATTTTCCTGCATTATCAGCGCTCAACTTGACTTAAAATGCAATATTTTTTTGTTGGTTGCTTCCTTGGTTAATCAGCACTAGGAAGCAACACGCATTGGTTAACAGCACTAGGAAGCAACACGCATTGGTTAACAGCACTAGGAAGCAACACGCATTGGTTAATCAGCACTAGGAAGCAACACGCATTGGTTAATAAGCACTAGGAAGCAACACGCATTGGTTAACAGCACTAGGAAGCAACACGCATTGGTTAACAGCACTAGGAAGCAACACGCATTGGTTAACAGCACTAGGAAGCAACACGTATTGGTTAACAGCACTAGGAAGCAACACGTATTGGTTAACAGCACTAGGAAGCAACACGTATTGGTTAACAGCACTAGGAAGCAACACGTATTGGTTAACAGCACTAGGAAGCAACACGCATTGGTTAACAGCACTAGGAAGCAACACGCATTGGTTAATCAGCACCAGGAAGCAACACGCATTGGTTAACAGCACTAGAAAGCAACACGCATTGGTTAACAGCACTAGGAAGCAACACGTATTGGTTAATCAGCACCAGGAAGCAACACGTATTGGTTAACAGCACTAGGAAGCAACACGTATTGGTTAACAGCACTAGGAAGCAACACGTATTGGTTAATCAGCACCAGGAAGCAACACGCATTGGTTAACAGCACTAGGAAGCAACACGCATTGGTTAACAGCACTAGGAAGCAACACGTATTGGTTAACAGCACTAGGAAGCAACACGTATTGGTTAACAGCACTAGGAAGCAACACGTATTGGTTAATCAGCACCAGGAAGCAACACGCATTGGTTAACAGCACTAGGAAGCAACACGCATTGGTTAACAGCACTAGGAAGCAACACGTATTGGTTAATCAGCACCAGGAAGCAACACACATTGGTTAACAGCACTAGGAAGCAACACGCATTGGTTAACAGCACTAGGAAGCAACACGTATTGGTTAACAGCACTAGGAAGCAACACGTATTGGTTAACAGTACTAGGAAGCAACACGTATTGGTTAATCAGCACCAGGAAGCAACACGCATTGGTTAACAGCACTAGGAAGCAACACGCATTGGTTAACAGCACTAGGAAGCAACACGCATTGGTTAACAGCACTAGGAAGCAACACGTATTGGTTAATCAGCACCAGGAAGCAACACGCATTGGTTAACAGCACTAGGAAGCAACACGTATTGGTTAACAGCACTAGGAAGCAACACGTATTGGTTAACAGCACTAGGAAGCAACACGTATTGGTTAATCAGCACCAGGAAGAAACACGCATTGGTTAACAGCACTAGGAAGCAACACGCATTGGTTAACAGCACTAGGAAGCAACACGTATTGGTTAACAGCACTAGGAAGCAACACGCATTGGTTAACAGCACAGGAAGCAACACGCATTGGTTAACAGCACTAGGAAGCAACACGCATTGGTTAACAGCACAGGAAGCAACACGCATTGGTTAACAGCACTAGGAAGCAACACGCATTGGTTAACAGCACTAGGAAGCAACACGCATTGGTTAACAGCACAGGAAGCAACACGCATTGGTTAACAGAACTAGGAAGCAACACGTATTGGTTAACAGCACTAGGAAGCAACACGCATTGGGTAACAGCACTAGGAAGCAACACGTATTGGTTAATCAGCACCAGGAAGCAACACGCATTGGTTAACAGCACTAGGAAGCAACACGCATTGGTTAACAGCACTAGGAAGCAACACGCATTGGTTAACAGCACTAGGAAGCAACACGTATTGGTTAATCAGCACTAGGAAGCAACACGTATTGGTTAATCAGCACCAGGAAGCAACACGCATTGGTTAATCAGCACCAGGAAGCAACACGCATTGGTTAATCAGCACCAGGAAGCAACACGCATTGGTTAATCAGCACCAGGAAGCAACACGCATTGGTTAACAGCACTAGGAAGCAACACGCATTGGTTAACAGCACTAGGAAGCAACACGTATTGGTTAACAGCACTAGGAAGCAACACGTATTGGTTAACAGCACTAGGAAGCAACACGTATTGGTTAATCAGCACCAGGAAG
Source organism: Ilyophis sp. 1 JC-2022 (assembly GCA_022702515.1). Lineage (NCBI taxonomy): Eukaryota > Metazoa > Chordata > Actinopteri > Anguilliformes > Synaphobranchidae > Ilyophis > Ilyophis sp. 1 JC-2022. The sequence goes on along the minus strand of CM040394.1, from coordinate 110,891,082 downwards.
AAACACGCATTGGTTAACAGCACTAGGAAGCAACACGCATTGGTTAACAGCACTAGGAAGCAACACGTATTGGTTAACAGCACTAGGAAGCAACACGCATTGGTTAACAGCACAGGAAGCAACACGCATTGGTTAACAGCACTAGGAAGCAACACGCATTGGTTAACAGCACTAGGAAGCAACACGCATTGGTTAACAGCACTAGGAAGCAACACGCATTGGTTAACAGCACAGGAAGCAACACGCATTGGTTAACAGAACTAGGAAGCAACACGTATTGGTTAACAGCACTAGGAAGCAACACGCATTGGGTAACAGCACTAGGAAGCAACACGTATTGGTTAATCAGCACCAGGAAGCAACACGCATTGGTTAACAGCACTAGGAAGCAACACGCATTGGTTAACAGCACTAGGAAGCAACACGCATTGGTTAACAGCACTAGGAAGCAACACGTATTGGTTAATCAGCACTAGGAAGCAACACGTATTGGTTAATCAGCACCAGGAAGCAACACGCATTGGTTAATCAGCACCAGGAAGCAACACGCATTGGTTAATCAGCACCAGGAAGCAACACGCATTGGTTAATCAGCACCAGGAAGCAACACGCATTGGTTAATCAGCACCAGGAAGCAACACGCATTGGTTAATCAGCACCAGGAAGCAACACGCATTGGTTAATCAGCACCAGGAAGCAACACGCATTGGTTAATCAGCACCAGGAAGCAACACGCATTGGTTATTTGAAACCAATCGTCAAGAATATGTGTGTAATCATTGGGTGGACTAATTTTGACAATGTCGGGCTATCCTGCATCATGTGGCAGGCAAGGGAGGAGTTTGCTGCTGAAATCGAGTATAAACTGGCACCCAATCGGCAGCGTGCATCATAATCAAATCAAAGGATCCAAAAACCAGCGTGGCTCTTTTGCAACCATTGGTGTTTGACATCATTCAACTTGGGTGTTTGTTCTGTTACCATCCTGAACATTGTACATTGTCATTTTAACTTGAACCCGAACTGCTTTTACCTGTTTACTTGGCTGTATTAAAATGACAGCAAACAAAGGAAAACAATAGTTAAGAATGTATGTAGCTACGGTCAATGACAACAGTCCCCTCCGATGCTAACATTCTTTGTTTCTTTAGAATGGCGGAATCTGGCGGCTCGCTGATGTTCTCTGAGCAGGAGTTGACCTGCTCCATTTGCCTGGACATTTTCAACAACCCCATCTCCACGCCCTGCGGCCACAACTTCTGCCAGACCTGCATCGGGAGCTACTGGGCTAGCGGCACCGCCTGCACCTGTCCGCTGTGCAAGCGCCAGTTCAGCGAGAGGCCGGAGCTCAGCATCAACCGGGTCTTCGCTCTGATCGCAGAGAAGTTCAAGGAGTCGCAGTTCGGTGTCCTGATCCCCCCGCCGGAGGTGTTCAATGGAGCCGGGACGCCGCCGGTCTCGCAGGTGACGTGCGACGTGTGCACGGGCAGGAAGTTGCAGGCCGTGAAGTCCTGTCTCACCTGCACGGCGTCTTACTGCGAGAACCACATTCAGCCTCACCTGCAGGTGCCCTGCTACGCCCACCACCAGCTGCTGGACCCCCACGAGGCGCTCCGGGGGCGCACCTGCCCCACCCACCACCGCCTGCTGGAGGTTTACTGTCGTACGGACCAGATGTGCATTTGCGCCATCTGCGTGTTGGGGGAGCATCGAACCCACAGGACCGTGTCTGTGCAGACCGAGAGGTCCAACAAGCAGGTATACACACTGCAGCCAGGTGTCTGTACAGAGAGAGAGGTCCCACAAGCAGGTATACACACTGCAGCCAGGTGTCTGTGCAGAGAGAGAGGTCCCACAAGCAGGTATACACACTGCAGCCAGGTGTCTGTGCAGAGAGAGAGGTCCCACAAGCAGGTATACACACTGCAGCCAGGTGTCTGTGCAGAGAGAGAGAGGTCCCACAAGCAGGTATACACACTGCAGCCAGGTGTCTGTGCAGAGAGAGAGGTCCCACAAGCAGGTATACACACTGCAGCCAGGTGTCTGTGCAGAGAGAGAGGTCCCACAAGCAGGTATACACACTGCAGCCAGGTGTCTGTGCAGAGAGAGAGGTCCCACAAGCAGGTATACACACTGCAGCCAGGTGTCTGTACAGAGAGAGAGGTCCCACAAGCAGGTATACACACTGCAGCCAGGTGTCTGTACAGAGAGAGAGGTCCCACAAGCAGGTATACACACTGCAGCCAGGTGTCTGTGCAGAGAGAGAGGTCCCACAAGCAGGTATACACACTGCAGCCAGGTGTCTGTACAGAGAGAGAGGTCCCACAAGCAGGTATACACACTGCAGCCAGGTGTCTGTACAGAGAGAGAGGTCCCACAAGCAGGTATACACACTGCAGCCAGGTGTCTGTGCAGAGAGAGAGGTCCCACAAGCAGGTATACACACTGCAGCCAGGTGTCTGTGCAGAGAGAGAGGTCCCACAAGCAGGTATACACACTGCAGCCAGGTGTCTGTGCGGAGAGAGAGGTCCCACAAGCAGGTATACACACTGCAGCCAGGTGTCTGTGCAGAGAGAGAGGTCCCACAAGCAGGTATACACACTGCAGCCAGGTGTCTGTGCAGAGAGAGAGGTCCCACAAGCAGGTATACACACTGCAGCCAGGTGTCTGTACAGAGAGAGAGGTCCAACCAGCAGGTATACACACTGCAGCCAGGTCAGCGATAACGCAGCTTTTCAGTAACATCGCTCGTGTTGTCCTTTAACCTGTGCCATTTCCTGCTTGCGGACTTTATGTCTGTAATTAGCATTTAAAGTAAATTGTAAAATCAAAGGAAGCAACAAATTGTCCCCATGCAATGCTGGAAAACGTTGGTAATGACAAAAGGTGTAAAATAAAATTCATGGTTAACTTGAGGAGTGTGTGACTTTCTCATTGTCTATTATTAGTACTGTGACTCAGCACTTTATCAAACTTGGTTGGTTGTTCTTTTTTACCATCCTGAACAATGTATGTGTAATTTTAAATTGAAACAGAATGTTAACTGCTTATTTGCCTGTATTAAACAGCAGCCGGTTTATATACTATTTTGAATATCTGAAGTATCCCAAATTAAATGTCTATAGTAGTTGTGCTTGATGTAATGTGAAACCATTGTGTGTGTGTGTGTGTGTGTGTGTGTATTTGCTCATTTCAAAGAAACTTCTTGGAAAAACGGAATTGGAGATACAAAGCAGGACCAAGGAGAAGACTATAAAACTGAATGAAATCAATCGAAAATTAGACTCTCTCAGGGTGAGTAACGTAGAATGATTTCCCCAACATTTTAAAAATGGCTAATATACATAAATGCATAATATGGCAAATTTGTGCCGTCTTTATACTGTCTAATAACAGTGGGACACACCAGCTAAGTGACGCTGATGAGCGCCTCAAGTGGGTGTCCGTGATTGGTCAGTTCCTCTGTCCTGCCCACAGACCTTTGCGAAGGGCGAGATCTCAGAGGTGGAGCACATTCTGGCGGACATGACCCAGTCAGTTGAGAGGATCCGGGGGGAGCTGGTGGGGGGCATCATGGAGAAGCAGGCAGTGATTGAGGCGCAGGGGCAGGAGATGGTCTCCCGCCTGGAGGAGGATCTGGGGCAGCTCCAGGAGCAGCGGACCAATCTGGAGGCACAGGCCACGTCTGAGGATCACATCAGCTTCCTGAAGGTGTGTCCCGCCCCTCGCTGCTAGAGCTCCTCACATGCATTCTGGGGCCTGCATCACAAAGCAGGATTACTGAGTTAGCAGGATAAAACCCGGAACAGATCACTGAGCAAAACCCGGAACAGATCTTTTTACTTCAGTTCATGTTCCATATTTTAGAGGGTTCCGGGTTTTACTCAGTGCAGTTATCCAGCTAGCTCGGTAATCCAGTTTTGTGAAATACCCCCTCCTGGTGGTTTAAACAGGGATAATAAAATAGGTTTAAGACAGTTACGACATCATCTTACAGGCAGAAAACAGAGAGGATCTCCACCAATCATGGAGCACATTGGTAACAACCGATAAAGCAATGCGGACAGTGATTGGTTAATACTTTCTGGTACTTAATCTTCTGTATAATTTGACTGTTTATGTATGTAGATAAGCATCTGCTACATGCTTAAATGTAAAATATAAAATATAAAATGTATCCATACCCCAAACCACATATACTGGTGTTTTTGAATGTCATGTATTGGACTTGGTCACACTCAGGGTCCAAAATGAAGTGCCACGTGCGGGTAAATATTACCCCCTGGAGGGGTAAATCATGCAGGCCAACAAAAAATTCACAAAATCTGTAAGTCCTCGACGTGTGAAGCCCAAGCCCCCTCTCCTCTTCAGAGTTTCGAGGCAGCCAACGCCCTCTTTACCGACGACGGGGAGGCCAGCCAGGAGACGGACCACCTGGAGTTGCGCCTCCCTCTTGGGGAGGCGAAGAGGGCACTGGTTGAGCTGAGAGACAGGCTGGAGGACATCCGCATGGGGGAGGTGCGATCGCACAGATCCGGTGAGCCTCGCCACTTTCAATTCTCCAGTAACTCCAAAAAGCAACGATGCTACATGGGCTCCTGGGTGGAGTATACACCTGTATACCTGCTGTAATGGCTAGCCTGCGAACAGCTAAATTAATATCGTATACCTGCTGTAATGGCTAGCCTGCTAACAGCTAAATTAATATAGTATACCTGCTGTAATGGCTAGCCTGCTAACAGCTAAATTAATATAGTATACCTGCTGTAATGGATAGCCTGCTAACAGCTAAATTTAGTATACCTGCTGTAATGGCTAGCTTGCTAACAGCTAAATGAATATAGTATACCTGCTATAATCGCTAGCCTGCTAACAGCTAAAATAATATACACTGCCTGGCCAAAAAAAGTCACACACTAATATTTTGTTGGACCGCCTTTAGCTTTGATTACGGCGCGTATTCGTCGTGGCATTGTTTCGACAACCTTATGCAACGTCACAACATTTATTTCCGTCCAGAGTTGCATACATTTTTGGCCGAGATCTTGTATTGACGACGGGAGAGTCGAACCACTCCGTAAAGTCTTCTCCAGCACATCCCAAAGACTTTCAATGGGGTTAAGGTCAGGACTCTAGTGGCCAATTCATGTATGAAAATTATTCCTCATGCTCCCTGAACCACTCTTTCACAATTTTAGCCCAATGAATCTTGGCATTGCCGTCCTGGAATATGCCCATTGATGGGATAACCTGGTCATTCAGTACATTCAGGTACTCAGCTGACTTCATTTTATTGCTGCATAACATTGCTGAGCCTAGACCTGACCAATTGAAGCAACCCCAGATCATAACACTGCCTCCAGAGGCTTGTACAGTGGGCACTATGCATGACGTGTGCAACGGCGACTTTTTTTTTGGCCAGGCAGTGTAGTATACCTGCTGTAATGGCTAGCCTACTAACAGTTAAATTCATTCTTAAAAAATGTGGTGAAAACAAAACAACTGCTTAGGTCCTGAAAAAATATTTATTTAAGGCTCTTTAATGCACTCAGGGCGTGATTTACTAAGACCTTTAGCGAGTGCAAACCCTTTTTGCACATGCAAAACTAATAACACAACCAGTGATTGGTGCAAAACAAATAACACAACCAGTGATTGGTGCAACACTAATGACACAACCAGTGATTGGTGCAAAACTAATAACACAACCAGTGATTGGTGCAAAACAAATATCATGAGCAATCATGCGCTGCGATGCCAGACCAACCTATATTCCTCAGGCAGCAAAATGGTGATGGGTGCCCAGCTCAAAAATAAGATGAGGAATATCTGATTGGTAATTCCTCTCGAATTAGCGTGTATACCCGTGGTGACACTTTAGAGTTGGCTATATAAGACGGCCATTAGCACACAACACAGTTTCAATGATGAAGGCGACATGTCGAAGCAATTGAGTCTTTCGCCTCATGGGAACTAAACCTGTTGAGCGTGGATGTTTGATGAACGCACTGAACCCTCATATGTGATCATCTGCTCTAGCATCTCTGCCGGAGAGCGAGAGCATGATGAGTCTTCACGGAATGAGAAGGAAGGATTGGTCTCTCAGGGGTAAGACCCATCATCATCATCATCATCATCATCATCATCATCAGGATTACGTTGTGTTTTAATGATTCCCTGTTTGCTTACAGATCTCAGAAAAATGCGAGGATCAGGTAAGTTGAAAAGTCTTTTCTGAGGATCTTATATAAACAATGTCTGCAACTGCCTTTTCAAGATTTTCATTCAAATCGAAAAAATTCTTCCTTTCAGGAATCAAGAAGATCCGTGCCTATGCCGGTGAGTTTTCCTCCAAAAAGGGCAGCCCCGGCGGTTCACTGCGGGGGGGAAATGGTTCCTCTTTCAGGCTACTGTACCGTCTTTCGGATGAGACGTTAAACCGAGGCCCCACTGTGGTCAGTAAAGATCCCATGACACTTATTGCAAGGAGGAGTTTCCCCGGTGTCCTGGCTAAATTCCCAACCCGGCTCTTTCAATCTGCCACCTAATCATCCACCAATTTAATTGGCTAAAAATGGTTCTCTCCCTCCATCTAAGCTGATGTGTGGTGAGCATTCTGGCACAAAATGGCTGCCGTTGCATCAGCCAGGTGGGTGCTACACATTGGTGGTGGTTGAGGCGAGTTTCCCCCTCATCATTGTGAAGCGCTTTGAGTGTGAGAAAGGCGCTATATAAATGCAAGGCATCAATCATTATTACTTGTAAACCAGGGACGTGTCTCTACTTCCAGAGGACATCAATCTGAACCCGGTGACAGCGTACCCGTTCCTGATTCTGTCGGACGATCGGAAGCAGGTGAAACGGGGAGAGAAGCTCCAGTTCTACAGGACCAGCCCTCATCGTTATGACGTCTGGTCCTGCGTGCTGGCCAAGGAAAGCTTCTCCTCCGGGAAGCACTACTGGGAGGTAAAGACAGGGGGGCGCCAAATTAGACTCAGTTCCATGATTGGCCCCTTTCGTGATATCAAAGAGAACACAACTTCCACATCACCAGATAAACCACTAAAACCACTAAAGAACATTTTAACCTGGCAGCTGAATCCAAGTTAAGCATCCTCCTTTCTTTAGTCTACTTTCTCTAATTGTCCTCCATTTTGCCTCCGAAACTCACGTCTGAGATTTGACCCACCCCCCCACTCCCCCAATTTCCCCCCCTAACTTGGAATCCATAAATGCACCTCTGGGTCACTGGAGTGTCACCTGTTCCGTCGCAACCAGCAATGCAGCCAAAAATGTCTGCACACGTCTCACGCACACAGATTACCATCACCTGCGTCCCACAGGGCCTCACCTTAAAACCAACGCCCAATTCAGACCCAAATAACCAGGAGAAGTGAGTTAACAGTGTAATCAACTGCTTTATTCATTAAATGCAGAGTAACAACGAAACCCAGAAGAGCCTGTGACTCTCCAGGAATAGGGTTAGCCACCCCTGGGCTAGGCTCAATCTCTCAATGCTCCAGGAATAGGGTTAGCCACCCCTGGGCTAGGCTCAATCTCTCAATGCTCCAGGAATAGGGTTAGCCACCCCTGGGCTAGGCTCAATCTCTCAATGCTCCAGGAACAGGGTTAGCCACCCCTGGACTAGGCCCAATCTTACAATGCTCCAGGAATAGGGTTAGCCACCCCTGGGCTAGGTTCAATCTCTCAATGCTCCAGGAACAGGGTTAGCCACCCCTGGGCTAGGCCCAATCTTACAATGCTCCAGGAATAGGGTTAGCCACCCCTGGGCTAGGTTCAATCTCTCAATGCTCCAGGAATAGGGTTAGCCACCCCTGGGCTAGGCTCAATCTCTCAATGCTCCAGGAATAGGGTTAGCCACCCCTGGGCTAGGTTCAATCTCTCAATGCTCCAGGAACAGGGTTAGCCACCCCTGGGCTAGGCCCAATCTTACAATGCTCCAGGAATAGGGTTAGCCACCCCTGGGCTAGGCTCAATCTCTCAATCTTTTTACAGCCACTCTGTATCCCTGCTCTTTTTATGCTGTTCGCTAATTTATTTGTAAATTATATTTTACCTGTCGTCATCAGGTGAACGTGGGGGAGAACAAGGATTGGAAGATGGGGGTTGTGCGTGAGTCCGCCCAGAGGAAGGGCCTGTTCGACATGAATCCCAGCAGCGGCTACCACGGACTGTGGTGGGGCGGGAGCCAGCTTCGTGCCCTAACCACGCCCCCGCTCGCCAAAGTCAAGATCTCCAGCCGGCTGAGAAAAGTCGGGGTGTACCTAGACTGCGAGGAGGGCCAGGTGACGTTCTACAACGCCAAGACGGGCTCGGAGATTCACAATTTCAACGTGGATGAATTCACAGAGAAGATGCTGCCGTTTTTTGGCACTGGAGACAAAGAGGTTCCACTCATTCTAATGATGGCCCAGAACAACATACCTGAATGACAGCTCAGTAGAACGTACTTTGCTATGTTTTTACATGTCAAAGTGACGGAGATATCATAGCACAGCATAACATAAACAAGTATGAAAGACAGTGAGATATAATGGCGCTGTATCTACGGCAACGGAAACGTAATCATATCGACTGAGAGCAAGCTTGAGGGGAAAGCGCCAGCGTGTTTCTTCCCAGTGCATGCTGGGAAGGGGGTAATTGAAGCCGCTGGTGTGAAAGCCGAAGGGGAAGGGAATTTCCACCGTTTAAATTCATTTACATTTCACGCATTGCGCGTCTTCAGGAGGAATCACCTGCACACCCTTCCATTTACACGTCTTTACACGTGTTCACTCTTATATTTACGCAGTTTTATACTTCCTCTCGTTACACACCTCTTTACACACGCTTATGTTTACACACCTTTGTGCTTACACAGCCTTATGTTTACACACCTGTATGCTTACTCAGCCTTATGTTTACACACCTTTACATACATGCACCCTTAAATTTACATACACTGATGGGAACTGCTGTTGCTGCCTTCAACTCGGTTTATATAGGCATAGCAATAAAAACGTTCAAGATATTTAAAAAAAACGAAAAACCCATGTAACACACAGTATGTCTCACTTTTTTTAATATTTTTTTTTTACGAACTAGTGTGGCTGAATTTCTGTTTAAAAATGTGAATCTTTAATTACAACCCAAACCAGCAGAGGGGAGAGGGAGTCTGTTTGCTCAGTAAAGGTCATGTGGTTTTGAGAAGATGTAACTGGTACCTTGTATTGTCAGTGTTGTAAATGTTGTATGTTTGTCGATACATATTTAACATGCACACAATTGGTTATGTAATATTTTAAATATTAAGAAATAAACATTTAAAGCAGATGACTGTCTGGAAACTACTATGCACTTTGAGGGCCCTTTCTCTCACACACACACACACACACACATACACACCATCCCCCTTTCTCTCTCTCACACACACACACACACACACACACACCACCACCACCCCACTCTCCCTTATATAACATGTATTTAGTTTGAATGTGCATTAAAGCAGGCATTAGGATTAAATAATTAATTTCTCTAAGGAGGATTAGCATAGGGAAAATATTCCAAATGTTAACTGCATCCTGCCAGCCTTAATGCATGTGAAAACTGAGATTTACCTAATGTGGGCCATGTTATGTCCGTCCACTGAAGACACTCCAAAAATATATTTAGGGTTGTCTCAATCCATAGTTAAACTGATATTTTACCATTTATTTACAGCATGTTCTGTGTGGCAATATATACATCTGCATAGCTGCAGCAGGTTAAATACTTTATCTCAAGAGACCAACCTGGATAGATAAAGGTTAAATAAAATTAAATATAAAATCATATGTTCAATTTATTGGTTGAGATATTGGGATATGGAAATATTGCTCCCATGGACTGCAGCCAATTTGGCCCTAATTGGACCCCTATATTTAAAACTAGAGAATTCAGAAACCCAACTTCAGATTTATTCACAGGGATGGCTACAGTGTGTATTAAATTCATAATGATTTTGAGACATAAGTCTATAAGAGAACTGTCTGCTTAGAGAATGGCTCCATTTGCGTCAGAGACGGGGACATTATATTAACTTAGGAAACGCTCTTATCCAGAATGGCTTACAATACAGGAGGAACACGCTGTTGCCTCACAGAGAAAAGGTACTATCATAGTGTGTCAGTGAATGGCGTGTGTGCCTTGTGATGGATTGCAGACCTTTCCAGGGTGTATTCCTGCCTCTTGCACAATGCATGCTGGGATAGCAACATTCCAAAACCAGTGAGTAAAGCTGAAACTTCACTAACTCACGAGTGACAGTTAGCTATGCTAATGCTAACCAACACCAAGGTAGAAATGCTAATTACACACAGACATCCAAAACAACCCCTAAGGAGAGGAAACAAACAAACAAAAAAAGTAAGAAATAGGTAGGTGGGCGTGCTCCAGGGTGGGGATGAATGAAGACGCGGTTTGAAGAGGTGGGTCTGTGTTGGACAACAGCCAATGATCTTCCTGTTTCGACCATGTTGGGAAGTGTTCCACAACTGGGGGACCAGTACGGACAGGCATCCTGACCAGGGAAGGGAGAACCAGACCCCTTCAGGTTGTGGAACCAAGATCTGACCAGCATGTAGGGCTGCAAAATTGACTAGGCGGCTGTGTAGTATAATGGTTAAGGATCTGGACTTGTAACCGAAAGGTTGCAGGTTCGATTCCCAGGTAGGACACTACCGTTGTACCCTTGAGCAAGGTACTTAACCTGAATCGCTTCAGTATATATCCAGCTGTATAAATGGATATGTAAAAAATACAACAAAAAAAAATTGTGTAAGTCGCTCTGGATAAGAGCGTCTGCTAAATACCTGTAATGTAGCTATGGTGGAGCTGTACCATTCACAGCCCTCTAGGCTAGTACCAAGGTTTTAAACTTTGTCCCAGAGCAGAGCTTTGTGTTTTAATCTAACGTCGCTCATTACATTTTAATCACGTATTAATAGTTATATTAGTCTCAACACAAACCGCAATGTCAGGTACATTTTATACTGTTCATGCAAATACTTGTACTCAAAACATTCAGGCAGTTTTGCATACTTCCAGGTAGGAGTGGTAGTGGGGAGTGAAGAATATTAGGACACACCAAAGGCAACCAGGGGGGCATTTCACAAAGCTGGATCCAAGTAAAATCTAGAACAGCTCTTAACTTCAGTCCACGTTCCAGGTTTTACTCAGTGCAGTAATCCTGATTTGTGAAAGACCCCCCTGGATTCACTCAATGCTCATCTTCCAGTTCTTCACGTTTGGGCAAGTTTGTTTTTGTGATTGCAAAGAAGAAAAAAAATCCACTGCATTCAATTGACTCAAATGCACAGGATACAAGTTCTATAAGAAACCAGTGGCATTAAAGGACATGGTCTTTAAACATCCCAAATGACACACGCAGCAGCCGTCATTGAAAATGAGGACCCAGTAACAAAATTAACCCTGAAGGCCACACAGGGGATTGGATGTGGGATCTGCGATCTGTCGAGCCGGTTTTTAATGAATCCTGCAGGGAGAAGGGAATCTTTGATGCTTTATTCATCACATATGCTCCACACACAGCACAGGAAGCTTGCGTTGCCATTAGTGACCATGTTCTTATTGCAAAGGGCATATCACAGAATTTTACCAAGATCCTCAGTTATTAAAAATAATAAATTTGTTACCCAAACTATATTGAAAATATTTCCATTTATGGTCTGTGAGGCATTCTATAAAAGAATGTTACATCAAATAGTCAATTGCATCAAATGGTTTTAAATGTAGCCAAATTAATTTTTAAAATTTATTTTAAATCAGCTCAAATAACATTAGTTTAAAATGCATAAATCCTGTATCATGAATCAGTTCATTGAAAAACTAACGATTAACCAGAAAAATAAATGGAAGAAAAAAAATGATTGGGAGAGCAATCATTTTTGGACAGCGATTGGAGCACATGAACAATTAGAAAGACGATGTTGCAACATACATTTGTGTGTCAGATTTTCATAGTAAAAGAAAAAGAAAGCAGAACACAAGTAGAATTTTTTTTTACTTTTATTGACTGTTATTATTCACAAAAAGGATGGTAGAAATCCTCTTCAGGGCCAGGGTCATGTCTTCGTGGGTATGAGATTATGGGATGGGGACAGTTACTCGTAGATCCAGGCTTTCGCACAGCTCTTATAGGACACCAGCTCTTCTGGGGTGAACCACAGCTTGATCTCAGTCTTGGCGCTTTCCACAGCGTCGCTACCGTGGATGATATTCCTGAAAGCACAGCGTAGTCAGGCCAGGGCTGTCTGAACTGCATACTGTGTACTAGCATACTGTATACCGCCTACTGTTTAGTGACAGTATGCAAAAGAATATTCTCCATACCATTATCAGCAAAAATTGTTGCATACTGAACAGCTTTTTGAAAACTATACTCAACTGGCATGCTCAATAGTAGGCAAGTGCGCGGATTGGGACATGGCTCCCCGTCACGTTAGACGAGCGGGGGCAGTATACGAATTACCCCTTTTCACTCACCTGCCCATCTCGATGCAGAGGTCCCCACGGATGGTGCCGGGCTTGGAGTCTGCAGGATTGGTCTCACCCAGCATAACTCTGCCCGTCTTCACAGCATTGAGACCTTCCCAAACCTGCGCACAAAGTACAGAGTAAACTCAAGAATGACCATTACCTTAATGTACAAAGACTACAAGAATGACCATTACCTTAATGTACAAAGACTACAAGAATGACCATTACCTTAATGTACAAAGACTACAAGAATGACCATTACCTCAATGTACAAAGACTACAAGAATGACCATTACCTCAATGTACAAAGACTACAAGAATGACCATTACCTTAATGCACAAAGACTACAAGAATGACCATTACCTCAATGTACAAAGACTACAAGAATGACCATTACACCTTAATGTACAAAGACTACAAGAATGACCATTACCTTAATGTACAGGGGCTCCACGCCAATTTTTATATTTAAACTTACAAATTTAACAATATTTTGAACAAGGCTCTCTTTAAATTTAGTCAATTACCATTATTTTAGATTACCAAGCAACAGGACACACACTAGTCACTACATTGTAGCACCATTGCCAAGATGCAAGATTAATTTTAAAAGATGATTGTTCCAGGGCTGCCGGGTGGCTCATGCCGTTAAGGTGCCGTTCCAAAGCATGGATGGGCCCCACAGTTGGGTTTCAAAATCCAGGCGGCGCCAGTGCCGACATTTTGCAGGCCAGTAATAACACCTACACCTTTTCCTAACCTGGTTCTCTGAATACACACAGGACTCAACATGAGGACATTTCAGCATCCATTATCCAAATAACACATCCATGTAAACCTGTGTGAAGAAAACACTTCTGGCTTCTGCATGCACTTCCACCAGTCACTGGTTATATCGAACCAATCAGCAACACTTTACAAAAGGTAATTTTGATTCGTTTGAATCATTCATTGTGAAACCATAATTTTTAAAATAAATACTGCCTTGAGAGCACAGCTCATCACAATGGTTAAAATTAAAAACTGATGCTTTAAAAAAACAGCGTTACAGCAGGCAGCATTAGCTCCAGTATTATCCAGCTTGGTGCTGTTCATGTAGGCATACAAGGAAAATTACCATGGCAACAACAGGGCCCGATTTCATGTACTGGACCAACCCGGGGTAGAATGGCCTGTCCTTCAGGTCGATATAGTGCTCCTTCAAGAGCTGTTCAGAGGCCTGCGTGAAACAGGACAAAGCGCTCAAGCTTACTGACACTTCAAAGAAACAGGCTTTAATTCATTAAACTGCACTCAACATTTTGAGTTGCCATTAGCACAACATTGAGAATGACAGATTTTCTAGCCAAAATGAAGATTTGGGCCATATCAGAAACCTTATCGTTACAGAACGGGTCCAAACGTCACGTCATTGCGGTGGCGTATTCAACACGAGAAGTCTGATTAAAGCGAACTTGATTAACAACCTTAATAAACGTCATAACTACAAATACATTTGGTGCGAAAATCTTAAGGCACAATGAAAAATAAAAAGAAAACTAGGTCGAGCAGTCAAATGGTGCCATTTCTATCAATACAATAAATGTATCAACATGACTACTTCCGGTTTTGCATTAAAAACATTATGTACGTAAACACCCGCCTGCTCTTGACAGTGAATCAGCCACGAACAATTTTATTTATTTTTACACAGGTGTAAAACATAGGCCAGTAAACGAACACATCTTTAAACAATGCTTTTAATGTTAGTGCACGGAGTAGAAACTTAATGTGGCATCGTAACCTGCTGATCAGCCCTCGAGCAGCTCACACCCCCTTGCAATAGACCTAGGGGCATCGTCAACCTTTTGGGCACCTGCAGTGCAGACAGAGGCTCGCTTCGTTGCACATACCTGCACGAACTTCATGGCGACCAGTTTGAAGCCCTTTTGCTCAAAGCGCTTGATGATCTCGCCGACAAGTCCCCTCTGCACACCGTCAGGTTTGATTGCGATAAACGTGCGTTCGTCGGCCATTGTGCTGGTAGAAGGGGGGAAAGATCGTATGCGCACTCAGAAACGACACAACTACAATTACAACGTAAAAGAAAATAAATAGTGTTGGGACCAACTGGCAATAGGCTGACCGACGACCTGCTTGCTAGTCAACAACTTAATCCACTCCCCCGAATCGCCACTATCAATGTCATGCCAACTTTAAGTTGTAGCCCAACGTTACTCCTTCGGCAACGGAATAGTTTTTAATATCCACTGCAGTGCGAATATGACAAATGCCACGTTCGAAGTAGCCAATACATGCTAATGATATTAAAAAATAAAATAAAAACGTTGTTACAGTTACGTGCATATTATGCACACTGCATACTAGGCCCCAGCCAGAACATGAACACGGAAGCGTTTCTACAATATTCAAATTAACTTTCGATTTTAACTCATGAGGGCGGAAAAAAAGGAAACTATTGTGTAAGGTTAGTGTGCGTGACCGGTGGCTACTTTTTCCCTTAGGGACAGCTCCAGCAGAACCCAACTCCCCCATTTAGCACAAATCACTTTCACCGAACCTAAACGCATAAATTTGGAAGGGCGATGCCACGCCGATGACAAAATACTGTAATGTTAGGCTACTGAAGGTTCAACATTAAAGAAATGCTCTCAAATAGCCAGATCAGATGGAGCGTGCCCCCGTTACTTTCTTTAGCAATGTCGTGCACGATGTCTACGGCAAGCAATCGGAACAAAATTCTAAATAAAAATGCATTTTTTTGCGACGCCGGCCATATTTGATTGACTACGGAAACCTCGCCACATGGCCGTTCAATTTTGTGAAATAAACTTGCTGACGCTAGCGGTGCATGCTAAACGTAATGCATACACAAGAGCCGATTAAAACAACCCAGGATTAGGCAGATTAGGAAAGTGAGCCGATTTGCCAGTAACTGTTCAAGAACACACACAATCCATAATGTTGTGTGCTAGCTAGAAAAATGCCGGTTAAGCAACAGGGCAGCAATGAAAGATCTCAAGTTCAACCCGCTGGGGAACAAGTAGGTAGGCTAATTACCTCTCGCCAACGACCACAATAGCCGCTTTCCAGCTAGAAACGTTGCCCAATTACAAATACACAGTACATGTCCTTAACCAGCAAATATAACATGCAGAGAGCAAACTTCCAAATAAATAGAAAATAGTTTAACCTACGTTACCGCTATTACCAGCGAAGTTGTGGCCAAGTTAGCCAACGTTACAGAAATTAATTCCAAGCAAAATAGAAATAAAAAGTCTAGCTAGCAAAGCAGCTGGTTAGCTCAGTAACAAAGATGAAAATAATGGCAATATTTTGCAATAGCCAACTAAATAATTCCAATTGAAATACCTTGAAATCTGTGCCTCTTGAAGACTATAAGAACCGTTACGACAGCGCACCGACTGACAAAGGGACCGAGTGCACGGAGGAGACGGACTTTAAAGATCTGCTGTTAGTGGGCGGGGACTTATGCGGCCTTTTCTGTTGCGCTTCTGTGCTGCAGATACGCGATCATTAAACATCGCATTTAATGTGTAATGCTACCCTTGTTTAAGACGTACGACCAATAATATCAAAACATATTACTGATTTTTAGAAAGATTTACTGATGTACAGACTCAACCAAGCTTCGAGGAAATCGTAGAATGTATGGCGCTGACTGACACACCCAACTGTAACCCTGTAGTTGCATTATAAAATATGAAACATTATCATCATCATCATCCAATCAGTATTGTAATTTTTTTTACCTAATTGTCAGATGTTCCTAATGACGTTCTAAAATGTCATATAATTAATTACCATTTTCTAATTACCATGAGTATACTATGAGTATAAGGTTAATCGACGTAACATGAGCAGAACAAATGTAAATTGTTTTATTTATAAAACGTTTTTTTCTGTAAAGAAATAACTGTAATACAGTAGAGAAGCGGGTCAGAACTATATACAATATATAGCCTATATAGCCTATATATTCATACTCCAAACTCAGCACGTTGCACAGAGAAGTAGCCTATGTGTGGAGTTGACACATTTAATTCGGAGAACAAGGCCAATTACGGGTTGTTGTGGATGTACCCCATCGTGCACAATTGTACACTATATATTCTGTTCTAAGGAATATTGTATTTAACTAGTATATCCCACGTAATATGATATTCAATTTCATATTCGTTTTTCACACAAATATGCCTACAATGTGAAGATGCGATAACATAGGCCAATTATTTATCTGCCGGCAGATCAGCTCAAAATCAACAATTAGGCTTCATTTGAATTCGCTGTAGACTATTTAACGATGACAAGCAAGCTAGCTTGCTAATAGAGCCAATCATTTGAGGTTCAAGGCAAATGATTACCTGGCATAGTAAACCACAGTTTAATATCCGTGGTGCATTCAATACACGAAACCGTTTCTTGAACGCACCAAGCTGCGTGGTTACATGGGACGTAGCGGTCAGTGCAGCTAGCTGAAGAACATAAGAGGTAGGCTAGGCTATCGCCACTAATATAGGAGATTAAGCACTACACATCTACAATTACTTTGAAATTGAATAAATAGTAGCACATTAAAAAAAAAAAAATTATGTAGGTCACTAATTTCACTTAGATATGTAGCCCAGTGCAATAGATAGGCTACATTTGTATATAATTGAAATGCTTCCCGAACTAGTGAGAATGCGAAACTAATGCAAATTAACATTTAGACTGACGCTATTTTCAATTGATAGGCCAATTACATGTAATTTTGTGATTAGTTTTTTTTTTGCGTGTGATTTCTGTGGTACTTGCACATTGACCAATTTAAATGCAATCATTTTGTGCTTGCGCTTAATTGTGTATCTCGTCATGAACTAAAAATCTCTTTTTCAAGAGCGGTCATGCGTTCTAATAAAGAGGTTTCTGAAAAAAAAACACCTTAATGAGATCTCTATTCTGTAAAACGCCCAGGGCCAAAACTGTTCCCGTTCAACTGGGACAGTTGCGTGCAAGACAAGAAGTTCACGTTTTGTTACTAACCAGACGTAATATTTTGCAAAGCATCACGGGTATACACAAAAGAGCCCGCAGCGTTTTGTGGTTCCACAGTCCGTATGGCGCCTCTTCCACAGAACGACTGGAGATGAAACTGCGAAAAGGCGTCCGCTTCTCTTTTTTCAGAGCCAAAATGGCGCTTATGCGTAAAATGACATATGTGTAACCACATTTCTTTCGTTAAAAAATGATGCAATAAATTAACTTGACAAAGTAAAAATAAAACGGAAAGAATTTTGTAAAATAATTTGTTGATAAAGTTTGTCAAAGGTGAAAGGTCATTACCTATGTAGGAATTCAAATCGAGATGAAGACAAGAGATTCAAATATGATTTAAGAGACGTATAATAGAGATTGTTTGGTATAATTTTAGGTTTTATTCGTTTTTATTTCGTATTTATTTATTTTTTATAGATACAGACCTAAGATAAATTAAATTAAATCAATCCTGATCTACACTCCAATCCGGTTGGTGGCGGTAATGCACAATTTAATTGTTTGAAACCGTCATAAAACAACAAAAGAAGAAGAAGAAAGGTCATCATACCGGATATTCCGTTTGTCTGTGTCTACCATGTGGAAAGAACTTATCAGGTCGCGATGGTTAGTAGTGTGTTGATGGGTAGTTGAATGTTTACTTTGGCTAATGAAACCAGTATTTTTTTTGCGTACAATATTTTTGACTATACACTATTTTAAATTCGTGACGTTACATTAATAACGTATTTAGTAGCGATTCAGCTTGCTGCTTCAGTAAATAATTTCAAGCATTAACAAACAATCCAGTTAACATGGACGAAACCAGTCCGAACCGTACACCTAGGGGGAACGATTTGAAAAGAGCGCCCAGTGCTGATGTGTATAGCGAACAGCTTCGCAAGGAAGAGTCCAAGAGACTGAAGCACCTTAAAAGAGCGAGGGCGTTGGGCGAAAAGGATGAATCTGAAAAGCTGCTTGAAGACTTGGTGTTTGGTGCAGAGGATAAGCTGGTTGAAAAACTGTCACGGAAGGTACGTTTTCACATTCGCTGAGCGACTGCACAACGATGAAGTCAAAGTCATTCCTTTAACGACTTGTTTGTGCTCGCATAGTTGGCTGTCACCTGGATACCGTAGGTTTCTCATCTGGGTATCATCTTGGGAATTGTGTGCGAATTCGCTAATGTGCACCTGGATTGCATTGCGAGTTGATGCGAGATTCTACTGGAATCTAGTTATTTTCTGAATGCAATGAATGCGGTTTGTTAATTGGATGTTGATCCATAGAAATACCCCGTATGTTACCTTCACTCAGTAAAGGAACACAAACGTGCGATTACAGTATAGACATTTTTTTGCAAATACACGACGTCAGTATTTGTGTTTCAGACACCTCTGAGCTGCTTTCATTTTAGCTCTTTATTAACTTTTATTTTTTTTCCACAATCGAAGTCTCTCACCTCTTCAAGCTGCACCTCTCTCCACCCCTCCCTACCTCCTTGTGACTATTATCAATATTGTGTAGTCCCCCCCCCTCCCCCAAAAATAAATAAAAATCCCCAATCATATTGACTGCGCCTAGTACTTAGATTCGTGTTTACCTTTTTAGGATTGTTTTAACGCACTTGTTACTAGTTCGGAAATGCACTATGTACGTCGCTCTGGATAAGAGCGTCTGCTAAATGTCTATAATGTAATGTAAAGTCACCGGTCAACAGTGCAGTGGCCTTCGTCAATTTGGAGAGCAAAAGTTCCTGTGGGGTGAGGCGGAGGAACCATCTAACACCGCTAGGAATGCATATTGCCTTGCAAATAATTGCAATTATTGCTTTTCAATTATTGGCTGCCTGTATTATTCAACAAAACACCTCCCAGTTTATTCTATATACTGTGGCACCTCCAGTCTCTGCAACTGAAGTTAAACGTGTCTATTGAACGCATGTCGCAACATGTCATGCACAAACTGCTATCGTGCCTTTAATGATTCATTTGATCTCAAAGGATGAAGACCATGTGGGAAGGGGTCTTCTTGATGATGAATCCAGCGATTCAGAAATTGAGAATGATTCAAGACTCCAGGTTCCCGCAGCCAGGAAAGCTGTCTGGGATGATGATGATGATGAAGACGAAGCTGCTGCGGAGGCGGAGTGAGTACTTCTGCCTTAAAGAGTGGATTTTTTAGATGGTCGATGACGTGCAAGTAAGCAACTTATAGAGCAGGGGTGGAGAATTTTAGCTGAAAAGGGTCAGTGTGGGTGCAGGTTTTTAATTTAGCCAGGCACTAAGACACCTGATTTTTACTAATTAACTAATGATGGTCTTCAATCAAGACCTTTGATAAGTAGAATCAGGTGTCTTAGTGCTGGGATAAAACAAAAACCCACACCAGCCTTTTTTGGATAAGATTGCATACCTCTGGTGAAATAGAAATTGCATTTTTGTCCTGGACAGCAATGCTTTTGTTTTCTTAACTTGTCATTTTTTTTATTCTCTTAGGGTGGACATGACTCACAAGTACCGCCGAGATTTTATGAAAGGCGATGCAGATAAAACTCTTTCCAAGCCGAAACTGCAGCAGAGGCTCCAAGAACAGTGAGTTTATCGATTCACCTGTCGGGATACTGACACACCTGCTTTATAATGTAAGAATATATTACATCTTTACCATGACTTTGGAGATCCCGGTATGTAGAGCAGAAGTCTCAGGAATACAAAAGTGTAATATCGCCAAGAAAATGCAGAAGGCCTAATCAATCAAGTGTAAAAGTTAACCAAACAAACCAGCAAATAGTAAACGATAGCAAACGCCACTATACAGATAACCTGTCTTTACACAACTATACCTGTAACATTATCCCAAAAGGAGAAAAAAAGGGTAGCTAAAGAGGGTCAGAGGAGCCATGGTGCGGTCTGTAGAGGTGGGTCTTGTCTGCATTGGGTGATGGGTATAAGAGGGTCAGAGGAGCCATGGGGCGGTCTGTAGAGGTGGGTCTTGTCTGCATTGGGTGATGGGTATAAGAGGGTCAGAGGAGCCATGGGGCGGTCTGTAGAGGTGGGTCTTGTCTGCATTGGGAGATGGGTATAGTCCTGATGCTCTTTTGAGCAAGAAGCGCATTCCGCCATTGGAGGGCCAGAACAGACAGGAGATTTGACCTGGAAGTGCAGATGTGTCAGGAGGAGGCCTCCAAGATGACATAATAGAGAGGTCTGGCTGGTGTGTGGGGTCCGATGACCTTTTGAACATATAACCGAGCAGTCCCTTTAGCTGCCTGGTATAGCCTGGTATAGCCAAGTTGGGCTTTAGGTAATGACTTGAGGTCTTGTAAATGGACTGCACTTATATAGCGCCTTTATCCAAAGCGCTTTACAATGGCCTCTCACTCACCCGTTCACACACACATTCACACACCAATGGCGGCAGCCGCCATGCAAGGCGCTAGCCTGCTCATTGGGAACAATTTGGGGTTCAGTGTCTTGCCCAAGGACATGTGGACAGGAGGAGCCGGGGATCGAACCGCCAACCCTGCGATCAGCGGACGACCCGCTCTACCTCCTGAGCCACAGCCGCCCGTAGGCAAGCTGAGATGCACGCTCAGCTCAGACCCGTATATCCAGAGGGAGAAAGAGAGAACGTTGTGTGTCATCAGTCTACCAATGGGTGGAAATAACAGAAGCAAAACACTTAGTATAGAGACTGTCAATCAAATCACTGGTTCAGTGAACATACCAATTCACCTGTGAGAATACTGATTCAACTTTTTATTGGTTGTGACCCAAATGACTTGGACCCGAGACTCTTTGTAGTCTAAATCTTTTCAACGCTTTTATGTAAGTCAGTCTGTATAATGGCATCTGCTAAATATTAATGTAAGTGTACCTGCATGTAAGAACACAGTGAATATACAGGTTTGCCTATCAGAACGGCGATTTACCCGTCAGTCAGAGCACTGATTCTCCTTTAAGAACACTGATTCACCTATAAGAACACTGATTCACCTGTAAGAACACTGATTCTGCTGTACGAACACTGATTCACCTATAAGAACACTGATTCACCTGTAAGAACACTGATTCACCTGTAAGAACACTGATTCACCTGTAAGAACACTGATTCTCATGTAAGAACACTGATTCACCTATAAGAACACTGATTCTGCTGTACGAACACTGATTCACCTGTAAGAACACTGATTCTGCTGTACGAACACTGATTCTCATGTAAGAACACTGATTCCCCTGTAAGAACACTGATTCACCTGTAAGAACACTGATTCACCTGTAAGAACACTGATTCACCTGTAAACACTGATTCACCTGTAAGAACACTGATTCACCTGTAAGAACACTGATTCACCTGTAAGAACACTGATTCTCATGTAAGAACACTGATTCACCTATAAGAACACTGATTCTGCTGTACGAACACTGATTCACCTATAAGAACACTGATTCTGCTGTACGAACACTGATTCTCATGTAAGAACACTGATTCCCCTGTAAGAACACTGATTCACCTGTAAGAACACTGATTCACCTGTAAGAACACTGATTCACCTGTAAGAACACTGATTCACCTGTAAGAACACTGATTCACCTGTAAGAACACTGATTCACCTGTAAGAACACTGATTCTCCTATAAGAACACTGATTCACCTGTAAGAACACTGATTCACCTGTAAGAACACTGATTCTCCTGTAAGAACACTGATTCTCTTGTAAGAACACTGATT
Organism: Ilyophis sp. 1 JC-2022; assembly: GCA_022702515.1. NCBI lineage: Eukaryota > Metazoa > Chordata > Actinopteri > Anguilliformes > Synaphobranchidae > Ilyophis > Ilyophis sp. 1 JC-2022. The sequence continues at coordinate 110,868,771 of CM040394.1, read as the reverse complement.
ATCTCGTAAGAACACTGATTCACCTGTAAGAACACTGATTCACCTGTAAGAACACTGATTCACCTGTAAGAACACTGATTCACCTGTAAGAACACTGATTCACCTATAAGAACACTGATTCTGCTGTACGAACACTGATTCTCTTGTAAGAACACTGATTCCTGTAAGAACACTGATTTACTTGTAAGAACACTGATTCTCCTGTAAGAACACTGATTCACCTGTAAGGACACTGATTCACCTGTAAGAACACTGATTCACCTGTAAGAACACTGATTCTCCTGTAAGAACACTGATTCTCTCGTAAGAACACTGATTCACCTGTAAGAACACTGATTCACCTGTAAGAACACTGATTCTCCTGTAAGAACACTGATTCTCTCGTAAGAACACTGATTCACCTGTAAGAACACTGATTCTCCTGTAAGAACACTGATTCTCTTGTAAGAACACTGATTCTCCTGTAAGAACACTGGTTCACCTGTAAGAACACTGATTCACCTGTAAGAACACTGATTATCCTGTAAGAACACTGATTCTCTTGTAAGAACACTGATTCACCTGTAAGAACACTGATTCACCTGTAAGAACACTGATTATCTTGTAAGAATACTGATTATCATATTAGAAGTTGGGCTGACATTCTCTTTCCTTTTTTTTTGTTCTTTTTTGCGCCCTTTTTATTTTTTATCTTTTTAAGGTTCCGGAGGGCGATGGGTGGAACCCCATCCTGGGCAGAGGAAGGGCTGAAAAAAAAGAAAAAAGGTGAGAAGCGCACTGATAGGAGGAAGCAGAATAGAATAGCGCACTTATAGGAGGAAGCAGAATAGAATAGCGCTCTGATGGGAGGAAGCAGAATAGAATAGCGCACTGATGGGAGGAAGCAGAATAGAATAGCGCACTGATGGGAGGAAGCAGAATAGAATAGCGCTCTGCTGGGAGGAAGCAGAATAGAATAGCACACTGATGGGAGGAAGCAGAATAGAATAGCGCTCTGATGGGAGGAAGCAGAATAGAATAGCGCTCTGATGGGAGGAAGCAGAATAGAATAGCGCACTGATGGGAGGAAGCAGAATAGAATAGCGCTCTGATGGGAGGAAGCAGAATAGAATAGTGCACTGATGGGAGGAAGCAGAATAGAATAGCGCTCTGATGGGAGGAAGCAGAATAGAATAGCGCTTTGATGGGAGGAAGCAGAATAGAATATGTATGCATTTCACATGTCAGTACTTTATTCATTCATTTATTAATTCATTCATGTATTCATTATACCTGCCTGGGTACAGAAATGGCCTTCTTATGGAGCAGATGTTACTGCGTGTTGACACGTCTCAGGAGGGTGGTAGTCAAAGTCCTGTTGATCAACAGTATTAAATGCTTTTTATACTGGCTTTATTTCTTTTTTTAAAAATTTTCTTCTGTGTGTGTGGCCATTTAACTAATGCAGAAATGTATTGTTCTGTAATTGTAGAATCTACTAAATCGCCTGATGAGTGGTTATTTGCAAGCACTACAAAGGGTACTTTTTAAAATGTGTTTTTACTTTTTATTTCCAAACTAGATGACGACGACGACGAAGATGATGATGAGGACGACAACTTGTTGCGTAAAACGGGAAATTTTGTGGCATCCTCAGAAAGCCTTCCAAAAGGAATAATACAGGTTAAACTTCCCAGGAAATATCACAATCAACACGCCACCCTTATGACCAGCTCCACTACTTACAATTTACAGTGTACAACTCGTTCTGTCACACAATCACTGAACCACCTGTGCACATTACCATTTTAAGTTTAATCACAGGCATACCTGCTTATATAAGGTATTTTCTGAGAATAGAAAGTTTCCTTTCATGGAGTGAAGTGAATTCGCTATAAATAAAAATTTATGCAAATGCAATCAAGTAATACTCGAATGAAAGAACGAGCTGTACATTTGAAAGGCAACAGCTTCTAGTAAGTACTGGCTGGCTATTGTAGGTGTTGTTCATCGCACAGTTATTTGCATTATTGCTCTTATATCTGTGCATGTTTATATATCTTATAATTATCCTGTACAGAAATGCATATATTCTTTGCCATTCATGGCACCTGCTGTTTTTTAAAAAACATTTTAAAAAACATTTTAATTAAAAAAATTTAGATCAAGAAGTGTTTGGAAGCCAACAATGACCGTCTCTCGGAGGGCCGGCTGTCTACAGTGCAGTTTCACCCCTCCGCTCAGGTTGTCATGACAGCAGGGGTGGACCAGAACATCAGCCTTTTCCAGGTAATTGGAGGGGGGGGATGGGGGGGGTGGCATTCAAGGTGCAAAGATCACCTGTAGCCCTTTGATATAATGCTGCAGTGGTGTTAAGGCCAGTAGTGTTAATAATAATAGCTTTATTTATATAGCACCTTTCATAAATTAAAATCCAAACATCATAAAATAAAAGCGTATATCATTAAAACTGTAAAACCAAAGAATAAAAGGTAAGAAGAGAGATAAATAAATAAAATGAGAAAAGGTAGTTAAAAGCAAGATTTCAAAAATGAGTCTTGAGCTGTTGCTTAAAGGCTTGAGCTGTTGCTTAAAGGTAGCTGCCACACATGCCCAGGTCTTTCTAGGACAGGGGTAATCATTGATGTCACCGGAGTTTTATTTTTCTGTTGCAAGATAAAGGCCTAATATGCTATATTTAAAATGGGATTGTGGTATTTGGCCAGTATTAAAACTAGAATAGGCTCTGAGCCTCTTACTGGTGATGAGACGGAACAGACAGGGTCTATGGGGGAAACTAGAATAGGCTCTGAGCCTCTTATTGGTGATGAGACGGAACAGACAGGGTCTACGGGGGAAACTAGAATAGGCTTTGAGCCTCTTATTGGTGATGAGACGGAACAGGCAGGGTCTACGGGGGAAACTAGAATAGGCTCTGAGCCTCTTATTGGTGATGAGGCGGAACAGACAGGGTCTACGGGGGAAACTAGAATAGGCTCTGAGCCTCTTATTGGTGATGAGGCGGAACAGACAGGGTCTACGGGGGAAACTAGAATAGGCTCTGAGCCTCTTATTGGTGATGAGACGGAACAGGCAGGGTCTACGGGGGAAACTAGAATAGGCTCTGAGCCTCTTATTGGTGATGAGGCGGAACAGACAGGGTCTACGGGGGAAACTAGAATAGGCTCTGAGCCTCTTAGTGGTGATGAGACGGAACAGGCAGGGTCTACGGGGGAAACTAGAATAGGCTCTGAGCCTCTTAGTGGTGATGAGACGGAACAGGCAGGGTCTACGGGGGAAACTAGAATAGGCTCTGAGAACAGACAGGGTCTATGGGGGAAACTAGAATAGGCTCTGAGCCTCTTATTGGTGATGAGACGGAACAGACAGGGTCTACGGGGGAAACTAGCAAAATTGTGTTTGTCAAGGGGGGGGGGGGGGGGGAAACGAATATTAAGATGAGGGCAAATTGAATCCAGGCTACATCTTTTCTCCAGTCCCTACACTCTTGATGACCTGGATTTTCATATCAAGAAAAAGAACTCTTCTGGTTTTGGCTGATGATATATGTTCTTATTACCGTCAGGGGAGTTTTATCATTTATCGTTTATTGTTGATTTATCATTTATTGTTGTGTATACCAAAGATATCTTTATCTGAAACTATCAGAAGATGAGTTGAATCCATCCAAATCACAGGTTGAGGGTGCATTTAAGTGTTCATTTAATGATGCTTATTAATGGTTAGTGATGTAATATTAGGTAACGATTTACATTAACTGCATCTTCATAAATCATTCATTATGCATTCACGATCATTACATTTCCGTGGAGCGTTATGAATGCTTTATGAATGCTTTGTGTGCAGTATTTCTAGATCTGTGAACCTCGGGTCAGAGCTATCCCATGAGATGATGAGTAAAACACTATAAAGCATTCATATGTAATTGTACTGTAATGCTTTTGTAATGCTCATGAATACATAATTAATGCTTTATGAAGATGCAGTTAATGTCGTTACCTAATATTCTCTGTCTACATGGTATGATGAATATTAGAGGTATGATGAATTAAAGTTTTATTTCTTCTTTCTGTGAGGTTGACGGGAAAAGCAACCCAAAGATCCAGAGTATCCACCTGGAGAAGTTCCCGGTGCACAAGGCCCAGTTCAGCTCTGACGGAGAGCAGGTGATCGCCACCAGCAGCCGTAATAAGCTATTCTACGTCTACGATATGATGGAGGGGAAGGTGATCCCTATCTACGCGGTCAGAGGTGAGGAGCCAGGCCAGGCTCACCACACGCATGGGACAGTCATTGAACAGTCTTTGAAAGTCCTCGCAATTCAGAAATTTTAATTTGAGGACTTGAAATGTTTCTAAAATAACAGATTGATCTAAATCATAGCCCCTGAATTTTGTTTTTGGTGATTGTTTACAACTGCTGACTGTTACATTATATTACAGGAATTTTAGCAGACGTTCTTATCCAGAGCGACTTGCATAACTCCTTATTACATCTTATTACATTTATCCATTTATACAGCTGGATATATACTGAAGCAATTCAGGTTAAGTACCTTGCTCAAGGGTACAACGGCAGTGTCCTACCTGGGAATCGAACCTGCAACCTTTCAGTTACAAGTGCAGTTCCTTCACCATTATACTACACTGCCGCGCGATTTAGTTTTTTTGAGTGGGGGTTTTCAATGAATTGAATGGGCTGGATCATGGGCAACATTCATTTGGACATTGAGGCCGTTATTAACCGTTTAAGGTGTAAGATCACGACTGTGTGATTAGATTGTTCTTAACTGAACATTCTAATACTGATGTCACAATCACTACTGGTAATTAAAAGAAATGGAGTTCTAGAACACTGACTTAGAATTTATAGACAAATATTCCAAAAAAACAACAAACAAAGGGTTAAATCCCTTCAACGGTGGGCTGCAGCACTTGTGATATGTGCCACTGTAAAGGCTTTGTGGGTTCTTACTTTTGGGGGAGACAGGCCTTTGAAACAACTTGAAATCCCTGTGGGAACCCTGTCTGGGTCCGTAGGTCTAAATCCTTCTTTAATTGCCCCTGTGGCCTTTTTCTGCCTGAGATACCCCAGTGTACCCCGTGTCCCTGCAGTCCTCCAGTGCTTTTAAAAGCCCTTATCTGGCTCCGGTGGGTTATTCCTTCTTTTTCTCTCCACTAGGTTTAAATGAGAAAAAAGTGAAAGAATTTCAGGTTTCTCCAGACGGGATGTTTCTCCTACTGAGTGGGACCTCTGGATATCTTCACTTGGTAACAATGAAGGTTGGTGACGTCATTTGTAAAGTATATTCAGTAACAATGAAGGTTGGTGACGTCATTTGTAAAGTATATTCAGTAACAATGAAGGTTGGTGACGTCATTTGTAAAGTATATTCAGTAACAATGAAGGTTGGTGACGTCATTTGTAAAGTATATTCAGTAACAATGAAGGTTGGTGACGTCATTTGTAAAGTATATTCAGTAACACTGAAGGTTGGTGATGTCATTTGTAAAGTATATTCAGTAACACTGAAGGTTGGTGACGTCATTTGTAAAGTATATTCAGTAACAATGAAGGTTGGTGATGTCATTTGTAAAGTATATTCAGTAACAATGAAGGTTGGTGACGTCATTTGTAAAGTATATTCAGTAACAATGAAGGTTGGTGACGTCATTTGTAAAGCATATTCAGTAACACTGAAGGTTGGTGACGTCATTTGTAAAGTATATTCAGTAACACTGAAGGTTGGTGACGTCATTTGTAAAGTATATTCAGTAACAATGAAGGTTGGTGATGTCATTTGTAAAGTATATTCAGTAACAATGAAGGTTGGTGACGTCATTTGTAAAGTATATTCAGTAACAATGAAGGTTGGTGACGTCATTTGTAAAGCATATTCAGTAACAATGAAGGTTGGTGACGTCATTTGTAAAGCATATTCAGTAACACTGAAGGTTGGTGACGTCATTTGTAAAGCATATTCAGTAACAATGAAGGTTGGTGACGTCATTTGTAAAGCATATTCAGTAACACTGAAGGTTGGTGACGTCATTTGTAAAGTATATTCAGTAACACTGAAGGTTGGTGATGTCATTTGTAAAGTATATTCAGTAACACTGAAGGTTGGTGACGTCATTTGTAATTAAACCTTTTAGGTTTTTGGGGGTTAAGTATATTCAGTAACACTGAAGGTTGGTGACGTCATTTGTAATTAAACCTTTTAGGTTTTTGGGGGTTTAGTCCAATCACTACCCCAGGCATATACAACTGATCACACTGTAGGTGGAGGTGTAACTGAATTCAAGTTCAGCCAGTTCATATTTTCAAAATGACTATCGTAAACCTAGTATAGGTCTAGTTTTGCCACGTTCTCATAATAAAGAACTTTTAACCAGTTTGTATTATTTTATAATTATGTTTTTATGCAAGAGCGTCTGCCAAATGCCTAAATGTAAAATTAAAATAGCTAAATATGTTCTGACAAAATGGTACATTTTATATTGCGTGTTTTCTGTTACTCTTGTGTTAGTATGAGTCAGTGATTCTTATCTAAACCTCAGTATAATGTTCTGTGTGATTCCTAGGTTTTTCATATTAAGTTTCAGTTCAGTTATGGCTAATTTGTTTCTGTTTTTCCAGTAGCTTCTTAAGCATAAACAGTGTACATTTAAATAGTGACTCTTGTTACCCCTGATTTTGGTATGTGGATCTTTGGAGTGGAGGTTCTGTCCCATAAGTTTTTGGGGTTCTGAATGTTTCAGACTAAAGAGCTCGTCCGAAGCTTCAAGATCAACGGGGAAGTCACGGGAGCGGCCTTCTCACAGGACGGCAGCAAAATATACATCAGCTCAGGTGAGATGGTATACCTGCACAGGTGGGATGGTACATTAAGGTCTACACCTGTGCAGGTGAGAATGTGGTTATGGTGACAGTCAATACCTGCTCAGGTGAGAGTCTACGTCCACTCAGGTGAAAATCTTTACCTGCTCAGGTGAGAGTCTACGTCCACTCAGGTGAGAATCTTTACCTGCTCAGGTGAGAATCTTTACCTGCTCAGGTGAGAGTCTACGTCCACTCAGGTGAGAATCTTTACCTGCTCAGGTGAGAGTCTACGTCCACTCAGGTGAGAATCTTTACCTGCTCAGGTGAGAGTCTACGTCCACTCAGGTGAAAATCTTTACCTGCTCAGGTGAGTGTCTACGTCCACTCAGGTGAGAATCTTTACCTGCTCAGGTGAGAGTCTACGTCTACTCAGGTGATAATCTTTACCTGCTCAGGTGAGTGTCTACGTCTACTCAGGTGAGAATCTTTACCTGCTCAGGTGAGTGTCTACGTCCACTCAGGTGAAAATCTTTACCTGCTCAGGTGAGAGTCTACGTCCACTCAGGTGAAAATCTTTACCTGCTCAGGTGAGTGTCTACGTCTACTCAGGTGAGAATCTTTACCTGCTCAGGTGAGTGTCTACGTCCACTCAGGTGAAAATCTTTACCTGCTCAGGTGAGAGTCTACGTCCACTCAGGTGAGAATCTTTACCTGCTCAGGTGTGTTTATATCAGATGCAGTGCGATGCAGAAACGTCTGCCGAAGCTCAGAGAAGGACGGGGAGCTCTGAGACTGTGTGAAAGCTGGTTTGATGTGCCCCAGGGGGACGGGGATAAGACCAGGCTTGCCTCACTCATGCCATGACAACGCTGATTGATAGGGGAGGTGAGATCAGGTGCATCAGGGACAACTACTGCAGCACCAGATAAGGGAGGAGGCCGCCGCGCCGGGCCACAAAATGGCTGCCCATCTTCTGCCAGTTTATCCGCTTTTTCTAATTCGTTTGAATAACCGTTTCACTTCCCTTAAACCGTTTCACTTCATTCACTCGGGGCGTTCCACGCTAGATGCCGTAGACCAGCGTGAGCTAGGGGGTGCGTACTAGCGTGAGCTAGGGGGTGCGTACCAGCGTGAGCTAGGGGGTGTGTACCAGCGTGAGCTAGGGGGCGGGCGTAGCAGCAGAGCCGCGGAAACCACCGGACTGAGCCATACAAAGGCAGTGAATGAGCATTATTCTTTCACACTGTCTGCATTAATGTGGACAGACTGGGATGTGTTAGATACTGTGCAGAAATGCACAAACTTCCATCATATTGTGAGGACTGAGGAGGCAAGGAAAAGGAGTCCTGTGAACCAGCACATCCTGTCACAGGGTTTCCTTTGCATGATAGCAGGGGCCTTCTATATAAAATTCTGTTGCATCAGGGAGGGGAGGGGAGGGGAGGGGAGGGGCGATGGACTTGGGGGGAGGGGAGGGGGGTGACAGGATCGAAGGGACGTTTCTGTGGAGCACCATCGCAGAAAAGAGAAGCAGGAAAAAAGGTTGGGTGTTGGGGTGACTGGTTAGGTGTTGGGGTAAAAGTTTTGGTGTTGGGGTGACTGGTATCATCTCATGGCATCAACATAAGGTTCCAGAGATTTAGTTGTGAGTTTTTCTGTATGTTTGATGGCTTTTATCGCAAAATAAGATTGGTATTAGGGGAATGGACAAGTGGATACAGGCCCACTACCCAGGTGAAATGCTTAATGACCCAGCATGTGACCATGAGCAAGAATATTTGTGTTTCATTAAATCCTACAGCAGTTTAGTCGACACCATTGATGGCTTTCTGTGTGTCTAACTCTCTATAGCAGCAAGAGCAACGGTCTACAACTCAAATGTACGAATGCTTAAATGGCCTCGTTTTATATCAAAACGCCACACTGCAAGCTTTTGTACTGTGGTGATGTTAGATATACGATGCTCTCCTCTGACACCGGCACGATTCATAAGCACATAATTGGTTGATCTCCCCATGATGAGAGCCTTTTAATTGGTTGATCTCCCTGTGATGAGAGCCTTTTAATTGGATTTCCATTGTACTTTTTTTTTTTTCATTGTGTTTTGCAGATGAAGGAGAGGTTTTCATTTGGGATTTGAAAACGATCAAATGCATAAACCACTTCACAGACGACGGCTCTCTAAGGGGAACCTCGATTGCCGTATCCAGAAACGGACAGTACATCGCCTGTGGGTGAGTGGAACGGCTTTGGAAAATGCTGCCATGTCTTTTTTTTTGGCGTGTGCATATAAACACAGTCATTAGATTTAAGCTTCTTTTTCGGTCAAGATGAAGCTGAAGATTCAAATTCTTTAGTAGTGTTTTCGATTTGTTTTAAATGTGACGTGTGGGACATTTTACTGTGATCTGTCTGTCTATGTGGTAGCGATAGCACAAAGTGAGGTAATTTAGCGTCATTATTAGGAGTTATGAAGAATAGATCTATGAAAATGAGTCGTCTAGCAATCTCGGCAGTTATCCATGACTGCTAGCTAGCTAATAACTAGGTTTGTTTTATAGATTATTGGCGGTTAGCATAATTTGAAGACGTAGCTAGGTACTTAATTTCAGTTGGAGAATAGTGGGGGATATTAACGGTTTTGTTTGAGGCTGGTGGGAAATTACTGACTGAGATGCCCACTGTCTCAGCTTCAGGTTCTGGGCTTGTAGAAGTTAGATGTCTATATATACAGGGCCATCTACTATTATTATATACACCCCTGGTAAAGATGAGTAAAAAGGGTTATAAAAAAATAATTGGTGAATTAGCTTAATCTCACAATGAGAAAAATCCAACCTTTAATTGAAGTAAATGTATTATGAGTAAAAGAAAATCCCTCATCAAAAAATAATTATTTTTAACAAAAACATGTGGGCCACAATTATTGGCACCCCTGCATTTATATATAGAATAAAGTAATAATAATTTTTTATTTGAATAAAAGTTTTAGTTTCTTTTGTTCAGACAATGAGATAATAGTAGTACCTTGTAATACAATATCTATTATCTCATTGTCTGAACAAAAGAAACTAAAACTTTTATTCGAAATAAGAAGACAAAATGAACTTGATTGAGCTAATTTTTTATTTGGTCGCAAACCATTAACTTTTTGGTGGTTGTCTTGCTGTTGCCTCTCCTGTCCATCTGTTGTCACATTCATTTGCACCAAAGCAGGTGAAATTGATTCACAATCGTTTACGCGTCCTAACTGGACAGATCGATATTCCAGAAGTTTAATTGACTTGGTGTTATACTGTGTTGATTAAGTGTTATACTATTAAGTGTTATACTATTTAGCCATTTGCCATTAGGGTGGCCTCTCCTGGTGTGACAGTGTTTTTACAAGTAGAAAGGGAAGTAAAAATGGAACATGCACTGTAGAAATCCTGGAGGGCTGGTGAGTCTCCATCACTAATATGAGTTTGACACCGGCGTGGAGCGAACATCACGCCATGATGAGAAGAACAAACAAGGCGGGGATGTGCCATGCCAGTTCGAGCTCTTACTACAGGCTATCATTAATTATGAGCCCCAAAATGGGTGAGGCTAGCATGTTTTCAGCCACTCTGTGATTTCAGCCACTCTGTGATTTCAGCCACTCTGTGATTTCAGCCACTCTGTGATTTCAGCCACTCTGTGATTTCAGCCAATTGTAGTGCTTCGCCATGGAAAGCAGAGTCATCTCATTGGTTCGTAGTCGGTGAACGTGCGGCTTTCTGCGCCTCCACAGGTCTAGCTCCGGCGTGGTGAACGTGTATCAGCACGACGCATGTCTGCAGCAGTCGAACCCCAAGCCCCTGAAGGCCATCATGAACCTGCTGACGTCCGCCACCTCCCTGCGATTCAACTCCAGCACGGACATCCTGGCCATCGCCTCCAACGCTACAGATGAAGCCGTTCGGCTGGTCAGTCCCTTTCCCGCCATTTCCCACCATTTCCCGCTGCTTTCACAGGGCATCAAAAATTATTATAATTTATTTTAATTATTTTATCAGTAAAACCCTATACGGTGTTACTACTAGAATTGTGACTAGCACGTTCACTTATGGTTTGGTTTTTCTAACGCCTATAATGTATTGAAGGTTAAGCCGGAGTTGCGGTTGTGTTTCAGGTGCACATCCCCAGCTTCACCGTGTTCTCCAATTACCCCGTGTCCAACCGGACCTCCATCTTCCTGCCCCAGTGCATGGACTTCTCCCCCAACAGCGGCTTTTTCTCCGTGGCCAACAACAGGGGCAGGGCCCTGCTCTACAGGTGAGGATGACGATTAGCGTACAGGATGAAGAATCTTCTCACTAGTTTCTGCTAATACAATGAGCCTAAGTGGAAATAACTGCTACAAACCCAGTTACCAGCTAGCTAGTCATGGTGAACTAGCCAGTTTGCATCGTGATTCTTTATGCTATACATGTACTCTCTTTAATTTCTGAACTCTTATCTATAGAGTTCATGCACATTACCAGTCACTTTCCTCTGCCAGTACATTGATGTAACCTGACATCACTCATATAATAACAGCTTAACAATTTTGTGATAAATGATTGCTTGCCTGGTGAGGTGTAAATAAATGGTCACGTTACCATGGCATCTGTTGGGTGGAATCCAACTCCTGTACAAAAGGTGACTAGGTGACCATTTTGTAAGGGACGCTACTCGATCTGGTCACGCGTTTTGAGCCCTGGGTGTGAAGAGGTTTAAATAAAATTGCTAGCAATTGCTGTCATTAATATTTTCTTTTCTTTTCTCAGGTTGAAACATTACACGGACTTTTAAGACTTATTTTAAGGTGTGTATTTTTGATCATTAATTGTTGAAGCTCCTGATTTTCAGTACAATTAAAAAAAAAAATTTTTTTTTTACTTTTGTAGTTTGGTCTCATGCATTATTGATGTTTTTCCTCTGAATATGTAAACATTCAATTAGAAAACAAGTGTTTAATTGGCATTTGAATGAAAGGATGAAATGCACTTGGTTGTATTAGTTATTGACCTTTTAATGTGATGTTTTTAAACTGCAGAGTGTTTCTAATGGAAATGCAATAAGGAACCAAAGCCTTGCCTTGGGTGTGTAGACAGTCACATAAAACTGCATGAGTATCCGCCGTATCCCATGCTCTGTCAGCGTATACCGTCCTGTATAATGGCACGGGGGGTAAAGTCGCTCTTTTTTATGAGTGCAATGTTGTAATCTCTTCATTGATCCTGCAGGCAATCATTTGTGAGGATGGCTGTGCAGAAGATTTAAGATGTCGCGCACACACACACACACACACACAATGGCCTGTTTTAATAGCGCGAGCGTGCGGTTCTTGTGCGATAAACAGGTGTGTAACCCGCTCAAACTGTGCCTTTCCCTTTCTTCAGTGGTCTGAGCCAGATCAGTTTCGTATGTCTTTTCTGAACCTTTTGAAGGGCGTACATTTCATGCAAAATAAAAGTAATTTTGCCTGCACGTTTGGGGGTGTCTCTGGCGTAGCCAGTAAGAGCACCGTCCTCATGCTCATTGCGAGCTGTGATGTCGACGGTTCGAATCCAGCCGCACGACCTTTGTCGCATGTCTCTCTCTCGATCCCCATTCTTAATTTCAAACTTAATTTTCACGTACTGCTTCTGACCATAGGCTGTAGCCTCTGGCAAGCTTGCAACTGCTGCGCCGCTGACTTTAACATGCGATTTACCTTTAACATGCGATTTACCTTTAACATGCGATTTACCTTTAGCATGCGATTTACCTTTAACATGCGATTGACATTTAACATGCGATTTACCTTTAGCATGCGATTTACCTTTAACATGCGATTTACCTTTACCATGCGATTTACCTTTAACATGCGATTTACCTTTAACATGCACAAACAAAAAAAGTTCCATACCTGCATTTAGAGCAAGATCATAATTTTTGGGTTTCGCAGCGCGCGCCAAACCTAAAGTCCCGTACCGAAGGAAAGAGGAAATGTTTCCCAGCGCTGACGAAATAAATAAGCGCTGATTCTTTCCTGAGACGCTCGTTTTGGTTACACAGTGTCGCAAGGAGTGGCACACACTGCCTCTGTTACATTCTTTGGGGAGAACCCTGACATGTGATTTACCTTTAAAACGTGATTTACCTTTAAAACGTGATTCACCTTTAACACGTGATTCACCTTTAACACGTGATTCACCTTTAACATGTGATTTACCTTTTAAAACGTGATTTACCTTTACAACGTGATTTACCTTTTAAAGCGTGATTTACCGTTAACACGTGATTTACCTTTAAAATGTGATTTACCTTTTAAAACGTGATTTACCTTTTAAAACATGATTTACCTTTTAAAGCGTGATTTACCTTTAAAATCTTTAAAACGTGATTTACCTTTAAAACGTGATTTACCTTTATATGCCTTCATAATTCTCCTTGCTGTGATTTTTACTGATGCCATTTTATCACTCGTATTAACCAAACTCTGGGCACAGGCTCTGGCGCTCAGTACCCAAACTCTGGGCACAGGCTCTGGCGCTCAGTACTCAAACTCTGGGCACAGGCTCTGGCGCTCAGTACTCAAACTCTGGGCACAGGCTCTGGCGCTCAGTACTCAAACTCTGGGCACAGGGTCTGGCGCTCATTACTCAAACTCTGGGCACAGGCTCTGGCGCTCAGTACTCAAACTCTGGGCACAGGCTCTGGCGCTCAGTACTCAAACTCTGGGCACAGGCTCTGGCGCTCAGTACTCAAACTCTGGGCACAGGCTCTGGCGCTCAGTACTCAAACTCTGGGCACAGGCTCTGGCGCTCAGTACTCAAACTCTGGGCACAGGGTCTGGCGCTCAGTACTCAAACTCTGGGCACAGGCTCTGGCGCTCAGTACTCAAACTCTAGGCACAGGCTCTGGCGCTCAGTACTCAGAACTCCTATTGCCAATTTTCTTCCCCAAACAACTCAATTATTTTTGCCCACATTTCTGACACACTTGTGTCTGTCGGGATTTGCCCGGCTCTATTGAAGGTGTTTTTTCAGAGACGGTCTCTCGTGCTCTGATGATGTCAGAGATCAGATGGGGTGAAGCAGAAGTGTTCTCGCATGTGTTGGTCTGTCTGCGTAAAATTTACCGAAATACCTGCACTCATTTGCTGAGATGGAACAGGAGGACGATCCCATTGGCCAGCCTAAATGTGGAGTGCCGATGTCACACACGGCCCATCATGCATCTCTTCACCTTCTCAGCAGTTCAGATGTCTAGTATCACGTTCCTTTGTGGAGGCCCCCTGCCCCGCCCCCCTTGGACCCCCCTGTTTGGGGTCGTGTACCTCCACTTGGCTCAACCGCAGACTGTAGATACACTGTATTATCTACTGAAACTGAAATGGTTAAAATGTGTGATTCCACAGTGCTGACATTAGCGTGCGTTAAACATGCAATAGGTGTGCGAGTAGAATGGGTGTGCAATAGGTGTGTGAGTAGAATAGATGTGCGATAGGTGTGCAAGTAGAATAGGTGTGCGAGTAGAATGGGTGTGCGATAGGTGTGCGAGTAAAATAGATGTGCAATAGGTGTGTGAGTAGAATAGATGTGCAATAGGTGTGTGAGTAGAATAGATGTGCGATAGGTGTGCAAGTAGAATAGGTGTGCGAGTAAAATAGATGTGCAATAGGTGTGTGAGTAAAATAGATGTGCAACAGGTGTGCGAGTAGAATAGGTGTGCGAGTAAAATAGATGTGCAATAGGTGTGTGAGTAGAATAGATGTGCAATAGGTGTGTGAGTAGAATAGATGTGCGATAGGTGTGCGAGTAGAATAGGTGTGCGAGTAAAATAGATGTGCAATAGGTGTGTGAGTAAAATAGATGTGCAATAGGTGTGTGAGTAGAATAGGTGTGCAAGTAAAATAGATGTGCAATAGGTGTGTGAGTAGAATAGATGTGCGATAGGTGTGCGAGTAAAATAGATGTGCAATAGGTGTGTGAGTAGAATAGATGTGCGATAGGTGTGCGAGTAAAATAGATGTGCAATAGGTGTGCGAGTAATTGGAGAAAATGATCCCCTCGATCCTCCCCCCCCTCAGCCCTGGTGCTGCAGAGTGGCAAGTTCTGCTTGTTCTTGATTTCACCTTAAAATAAATAAATAGATAAATGAGCAGCTGAATTGAGACTGGAGTAACCAGGCCAGGTGAGTTCATTATAATCTGCTGCTCTAATTGGTTTATAAAGTGCTGCTGATTAATGGCAAAAGCCAACAGGGCCCTGTGGAAATCCAGCACTGGAGGTGCACACCTCTAAGTGAATATATAAGCCTACCTCTGGAGGATACGACAGTGCTGTTCTGTGCCTTGGGTATAAGATCTTGGTTAGTAAAGGGAGTGTCCGTACGCCCAAGAGTGAGTGAGTGAGAAAGAAAGAGAACACCCAACAGGTACACAGGTACACAGGTACACTGAACAATCTCTTTTCTTTATTCATTTATTATTTCATTTCATTATGTCTGTCTGGGTCTTTTGTTTTTTGTTTTTTCATTTTAAATTAAAACTTGACACACTTATAAAAGACAGCATCTGCATAGAGTTGTCATCTTAATGATCAATGGAGAAAAGGAGAGAGAGAGAAAGAGAGCGCAAGAGAGAGGGGGAGGGTTAGGGGAATACTGGCACATCACACCAACTAAACGAAACAGCCCACAGCAGTACGAGAGAGAGAGAGAGAGAGAGAGAGGGAGACGGATTCTTTACAATACGGTACGCACACATACACACAAAAAAAAAAAAAACGGACACAAAGTTGCAATTCCTGTCAAAGTTGCGATTGCCATTTCTTTCTTTTTTTCTCTAAAATTCTAGTGTGTCGTCAATCCAATCACCCCCACCCACCCTGATTTAAAAAAAAAAAGGAAAAAAAAAAAGGTCTTTAGCTTACTTTGGAAATGGCTTTTTGCCAGCTATTGTTTTGAACTGGCAATAAGAGAACTTGTGGGTGAGGTCGAATCGAAGCCCTTTTCTTTGTATTGCACAGATTTGTGTTTCGTTTTTACTTTTGAAGTGGTTTCCATTTTCCAGTTTCAAGTTTCATTTTGTTCCAGAAAAATGTACAGTTCGGTCTTACTTTGTCTTACTACGACTTCATTTACAACAAGGAACAAGAAACAAGGAACCAAATGTAAAATTTGCATAAATACGTTCATCTTAGAAACGGTAGCCTTTGAAAATACCTAATTCAGTTTGCTAGCTATACACCAATGATGTTTTAATACTTTCCAAATGTTAAGTGGAATTGAAGTGGTGTTAAACAACACTGTCTATAGAGCTCTGGTTATTGCATTTCTTACATTAAACAGGAGTTACTTTTTCACCACAGACAAATACTCTTTCTATACAGCAGGTCATCTGGCACCTCACCTCAAGGTAACTTGGTACGACCAAAACAGCTGCTAGAAAACGCTAGAGGCAGGTAGCGTTTGGAATGGCCCATTTGTACGGGGGGGGTGGGAGGGGAGGGGAGGCTTGGAGCAACATCAAAGCCTTGAAGTCAATATGACGAGGACAAACGTCTTATTTTCAAGAGACGCTCAGAGGAACTCACCCTTGGCTTTTAACCATCAGGAAGCTAAGATAAATGTTTAAAATGTGTGAGATATACACATATATATGTGTGTATTTAAAAAGGGATCTGGAGGGAAGCACTTTTGTCAGTGTTGTGAATCAGGAGGCGTGAGCTTTGGATGCAGTCCATGTGATATACCCAAGTAATAAACTCCCTTGGCCATGGAGAGGTGGGGGGGTAAAACTGGCATGATGTACCCAAGTCATAAACTCCTGCTTAAAACTGGCATGAGAACAGGAAGTGAATGTAGGAGGGGTGGGAGGGGCAAAGATCGGAAACAATGTCACAACTTTGACAGGAACAAGTTTCTCAGTAGTTTTTATACATGGACATGCAATTCATTTTTCTCTTTAAATATTTACAATAATTACAGGACACAAAGATCCAGTTCAGTTTGACAAAATTGCGAGCATTCAATATTCAGTATTACTACTATTGTTTTTGTTCACATAACTCCTTGGAATTTCTTTAAATCATTGCCTGTGTATAATCAATACTCTTATTTTGTATTTGATAATTTTTCCATTTTCTCTCCAGGTTGCGCATTTTCTGCATCGTTATTTAATATCTTTTATTATCTATGATTATAATCTTAATGATCATAATGCTATTTATTAAATCACCATTCCCAACCCCCCCACCCACATCATATTATGATAGTACTGAACAGGAATACTGTAGTGGATTCTGGGTAAATCTCGTGGTCCTTTCTAGTAGAAATTAAAGGTTATGCCAGGACAGTCGCACCATACAATTACAAGTCATAACAGTGTAATATCTCCAAAGAGCAGTGAGACCTGACAGAAAATAGAGAAAATTCTCCTGGAAATAATTTGAATATTAATACTAGAGGGTCAGACAATCAAGAAAATCAACAGAACAACCAATAATACCATGTCTGCTTGGTGCTTCTTTTAACTGAAAAACCTTAGAATTGAGAGACTCGAGCTCGGAACAGGTCTGGCTATGAGAGGTAGCACCAGGTATCCTACCACTCATCTCACACAAAGACTGGACACTCACAGATATCAAATGGGAGGATATGACACATCACCCCCCCCATTTAAAAAAATAAATTAAAAAAAAACTTTTAAAAAACTAAGGGCTCCAACTTTTGAAAATGAAATTTGAGTGAAACCCAGAAAACACAGTTCGGAAACTTCTGGAAGCTCATTCGTCTATAAATTGACCGGTACGTTTTTAATATTCAATGTGTAATAAACTTCCCCCCACAGAGATCTTTTTTTTTTGTCGCACTTACAAGAATCTTCACCAAGAAAAAACAAACAAACAAAAGAAAAGAAAACACAATTCTTACGGTGTAGTTTCACACGAGACCATGCAATGTCCATGCATACTCATACTTAATCATTCTATCCTCCTTAACGTGTAGTTCACCTACGCACGTGTCACTGTGTTGTAGAGTGCACACCTTGAACCTTCCATACTTTGGTTATTCCAGGTCAGTGTCTGTGGGCCCATTTCTATTGTAGAAGTGTACATGTGTAGGGGTCCAATGGGACCCAATGGGTGGGCCTGACAGAGAAGTGTAGAGGCAGATTATGGGATTCAATGCACATGACTGTCAACTATGGTGAAAGTGACAAAATACCATGGTAATTGTGCATGCCAAGACCATCATATGCATACTGTGGAAAGGGAGAATGCGTCTCAGCTCATGACGATATAAATAATATTAAGAATAAATCTTTAATAAATTTCTGTGGGACTCAGGAGCAGGAGGAACACGTGTATGAATAGACTGTTGATTTAATCACTTTTGTTTATGCGACGCACTAAATATGAAAGGGAAAAAAATGCAGTAATTCTACAGAGCAAGCCATTTAAAAGTTTAAAATTGGAATGGTTACTAGTCCGACATGCAGTTTAATTTACCACAGCTAACGTCTAGGGGACATTGTTAATTGGTCATAATGATTATGGAATTAATGTATCTTTTTTTTAATACATTTTTTTTAGGGAGGAGACTTTTTTTTTGTAAACAAAAGGTAATTGGCTTTGTGTTCTCGTATCCAGTGATGTGGAAAACACAGACACGATGCTTTGGCTTCTTCAGAGGAAAGCTGAACTCAAAGCCTAAAACCCAGATGACCTTTGACCCACCCCCCCCAAAAACAGTTCGGCCCTCTGGTCCCAAATCGGAGCGGAGCTGCGGTAGTCTAGTTGCAGTTCAAGAATTTAGGGGAAAGAACAAACACAGAATCGCAAAAAAGACATGCACATCACCAAAAAACAAGAACACGGCCAATGTGGAGAAGCTTGCGGGACGGGAGGTTTTTACAGGGCCCCCCACCCCCGAAGGTCTTTTGCAGTCAATCGCACAGCCCATGTTAAAAACCAATTAGACCTCACGGTAATCCAAAGCCTCAAGCCAACAAAAGTTAAAAACGTACACTAAGCCTGCAGGCGTGACTGACGGCAGAAATCACCATGCAAATTCACAGCAGCCAAAGAGACACAAGCCTTGCCACAAGTCTCCCTATCTGTGGTCCTCAGAAATTCCTCTAAGGTGTTTACCCTCCTGAACCCTACTATATGAGGTTGTTGGGAACCATTCAATGCTCAGAGAGTAAAGGATAGAAAGTAAAGTAAGGTCGTGTTGTAATAATGTCAACAAAAAAAAATCAGTCATCAGCCCTCAACAGGTTTTGTGGTTTTTGTAGTTTTTGTGGTGTTTTAGGAGCTCTATGCATTAAAGGGCTTATGGCACACAACACAAAATGGTAATGACATCAAACCAGAAGCCAAATAAAATGTTCAGCAATACTCTGGTTCCGTTGTGACCTCAGCCAAAATACGATTACGTCAGGTGACCCTTAGAGCCGACCGCAAGAGAATTAGGTTTGACTATAAGAGCTGGTTTTGTGATTTGTTAGAGCAGTTATGTATTTTGACTAGTTAGTTTATCTAATAGTTTCAATTGTTTTGGTTGACTATGAAGTGATAACCCACCCTGTGGGCCTGTATAGCTTAATACACGATTAGGCAAGTTTTAGGCCATTTAGCCATTTAATAGAATGTGCTAAGTTTGTGTTCATTGTAGATACTGATTTTGTCCTTCCAGGTAAAGTGTGACATAATTCACATCTGAATAACATTAAACAGTGGGTGAAGGACAAGGCTAATATGAAGCATCTGTTTCCCTTGCTATAATTCATTCCAATAAATACATTTTAAATAAAGAAAACTATATTATAATTAGAGAAATCTATAACTTAGCCCCTCTGCCATTCTTACCATACTTCACTGACTGTGAGATAGGTATATCACATATTTATCTAAAGTGGTATACCGGCCTTTTAGGGGGATCACCTTTGGCTCTGAGTAAATATTACCTAAAACGTTTGGCTTATAGATTTGAAAGTGCAGAAATATCTTTGCAATATAACTATTGTTTTTTTGCTGTATTCATATTCCATATAGGCACCACTCACTGTGTGTGTGTGTGTGTGTGTGTGTGCAGCACGTGTGTATACTGTACATGTAAGCAATTGTGTGTGTGTTTGTCTATATAACTTTCAGAAATTGACACTGTGCACATGTATCTAAGCCTTTGACTGTTGTTACATCTTGGTAGTTGACAGTGTGTATGTATGCATTTGACTGTTGTTACATCTTGGTAGTTGACAGTGTGTATGTATGCATTTGACTGTTGTTACATCTTGGTAGTTGACAGTGTGTATGTATGCATTTGACTGTTGTTACATCTTGGTAGTTGACAGTGTGTATGTATGCATTTGACTGTTGTTACATCTTGGTAGTTGACAGTGTGTATGTATGCATTTGACTGTTGTTACATCTTGGTAGTTGACAGTGTGTATGTATGCATTTGACTGTTGTTACATCTTGGTAGTTGACAGTGTGTATGTATGCATTTGACTGTTGTTACATCTTGGTAGTTGACAGTGTGTATGTATGCATTTGACTGTTGTTACATCTTGGTAGTTGACAGTGTGTATGTATGCACTTGACTGTTGTTACATCTTGGTAGTTGACAGTGTGTATGTATGCACTTGACTGTTGTTACATCTTGGTAGTTGACAGTGTGTATGTATGCACTAGCACTCGACAGTTAAGAGGTTCAAATGAACATCTTTAACAACAACGCTGGCTTCCCAGCATCCATAAAGTCTATCATGCCATTTTTTGGAGGTATAACATGGAATATTACATTTACTATACGAGGGCTGTAACACAAAAAGACATCGATAGCAAAATATTCAGAATCAAATCAACTGGAGGAGTTTATATGACTCAAATATATAATGTACTCTGTCAGAGTCAAATCTAGCCTAGTTTTGCTGTAATTCAACATTAAATAATTAAACTTTATTATTATTGTACTTGGTGAGCTGCAATTACACCATGGCTATCCAAACTGAGCTCATATTTTTTCATAAACAGTCTCTCTCTGGCTCAATAGGGCCTTCACGTGCGTAACAAGGTCAGGATTTACTTTAGAATCTTTTTGCATTATCTTTGGGTTCACAGTAATATGCTTTTCAGAGTGCAGCGATTAACTGCTGTAGTTGGGTTTAGTCCGACGAGGCTTATTAATGCCATATTATGTTCCTACGTTTCAATAATTTCACTTGTCGACGCACAAAGGCATATTTACCTCCATGGGCAAATATTTCAGAGCAATAAAAAAAGTTCAAAGTTTGAATGTTTCCTCTTAAACTACGTTTGAAAATAATGAATGTGCACAATACCAGATTCTCTAAAATGTGTATGTTTTTTATATGTATATATATATATATATATATATATGTGTGTGTGTGTCATACACTGGTGATGTAAGTATTGTAAAATAATTGTTTTAAATGAGTCAAATTCATTACTTGTTAAGTTACAAATTACAATTATAAGAACAAATAATATATATATATATATATAAATAATGCTCTGTAGATGCTTTGATATGTTTCAAAAACCTCCAACTACCGGTAGCAGCATTTAAATGTATATTGTCTGTCTCTTTGAATGGCAATAATCTATCAATATGAAATCTACTTTAATATTGGTGAAGAATGTATCTAGCATTTCTTTATTTGTGCACATAAACAATTCTCAAAGAGTTGATGGACATAGAAGAAAAGCACTTTTTGGGATGAAAAGTTGGGATTATTTTTGAGTTGGACTGCTCTGAATCTGGTGGTTTGACCCAAACCCAGATTGTCTGGTCTGGAAAAGCCTCTGGTCTATTACTAATTTGTTTCTTCTTTCTGAAGAATTTGCTTTTAAGGTATTTTGAGTCTTCGTTTTTGTGTGATCGATTTTCTAGTTCATTTTGTGTCTTGAATAAAGGAAAGATTGAAAAGAAAAAAAAGCCAGAAATACATATTAAAGGTGACGGTACTGAGAAAAGAACACTTACCACGGGACATGTCAGACACTACACAGCCACTGAAAAACTAACTTTCACTTCCAAAAAACGCGGGAATATACACCTCCAAACATATAACCTCCAAACTAGTAACCTCCAAACTAGTAACCTCCAAACTAGTAACCTCCAAGCTTTAGAGATTCTCCTTTTCTTTCACTTTTTTCTCCTTTTTAATTTTTTTCTTCATTTTTAGAAAAATCTATAGAACAGTGTTGTCAGCTGAAAATATTCTTTGCTCGGTTCTCTGCTCCTCTTTCCCCTCACCATTTATTCTGTCATCAATAACGGATCTTGCCATTTTCGGGGTACTGGTACCCCACTGGTGCATTTCTCCTCTCAGTTCCTGTTTCTAGATCTACTGCATTTCTACAGAGTCGGCTGATTTATTTATTTTTGTTTTTAAATGTGCATTGTGGTTTGTTTTTCTTGACCACCGCAGAGGATTCACTACTAACGGACACTATGAAGTAGAGGGCAAGGCTGTGGCACCATACCCCAGCGGGGGGGGGGGGGGGGGGGTTCAAGTCAGGTAATCTCAAGCCGAATCTGCTTCTCCAACAGAGCCATGGGTGTGTGCTTGTTAGCCGGTACTCATTCTGAAGTGTGAGAATGATGCGGTTTCAAGTCGAGCGGCGAGAGCGTGCGCGAAGGTTCGGTTTCCCTCCCAGCGTGCGTCTGCCGGAGGGGTACAGTGCCCCGTCCCGCGCGCGGTAAAAAGCATTTTTAGAACCCGATGGACCACAACCCCCAAAGTCCCAAACCTTCGAAACCAAACAAGATCATCGGTATTTATGGAATTATACAACTTATCTATCCGTCAGTTCCTGTACAGTTTTTGTGCCTTAATCTATACTACAGACCTGAAAACGTTCCTGGAACACGCAGAATTGAGCCGTTACTCGCACTGTCCTGGAGATCCGCCCAAAAGAAAGAAACGATTAAAAAATAAGAAAAACATTTTTTTTTCTGTAATATCTTTTTTTTGTCAGGTTTTTTTTTTACAGATAGCTAAACCATGTGCTGTTTCTTATGTTCAATACATTTACATGTACATAATAAGTTTTGCGTTTTATTTGTATAACCCTCTTTTTGTTTAATATTTATTTTGTCTGCTATTATATATATATTTTCTTTTACGTCTGTTTTTGTGTCTGTGTTTGAAGTCCCACCCACCCCCGTTTTCAATGGTTTTCTTATCTGGTGTTCTGTAATGAGTTTCTCTGTCTGGGTTTCTTGTTGTTTCTAAAAGCCGAGTGTTCCTCCGATAGTGGACGCCAGGACCACTCCCAAGACCACACAGCAAATGATGATCATAATCTTCTTCTGCAGAAAAACACAAAGAAACGACCGGAGATTATCACACTGACCACTATACAGAGCTTATCATACTGACCACTATATAGTTTATCATACTGACCACTATACAGTTTATCATACTGACCACTATATAGTTTATCATACTGACCACTATACAGTTTATCATACTGACCACTATATAGTTTATCATACTGACCACTATATAGTTTATCATACTGACCACTATATAGTTTATCATACTGACCACTATACAGTTTATCATACTGACCACTATACAGTTTATCATACTGACCACTATACAGTTTATCATACTGACCACTATACAGTTTATCATACTGACCACTATACAGTTTATCATACTGACCACTATACAGTTTATCATACTGACCACTATATAGTTTATCATACTGACCACTATACAGTTTATCATACTGACCACTATACAGTTTATCATACTGACCACTATACAGTTTATCATACTGACCACTATACAGTTTATCATACTGACCACTATATAGTTTATCATACTGACCACTATACAGTTTATCATACTGACCACTATACAGTTTATCATACTGACCACTATACAGTCTGAGTTTATCATACTGACCACTATACAGTTGTACGTGTGTGTGTGTACGTGTGTGTGTGTGTGTGTGTGTGTGTGTGTGTCTGTGTGTGTGTGTGTACGTGTGTGTACATGTGTGTGTGTGTGTGTGTACGTGTGTGTGTGTGTGTGTGTGTGTGTATGTGTGTGTGTGTGTGTGTGTGTACGTGTGTGTACATGTGTGTACGTGTGTGTGTGTGTGTGTGTGTGTGTGTGCTTGTGCTTTACTTTGCGGGCCTGGCTCTGGTATTTCACAGCCTTCTTGGTGTCAGAAACGGCCCGCTCCACGTAGTCCACTGAGTGTTCCACGTTGTACTCAATTCTGTCAATCATTTCACCCTGTCAGAAACACAAAAAATGCAAAGCCATGGTGACGATTATAAGCCAGCTACTACTTGCACTTCTGTATGTACTATCTAAACCCTTTGAGCAAGGTTAGGTAGGCACACACACCTGGGCAGCATTAACTTTAACTCAAACGTAGCACAATGCTCTGTCTATTGAATAACCCCCAAAGCATCCACCTTGTTCTGGTTCTTCCAAGGTGTGACTCCTCCTGCCCTTGACCGTGATTCCAGCACTACACGGGGCCGCTATGATTCCAGCACTACACGGGGCCGCTGTGATTCCAGCACTACACGGGGCCGCTATGATTCCAGCACTACACGGGGCCGCTGTGATTCCAGCACTACACGGGGCCGCTATGATTCCAGCACTACACGGGGCCGCTATGATTCCAGCACTACACGGGGCCGCTATGTACGCGATGATTCTCCCCGGTGAGACCCACCCAACCTCCCTGGTTCCACCTTGGTTGAACTTTGACCCCCCCCCCCCTCCTTTCTGTGAAAGGTTGTGACGGCACTCACCTGGCTCTCCACCAGCATGGCCATGTCTACGAACATGTCGTGCAGCTCGCGGATGCTATTCTCCAGCTTGATGATCTCCGTGTGGCGAGTCTCGATCTCGTTCAGCGCCTGTTTGGTCATCTGGGAGTCCATCTTAATCTGGAGCACGGGCAGAGAGGGGGACAAGGTTGGGAGATGGAACGATTCCCTTTTTATCTGTTTGTGTATTCTTCTTTTACCTTTATGCATAAATAGTTTTTTCTCTTTTGAGCACTTCTGTTTATGATATCCTGAATTCTTCTCGCAGTGTAAGTGAATTATTCGAAGATTATTTGGATGCACACAGTGTTTTCTACGTACCCCATTCTATATCTCTTTTGAGTTCTTATTATTGAGTATTAATCATCTGCAAAGGGGTTGCAGAGCTCCAGGGCCACAGGGAAACAGGAACTCCAAACTCATTGGTTCCTACTCCACCTTCACGCTCCTTCTCTATCTCGCATTCCCAAAATGTCTGTCTGAAACACCCCCCCCAAGCACATGCGTACGTTTGGGGGGAGACGGGGAGCCATGTCACCCCCAATATTTAAATCTGAATTAATCGCTAGACTAGCTAACGTGCTCTTGAGACTTGAGGTTTGACTACGCGAGCCTAGCTGGACCAGCAGTGGGTCTCCCCCAAATTTGAAATGAAACTTACGCCTGTAGCCCCCAAATATTCGCTGTGTGAGGAAAGGTGCGGCTCCCGGGCGCCTGTAACGCTTACACGTCTATCCTTGCCGGTGATTGTGTTGTTTATTGTAATAAGCTGTTAAACGTTTTCACTGTCCCCGAAAAACTTATTTATTTTCGATGGCTGAAGGACGACTGAAGGATCTGGTGTCAAAATGCAATCCTTGTGGCAGTATCTGAGCCGTTTGTGAACCCCTTGGATTTTTCCACAGCAAACCCGAACTGTTGTGCTTGTAACGTCTTTACGGAGCCCCCCCCCCGGCATCTCGATTGGACGCAGAGGTACAGCGCTTACATCATCAGTAAAGATGGCAAGCTTCCCGCTCTCCAACATGTCTTCTAGCTCCTCGTTGGTGGTTGTTCTCCCAGCTGTAACACAAAGACACACACGTCTTTCCCCAAACTGCAGTGTGTGCAGCCCTAGCCGATGAATGTCACGCTTCAGCCGCTAAGATCGCAGCCCGATACAGTGATTCAGCTGTAGCTGCAGACGATGTTTCAGCTAGCATTTTGTACACAGCGGGCAAAAAATCCATGTTGCAACTTTGCGCGTCACAGATAAGTGCAGATTGCATGTAGAGGGATGTATTTATAACCCGTGAAAATGTTTTCACGACTGTCTGCAACCTAATGAGAATACATTACGTACATTTCAAGAACATGACTTTGCTAGCTCGGCTGATATAGTGCTACAGCTTGTAGATTGTGCCGTTATAAAATTCTGCACGAGAACAGATCTGTACACATTGCTATAATGCCTTTACATTCTGTATCCCAGTAGTGGTTCAAAATGTTACATTTATCTTCTGAAGTCACTTTTAATTCCCCTCATTTTACATGAAACTTTTCTCCAAATTTGGAATGGCCAGTGAGGAACGCAGCTCTCCCCCCGGCCCCCACCACCCCCTCTCCCCCCCCCCCCCCCTTGCTGCACCGTCCTTGGTCTTTCCGGGAGGGCAGACACTGGCAAGCCTGTTCTCTGTAGCGTGTGCTAGTGTCAGTCGCAACTTGTTTTCACACTGCAATATTAACCAGCAGAGCCGTGCTGTTATTTTCTATTTTTCTCCACTTTTTAAAACGCCCCAAACCCCTCCTATCCCTCCCCCTGCCCCTTTTAATTTTTTTAATCTATTATCTCCAATTTAGAATAGTCAATAGTGCCTCTCACATAAAATTTAGAACGTATAGCTTTTGATCAGGCCATGAGGCCCGTTTAGCCGAGTGATTTCATTTCCCCTGCTCTCCCGCCCCCACCTGCACACCAACAGCAGGGCTTGATCCCCCCGCCTCACAGAGCCAGTGATCATTTTACACATTACAGGTCACAGTAATACAGGACACCGCCAACATCAGCTGGAGCAGAGACGCCCCTCAGACTGAGGGCAAATGGTACCTGTAGGTGCCTGGAACGCCAGTGGGAGAAGAGTAGCGGTAACCTGCGAAACCCTGACTGACTTAAACCTGCTCTACTCCTTGCGGGTTACACTATGAAGCAGGATTGCTGAGTTAGCTGGATAACTGCACTGAGTAAGAGAAGCAGGATTGCTGAGTTAGCTGGATAACTGCACTGAGTAAGAGAAGCAGGATTACTGAGTTAGCTGGATAACTGCATTGAGTAAGAGAAGCAGGATTACTGTATTAGCTAGATAAATGCACTGAGTAAGAGAAGCAAGGTTTCTGAGTTATACAGCTAACTCAGTAACCCTGCTTCTCTTACTCAGTGCAGTTATCCAGCTAACTCAGTAACCCTGCTATGTAGTATACCCCCGTGGTGGGATGAGGCCAAGTGTGACCAAAATGTTCAGTTGTGGGAGTTGCTGTTGAAGTGATGGATACAAGGCTGCTAGTGTCCCTCAGAGCTAAAGCGACCTTCCCGGTTAGCGCCCTTCATGGGCTAGCGGCATTCCGTGCTCCGCACAGCTATCGTCCCTCACATCTAGCGCCTCTCATGGGCTAGCGGCATTCCGTGCTCCGCACAGCTATCGTCCCTCACATCTAGCGCCTCTCATGGGCTAGCGGCATTCCGTGCTCCGCACAGCTATCGTCCCTCACATCTAGCGCCTCTCATGGGCTAGCGGCATTCCGTGCTCCGCACAGCTATCGTCCCTCACATCTAGCGCCTCTCATGGGCTAGCGGCATTCCGTGCTCCGCACAGCTATCGTCCCTCACATCTAGCGCCTCTCATGGGCTAGCGGCATTCCGTGCTCCGCACAGCTATCGTCCCTCACATCTAGCGCCTCTCATGGGCTAGCGGCATTCCGTGCTCCGCACAGCTATCGTCCCTCACATCTAGCGCCTCTCATGGGCTAGCGGCATTCCGTGCTCCGCACAGCTATCGTCCCTCACATCTAGCGCCTCTCATGGCTACACCCCTCAGATCAAGCTCTCAAAGTGCTGCAGGTGGGTAGTTGTCTCTAAGCTGCTGCGATGCTGATCTTTGTAGCATATTAAGCGCCTGCTAACGATAAGGGAAGAGTAACATGTACGCACTGCACATGTAACATGTATGCACTGCAGTCATTCTGTTACACTGGAAAGAACCACATTTTGGACTGAGCATAGTTGCCCATACAAGTCCATAGGTTTTTGGCAGTATCCAAATACCCTTATTACAATTTCTATTGTCATTAGTAATCAATTAGAATCTTTGATTATTATCCTATTTGCTTATCAGTTATGTCCTTCAGTATATGTTTACACTGTAATATTCAACTGTATATACAATATTTACAATCGTTTCATAGAACTGTGTGCGTCTACAGAAACAATCTAATTTTGGTCGTTTAGATTCTTGTCTCGCCTTGTCTCGAAAGCCCTTCAGAGGCACACAATCTTTACTCTTCACATTTCAAGAGGGTATTTTACCAAGATTCCCAAATGGGTATTTCCATACTATTTCCAAATTGATATATCCCACATAGTCTGGTTCTTTGAGCTGGATTCTTAGTTGCTGTGGTAACCTGCTTAGAACATCCAAGAACATACCCCTGAATCCACGTGAAACCACCCAGTGAATCTCCTGCTAAGGCACTTGGAAGAGTACCTCGTTGAGTTACCCATATAGCTCCATACCACCCACTGTTCTTCCCACCACCGGACACTGGCAGGAAGACATCCAAGAAGCAGCGTCACCAGCAATGGGCAGTGGGCGGACCATTCGCCAGCTAAACCCGGTCCTTCATCCATCCTTTACATGGGCAATGTGCCCACTTTACATTGTGTAATGAGCCCACTCAAATTTACTCACGAAAACCCCCCCAGCTCATAACCACTCTTTTAACTATCGTTCAACTTTGTTTATAATTCCAGAAACATGACGACAGTGTATCTGTAGAAACACGGTACCTGCTTATTGAGGTCTTGGCATATGGCCGCCATCCAAAATGACTGCTCGCAGTTATGGTTATGATTTCGAAATAGAAAATCTTGATGCCTAAAACCCATGACCGCTGTAGTTGAAGGTACGTACATAATTTGTCATTGCTGAATAAATGTAGAAAAATTCAGAAGACCTTTATCAATTTCTTCTCCTTGTATTTGTGTGCAAGTTGGGTATACCAGCAGCAGGGCAGACAGGACCAATCAACAAAATGACTCTCTATCATCATATCTTAACTAATATTTAAGAAATGACAGGTAACCATACAATAATTACAATTGTGTAATGATTAGGGAAATCTGACATAGGGTACACCAGCAGCAAGACAATGACAGTTAACAAATGGCAGTTAAGCATGGCAGTTTACTATGAATCAAGGTTAGTACCACCATTTTGAAATACGTGAGAAATAAGGTGCGTATGAGCTGGACGGCTGTACTCACTGGTCTCCAGTTATGAACCCAGGTTTGCACCACCATTTTGAAATACGTGAGAAATGAGGTACTCACTGATCTCCAGCTGTCTCTGGATGCGGTCCTTGCACCGGTCTCTGTACTTAGACTGCGTAGTGTTGTACTCGGTCATCACCTCCACGAACTTGCGCGACAGCGTGGAGTGCTGTGGACAGACGGGCGGACAGTCAGAAGGACTGGCGTGTTTCCCCCGACAACAGTGACACCTCTATGTGCATGAGATCAATTTACAGGAGCTTGGACATATTAAAGTAAACGGAAAGGGCTTGGAATAGCATGGCTCTATCTGCAGATAGCACAGGTTTACAACATTATGCTTTAGAGTTTTAAGTCCCTTATCATCGCATGGGTTTGTATTACATCTGTGGATAGTAAGCTCCAATGTGTTTAAGCTGTTTTAATCTGCTGTTTAGCAAAAATACACAAGGAGCAATCCCATACTAATTATTTTATTTATTTATTTATTTATTTATTTATATATATAAGAAATGTCAGATAGAAACCTGTAATTCTCAGTTCTCAAAATCTGGATTTATTGTATAATACGCACAAAAAAACCACACTGGCAGCCCGCCATATATTGGCAAATTTCTAAATCTGGCTGCTGCATCTCTATAATCTCTCCTTCCAACCACAGAGGAGATTAAGCCGTTAGTCAATTTGAAATGTTCAAACCTCCGTATTATTGAAGAGACGGACCTGATGTTTGCCACAAAAAGACAGGAAGTTTAATTTACACAGCCGGCCGTGGAAACACATGCAGGCTTAGAACATGTTTGAGGAACACTCATGTCCTTTAATACGGTTCTAACAGGTAAATGTGCATTGATCAGTGCTGGGGGGGGGGGGTCTTAGCC
This sequence comes from Ilyophis sp. 1 JC-2022, assembly GCA_022702515.1. NCBI lineage: Eukaryota > Metazoa > Chordata > Actinopteri > Anguilliformes > Synaphobranchidae > Ilyophis > Ilyophis sp. 1 JC-2022. The sequence goes on along the minus strand of CM040394.1, from coordinate 110,838,720 downwards.
CCTCCCTGATTGGTTTTTCGAGACACGATTGTTACACCTCCGGAACCAGCCAGACGTCAGGGCGTCGGCACATTCGGCAAAACACAAACACACAACATCATCTGTATGTTCCCACACCAAATGTGTCTGTGATTCTGTGTATATATTAAAAGTACATTCTTATACCCCAATATTGTGCTTTGAAATGCTATTAACTATTAAGTATACAAATATTGGAAGATAGAAAATATCACCTGTCCTAAAATTTAATTCCTGGAGGGGCAAACAACAAGGAAAGAAGAATGATACAGTGAGCATTACGGAGAACCCCGTCATTAAAACTCTGTGAGGTTAGGAAAGTCACACCTGTGTCTTACGGATCCGCAAGTCTGCTGACGACCTGTTCAGCCCCTCTTCCTGTTCAATGCTTTGTTCGATAGCTGGGAAAGAGACGGGAGAGAGACGCTAAAACAGAGTCATTTTGCCCAAAATGCCCAAAGCTTGAAAACCTGCATCAAAATGGGTCATTCTTTTCCGACATAACCAGGTGTCGATTTGAGGGGGGATGCAAGAGAAGGCCATCCCCCCCTGTTACAAAAAGCATCCCCTTTGTAAAACTGCCATCGCCTCTTTCCATCCCCTTTGGGTTAATGGTGCTCTGAGATATCACAGACTCCCAGACTCCACCATCCCCATTGAAAACCTCTTACATAGCCATAGCTGTTTGCGGGGGGGGAGGGGGGTTTGTCCTGACCTTTGACCTTTAACCTTGGTCCTAAGAAGAAACAGCAGCCCGCTCTGGTTTCACCTTAAAATCAGCATCCAATTCAGACCCAACAAACCGACTGAGGGGAGTTCACTGTAATTACACGCTTTAATTAATCAATTAAGTGCTGAAGAACAACCCACACAGGAAGTCGCTGCATCGCTACTGACTGTATGTGTGTTGGAAAACACTGCTGCTCTCCTGTTTAAGCGAAATAAGCAGGCCTTTCCACGTCAAATCAAAGAGTCTCTCTTGGCCTTTGATTTCAGAATTTAACATCCTGAACATTGAGCGGCTGAAAGGTATGAACTACAAATCTCAATTAGGCTAGCTTATGAATGTTATAGTACATTACTATCGTTTAACAGACACTCTTTTAGAGAGCAACTTACACAACTTTTGCATTTTTTTACATCGTATCCATTTCTATCTGGATATATATTTAATTTAGGTTAAGTACGTTGCTCAAGGGTACAGCAGTTTCCTACCTTGGCATTGAACCTGCAACCTTTAGGTTACAAGGCCAGGACCTTACTGGTACATTACCCCATGACACTACACTGCTTCCCAAAAGTTCTCTGAAATGGACAAGCTTAGCTATTGCTTGCTCTGTTATGTTGCGTTTTCATATGCAAAAGACAAGCATTAATAGCAGTTGCAATGATATACGTTTTCAGCCGTATTCATTTCTATAATTAATTTTGCCACATATGGATACTCAACAACTTACACGCAGACATTATTTCATAATTCATTACATTAATTTGCATCAGTCTAAATAATATATAAATAATAAATATCTCCCATAGGTGTAAAAATAAAGTAAAAAATGGCAGTTGTTATTGGTTTAATTTAGATCCCAATATATCATAATAAAATTATATACAATGCAATACCAAACATATAACGCAATATACAATAATATACAAAATAACTGATAAAATCCATATCAATCTAATTGTGAAAGGAAAGCCTCCATGAATCACATATATTTGAAATTCTTTTTAATTTTAATTTTTAAACTATTGGTATCTAGATGATATGTGCCCAACTTTCTAAAGGACCTCCTTCATGATCAATTAAATTTCTGAATTCAATCGCACTATTCTGAGCATATGAAGACGTATGGTGATGTAGCGCTAACTCTATACACCAGGGGGTGCTGGTGGTTGTTTTTTTTCTGTTTTTTTCTTCTTAAGTGGGATAGGCCTAAATTATTTTAATTTTAATTTTTGACAAACTTGAAATACTTCCAGTTTTCTTAACATACATTTTAGAGCACATATTTCATGGTTTCCAAACTGTTGTAATTTTCTCCCATTCCCTGTTTATTTTTAATCCAACCACAGTGGGCCACCAGATTTGGAGAAAAATTGGCAGAGTAAGAATGACACTCGCTAACTGCATTCTCACACCATTATGGCTCCACTGTCGCTACACCAAAATTAATAACGCTGTCCCTGTCGCGTCCATGCACTGGGTCAATGGGTTTCATTTGGTCTAGACTGAAGACCTCTGGAGCCGTCGTTCGGCCCAATTCGTTGCTAAAATCAGTTTCTTCCAGTGGAATCTCCCCTTGGACACAAGATAATATCAAATAGGAACAGACTGCAGATCTGTTTCTACAGTGAAACAGATTGGAATGTAATAGCCAACTACTTTCCCCACACTGATATCTGATTATCCCGCACTGATATCTGCTTTTTCCACACTGATATCTGCTTTTTCCACACTGATATTTACTTTCCCCCACATTAATATCTACTTTTCCCACACTGATATCTACTTTTCCCACATTGATATCGGCTTTTCCCACACTGATATCTACTTTCCCCCACATTAATATCTACTTTTCCCACACTGATATCTACTTTCTCCCCACATTAATATCTACTTTTCCCACACTGATATCTACTTTCCCCCACATTGATATCGGCTTTTCCCACACTGATATCTACTTTCCCCCACATTGATATCGGCTTTTCCCACACTGATATCTACTTTCCCCCACATTAATATCTACTTTTCCCACACTGATATCTACTTTTCCCACACTGATATCTACTTTTCCCACACTGATATCTACTTTCCCCCACATTAATATCTACTTTTCCCACACTGATATCTACTTTTCCCACACTGATATCTACTTTTCCCACACTGATATCTACTTTCCCCCACATTAATATCTACTTTCCCCACACTGATATCTTCTTTCCCCACACTGATATCTACTTTCCCCCACATTAATATCTACTTTTCCCACACTGATATCTACTTTTCCCACACTGATATCTACTTTCCCCCACATTAATATCTACTTTTCCCACACTGATATCTACTTTTCCCACATTGATATCTACTTTTTCCACACTGATATCTACTTTCCCCACACTGATATCTGCTTTCTCCACACTGATATCTACTTTTCCCACACTGATATCTGCTTTCTCCACACTGATATCTACTTTCCCCACACTGATATCTGCTTTCTCCACACTGATATCTACTTTCCCCACACTGATATCTGCTTTCTCCACACTGATATCTACTTTCCCCACACTGATATCTGCTTTCTCCACACTGATATCTACTTTTCCCACATTGATATCTACTTTTCCCACACTGATATCTACTTTTCCCACACTGATATCTGCTTTCTCCACACTGATATCTACTTTTCCCACACTGATATCTGCTTTCTCCACACTGATATCTACTTTCCCCACACTGATATCTGCTTTCTCCACACTGATATCTACTTTCCCCACACTGATATCTGCTTTCTCCACACTGATATCTACTTTTCCCACACTGATATCTGCTTTCTCCACACTGATATCTACTTTTCCCACACTGATATCTGCTAATACCAATGAGTAACTGATTGCAGTGATCCATTGTCAAGATGCAAATCTTGGCTCCCAAAGTTGTAACTTTTATTTATCATTAAAATTGATAATATCACAATTATCAATTTTGCACAGAGCAGTCAAAGATACACACACAGCTTTGCTGAGTTTACTGATTCATAGGACTTTCATTGATATTATTCCAGTCAAACTCCTTAAAGATGTGCCTGCAACTGTGTGCAGTGATATCATCACAATTATTAACAGTCATCTTGCTGCTGAGGTAGTTCCAACATATTTAAAATCTTCTGTAATCCAGTCCACACTGGAGAGACCGTCATGATAGATGCGATTTCAATAATTGTAGGCAGATGTATGAGCTATACCTCCCTTCCTTGTTACCATTCCAGAGAAAACTGTTTCCAAAAATTTCATTTATTTTATGCCTTTTTTAGTGTTTTTTGGGGGGAAACTGGCATAACTGGCTCCTGCTCTAACCACAGGACTGAAACTAGCCTTGTCACGGTGGCCAATGACCTACTGATGAACGCTCCCTTTGGTTGATAGGCTGCTCTGACTCTTACAGACCTTGTGTTTTTCCGTACAGTTGATCATTCTATTCTAGTCACTTGCACCGAAAAAGCGGGCGAGTCTCTCGCTGAAAACCCATTAAGCTGATTTACTTTGGTTCCTCTCTAATAGGAACTTTTTGATGGCAGCTGGAGATTGTTTGGCTCTTTTGCTCTAATTCCCTGGGAAGGTCCTCTAGGGCAGTGGTTCCCAACCTTGGTCCTGGAGTACCCCTGTGTATGCTGGTTTTTGTTCCAACCACAATTGCAATCCCAATATTTTAAGCTGTTAATTTATCATGTTTAGAGGGATTATTTACCCTCTAAAAATCACATTATAAAAGACATGGCTATACATGCCATGAATAATACATTTTCCAGGTTCACATTATGCTTATTGTGTTATATTGCAAACAATTACAAAAAAGAGGTAAAGACTGAGGTGAATGGGCTCTTAATTAGGTCATTGAACAAGTGTTCCTTCGTAATGTTTCCTTAAATTTAACACAATTCAGGTTTGGCTCGTTATCATTTGCTTTGTCTTTGAATTCATCATTATTTACCAAACGGTTAGTTTTAGTGGGCCATGTGTCACAAATATCATCAATTAGGAGCCTATTGATTCACCTCAGTCTTTTTTTTTGGTGTTTTTTTTTTTTTTTTTACCTATTTTTAATTGTTTGCAATACAGCACAATGTGAATATTGGACTTTAATTATTCATGCTATGCATAGCTTTTGCTAACAAAATGTGGCTTAAGATTAAACTAAACATTAAAGGCTAAACATTAAAAACATCTAATTAAGAAAAATTAACAGCTTGTTAAAATTCTGATATTGCAATTGTGGTTGGAACGAAAACCTGCATACACAGGGGTACTCCAGGACCAGGGTTGGGAACCACTGCTCTAGGGCCCTGGTATTGGAATCACAGCCCTTGCGGTCCGAGAACTGCTGGTTTTCCACCCTCCTTTCAGGCAGGTGTGAAGACAGTCTGGCCAATCAGTAGCACTAATTGTTCAGGTAAATTACCTGGGAGAAAGAAAACCAGGGCCGAATTTGGATTCAAGGTCCAGATTTGAATATCCATGCTCTAGGACAGGGGAGGGAAATCTTATTCGCAAAGGGCCGGTGCCAGTACAGGTTTTTGATTTAGCCCAGCACTAAGACACCTGATTCTATTTATCAAGGTCTTGATTAAAGACCATGATTAGTTAATTAGTTGAATCAGGTGTCAGTGCTGGGCTAAAACAGAAACCTGCTCCCGCACCGGCCATTTGCGGAAGAGGTTCCCCACCCCTGATCTAAGGTCTGTTCTTGGGCCACTAATTCTCTATTTAAAACTTGGCCAATTCATATGTAAATGAGCATCACCCTTAACTTTTCAATATTTTCAAATAGTAAACCTAGAAATATGCATTGTGCACATGAAAATGAAAGACGGCCTTATTAAAACACCTTTGTGAATGATTGAGATGATTAAGAAGCTCAACTCTGGAGACAAGACTAGAACGCACATATTATTATTATTATTTTTGATGCACCTGTAGGGTTTGATCAACATATTCCAGGTATGTTAGTATCCAGAAGTATACAGGTATGTTGCTATGAACCAAGAACTCTATCTAGATCTTTTTTTGTCTTTGAAAGAAACAAAGAGATTCATTCATTATGTCCTTTATATCTTTATATCATTACAAGTTATTGTGCTTTATTTCAATGTAACGTCCATGTGTAAATGTTCAAACTGACACTCAATTTACCAATTTGTCCATTTACCATTTACGTCTAACCAGAAACAAAAAAGGGAGATTTATTAGTCTTACAGGGCCATTTTGCAGCTTCAGAAATACATTTATTTCAACGGTTATTTGGACATAAGCAATGCGCGCGGTTAAACCTCTGATGACATTGCCAATCCATTATACTCTTACAAAATTGAAAGAGTTCTTAGATCATCTAATAAAGGCCCCTTTTCTCAGTTCAAGGAACTTGATTGAATTGAAAGGTGACTGGGCCCCTCTAGGCTCTGAGTGAAATGCCTTCCTTATTGATAACATCACCCTTCCTTATTGATAACATCACCACACGGCCTGTCTCTTCTTTTTTACGTCTCTGTCAGTGATATCTTCCTGCATGTACGGGATCTTCGTTTTTTTACCTTTTAATTTTGAGCGCACTTTATTGGCCGTCTTCTTGATGTCAGCAGTAAGATCCTCCAACTCCTGCTTAGTCTCTGATAGAGAGAGAGAGAGAAAGAGAAAGAGAAAGAGAAAGAGAGAGAGAGAGAGAGGGGGAGATAGAAAGAGAGAGATGGAGAAAGACGGAGAGGGAGAGAGAGAGGGAGGAGAGAATAGAAGGTTAGAGTATGATAATGATAGTACTACTGTGTTAAGATGCCCTATAAGATACTTGTAGCATCTTATTTGACTCAGTTATTCAGAACAGCAGTGTGAGAGTGTGGATATAAAGTGTTAGAGAATGGAAGATGTGAACATGTATGCATATGTATGGGTGTGTGTCTGTGGAGGTGTGTTTGTGCGTGTATTGTATATGTAGCTATGTAGTTAGTCTCTGCTAAATGAATGCAGTAACATGTCTGGGTGTAATTTGTGTACATGTGTGTGCTTGTTGGTGTACTATATATAATGTAGCTATATAGCTAGAGTTTAATGTAGCCATGTAGCTAAATGAATGTAATGTGTCTCGTGTACATGTGTGTGTGTGTTTAGGTGTAGATGTGTTTGTGTATGTGTGGGCGTAGGTATAGGCAACTGTATGTAGCTACATGTATGAGTGTGTAGGGGGTATGTGTAGATGTGTGTATGTGTGTTTGTGGGTGTACTGTAGCCTATATATAGCTATGTAGTCAGCGTTAAATTAATGCAGTAATGTATCTGGGTGTCATTTTTGTACATGTGTGTGTGCGTTTAGGTGTAGATGTGTGTTTGTGTATGTGTGCGCGTAGCTACACTGTATGTAGCTACATGTATGAATGTGTAGGGGTGTGTGTAGGTGTGTGTATGTACCCATATGTGTATCTTTTTGAGTCACTGATCAAGGCTCTATTCCTGTCACACTGTATTGCAGCGCCGATCAAATTTATTACAACTGCAGTGCTGTGCTTCTACAGCGGCTCTCCTCTCCTCTCTCTCCTCTCCTCTCTCTCCTCTCCTCTCTCTCCCTCCTCTCCTCTCTCTCCTCTCTCTCTCTCCTCTCCTCTCCTCTCTCTCCCTCCTCTCCTCTCTCTCCCTCCTCTCCTCTCTCTCCCTCCTCTCTCTCCTCTCTCTCTCTCCTCTCTCTCCTCTCTCTCCCTCCTACACACTTTCTATCGCTTTTCCACCTTTCACACCATCCCTTCTTCAGCCCCGTGTACCGTTCTCCGCTAGCTCTGATTTTACATGCCGTGGACCGGATTCGCCGTGAGCCAGCTGTATGAGTAATATCTAACGTATAAAATCATATGCAGATAAAACTTAACACCTGATTTTTATGTTCTTGAGCCCCCCATTTCAGAAAGGGGTGGGCAGGGGCGCCTTTTTATTTTTAGCTAAATGGCAAGGGATCGCTTATTAAATAAAAAATAAAAACAATCCTGATTTAGTTTTTCTTATATGTAAAATAATAATACCTTTCTCTCTCATTATGAATCAGTCCAGGTGGACTTAATATGAAAAACAGGCGTAAGAGCATTGCTACTACACACCTTAAAATACAGTGTACTCTTTTGCACCTTATCGCATCTCTCTTATGGTAATTCACTCTTTCGCACATTATCACATCTCTCTTATGGTAATTCACTCTTTCGCACATTATCACATCTCTCTTATGGTAATTCACAGTTAAATGAGCGCATTAGTGTGCTTTCACCACCCTATTTGCTCCTTGGGTTCAAATCCTGCATAAAATAGAAGGACATAGATACACAGCAGAGGAGAAAGGACGTTTTTTATAGATAAGAAACCGTATATCAGCGTTTTTAGAATAATGTTAATGTTTAAGACAAATGGTTGTCAAATTTAATTTATGTCCTCCTGCTGCTGAGCTGTATAAAATTGGTCAAGCAAATATTTATTTATATTACATACTTTGAAAGTAACACTAAAACAAGACCGGGTGAAGACACATCTTGTATATTCAGCGCACTACACAATGAGTTGTGTACACAAACAAGAATACTAACTTTACCCATAGATATAGAACCATAGATTAGTCATACGTCATAGTTTAGTGACACAATTTCGCACCGAGGTAAGATGGTGGCCAGTAACCATGGTTCTATATCTATGAGCCAATCATCAGACCCGATTATGACATCACAATGAGCTGCGTACACAAACATGAAGAGACATAATAATAACTTTACCCCCGAGGCGGTTAACCAGTAACCAGGTTAGTTATCTCACGCTGAAATGTACAGTCCATTAACTAGTCCTCAGGAGTCATTCAGGAGGCATGCAGAAAAAAGAGAAAAAAATCCACAAATATTCATGCAAAAACAATCACACCATCAAATCAGATCAAATTCATGCAAAAACAATATCACCATCAAATCAGATCAAATTCATGCAAAAACAATCACACCATCAAATCAGATCAAATTCATGCAAAAACAATCACACCAATAAATCAGAACAAAATTTGTGGAAAGAAAATTCACGTAATCAATTCAGATTAAATTCATGCAAAAATAAATCATACCATCAATTCAGATCAAATTCATGATAAACAAATTCACAATCAAATCAGATCAAAATTCATGCAAAAAATAAGACCATCAAATCTGCACATTCATGCAAACTGAATCACTCAGTGTGAGAACACGTATGAAATGTGTCAACGTAGTCAGGAGGAAAGAAACTATACGTCACGTCAAGGGCCTTGTGATTACTCTGCTTTCTTATAGATTCATAGCAAAATCATCAAATGCTTATAGGCTGAAAATAACTGGAAATAATGTTCGGTATATCAATTCAGTTCAGTCTGTTGTAGGAGTACAGTGGGGAACACAGGAAAAATTATGAAGTATTTGTTATGTCATATAGTGTGGCATTGAAAGGTTTGAACTAGAACAAGTCTCATATTTGTAATAGAATCGTGTTTTGCATAAAAATCCTTAATAAGCCTGACTTCCAATTATAGATCATAATTTCATTCAATAAAATGATTAATCCGCCTGATTAAAGAGCCCCTGAGCTTGCCTCCCTGAAAAGCATCCCATAACCTGATTACAGATGATAGTCTGATAAGACTGCAGTAACATCACAGAACCTCTGACAGCGGTATGTTACATCACAGAACCTCTGACAGCGGCATGTTACATCACAGAACCTCTGACAGCGGTATGTTACATCACAGAACCTCTGACAGCGGTATGTTACATCACAGAACCTCTGACAGCTGTATGTGTTACATCACAGAATCTCTGACAGCGGTATGTTACATCACAGAACCTCCGACAGCGGCATGTTACATCACAGAACCTCTGACAGCGGTATGTTACATCACAGAACCTCTGACAGCGGCATGTTACATCACAGAATCTCTGACAGCGGTATGTGTTACATCGCAGAATCTCTGACAGCAGTATCACAGACACACAATGAGAGCTGTAGGTGTTACAGACGAGCTCGTGGGCTGACAGGTACTTACTCTCGTCAGGGTTTGGCGCTGCCAGGATGGCACTGTGCTGCTTCTTCACCTGCTCCACATCCTCCGACAGCTTCTCTATACAACCCCGGATCTCCTCCACCTGATCGGCACACAAAACACCCTGCGTCAGAGGCCTGGCACCAGAGCGTCAGCTGTCCAACCTAGACTCCCCTGGCACCAGAGCGTCAGCTGTCCAACCTAGACTCCCCTGTCACCAGAGCGTCAGCTGTCCAACCTAGACTCCCCTGGCACCAGAGCGTCAGCTGTCCAACCTAGACTCCCCTGTCACCAGAGCGTCAGCTGTCCAACCTAGACTCCCCTGTCACCAGAGCGTCAGCTGTCCAACCTAGACTCCCCTGTCACATTCTCACATTGCTCCACATTTATTTTATTTATTTATGCTTTTTTCGTATTTGTAGTCTCGGCACCATTGCAAATGTGGGCCCGCACCCTCAATGTGTCTTCCGAGAACTAAATAAAGAGATTTATTGATTGATTGATTGATTGATTGATTTTAGTGTTTAGTGATTTAGACTGTTAACGCCCACAATTAGCCTAACCTGCATGCCGTTGGATTGTGGGAGGAAGCCGGAGTACCCGGAGAAAACCTACAAGAACACGGGAAGAACATGCATGCAGAACTAGCCCACGTCTTGCTCTGAGACGACAGTGCTATCCACTGCACCACCATACCATCATCACATGCATGCATGCATGTTACAACCGCTTGTCTCTGCTTTACAATGCAGTGCAATGAGCCTTCTAAATGGGGGTTTCCACCAAATAAAAGCTTGATTAGCATATACAAATATATTTAATAGATAACTGTAAGCAGTTATTGCTCCAAACTTTAATAATAATGTAAATTTTCATTGCATTGATACAGCCTGGCGCAGTGCAAGTATTTGTGTTTTTAAAAGTCCAAACAAAGTATTGAAAATTAACATTATTGCTCACGTTTATCTATTAAATATATTTGTATTTGCTAATCGAGCTTTTATTTGGTGGAAAATCACATTTAGAAGGCATTTCAAGGCTCGTTTACGTGGCCAATTTGGACTGCACTGTAAAGCAGAGATGAGCGTTTCTCTGGGTAACCAAAGCTCTGCTAAGAAAGACGTGACAAAATGATTATTATTACTGATCAGAATGCTGCAAATAGTTCCACAGCAGAAAAAAACGAAGTTATCCTTTAAAAAGGTAATAAGCACCGGCTTTTGTTCGGACTCCGCCCACTTCACAATTTCAATAGATGCGAATTGGGCTCGAGTGAGAACACAGAGGAGGAGTTACAGTTTGGGGGAGGGGCGATAGATCTATTCGGTAACGCGTCTTGAAAACTGTTCAAACGGAAACGCGTTTTAAATTAAAGGGCTAACGTTAATTTGCGCAGTTTGAATACCCATCAATCAAGAAGAGGAAGAGAGGGGGCGTTGACTTGATTGCGTAAAAAAAGTTTTTTTATCTTTTTTCACGTCACGGATAGAGGCGTGGCTCAGACTAAACGTTTCAGTTTGGATTTCAACGAATGCCTCTTTTTTGACACAAAATGCGGTGACACGACTTAATTACATTTTATTTTTTTAAAACAATGGGATATGTGTGATTTATGAAAAATGGAAGAGATACTCGGCTTTTTTAAAAAAAAAAAATTTTAGTTTTAGTTTTTAACCCTCCTTGGTCAGATAACAAATATAATTTATATTCTATGAACTGAATTCTAATGCTGTAACAACAATCAACTATTGGGTAACTGAGCAGCAATGGGAGTAGAAAAAAAACTTTTTAAACTTGAAAAAAATAAAAAAAAAAAAAATCTCCTCCCAAGGGTACATTGTTTTTTTATCCCTTTATTAACTTATTGCTCTGCTTCTCTACCGGTTGGTGCCATTTATTTAAGATCTGCATCAGCACAGAGCAAGCACAGACCCTGTGAAACGCATGCAGCCAGTTCCAGCCATAGCCTTTGAGGGGCCCCAAAGCTGCTTTGATTTGGCCCCCCAGCCATCCCCATATATATAATAATATTAATATATAAGAATTAGAATAATTATGGCTCGTGAGCTATGAGGCATGAGAAAGAAACCTAACCCTCCTCTATGATAATTTATTCATATCAGACTGTGAGCTCAATCACTACTAGCGCTTTTTTAAACTGGATTTATACTTTGATGAGAGAAAAAAACAAAAAAAAATCGGACATTCACTGCACGGTGACATGTATTTATGTATTTATACACAAAAACAAAACAATGTAAAAACAACAAATTTCAATAACAAAACAATTATTAATAAACCAAGTATGAACATTTGAAACAACATTTTTTTTGTACCCATACACTTTATATTTACAAATACTTGTGTGTGGCCATTCAGCCATTCAGTCAGTCAGCCAGTCAGCCATTCAGCCAGTCAGCCAGTCAGCCCTGTTGGAATGCATTAGGCTTCCAAAATGTAGAGGTATTTTAATGATAAGAGATGCAGAGATATAATAATGAAAGACACTCACCTTCTGTAGTAGAGCAGACATATCTTTTTGATTGTCCTAGTTCATCTACATGCAAACGTGCACCTTTGGCATGCTGTTGTACGGTCGCTGTAGTATTTTATTTTATTTTTTAATTCATCCAGACATTCTTATTACTAATATGTGTAACAAATTTATTGTCTAAAAAGCTTGCCCAGAGTGGGTATGGTTTTATATATATCTGGGTTCCGTAGACATGCTAGTGATTTATTTCTGCTTGTAAAACTGTTCATGTCTTTAATGATAACTGTTCATGTCTTTAATGATAACTGTTCTTGTCTCTTGCTATTGTCTTTCTCGTCCTGTGCTCTGGGAGAATTCCTACTTGTCGGCTGCAATTTGCCAGACGCACTTTATCAAGTGGTATGTTGGGGGTTGTGTGTTGTCACACCACGGTGCCAAGGTCAAACCTGAGCGGCTTCGAGGGAAAGTTGTCAAAATCGGTGGGAAGCTCAGTGGTGAATAAACCGCTGCCAAATTACATTGCAGTACATTGTACAAAGAAGATCTCACTACTGCTTTGGACAAAACTGCATGCTGGGTAATATGCTAGTTTCAAATAGTTAGCGATTGAACAAGTATTTATAACCTGTGACTATGCAGACCATGGTACATTTTTTATCATAAATCCTGTTCAGGGGAAACATTCAGTATTTTTAAACGAAATAAAGCCTGACACCAACGAGATTTCGCTAATACTTAAGAAAGGTGCTTAATAACACTTTGTAATTCATAGAAACTCTGTTTACGGCTATTGTAGGACACAATCCATTGAGGTTATTGATATCTCTATTCAACATTTACATACCATTTGTAAATAATAAAAAGGTATAACTTTGTATGATATATATGGACTATTTTATTAACACTAAAGATTTTTAGTCTTTCAAGGTAACGTATGGATTTCACATCAGTTTACAAAGGAAAATGTACAAATCAAAATGGCTGCCGTGAACAAGTGAAATTGTGGTGAATGTTTGTAAATTGTTTGAGGGAAACACCCTCTTGTGACATCTGACTTCTCTGGACTAATCATCATGATCAGAAGGTGGAGCCTGATCGAGCAGCAAACCACCCCACTGAGGCAAACTCAACCTGAGAGTGATTCAACCTGAGAGTGATTCAACCTGAGAGTGATTCACCCTGAGAGTGATTCACCCTGAGAGTGATTCAACCTGAGAGTGACTCAAGCTGAGAGTGATTCACCCTGAGGGTGACTCAAGCTTAGAGTGATTCACCCTGAGGGTGACTCAAGCTGAGAGTGATTCACCCTGAGGGTGACTCAAGCTGAGAATGACTCAACCTGAGGGTGATTCACCCTGAGAGTGATTCAACCTGAGAGTGATTCACCCGGAGAGTGATTCAACCTGAGAGTGATTCACACTGAGGTTTATTCCCTTGTCATTTTACTGCTCGAAGGGGACTTTAATTGGACTGCTGAATTTAAATTAATTCACCGGTATGACATGTAGTTGGTAGAATGTTATTCCACTGACTGAATGTCATACCTGTGAATTAATTTAAATTCAGCTAATTAATCGCCTGCTGATCAAGCAAAAATAAATGAAAGCCGGCTGAGAGCTACGATACGTTTTAAAGGTAACGATTCCAGCCGCCTCGATTTCCAGCATGTTAGACACCATTGTCCATTTGTACATACTTACATACTGTCTTTTTTATTTCCCCCATCATTGCATGTATCTACTTTTTGTCTTAAAACATCATAATGTAGTACATACTATAAACATGCACTATAACATGGGTCTGAAATCGCCAGTCCTGGAGGGACTTTACTCATTTCCTTTCAGTCAGCAGCCAAAGCAGGCCTTGGAAACAAGGTGTTCAGAGTCTTTAGCCAATCAATCAATAACTTAAAATAAGCACTTAGAGCAGGAACACATGCAAAACCCGCAGACACAGCGGCCCTCCGGGATTTCAGTTTGCAATCCCTGCACTATAATATCCTTTTGTATCTGCTAGGGACATTGTTTACTATCATACTGTACTCTTTATAGCATTTGGGGAAAAAAAGGTTGAATCACAGGTTGAATTTTAAAATGTTTAAAATGTTGGAATTTCTGCATAGAAAAAATACAGAGCAAAGAAACATGGTTGCAAATGTATTTCTTGTCACAGGGTATATTTCTGCAATATACGATCAGCCACGGTTTCTGAAACATTTTGAAAAACACTTAAATGTCTTAAAAGATGTGGATCCATTACCTTTTGGATTAGCCCACTGAGTTGCTGCTTACAGCTATTTATTATATGCCAAGTATATATTGTACTACCTTTCCCGCTTTTTCTCAGATATTGCAATATTTAGGTCTGTGAACGGCAACGCACTTTGTCCATAAACATGATAAAAATCCAAGGAAGTCTCACAGTTCATTATTGCGCTCCATTATGGCGTGCCTTTGTGTCGTACCGTCCGGCCATTATCTCACTCTGCTCTTAACTGAGCCCTAAATCAATACAATTGATTGACTGATTGATTGATTGCGCTCATCAATGAGATCTGAAATAAGTGCGTGTTACTTCCTGGAATCAAACCTGGTTGAAATAGTGATATCAAGCTCATCACTAACAAAGCACGTCTACATATCAAATTGGGTTTTGATAAATGAAACAGAGGACATTATGCTAAACTTGAGAAATTGTGCCAGAGTGCAGGGAACCACCCCATTTCAGAATAGATAAAGAAGAAATATCAATAGTCGCCAGGGTGGAGCACTAGTCCTTGACGTGCCCTACAGTCCGGAATCGAATCCCTCGGGAGCCACTGCAGATTGACCAGTACACCCAGATGGCGCATTACGATTGGCCATAGCACCACCCAGGGGGGCGGGGTTTCAGTCAGCAGGGTTTCTGATTTGTGCACTAAGTACACACGCTCAGATGTCATGCATGTAGGTTTGCTCTGTCCAGAACTAACAGGGGACGGTGCAGTAATGGGACCGGCCAGTGACTGGGTGTCATTCCAAATGATTAAAGGAGCAACTAGAAACAATGTTTAAAAATAAACTTCAACGATTAATCAGCTTAGGTATTAATAAGTAATTGTGATCGTTTAAACTTGCTGTTTCACTTATTGTTATAGTTAAAAATATTTTAATTTCAGCTTACACATGTTGGCATTCTCTCAGCTGGAAAGGCAGGGAAATATGCTCATGTTCTCCACAAATGAATTTTTATATTTAAAGGGACCGTTTTTTTCATACATTGAACCTTTTGTTCAGTAGGTTTTTTGGAATGTTTTTTTCTTCTTCAAAAATGTCAGTGTTCTAGAACTCAGTTGCTTTCAGTTACCAGCACTGATTGTTACATCAGCATTAGAATGTTCAGGTGAGAATATTCCGATCACATTGTCGTGCTCCCGCACCTTAGAGGGTTAACGTTTACGCTGTAAAAGGCGGCACTCACCTGTTCAAAGAACTCATCCATAAAATGGTCCCTGTCAACGTGGACGACTTCTTCATCGTCATCGCTGTCCTTAGCCTGAGAGAGAAAGGCAAGAAGAGGGTTAATGCCATTAATCGGGTGGGCCCACTAAAAGATGTACTGTCACTGTTGGAACTGAAAGTGTGCGCTGTCTGGTCAACAGCACAAATATATATAATACTCATGCTTGTTATAAAGTGTACGTAGTGCTGCCTGGCATAATGCCGGTCATAAACAGTCATGACAGCATATTATAGCTTGTGACCAATGTTATTACACTAGTCAAGAAAGCAGGGCCCTCCCACTGACTAACTGTGTGCAACCTCACATGGTGGCAAAAACCCAATTGCTCAGTGTGGAGCCCATGGCAAATTGAATAGGAAAATTAGCGGGTGTGCGATTAGCTGGGGTACTGGGTGGCTCGTTCGGCTAAGGCCCCACACTCTGGCGCATGGACGAGCCCCACAGTTTTGGATCAAACCCAGACCTTGGCAGTGTAGAGTGTGGCTGATGGCTCCATAGGACGACGCGCAATTGGCGATTTTGCGTCACCCAGGGTACGAAAGGGTTCAGCCGGTTTTGGGGTACGCGTTTCATCGCTAGCTAGCGACCCCTGCAGGTCGATCGGGCGCCCGCGACTACATGTTAAAGCCGCATATGACTTACTCCTGTGGTTAGCTAGCATTGTGAAACTGCACTCAACTTCCTGTTAATGCCACGAGAGTTTGATCTCAACGTCAGTGTCAACCAATCCATTGCCCCGCGGTATTTGTGAAAATATAGGAAGGAGTGGGCTAATAATTCTTCCTTATCCAGAGTTGCCTACTCAATTACATGTATGCACACTACCCACGTACTGTACACCACTGGATATGTTCCTGATGCAACATTAAGTATCTTACCCAATGGTGCAACAGCAACACCCCAGCTGGGTATTGGACCCAGAACCTTTAAGCCACAAGCCCAGGCCCATGGTGATTACAGTGCCGGCCCCGCCCTGGCGGGACTTAGCTCTGTAAACTAAAAGCACGGGCAGCTTGTTTTTTTTTCCTTCTTTCTTTTGAAAGTCAACCCCCGTTATCTCTTTACCAGGAATTTATAGCCCGCTTGTTGATCGGCGATTGTACAGGGGACATTAGGCGAGTAAGTGCTCGAGTCGCGTAGCGGAGTCCACTGACGTCAGCGCGTACTCCAGCATCTGCTGCAGTAGGTGATGTCACCTCCTGGAGTTTCGATAAGAGCGTGATTAGATCACCTGGCTGGGGACCTTTGCCCTCTAACTCGGTGGAATAATAGTATCTCTCGCACCGTTCTGCGGTTTGGCCGGTGAGAGAGAGAGAGAGAGAGCGAGAGAGACAGAGAGAAAGAGAGAGAGAGAGACAGAGAGAAAGAGAGAGACAGAGAGAAAGAGAGAGAGAGAGAGAGCGAGAGAGACAGAGAGAAAGAGAGAGACTCCCCTATTGCAGTCAAAGGCTCAGATTGTTGTGGTTCTCTGTGCCAGAAACACGGAGGGAATATTGGAGGTCCAGGTGCGACAGATAGGGAATCTTTAAGTTTTCCTATGAACACCACTGAAACAGACAATAAGGGGAAAATAAGGGGAACACAAATAACCTCGCGAAAGAACGAGGAACTCGATATCCGAGCAAAACAAAGAAATAAGCAGTAACGCTTATCTAACGAGGAACTCGGTATCCGAGCAAAACAAAGAAATAAGCAGTAACGCTTATCTAACGAGGAACTCGGTATCCGAGCAAAACAAAGAAATAAGCAGTAACGCTTATCTAACAAGGAACTCAGTATCCGAGCAAAACAAAGAAATAAGCAGTAACGCTTATCTAACTCCCGTTTGTGGAACGAACAAACAGAAAGAAAAGAAACTCTTAAAAGAACCTCTCAGGCTTAGGGTAAGAGCACTCTTAGGTATGAGTGGAAAAACAAAGAAACGAAAACCCTCTGCTCTGAAATAAGAGCGAAAAGATAACTTTCCTTTCTTTCTAAAATTGTACTGCTAACAAGTCCCGCGTTGAGAAGCAAAGCGGTCGATAGCAGTACAACTTCCTATACCTTTTTTACCGGCTCGAATATTACGTGAAATAACATGGAAGCAACGAGAATAGGAGGAAGCGGGGTATAAATAGAGAGAGGAAATGCAGGACAGGTGAACTCACTAATCACCAAGGCGAAAGCAAAACCCGTAGCGGAACACAGAAAAATCAGATAGATTTATAGGCATATGAAAAAACGGAATACTAAGCGCGGATATAAGGGAAGGAAAGCGCGATCTGTGACACAGATACTTCAACGTTGTGTTGTCTTTTGTTTACCTCGGGGATACAGCCTTGAGTGTGTGTTCGGTCGATTTTTTTAATCAAATAAAAAAAACTTAACAGTTTTTGTTTCACAAAAATATACTTGCTTGTCCATTTGGAGGTGAGACAATGTTGAAGTGTTGTCAGTGTCAGAATACAACATTTGCTTTGTGTTCCCATTTTCTTGCTCTCTAATCCCAGGTGTCCCACTGGGAGGACTGACACACCCTTACACAGTAAAATGTCCAGCGTTATTTCAACTCTAACAGAGTATATATGAGTCCAATAGGAACCATATCTACTCTGTAAGAGTTGATTTAACACTGAACATTTTACTGTGTACCACGTCCATATCACACCCAGAGCCCCTTCATGCTAATATCTCATTCTGCCATTACCACGTCTCACCCTGTCATCAAGCCATATGCTGCCATTACCACGTCTCACACCCTGTCATCAAGCCATATTCTGCTATTACCACGTCTCACCCTGTCATCAAGCCATATGCTGCCATTACCACGTCTCACCCTGTCATCATGCCATATGCTGCCATTACCACGTCACACCCTGTCATCAAGCCATATGCTGCCATTACCACGTCTCACACCCTGTCATCAAGCTATATTCTGCCATTACCACATCTCACCCTGTCATCATGCCATATTCTGCCATTACCACGTCTCACCCTGTCATCAAGCCATATGCCTTTTTTCATTTAGTATTTAGCTAATTAAGATTACCCTTAATCAAGAAAAAAGTTTACAAACCAATACATTCAAGGTCATTTTTGGTCACCTTTATTTCAAGCTCATAAGTCACCAACGGGGATGCATAGACTGTATATATTATTGCCCTCAGGTCATGAGTAATGTAAAACTACACTTATTGCAACAAAAGTCCCTGGAAAAATACACGATTCTCGGTTCTGTCCAATCTTCACAAGTCAATGCACACTGGAGGATTTGATGCTAATCCTTGATAAAACAACCAAAAAAAGATCCTAAGATCTTTAAAAAAAATTTAACTGCCATATTTAGCATTAAAGTCATAATCAAATAGTTTGACGATTAAACTTCCTGAAAGTATTATAAGAGCTAAATACATAAAACATATTGCAGCCGGGAGATATTGACCCTGTCTGACCTGACTCTACCAGCTCATTTAAAAGATGGGATTTGTCAGTATAAACTATAACTCGTTAATGTGTTTTGCCATATTTGGGGCTTAAAATGCGCATCAAAATCTACTCTGGATAACATATCATAGAGCTACAAATGCAGTGCAAGATTTGTGCCTTTTTAATACTTTTTAATACTTGTTCTGTTAGCCTCTTGTAACGAGACATAAGATGAGATGCCAGTTTTACTCTTTATTTTTGTCCATTAAATTTTGTTTTTCAGATATAATTCTGAACAAAATTATTAAATTGATGATCTGCTTTCATATGTCACATATATACACACATACATAATCCTCCTGATTTGGACAGACAACAGTGATTATTCTATGGTATTGTGCTTTAGCAAGTGTTCTATTGAGTGGCTATTCTATGGTATTGTGCTCTAGCATGTGTTCTGCTGAGTGACTATTCTATGGTATTGTGCTCTCACGTGTTCTGCTGAGTGACTATTCTATGGTATTGTGCTCTAGCATGTGTTCTGCTGAGTGACTATTCTATGGTATTGTGCTCTCACGTGTTCTGCTGAGTGACTATTCTATGGTATTGTGCTCTAGCATGTGTTCTGCTGAGTGACTATTCTATGGTATTGTGCTCTAGCATGTGTTCTGCTGAGTGACTATTCTATGGTATTGTGCTCTAGCATGTGTTCTGCTGAGTGACTATTCTATGGTATTGTGCTCTAGCATGTGTTCTGCTGAGTGACTATTCTATGGTATTGTGCTCTCATGTGTTCTGCTGAGTGACTATTCTATGGTATTGTGCTCTAGCATGTGTTCTGCTGAGTGACTATTCTATGGTATTGTGCTCTAGCATGTGTTCTGCTGAGTGACTATTCTATGGTATTGTGCTCTCATGTGTTCTGCTGAGTGACTATTCTATGGTATTGTGCTCTAGCATGTGTTCTGCTGAGTGACTATTCTATGGTATTGTGCTCTAGCATGTGTTCTGCTGAGTGACTATTCTATGGTATTGTGCTCTCATGTGTTCTGCTGAGTGACTATTCTATGGTATTGTGCTCTCATGTGTTCTGCTGAGTGACTATTCTATGGTATTGTGCTCTCATGTGTTCTGCTGAGTGACTATTCTATGGTATTGTGCTCTAGCATGTGTTCTGCTGACTGCAATAACAGGGGGATCATTAGAGTAACTGGGTAATTACCAGCTTCAAATAAATCATCTTAGTAAGTTGGCTGCTAACTGAACACACAGGCCAAGGATGCGCTGAACACAGACAGAGGATGCGCTGAACACAGACAGAGGATGTGCTGAACACACGCTTAATCCCCACTGCACTCAACACAGATTTATTTCTTTGAAAAAATACCTGACGTTATGTTTTTGAACACATGCATATTTCGGTATGGTTCCTTCCACTTAAAGGTATGTCCATTGAAAAGGTATGAGTACCAGAGGTGTAAAATCCAGGGGTTCGAAAGTAAAAGTCCTGCCATGTGTTTCGTTCACCCGTGAACTCAGCCAGCTGGTTTCACTAATTAGTTCTACCTCCTGGCTGAAGAATTGTGCTAATGAGCAAATCCAAGTGATTGGAACAAAATACTGGGGAGGACTTTTACTTCCTGAACCTGGACTTTACACCTCTGAAATTGAGTACGGTTAAAATGGTGGAGCCAAATTAACTGTTAGTCGCGTGGCGAAAAGGCACAAACAAGACAGATATATACAGAAACCTGAGTTTGTGAGACAGATTGGCTGAAAAGGACCAGATTGGTTGAAATGCACCGTTGAATACCATGCTGAGTGTAAGTAGGTATGCCCATTGACCGTCTGTTAGGAGAGTTACTCATGCGTTGTGTGTCATGCCTAGTGCCGCGTAACAACAAACAGACGGTACTCCTGTTTCATCAAATACAGAATGCCCGTCTTCTTTCTGCATCGTAAAGCAAAAGCCCAAAACGTATCCCTAACCCTAACCCCTAACCCTAACCCTAACCCCTAACCCTAACCCATCACCAACCAAATGGAATATCGAAACCCATTGTCCATGTTGGAGGGAATGGAGGAACGGACAAGCAAACGTAAACCATTAAACTGAGGATTCAAACTGAGGTACTGACTGTGATAATCAAATAATCCCACAGAATTATTCATTATTTGTTTTTTACAGTAGCTGTGTTAACGCTAGTGTCCAGGGGCCGGTATCACGAATCAGAATTACTGAGTTAGCTGGATAATGGCACACTGAGTAAAACCCGGAACAGCTCTTTTTACTTCAGTCCATGTTCCATATTTGTGAGGCTTCCGGGTGCAGTTAATCCAGCTAACTAAGTAATCCTGCTTTGTGATATAGGCCTCTGATACGCCAGCCACGACGTTGCCGGTTCATTATCGCATGTCTCTTCCTCTCTCTCCACACTCTCTCTACACTGTGCAGTCCAGTAAAGCTGAAAAAGTCCTAAAAAAGCCACTCTACGGTCACCTAATCATCCCAACCTGCAGCTGATTAGCCACCCAATCCCTTGTATTCCATCCTAACCTGTAGCTGACTGGCCACCCGATCCCTTGCATTCCATCCTAACCTGTAGCCAATTGGCCACCCAATATATTGCATTCCATCCCAACCTGTAGCTGATTGGCCACTCAATCCCTTGCATTCCATCCCAACCTGTAGCTGATTGGCTACCTAATCCCTTGCATTCCATCCCAACCTGTAGCTGATTGGCCACTCAATCCCTTGCATTCCATCCCAACCTGCAACTGATTGGCCACTCAATCCCTTGCATTCCATCCCAACCTGCAGCTGATTGGCTACCCTTGCATTCCCCGCCCACTTTGATCCGCCCACAGTCACTAACCGAGTTGTCAGTTATCCTCCCTGGTAAAATAAAAATGAGAAATAGACACTGAACACGTTCCCCCTGTTATTCTCTCCTCAGAACGAACAAAATGCTCCCCGCTCCCACGCCAAGCTCGGCCCGCCCCCACACCCACCGGCGCGTGGGATAGCGCTGCAGCCGAAGACCACGCACGCCCCCGACACGCTCGTCTCTCACGCCTGAGGACGCGCGGTTCACTGCAGGAGGATCCACAATACCGCTGATCTGAGGAGAGACGCACCCCCCGCCAACGACAACTGGTAACCTGTAGGCGCCTGCTGAATGGGTGGGGGGGCTGACATAGTAGCGTTAGCCATACTTTATGTGACAAAGCAAGCTGTCCCACTGCTGACTGCTCCCAGTTATACGCAGTTAAGAGCACAACCCAGGCTCCTAACCAGCATGGTGCACTAGGATAATTATTAGGATAATCAAGTTTGACTATTTGTAGCTAATCTGTTGGCTCCTTATGCGAATAACTACACAGAGCCCGAAAGGTATTAATTGTGCTCTCACGTCTTAAGAAAAGCATGTGTCTTTGTCCAAGCTGTGGCTGGCTATAATTGAGCACGGAATTTATCCCGTAGCATTCATTCCCTCCTCTAAGCATCTATGTGGGAAGCACGCGCATGTCTGTTGGCACATTTTTACAGGGGACTTATTAATAGATTTTGAAAAGTACCTCCAGCTAATACCGCACTATCGCGGAATCGTAAACAGGTCCCGCTCAGAAAATTGGTGCAAAGTTTTATGCAGAGTGAATTACGTGACCCCCTTGGCCTCGCTCCTTCTCCTGAATCACTCAACTCAATCATTCTAAACATTCTAGATTTATTCCACTCTTTATGACATCACAGGCAGGGAACACAGAAGATGGGGGTCATTCAGCACTGACCTGCACCCATACACTGTTCACACTGTTCACCTACAGGGAAGGGATGGGGGTCACTCAGCACTGACCTGCACCCATACACTGTTCACACTGTTCACCTACAGGGAAGGGATGGGGGTCATTCAGCACTGACCTGCACCCGTACACTGTTCACACTGTTCACCTACAGGGAAGGGAGGAGGCTGACGGAGGGTCATATTTGCATGTATTTGCATATTAACTAGATTTGAATGGAGGTTGCTTGTATCACATGAACAACAAATAACAAAGTACACTGCAGAGTGTTGAGTGTTAAAGCAAACACTGGTGCGTAGGACGTTTGCCACCATAATGGACTGCCCTTCCTTTTAGACTCACATAAATTTGATTAGATTTACAATTTCACTGAACATTATTTCCCACATTTCTACCATTCTTACCGTTTTAACGCATGTGAAGCAAGCATTCCCGAATCCCAACACAACTAACATTCCATTGGGAAGTGGAAGTGAAAAACTGAAATACTAAGTTTAGGGGGGGGGGGGGGGGGGGGGGGGTTGCTGTGAATATGATTCATAGAGCTGGCTGGGAAACAGCAATGAATTGGCACTTTTTGCAGGCTGAAATTTCACCCTTATAGGCTGAAATGGCCCTGTTACAGACTGAAATGGCCCTGTTACAGACTGAAATGGCCCTGTTACAGACTGAAATGGCCCTGTTACAGACAGAAATGGCCCTGTTACAGACAGAAATGGCCCTGTTACATACAGAAATGGCCCTGTTACAGACAGAAATGGCCCTGTTACAGACAGACTCTTAGAGGCAGCTATGACATTGTTAAAGGCTGCAGTGACATTGTTAAAGGCTGCAGTGACATTGTTTCAGGCTGAAATGGCACTGTTAGAGGCAGCTATGACATTGTTAAAGGCTGCAGTGACATTGTTTCAGGCTGAAATGGCACTGTTAGAGGCAGCTATGACATTGCTAAAGGCTGCAGTGACATTGTTTCAGGCTGAAATGGCACTGTTAGAGGCAGCTATGACATTGCTAAAGGCTGCAGTGACATTGTTTCAGGCTGAAATGGCACTGTTAGAGGCAGCTATGACATTGCTAAAGGCTGCAGTGACATTGTTTCAGGCTGAAATGGCACTGTTAGAGGCAGCTATGACATTGCTAAAGGCTGCAGTGACATTGTTTCAGGCTGAAATGGCACTGTTAGAGGGAGAGCAAGAAAAAACGCAAGAGATAAACAGCCAAGGGCAAGCAAAGCTGAGAGGCTAGCTGAGTTAGCCGTTAGATGTTGATGCAAGCGGAGAGATCCAGGGAGGAAGGCTAGGGAAAATCCCTCCTCTGCAGTTATAGGCTAAAGGGGACCATTTAAATTCAGACTATTTGCATTGGCTGTTCTCCGTACATGTAAAGGGCCATAGGGTGAAAGCAATGTACCTGCACTGAGCCAGGTCACCTTGCACACAACCGCAGCACCGCCGCTACCCGCCGAGCCGGACGACATCCGAGAACCTCTGCTCTGTTCCCGCCACCCCCTGCAGCCAGCTTCATCAGGAAATAAATGAATTAAACCGGCCCACAAGGACACAGCTGTAAAAAAAACAACACTCTCCAACGCTACCAACGTGGGAAGATTTGAGAATGCGTACGCATCATGAAATTAGGGCTACAGCAAGGAAAAAATTGTAATAAAAATCTTTCAAACGCAGTTGAATTATGTTCTGCATAATCATTGGCTAAAAGCAGGTTCTTTCATCACGTAGGGCCTGGGGTGTATTTGTGAGCAGATCAAGTTATCTCCCCCAGCGAGTACATTTATTAAGGCCTGGGCAGATCCGGGGCTGATTTCAACACATATCCACCTGGTCCGCAGTAACGACGTATTTTTAGGAAAACTGAGAGTACATGAATATACGTATGAGGCATGAATTATAAAAGAAGGCAAGACTTCCAGAATTGTGAATAAACCTCAACCATGGATTATTTAAGGCTTTAGTGCTACACAGTAATGTAAAAGAAATGCGTAAGAATTTTTTTTTACCGTAATTTAGCAAACGTCTTAAGCACCCTAGATTTTTTTTCTTTTTTTTTCTTCTGCATTAGTGTGACCTATGACCTTTGCACAGTACTGTACATTTTAATGTAAAAGAAACAAAATGTATTAATATTTTTTGTTGGGTTTTTCCTCCTCTGCATCACCCGCCATGCAGGGGGAGCAGAGATGAGGTCACGCGCACTGAGTGTGCCCGTCGGACGAGGGTGAGTCAGGTGATTTGCGTCATGCCTGCTGCGGAAGGCGCATTGGCGATTACGCGTCGGCACATCCCTTTCCCATCAAAGATCTCGGGAAGACCCCGAAAAATCGCCGGTGAAAATAATTACAACTGAATGACATTAACTGCTATTTAATCTACTATTATTTAATTACGTTGCAATAACGTTGATACGATACTGTAAACAAGGATAATTCTTACTCCAAAACTGCCATCAAACACCAAAGGCTGGAACAGAAATCCTAACAATGATCAGGCTTAACGTGACCATTAATGTTTATCATACATTATATATTATCTTTTTTTGATGCCTTATTAATTTCCTCTGTGATTACATACAATGATGACTGAGGGCTGACCTTTAGATGCCACTTTAAGGCTTCTTCCAAGCTGGTCCCCAACCATGTTCCTGGAGATCTACCATCCTGTAGGTTAGGGATCTCTTAAGCAGCTAGAGATCTCTTGAGCTGCTTATTAGTAGAATCAGGTGTCAAATTAGAGTTGAAGGCCAACATTACCAATTCACTGCAAAATTTAGCTCCAAAGCAAACCTTCAGTGACATTCTTGAAGATTATTAGGTGCTCTCATAGATCAGTGGTCCCCAACCCTGTTCCTGGAGATCTACCGTACTGCAGGTTTTAGAGGTCATGTTAGAGCCTGAGGTAAGTGAAAGTATGTGAAGTTTAAAAGCTGTTTGGGAAAGTGCCACCAGAATCGCCCACAAAAAAAATCATAGGTAAAAAAAAAGTTTTATATTTTCTTACATTTTTTGCAAAATTGACTGCCGTTTGGCCAAACAGGCTTCAGTCGATAAAATTTGATCGATGATGGTGTTGGGATGGGAGCCGGTCGTTTGCTGGCTGACGGGTCCATTTTTCAGCAGCTAGCAAGTGTTAAACAGGTTTTCTACATGCTGGCCCTCTAGTTTATGCTGTGGGGGGCGGGCCAGAGAGAGGGAAGCCACTCAGAAGCCTTCATTCACAATATGACCTGAACCCTTTACATAAAAATGAACCCGTAGGCTCTTATACGCAATGGAGAAAGTTGGGGGAGGTCTAATTTTATTTTTCAAGTTATTTCAGTTCATACATTGGCAATTGAAAGTGATTCATGCAAATCTTACACGTAGCCCCTTTACGAGATGTCAAAAACTGAATCGATAATATGAGGGTTAATATGGATGTATTACTTGTTACATGGGCCTAAGGAGCTCAGATAGAGATGAACAGCTGCCTTTTGATCAATGAAATTCATGTAGCTGTAGAACTCTGCAGTCAAGACAGTCTCACAGCGATACTGTGATCTGGACTTCCAAACGGACCGTCAAACGTTTGTGGTTGTACGTGCTTGCACACGCTGCTTTGCTGTGTAGCCGTGTTTATGTGTGTGTGCGTGTGCGTGTCTACGTGCATATCTATGTGATTCATTTAGATGACTGCACTTTTACTGCAAATGCCCCATGGGGGAAGTGAGAGAGTGAGAAAAAGAGAGGGGGAGAGAGAGAGAGGGAGAGGGAGAGAGACATAGACAGAGAGAGGGTGAATGGAACATTTTGTCATGCCAATAAAGCATATTGAATTTAATTGAATTGAGAGAGCGAGACAGAGATAGAGAAAAAGAGAGAGAGAACATTTCTTTTAAAAAATTGGAACAATGTTACCCAAATTCCCAACTTATAATAATCTTGAAAAGCTCCCCTACATACTCGGGGAGAAAACCGAATGTGTGGCATTGGCTGCAACTTATGTGGCCTCCTGTCACAAAATGAGGGACAAACAGTGAGGCACCATCTCCTTCATCTGAAGTGTTAACGGCTATTTTATTGTTACTGTCCTTATTAGTGTTTGTCGTTCAAAAACTCATGTAGATTGTCTGTAGATTTGGTTATTTATTATTTATGTATTTATTATTCCAGTGTATTAGTACTATGTTATGTGTCATTGTTAATTGTTTTATTGTTAATTGCTTTGGTAATATTGTTTGTATAAAATCATGCCAATAAAGCATTATTGAATTGAAAGAGAGAGACATAGACAGAGAGAGAGTGAGAGAAAGAGAGAGGGAGAGACATAGACAGAGAGAAAGAGCGAGAGAGAGACAGAGAGACAGAGACATAGAGACAGAGATCGAGAAAGAGAGAGAGAGAGAGAGAGAGAGAGAGAGAGAGAGAGTGGGGGAAGGGAGAAAACATAAAAATGGGGGAGGGGGAAAGGGGGAGGGGAAGGGGGAGGAGAGAGAGAGAATATGTCGTGAACATGATGCAGGTTAAATGGCGTAGCGCTCTCATGAAAGCCTGTCTTGGTGGATGTGTTAGCAGAAGCGCGGTATGTTATATAAGACATCAGGCGCTGGAGGTGAACGCAGTCACCGGGGGCAGAGTGCCGCGGCCGCCTTAACCCCGCTCCATCTGCACGGCGGGAGACGCTCGCATCAGCACAGTCATCGCTGTTATTACTCGATTACTCTGTGCCTTTTCACGATGTGCGGCGCAATGCAACGATAAAACCGCTGAAGATCACGTGAGGTTCTCTATTCTTCCAGCCTCAAAGGTGATTCCAGGAAAATTAATCATTAATGGAAAGTACTAGTAATAGATAAACAGTAGATATAGAGCTTTCTACAGAAATAGATCCGCTCTCTTTCCCTTAGCTGGAGACTGCAGTGGAAAACGAGGTGGCAAATATGACAACACAAACAACGACAGTCCTGATTGGACCACTGGGGCCATGAATATACCGTACAAAACACAGGCTGACACATACAGCACACACAACATGTATCAGCACATCATATAACATACGACAAAGGCACAGTACAAATACCAGCACATACAACAAACACAGGCACTGGCAACAACAGGCAACATATACCGCACAATAAAAACATACAACACACATACACACACGCATACATATACAACACAACATGCATCTCTACATTGAACACATTCCACTATAAACAACACATATCAGAACATATCGTACCACACATATCATGGTGAAAAATCCAACCCTACAGCAGCGTTAAATATAATATTTAGATATAATAATACATAGGACTTAGATGATAAAATATATGACAAAAAGTCCCCATATTTTCAATAGAATGCAGTATAGGCCTATTCTATTTCCTAGGGGTTATAAATGCAAATATGTAGGAATCATAAAACAGTAAAAGGTTCTGTCACTGCTTATCAAAATTCCTTTATTCTCCATGAGGTTACCAGCATACAAGCTGAATTAAACTAGAGCTTTCTAGCATGCTCATAAACCTATATACAAAAATGAACATTGCATTTAATGCAATAAGAATCATTGTATTTATTATGGCTATCAAAGTATTATTTCAGTGTTGCATTATGGTAAATGCAGTATTATTTCAGTGTTGCATTATGGTAAATGCAGTATTATTTCAGTGTTGCATTATGGGGCACGCATAATGCTAAATGCAGTATCTGAAGGTGATGCCAGGGTCAGTGTAGCAATGGAAGGCTATGCAGCTGACAGTTTAGGGAGAATGGGGCACATCACTGTGTGTGCTCGCCATAGAGCCCTACAGCATAACTGACACGTCATGTGACCAAGATACTGATTCACACTTACAAGGGGCGTTCAGTTATGCACGCGTATCTAACACAAAAAACTATTCTGATTCACACGTACAAAGGTTGCTCTGTTATTAATCCATATCTGACAGGCATTTCTGATTCACACTTAAAAGGGAATGTTCTTTTAATGCCTCCCTGTATCTAGCACAGGCAATTCTTATTCTCAAAATGTATATACGAAACCTCCTGTTACGAAACCACATCAAACAAAGTCAATCCTAATTCACACTTAAAGGCACTGTAGTGTTCTGAACTCATTTATATAGAGCTTTAAATGGACTAAATATGTGCCCAATATACTTACTATCTCCAATATGGCCACCGTAGACAATGACCTGGTTCACTTATGAAAGTGATGTTATGCAGAACAATTTATTACAGGTCTAAAAATATAATCATAACATAACATAACTTCATGACGAGAACAGGCCATTCAGCCCAACAATGCTCGCCATTTTCCTACCACTAAAGGGTACGTAGTGCTCGCCGTTTACCTACAAACTGGATAGTATCTAACCCCCTATCAAGTCTGGTCTTGAAAACCCCCAGAGTTTCTGCCTCTACACCATGACCTGGCGAGCTATTCCACACAGCGACTACTCTCTGTGTGAAGTACTTCCTGATGTCTGAGTGGGATTTACCTTTTTCAAATTTTCATCGATGCCCTCTCGTTCTATTATAATATAATAGCAATGTACAAGCCCCAATTCCAAAAAAGTTGGGACAGTATGTAAAATGCACATAAAAGCAGAAAGTTGGGACAGTATGTAAAATGCACATAAATTCCCTTTTACATATATTTAATTTTAAAAAGTACAAAGAAAAGATATTTAATGTTTTAACTTATCAACTTTATTGATTTTTGTAAATATATGCTAATTCTGAATTTGATGCCTGCAGCACGTTCCAAAATAGTTAAGACAGGGGCAAAATAATTTAAATGAATCAGTACTTCATAGAGGGGTCAGTGAATTTAAATGAATCAGTACTTCATAGAGGGGTCAGTGAATTTAAATGAATCAATACTCTATAGAGGGGTCAGTGATACTCAAATAGATTTCAAACAAATCAAAGCAGTAATCCTGACAAGACAAACCAAACCTTGAATATAGAATTCATTATCAATACATCAGGTACCCATAACTCTAGAAATTAATTACTGCCTATATTGAGAGTTTAAAATGGTGAAAATCAAACTACCACGGAAAAATGAGAGCTTGTAAACAATTGTGACAATAGATGCTCTTACACTGTAACACCAAGCATCTGTACTGTATGTGAGAACACCATCGGCTCGGTGGGTTTTTATAGATATTTTTGGTGAGTCATAACTTCCCGGCAATCATTTATCCATTGGCTGTGCTGCCATTTCCCAAAGTCTGTCTGTTTGTTGGCAGCAGATGTTGTCATGCAGTTGGTGGGTTACAGGAATATTAAAAGCACACAAACACGACTAGAGATAAATGTTTAAGAACGGGCAAAATTATTCATGTGCTTTCATAATCCTGCTAGTCATTCACCCGCTCCGTAGTGGTAAGCACATTCGTGCTAAAAACAAACCTACATATGGTACATGGAATATTAGTGGGTGGCATTTTTTAACACTTAAAATACACAACATGGCAAAAAGTATATGGGCACCTACTCATTCAACATCTCATTCCAGAATCACGGGCATTAATATAGAGTTCATCCCCCTTTGCTGCTATAACAGCCTCCACTCTCCTGGGAAGGCTTTCCACTAGATGTAGGAACATTGCTGTGTGTATTTTCTTCCATTCAGTCAGAAGAGCGTTAGTGAGATCGGGCACTGATGTTGGGAAATGAGTTCTGGGGCTTTACAATGGATCCCAGTGGTGTTTGAGATCAGGGCTCTGTGCAGGCCAGTCCAATCCTGTATGGACCTCGCTTTGTGCACAGGGGGGCGCTGTCACTGGCAACAGGGAAGAGCCTTCCCCAAACTGCTACCACAAAGTTAGAAGCACAGAATCATCTAGAATGTCATTGTATGCTGTAGCGTTAAGATTCCTCTTCACTAGAAGTAAGGGGCCTAGCCCGAACCATGAAAAACAGCCCCAGACCAAGGGGTGTCCAGATACCTTTGGCCATGTAGTGTACCTTTCCTTTGGCGTGCTGCATTGAAGTCTGATTGGTTTAACAGTGAGGGCACGTGAAATATGACATGAGTCTGCGTTAAACCCTCCCCTTTGACCTATGACCTATGACCCATGACCTGACTGGTTCCAGGGTCACCGAAACTACTGCCCCACAGTCACAATATAATGAATCAAATGTTCACTCTCAACATGCCCTGTGCACCAGTCTGCATGGGATTGCTGGGGAGTGCCCCCCCCCCCTCCCCCACTGAAAACACTGAGTTCTATCTGCTTCTGCACAAGCTGATGTTGATGTGACTTGAGCAGAAGTCTAATTTCACTGCGTTTTCAGCCTTGTCAACCCTCACTCTGCATGCTCACTGTACACACACACGCATGTATTATGTGTGCAAGAATGGCGGTCAGTGCACCATTTACTGTAGTTTGGAACCTCATGTAACCTTCGATGTGATTGCATTTCTTTGTGGGAGAAAAAAAAAGAAGAAAAAAAGCCTGCTCTGTAATGCTGATACGTATGAGCCAATATAAAATCATAAATATGGCTCAAAAGGTCATTCAAATTAGTTTGTGTGTATTAGCCTCACTGGTTGTATTGTAATAAAAAAAAGGCTGGAGTTTCAGTAATCCTGTAAACAAAACCAAACTCTTCATAATACTGTTGTGAGTATCTAAGTTAGTGCATGAAGCAAAACGTGTGCTACAGGTGCATCTCCGCTGAAAAGGATGGTTTAAACCCAATCTGAAATAAGCCTCAGCAGTAGAGAGGGCAGTTACGGAACAGAAATGTGAGACACGCAACAGAACGGGGGTGCTCACTTTCACCATCTGGGATAACACCAGACAGCAACCAAAAATACTGCTTATTCTCCAATACGGCAGCAAGAGACGCCATTTTAATCCAGAACCTGGAGACACAGAGTTCTGTGAGTATTAATGATGTAACAGTTCTGTGAGTATTAATGATGTAACAGTTCTGTGAGTATTAATGATGTAACAGTTCTGTGAGTATTAATGATGTAACAATGATATGGTAATACACAATTAAATAATATTACAATGATGAAATGATGATCTGCTCTTGAGTTTGAATGATGCTATATGGGTATGGAAGGAGGCGATACGGACATCACGGCCCACTGCAACTGATAACCCTGACGGTGCACAGTAATACAATCCCTGATCGCTTATATACAAATGTTCTCATGGGCTGTTACTTCAAACAACACAACTATATTTAGCTTCTGAAGGGGCTAATGGCAAAAATGTGGTGGCCATATTGAATTTTGTGGTCCAGTCATGTGACCTATCGCATCAGATTAGGTTCACAGCCCATGCATATATATGTGAACCACAGCAATAGGTTTCATATGTACCTGTGGTGCTTGGCTCCCTTATATAATAAGGCTACCCTCTGATCAATGCTTGGAAATGGACATTTATCTCCTGAAACTTTGCAGACAGCAGACAACCTGCAACGTCCCTCTCATTCTTTTTTGGGAATCTCCATAATATTTTAGCAAACCTGCAAGCCAGTTATCTGTGTTTGACACAAGCAAGCTCTGAGGATGGCCACAAAATGCAAGTTCCTTTTGGGATTTGGAATCCTATATTGCTAGTATGTTTTGGCATGTTAATATATAATATATACATGATAAAGAACAGCCAGTCAGAACTGAGTATTAATCCAAACCATGCTTTAAATATTTAAAATATATATGGTTAAATGTATTTTTGAACCATATTTGAAACTCTGATTTATGCCATAGCCTGGGAGTGTGAGATCCAGTGACACGATGCCATGTTTACTAGCTAACATAGCTAGCTACATTACATTTGACACATTCAAATCACAATTTTTTTCTAATAATCAATTTCCCATTATTTCATAAGGTGCCGTTCCCTCAGCTGAACCCGAAACGCTGTGCAAAGGTATTTAACGGAAATTGACGTCGATCTACTGCCGAAAGTACCTTTGTGGAAACTTCACAATTGCTATCGTTCATCAGGAGATGATATTGGGTCATATCCGCTTTGCCATCTGCCGCTGTTACTGGATCCCCTTTAATACTGGGGGATACCGGATCCACTGCAACCTAACTTAACTACAAGCTTTCCTGATCCACTGCAACCTAACTCAACTACAAGCTTTACTGATCCACTGCAACCTAACTTAACTACAAGCTTTCCTGATCCACTGCAACCTAACTTAACTACAAGCTTTCCTGATCCACTGCAACCTAACTTAACTACAAGCTTTCCTGATCCACTGCAACCTAACTCAACTACAAGCTTTACTGATCCACTGCAACCTAACTTAACTACAAGCTTTCCTGATCCACTGCAACCTAACTTAACTACAAGCTTTCCTGATCCACTGCAACCTAACTCAACTACAAGCTTTACTGATCCACTGCAACCTAACTTAACTACAAGCTTTCCTGATCCACTGCAACCTAACTTAACTACAAGCTTTCCTGATCCACTGCAACCTAACTCAACTACAAGCTTTACTGATCCACTGCAACCTAACTTAACTACAAGCTTTCCTGATCCACTGCAACCTAACTTAACTACAAGATTTCCTGATCCACTGCAACCTAACTTAACTACAAGCTTTCCTGATCCACTGCAACCTAACTTAACTACAAGATTTCCTGATCCACTGCAACCTAACTTAACTACAAGCTTTCCTGATCCACTGCAACCTAACTCAACTACAAGCTTTACTGATCCACTGCAACCTAACTTAACTACAAGCTTTCCTGATCCACTGCAACCTAACTTAACTACAAGATTTCCTGATCCACTGCAACCTAACTTAACTACAAGCTTTCCTGATCCACTGCAACCTAACGTAACTGCAAGCTTTCCTGATCCACTGCAACCTAACTTAACTGCAAGCTTTCCTGATCCACTGCAACCTAACTTAACTACAAGCTTTCCTGATCCACTGCAACCTAACTTAACTACAAGCTTTCCTGATCCACTGCAACCTAACTAACTACAAGCTTTCCTGATCCACTGCAACCTAACTAACTACAAGCTTTCCTGATCTCAAAAATATCTCAATTTAAAAAAGTACCACAAAAAAAAAATGCATATATATACAGTTCACTTTTTTATATATTTAGAGATTTAAAGATTTTTTTTACTTAAGGTTTGTATTTGCAGCAGTCATTTCAGATGTTTAAGTGCACACACACACACACACACACACACACACACACACACACACACACACACACACACACAAACACACACTAGGCCACAGTATGCATAAGGCTGGAACAAAACAGTATCAACCAAAACAGACAATCAACTAAAGTCCTATAATTATGTAAAAATAAGTCCAACCCAGAGGGATCTACCACATTTAAGACTGGTTGCCATATTTTGATGAATTATTTCATATTGTCATGCAGAGTACAGGATGACTATACTGTTTTTAGCTTAGATTTTTTCCCCTGCTGAAACATCCAGCACTCTGCTGTCATCCAGTTGGTCTGCGCAGTCAGTCGTTCCGTTGGCGGACGGTATGCGCAGTTCTTGCAGGCCGACCGCAGACGCTCGATCGACTTAGACGTGCCTGCCGGCGCATGATGTGAAGAGGACAATCCAAGCAAGTACACCCCCTCCCCCCCTCCCTCCCCACGTGGCACTATAGTCAATTATGTACTGCCCCACGGGGCTGTTGGCCACAGACCATGCAGGTCAAAAGTGCACTATGGGTATTTCAGAAAACAGACCTTCAAGCAGAGACTCCGATCCTGCAGGGTAGGTCTGCGTGCTGGTTTTTGTTCCAACCAATTACCTTGGTTTTAGATTTCTGACGGCTCTATAAACTACACTGGTCCGCTCCTGTAGTCGAGCACAATAAACTCTTTAGGATAAACTCACAGTCTGCGGCTGTAGCTGGTGCTCATACGAATATCAGAAGATTGAGCCGGGTGTCTCTGTGGGTCACCCTGTGGGAGCACCGTCCACACGCTCACTGCGAGACGTCGGCGGTTCGAATCCGGCTGCACGACCATGTGTCGCATGTCTCTCCCTCTCTCTCTCTCTCTCCATTCTGCCTGTCTCTCTACACTGTGCTGTCCAATAAAGCTGAAACTCTCCCTCTCTCTCTCTCTCCATTCTTTTTGTCTCTCTACACTGTGCTGTCCAATAAAGCTGAAACTCTTCCTCTCTCTCACTCTGCATTCTTCTTCTCTCTACACTGTGCTGTCCAATAAAGCTGAAAAGCCCTTAAAATTTTTTTTATAAGATTGAGCTAATTAAATAATTCAAAAATTGGCACAAAATCCTGAAACGGATCGGCCCTTGCTGGGAGCCCCTGCCGTTGATATACTATTCTAGGAACTTTTCTCATAGTGCTTGTTCCCTGTGTTTTTCTTGTCTAACAGTTTGATGTTATAGTTTATAATAGTATTTAGAATATAATTGTAATATAGCTGATTTACCCACAGCTTACTGTGAACTACACTCAATGTTAATTACTAGGGATAGCTGCTACGTTATGGGAAGGATGTGCTTTGTCTAATCTGTTCTGTAGTAGCTTCGATGACCTTTCTGTATGCACTTATTGCATGTCGCTTTGGATAAAGGCGTCTGCTAAATGACTGTAATGTAATGTAATGTAAAGTATCACGTATGCTCCCTGTCACCTGTACTTCCCGAGGTTTAGGCCGACACTGGGCCACAGGTATTTCTGTGTTTATGTCCTGTTAGAGTTGAATCTCAGGCTCTTCAGAATATTAACCACACCGTATTTTACCTCCTGCTGTGCCACGCCCACATCTCCACATGTCTGTCCATGTTCTGGAAATTATGAGAAAATAAGACGGTGTTCATGTGTTATGCCCTAGTTATGCTCGCCGCCGCTAACAGGAGCGCGTCTCATACCTGCCGAGCGGGCGGTCTGAGTTTCGAAATATAACACCACAAAAACACACGGATCTTTCTGGATTTTTCCCTTCCAGAATTGTATTCATATCAGAATCACACAATGGGAGTTTAACAAACTGCACACAGTGTACTGTGTGTATTCATGTGTTTTCACAGGCTTCCCTAACATGATTTATGTTACTGTTCACACCAAAGTGTCAGTGATTATTTATCCAGTCACTTTAGAAATATAACATATAAACTAAATATATTACATGGTAAAAATCTAGAAATAAACATTAATTGTTTGTGGTCACAAATCAAATAAGCTAACGCTGTGACTTGCTGGATAGACCCCAAGTAAAAACCCTGTTTTTCTAACGGCAAGAGAAACATCATTATGGCTGTGGCAGGGTGCTGATTAAAACTATTGAGCTTACAAAGGCTGGGATCTCCCGGAATGAGGTACTATGATAATAACCTTTTAAAATTCCCATACTTATAAATATAAATCTGTTTTATATTTATATTGTGCCCGAGACTTGGTTCCTTCTCAGTTCTCAAGCTCTGTACTCCCAATGACCCCTGTATCAACTCTTATGTTCGTTTTACCTATTAGCACCCGTGAAACTGTTAGCAAATACTGTATACCCCAGGACGTTATTGAAATTTTAAACCAATACAGAAATTCATATTCATGCAAAAATAGTTCATTTTACTAAAAGTTTAAAATGGGTCAATTTGACCCAAACTGAATGCAAGGGTCAATGTTGATAGAGGAAGCTTTGGCGACAGCCTCCTTGAGTGCAGTGGTATCAGGTTACATGCTTCAAAGGAAGTTCCAACCGAAAATAGGATACGATGTTAATGCAATTTCTAAAGAATAGTCAGGTAATATACACACATTTGAAGGCATAACATCAATGTACAAGCTGCTTTGGAATTATCTGAAATATATATTTCTTTTTTTAGACTACAAACACCACGCCCCATACCAGCCATTGTAATGCTGACAGGTTTTTAGAAAGTAACTATTTCAAATATTTTTCATTTGCACAAAAAAATTGTCTGTGCCAAACAAAAACATACACTAAAAATAAAATAGTCAAAACTGAAATAGTGAACTGAAAGTCAGGGAAATTAATATGTAACAGGTATTCATTATGAATATATAATATGTGCAAAAAATACAAATAAAATATTACATATAATAATAAATATTATAAAAAGTACAAAAACAAAATATTGGCAGTTATTAAGGCGAGAACCTGAAGGAAAAGCAAACACCGGCAGATGTTTGCGTCAAGGGGAGTAAGAGCCAGCAGACAGAAGCAGTTGAGCAAAGAGCAATCAACCCATTTTTAGTTTCCCCTTTCTATCTGCCTAAATATAAATGCTTAATATGAAAGGATGTTTGAAAGGATGTCATTGAATGAAACCGCAAAATCAATGCAAAAAACCAAGTTATCCACACGCCATATAATCCTTATAACTGCTTATATGCAAATTGGTTCGCCAGTTAGCTTGTCCTATCACACTGTCGTATTTTGGGACATCTAGCTGTGTATGTCTAAAACGCGTTACTGATTTTTTGTGAATACGACCTGTACAGCAATGTACAGAAATTGCGCGTACCAATTTAGTTTGTTTAACTGCACCTCACCTGTACTGTTAGTTTAATTTCTCAGACTGTGACCCTGCTCAACCCACTTGATTATTTACTGTGTTAGATCCCCCATTACATTCTGTTACCATCCATTCTACCTTTAGTTTAAACCAGGCCAGCCAGCAAAGGATGGGCCCCCCCTCTCTAGCCCCCCCCCCCTACTCGCTAGCCTGGTTCTAGTTTTTTATCGCCACCATTTGAGTGTTTTTTTTCGCACTGGGGAGCTTTTACCTTGTTTGCTTTTTGGGGGTTTAGGCCTGGTTTTGGGGGGTTTAGGCCTGGTTTTGGGGGTTTAGGCCTGGTTTTAGGGGGTTCAGGCCAGGTTTTTGCCCAATTTTCCTCCTGTTTCTCTGTACAGCGTCTTTGTGACAGTTCTCTGTAAAAAGCGTTATACAAATAAAATAGAATTTAATTGAATAAAATGTAATTGTTGAGCAAGTCAGAATTATTGTTCGGCCCGTACATGCACTTGAAAAGCTTGTACATCTGTACACTGTATATCTGTAACAGTACGCAATTAATTCCTAAACCTATTTATCAGCAAATATTCAAAGACTCCATTACAGGAGTGGCAAGTATAACATTTATCTTCTTATTTCTTGGTGAATCTTATGCTAAATTACAAATAAACTCACATTGCAGAGGTTTATCAGTTTAAATATCCACTGTGATATCCCACTGGCACTAGCTAGCAGTTACGACGCACAGATAAATAACTACTAGGTCCCAATCTCTAATGTTTAGCCACATCATCTTAACTAGTCGATAACCTGCAATAATTCATAAAAGAGGACCATCATGGAGAACCACAAATTCCAAAAATGTATGTTTCTATCGAATGCTTCTGCATTTAAACAAAGGAATCTCAAAGTATTTCTTACATAACATTCTGTTATTTATTCTGTTCAAACTGTATTAGCCTTTATGGTTAATCAGAGCTTAATAAATGAGGTGTGGAGAAGGTTTGTGTACAAGTATGCCTACTCCCATTTAATTGGGCAGCACAGGCAGCCATTATATGTGTTTATTTATTTATTTGCTACACTCACCTGTTCTGTCCGATGTTGACCACTGGGGGCAGTTGGACGCACGATTTGTTTATGCTTATATATTTAATGTCAGTTTTTAAGGAACTGTATTACATCATAGCAAGCTAATTTTTTTTGTATAAAAAGCAACGCTTGTTTAATTTGAATTCACTGCGTTATAAAACATTACATAACATCAGATAAAACTTGTGTTCGTGATTTAGATTATTTAATTCTTAGAATAGCATGGATCACACTGTAATGTAAAAAAGCAACAATCCACTGATTTTTGATTCCACCTTTTGGACAGTGTTCTATAGGGGAGAAGATCATATTGTTGGGAGACCAAATCTAATGCAACTACAAATCTAATCCAACTACAAACTCGCTTTGTACTAATTCTTGCATTCTACTCTATGTTAATTGCGACCAGCACTGATCTGATCATTTTTGGCTGACTGCATAATTAGCTGTTTAAACATAAATAATTCAGTGACTTGGTCGATTTTTTTTGTTTTGTTGATGCAGCTGACTTTAAGAGAAGACTTTCTGAGAATATGCGGTCACCTACGCACAGCAATACATGTACAGGAAAACAAGCCTAATATTGGACCGGAGGCTGTGTCCATTTTCAAACTATATTTACTGTTTATAAATGGCCACAAATCCATTCATTACCCGTAACTATCCAGCATCCTATTTCTAAAATAACAATAATAACTAGGATTTCAGCAGAGAACAGCACATCCCCCATTAAGCAAGACGACTGATGTTGAGATTAATACTATGTTCAAATCATCTGGTGAATACACAGTCAAGCTATCGTTTGTCCACTGGGAGTTAGTTCGCAACCTAATGTTATTTCAACAACTAATACAGTGGTGAATGTACGCTGGATAAATAGACGTTTTCTTCAAAGTAGCGCCCATTATAACATAAGGCTTTGGTAAGAAAAGAAACAGGAATATGGAATTTGTGCTTCTGGTCAGAACACACCTTGGTCAGAACACACCTCGCAGTTCTCCTAGCGCCCTGTGATGGTTGTTCTGTTTAGTTGGTCAAATGCATATAGTTAATTTTCTCCCGGTCTGGGTGAAGCCATCTTTCTGATACACTGCTGTAGGCTGTGGTTTCTTATAGTCTAGTTCAGGGTTGGCCAACCCTGGTCCTGGAGAGCCGCAGGGCCTACTGGTGTTGTTACTCACCACTTAATTAATCAATTAAAGCAGTCAATTACACACTTAACTCTCCTCACCTGGTTTCTTTGGTCTCAGTAGTTGCTGTATTTAAGGCGAAAACAAAAACCAGCAGCCCCTGCGGCTCTCCAGGACCAGGGTTAGCCACACCCAGGTCTAGGTCCTTACATTTCACTGTGATGGAGAACGGGACTTCACAAGGTTTCACATGATCTCCACCTGCTTGCTTTGAGAGTAAGATCACCTGCTGCTTCATTAGGGACCATAACATAAGAAAACATAACATAACTTAACGTCAGGAACAAGCTAGGGTACCTATTGCTCAGCCTGGTCTTAAAAAACCCCAGAGTTTCAACTTATACTACATGACCTGGCAAGCTATTCCACACAGCGACTACTGAAGAAATACATCCTGATGTCTGTGCGGAATTTACCTTCTGCTAATTTTCATATATGCCGCTCTTTATACTGACAGAACTCAACCTGAAGAAACTCTGTTAAAAGTTTTAAAAGTACCCATTTAGCAAGACCTTGTAACCATGCTTCCAGAAAGTCTACTTTGAGGCATGGAAGTTGCGCGTTGGGATGGTTTGCGGCTCAGGTCTATTCCTGTCCTGGTGAGATTCCGGTCGCCGGTGCTGCTGTCTGCTGGCTGCCGTCTGCTGTCGAGTATGTTAATCCCATTCCACTGCCCAATGGCAGCGAGACGGCCGCGCTTGGCGTCCGCTCGGCCCCGTCGCAGTGATTGAGCGACACAGCAGACCGAAGGTCAGTTTGTGAGCCCCTGGGACTATGAATGATGCACGACGATGGTCTTTGGTATCGGCTTTCCCTCTAGTGGATGATGTACATGATAAGAGTGCCAAACCGGCACAGTGGCACCATAGACAGGAGGTGGCACTTTGTCGTGCTAATGCTAATGGCTATCTCTGCTTGTGATACGGGATTCCTCACTATTATAAATGTCATGTGTACTTTAAATTAACCTGGAACTCTTAATGCTAATTGACCCGGTGGACGCTCCCATGCAATGTTCCTGTGTGACGCTTCTGTTTGACGCTGTATTGTAGCATTCCTGTTTGACGCTCCTGTGTGACGCTCTTGTTTGACGCTCTTTTTTTGGCGTTCCTGTTTGATGCTCGATTGTGGCGTTCCTGTTTGATGCTCGATTGTGGCGTTCCTGTTTGACGCTCCTGTGTGACGCTCCTGTTTGACGCTCTTTTGTGACGCTCTAGTCTGGTCCTTATTTGCCACACAGCAAGAGACCGTGGTCTCATATGAACACCCTATAGGTGTTAAATGTACAGCCGCAGTGATACGTTTACATTTTTGCTGCACAGAGCCTTAGTATGGCGCATCTGAGGAAAAATTTGTCTCCTTTTTCTTTTGCCCTTTTCTTTAAAAAAACAAAATGAAGAAAACGTTTGATCAAATACTGGTACAGTTTCACTGCTTTAAGCGCTCATTCCCCTTTCTTTCATCAATGCTAAGTGAAGAAAACAAATATTACAAAATGTCGCCTGGGTGCCATTCTCCATCTGTACGGAGTCAAACAAGGACCCTTTTTGAATTTAGAATTTTTTTAGGGCTTTTCAGCTTTATTGGACAGCACAGCGTAGAGAGACAGGACGAATGGGAGCGAAAGAGAGGGAGAGACACAAAGGTCACGCGGTCAGATTCGAACCACAGACAGGCTACACCACAGAGACACCCCCACAAGGACAATCCAATCAACATCAATTAAAATAACTGAATATTCTCATATTCAAAGCACCTGCATTAACTGACAGAAATCACTGTTGACTTAGCTGGAGAGAGAGTGGTCAGTCGTGAGTCTGAAAACATCACTTCTCGCATCAAAGACATTTACAGGAATGCATTTAAATCGCCCAAGGTTACATATTTGCCCTTGATAAACTGATACCATAGTAAGCTACCAGTCGACCCCAAATAAAGGTTCGCAAAGTCTTTATCTGCGATATCAATGTGGTGATCACTACTATGGACAGCAATTATTTCAGTTTTTACATTGGGCAAACTTTAAGTTACATCTATGAAAAAAGTGCAAATATCAATTTATGATGAAATATCAGATGCAAAATATGCAAAAAAGTCTGTGATGTAGGCAGAATGTAACAATGCACAATATGATGGAGGAAAAAATCATCAATATATCTCCAAATCTATGCAGTACAGCAAGGAAATACATGTTGAAATATAACCTCCAAAAAGGTCCCGACCCATACAGGTGCAGAATGAGGTACAGGTAGAGTACCTGTGTGGCTGTTAGGACCTGGGTACTCCTCTTGCTGAGATGGCACACAGGTAAAAGCAAAAGCAAGAAACATCTTTGCCATATTGCAGACTAAGATTAAGCTATAGCGCTCAATGAGGAAAATCAGCTCTCTTCTGTGGAAAGCTCCATGGTCACATTGAGACATACAATCTTACGTGTATACAGAAAGCAGTTAATGTAACAGAATCACCTCCTCAGAGCTGTACCTGAATGTAGGTACAGCAGATCAGCAGATCAGAAATCAATATATTACAGCAGCCTACTGTACATATAAGAGACTACTGTACATATAAGGGACTACTGTGCATATAAGGGACTACTGTACATATAAGGGACTACTGTACATATAAGGGACTACTGTACATATAAGAGACTACTGTACATATAAGAGACTACTGTGCATATAAGGGACTACTGTACATATAAGAGACTACTGTACATATAAGGGACTACTGTACATATAAGAGACTACTGTGCATATAAGGGACTACTGTACATATAAGGGACTACTGTACATATAAGGGACTACTGTACATATAAGAGACTACTGTACATATAAGAGACTACTGTGCATATAAGGGACTACTGTACATATAAGAGACTACTGTACATATAAGGGACTACTGTACATATAAGAGACTACTGTACATATAAGAGACTACTGTGCATATAAGGGACTACTGTACATATAAGGGACTACTGTACATATAAGAGACTACTGTACATATAAGGGACTACTGTGCATATAAGGGACTACTGTACATATAAGAGACTACTGTACATATAAGGGACTACTGTACATATAAGAGACTACTGTACATATAAGAGACTACTGTACATATAAGAGACTACTGTACATATAAGGGACTACTGTGCATATAAGGGACTACTGTACATATAAGGGACTACTGTACATATAAGGGACTACTGTACATATAAGAGACTACTGTACATATAAGAGACTACTGTGCATATAAGGGACTACTGTACATATAAGAGACTACTGTACATATAAGGGACTACTGTACATATAAGAGACTACTGTGCATATAAGGGACTACTGTACATATAAGGGACTACTGTACATATAAGAGACTACTGTACATATAAGAGACTACTGTGCATATAAGGGACTACTGTACATATAAGAGACTACTGTACATATAAGGGACTACTGTACATATAAGAGACTACTGTACATATAAGAGACTACTGTGCATATAAGGGACTACTGTACATATAAGAGACTACTGTACATATAA
Organism: Ilyophis sp. 1 JC-2022; assembly: GCA_022702515.1. Lineage (NCBI taxonomy): Eukaryota > Metazoa > Chordata > Actinopteri > Anguilliformes > Synaphobranchidae > Ilyophis > Ilyophis sp. 1 JC-2022. The sequence continues at coordinate 110,795,399 of CM040394.1, read as the reverse complement.
GGGACTACTGTACATATAAGAGACTACTGTGCATATAAGGGACTACTGTACATATAAGGGACTACTGTACATATAAGGGACTACAGTACATATAAGGGGCTACTGGCATATCAGAGTCTACTGTGCATGTGGAAATGGCCTGAATTATTGTACAACATCAGCAGTCAGGACCGCATGCACCAACTGCTCTTGTGATCATAGATTGCAGCAAATTAAGGCCATGAATGACCCCAGAAAGCCCCTCCCCTCCCCCAACTTATTTTGCACTCTTTGATTTAAAAAATAATTTAAATGTTGTTTATTGCATGTGTGTCATTATCTGTAGCTTTTCTGCCAAACGGAGGAATGCAGAAATACTGCCTCAAAAATATACTGTCTACTAAATTCATTTATAGACTAATTGATGCCTTTCAGTAATAAAAGTGTTGTTTATCCAGGGAAACAATTTTCCAATACTTTGATACAGTAAAGCATTGATTTGCTGCAAGTGCATTTGCTCAAAGCGCATGAATACGATCCCTTGTGAAAAGGGTCAGTTCTGATCAGATGTGGCGAGAGGTTAATGGTATTTAATGTAATCTCGTAAAATTAGTTTTGCTAAATGATCAGTAATTTGTAATTACATTCCCAAATACAGGCCATAATTTTAGGCGTTCTCTGATCTTACAAATTGACCTATTTTATAATTCAGGGAATGGTGAGATCTCTTATCTGGCACAACAGAAGAATACTCAGGAAAACCTAATTCAACCGACAGATTCTTCCAAAATACAGAATTGAAATCTCCTTCATAACTCCAGCACAAAGCCATGCTGTAAAAGACACTTTTCAAAGTAAACATTCCCAATTCCATAATAAATAATCAATAAATAATCCATTAACTGTGAGTCATAGTGAATACAGCGATAAGATGCAAGTTACAGTAACACCGCTCTCGTTGATTATAGTTTGGTACTGTGTTGAAACCTACTGTGTTGAAGCCAATGTTGATGGTGCAAGATGCAGGAAAAGTTCATGGCCGTGTTGCCCCAAATATTAACGTGCATCTGCAGGCATATAATGCAGACAAGATATACAATGGGCTGGTATATGGAAGCATGAGAGCAAAGAATTGTAAAATCCTCTTGTACCAGTTGTGAAGAATATGGACTGGCTATAAGTTGTCAGGAAAACAGCACTGATGCCACCCGAGGGCCAGAATCTAAGTATTAATAGATGATCGAAATACCATATTTCTGCATAATAGAGACGAGACAGGAGGCGGCTCCACCACCTTCCATGAATGAGTTCTGAGAATGTGTTGCATCTAAGCGCTTGTATTGAGCATAAAACCTGTCATTGCTTTTATTTACCTGCCTGTGATAGGCTGAGAGAGGCTGCGTCACACAGCAGTGCCATTTAAGTGAATTATAAAGAGACGCTTCCGTTAATGTTTAAAGATCACGATGCACGATGCCACGTAACAAACTTTACCTCAACCTTGTGTCATAAAGCTCACATTGCACTGTCATAAGCGTGAAGTAACACCTCCCCGAACCAGAAATGACCGCACGTGCTAGACAGTTTATGATAAATGTCAAAACACTGTAAAAAAATAAAATGTATACAGCGATCATCTTTTAACAGTTATTTTGAAGCCTGTTGTGTTCAATTCCCAGCAAGCATTATATAATATTGTGCTGTAATGCACTGTCATGGCTGGCTATGACAGGTGCTATGTCATGCTTATAAGCTTTATTAAGCTTTATGGCATATGGTTTGCATTATGCTCATGTGTTAGCCAAGCGTCCTGGGTCTGAGCTTCTAAAGCTGGCTTGTTGACAGGATTTCAGGGGGAATGGCAATCTGACCAGGTCGTTGCCTGCAGGCGATTGTGTCCCCAATAATGACACAATAAACTGTACCCACAACTTCAAGACGGCAAGTTATTGACTGTCAGATGTTACTACTGTCCCTTTCTATTTATTAAATGCTTAAGATACTTAATATTAATTGTGTGGAGGTTGAGTAGATTAAAATACATTTCCTCACTTTACTGCATGTGATGGTAGTAAAGCAAATCAAATTTTAAGGGGGTTTATTGATTTTAAAAGCAGGCCCAAGACATTGACAGATTTTTACAATTAATATAGAGGTCTTTTTCATTTCCAGTCAAATCACGGCTTTTAACAGCATTAGCCAAATTCAGCATACATTTTCAATGAGCTATCAAAGAACAGCCTTTATCTGAAATGAGAAATTCATTAGAACAAATAATTGAAAGGTCATTCAGTAATGTACCAATGGCAGATTGTACAGTCATAGAGTGAGATAGCCTTGCACACCAGGCTTATACCTCTCCATACGAAGCCAGTTTGGTTCAGAGCAACAATCTGCCCAGTTTTTGGGAGGCGACCAATATCTTCCGACCAATCGCATAACTTCAATGAAGGCTGAAGGTGAAGGTGGCAATGCAGCAACAAACTTTGTTAAAATAAGAATGCGTGATGCAACTGCACCCCCTAAATAAAGGGAATATTTAGAAAGTGTCCTGACTGGTCAATCCATGGTCACACTTGTTAAACACCCTCATCTTGTTACGAAAGTAGAACTTGTCCACTTCTGCCTTGGCTTAGGTGCATATACACAGGTAAATTCTGATTCAGGCACCCTTTTTTTGAGCCGCGCTACCACTTATGCTAGCATCTGCCACCGACATTTGCATCCATAAAATAAAGTGTTTTTTTCCCCTAAATTTCAGGCTCAAGGTTATTGTTGGTACATAGGATAAAATAGAATAGAATAGAATAAGGGGGGCCTTCAGGCAGAAATATACGTATAGCTTGGATTCATCCATTGTGCAATACAGTTTGTCGAACATTTCTATTGATTGAAGGGCCAGCTGTTAGCCATTCCTTTGAGCGGTAATTAGCACTATGCCTTTCATGACCATCCATCAACACTGACAAGTGTTGTCCAGAAGAAAATTTGAGATTGGAGATTAGCCAGAAGAATAGAAATGGTTTAAGGTAGCAAAGTGTCAACACAATATTGAAACCACCAACATTAACTCCTATGATAAACCTTTCAAACACAAAATCTCGAACTCTCCTCATATTATACTATGGAGATTTTTCAATTTTCTATTTTAATTCCAGTTAATTACCTTAACTGAAAAACAGTTGACCCCAACATGGATATTTCACACACATAGTTATATATTTAAACACACAAATATATATGTGGACTTGAATAGTTAGGCTATTTACAGATACACAGCTATACATTTCTGAATGAGATGGATAAGCAGAATGCTATCCAGCATAGTGTCTTTACCGTAATGTTTTATCTAGCAGTAAAAAGATTCTGCAATGAACATGTCATTGCTTATATTGCTCTGAAGCCTCCTAGGGGTAAACATATGAATTAGCTAGCTGTCATTTCCAGGTTGTTTATGCTGGTGGAGTCTGACAATGTTGGCAGAAATGGCCACCCTACACACTCTGTAACTACACGTGAACACTATATGCATTTCACTGGGAAACAAATATGAAAATATCCACAGCACCATAAAAATATGGAAAAACCAGTGATTAGCAGCTAGATTAAAAATTATTTATTATTATTCCCCCCACAACTGAGAATTGTTCCCAATTCTCCACCCACCCCCACCAGTTTGGAATTTCAAAAATTGCAACTGTAAGCTAGTCACGTCACTGCAAGGTCGTTTGACCATTTGGGAGAGCCCATGCAAGCTAGCACACGCGTGTCTCTGTCGCGCATGCAGGCTAGCACACACGTGTCTCTGTCGCGCATTCAGGCTAGCACACGCGTGTCTCTGTCACACATGCAAGCTAGCACACGCGTGTCTCTGTCGCGCATGCAGGCTAGCACACGCGTGTCTCTGTCGCGCATGCAGGCTAGCACACGCGTGTCTCTGTCGCGCATGCAGGCTAGCACACGCGTGTCTCTGTCGCACACGCCACAGCCAGCTGCCTCTCGTTCCTCTGTCCACCGTCCACCGTCCACCAGCTGGGCTCCCCAGTCCTAGAGCTGGACGACTGCACCACGAACGCAGCGGGAGCAGACAGACCCGCCATAATGAACACATTTGATAAACGGCTGCCATGAATCATGCATGATAAATTTTATGCATATTGCTGCAGTGGACGATGACGTTCACGTTTTTTTTTTTTTTTTTGTGCAGCAACTGAAAATATATCAGTTGTGTTACCCGCAATTTTCAGTTGATTTCATGCCCACCGCATCGAGACGCCAGAGTTCATACAGATCGGCCCACTGTGAACGAACCTGCGAAGCTTGTACCTTAGGCCCAAACTTCTGATGCTGATTGGCTTGTGGCACTGGCAGACAAATTAAATGGAATTTGAACCAATGTGCAAATCCACAGAGGATGTGTCCCATGGTTAGTGAGGAGCTGTTACTCTCACTAATGTGCTATTTTTGCCACGAAATGTGACCTTGCTGCTGAAAATAGAAAGGAAATGCATTTTGGCAAAAGCCATATTTGTGCAAAGTTTAAGACCTCTGCAATGATTCCTCTTTTAATGCCCTTTTCTTCCAGTTTGGAGCCCAAATATGTTCCTATCGCTACGACACCCTCCGTAATTTTGAGATATCTATCACTATGAAACCTTCCGTAATTTTGAGAGAGTACAAAAAAGTGCACACTCTCCTGGGAAGGCATGTAGCCAGCCTCCCCTTCTCTTCACTGCGTAGTACACCGGCTGAGCTACGCAGTTCTCCCGCTGAGCTGCGCATTCCTCCTGCTGAGCTACGCAGTATACCGGCTGAGCTGCACAGTATACCGGCTGAGCTGCGCAGTATACCGGCTGAGCTGTGCAGTACACCGGCTGAGCTGCGCAGTATACCGGCTGAGCTGCGCAGTACACCGGCTGAGCTGAGCAGTATACCGGCTGAGCTGAGCAGTATACCGGCTGAGCTGCGCAGTACACCGGCTGAGCTGAGCAGTATACCGGCTGAGCTGCGCAGTATACCGGCTGAGCTGCGCAGTACACCGGCTGAGCTGAGCAGTATACCGGCTGAGCTGCGCAGTATACCGGCTGAGCTGCGCAGTATACCGACTGAGCTGCGCAGTACACTGGCTGAGCTGCACAGTATACCGGCTGAGCTGTGCAGTTTGACCTTGTGTGACAGGCCAGGCTTCCCCCGCTGAAGGCCCCTCGGCCCCTGCGCTACTCCCCGGCTCGTTATGCGCCGGCCCGCTGGACCCCCGTCCTATCGCGCGCGCTCACCGTGGGGCGTGTCACTGCACCAAGCACAAGCGCTTCAGCTTCCTTCCTTCATTTTACACAAACACGCCAGAAATATATCTCTTAAAATGACACGAGTACCAACGGTCAAAGGTCCACTGAGGCACTAGCGCAAAAAAGAGCCGCTGTTCATTTCCAAGTCTGACCATCGCAAGGGCTTTCTAGGCTTTCTTACCTTTGTGCGTTTATTCTGCTGCACAATAAAGCAACGTATTATATTACTCTATTATATTACTACACCTGGGTTATAACGGATGATGATACATTGGACAATGTTACACGTTATAGATAAAAACAGTGCTGGCCAATTTGCTGTAGCTGTTCAGCACAGGTTGGGCCGACAATATGAATGGTTCTAAATCTAAAAATGTATAAGTAATAGCTGCTATGTTTCACCAATATTTGTGAAACTCAAACGTCTTCGCCAGATGCGAAAAGTGTGCAACATTCCATAAAGGTTTCTGTAAAATGAAATATATACCACATTAGCACCTGGAGAAGGCATGTGCGGAACAGTTATCTGGATAGGTTTTTTGGTACTGCAATATGATATCATTTGGAAGGAGATTAATGGTGATTACACCCTGAGTAATTTGTAGATTTGTGGTACTGTATCGCACTGTAAAATGGAGGTTACGAGGTAGTACTGTAATATGCTAATTTGGAGAAGGCGAATAGTACCGTGATATGGTAAGAGTAATTTGGTGAAGGTGATTGGTAATGTAATATGGTAGAGTAATTCGGTGAAGGTGATTGGTACTGTAATATGGTAAGAGTAATTTGGTGAAGGTGATTGGTAATGTAATATGGTAGAGTAATTTGGTGAAGGTGATTGGTAATGTAATATGGTAGAGTAATTTGGTGAAGGTGATTGGTAATGTAATATGGTAGAGTAATTCGGTGAAGGTGATTGGTACTGTAATATGGTAAGAGTAATTTGGTGAAGGTGATTGGTAATGTAATATGGTAGAGTAATTCGGTGAAGGTGATTGGTACTGGGCGGCAGTGTAGTACAGTGGTTAAGGAACTGGGTTTGAATGCCTATAATGTAATGTAATGTAATGTAATGTAATATGGTAGAGTAATTTGGTGAAGGTGATTGGTAATGTAATATGGTAGAGTAATTTGGTGAAGGTGATTGGTAATGTAATATGGTAGAGTAATTCGGTGAAGGTGATTGGTACTGTAATATGGTAAGAGTAATTTGGTGAAGGTGATTGGTAATGTAATATGGTAGAGTAATTCGGTGAAGGTGATTGGTACTGTAATATGGTAGAGTAATTTGGTGAAGGTGATTGGTAATGCAATATGGTAGAGTAATTTGGTGAAGGTGATTGGTAATGTAATATGGTAGAGTAATTTGGTGAAGGTGATTGGTAATGTAATATGGTAGAGTAATTTGGTGAAGGTGATTGGTAATGTAATATGGTAGAGTAATTCGGTGAAGGTGATTGGTAATGTAATATGGTAGAGTAATTCGGTGAAGGTGATTGGTACTGTAATATGGTAAGAGTAATTTCGTGAAGGTGAATGGTACTGTAATATGGTAAGAGTAATTTGGTGAAGGTGATTGGTAATGTAATATGGTAGAGTAATTCGGTGAAGGTGATTGGTACTGTAATATGGTAAGAGTAATTTGGTGAAGGTGATTGGTAATGTAATATGGTAGAGTAATTTGGTGAAGGTGATTGGTAATGTAATATGGTAGAGTAATTTGGTGAAGGTGATTGGTAATGTAATATGGTAGAGTAATTTGGTGAAGGTGATTGGTAATGTAATATGGTAGAGTAATTCGGTGAAGGTGATTGGTACTGTAATATGGTAGAGTAATTTGGTGAAGGTGAATGGTAATGTAATATGGTAGAGTAATTTGGTGAAGGTGATTGGTAATGTAATATGGTAGAGTAATTCGGTGAAGGTGATTGGTACTGTAATATGGTAGAGTAATTTGGTGAAGGTGATTGGTAATGCAATATGGTAGAGTAATTTGGTGAAGGTGATTGGTAATGTAATATGGTAGAGTAATTCGGTGAAGGTGATTGGTACTGTAATATGGGAGAGTAATTTCGTGAAGGTGATTGGTAATGTAATATGGTAGAGTAATTTGGTGAAGGTGATTGGTAATGTAATATGGTAGAGTAATTTGGTGAAGGTGATTGGTAATGTAATATGGTAGAGTAATTTGGTGAAGGTGATTGGTAATGTAATATGGTAGAGTAATTCGGTGAAGGTGATTGGTACTGTAATATGGTAGAGTAATTTGGTGAAGGTGATTGGTAATGCAATATGGTAGAGTAATTTGGTGAAGGTGAATGGTAATGCAATATGGTAGAGTAATTTGGTGAAGGTGAATGGTACAGTAATATGATGGAGTCATTTGGTGAAGGTGAATGGTACAGTAATATGATGGAGTCATTTGGTGAAGGTGAATGGTACAGTAACATGATGGAGTCATTTGGTGAAGGTGAATGGTATGATACAAGAGTGGAAAAGAGCATTCGGTAGGGACACCATTCCATTCATATATACACGTACACTTTCAAACTGTTCATGTTCACAATGAACTAAAATAGGTTACACACAACTAAAAATAACTAATTTGAGCATATTAATGAACCATCACAGATACATACACATGGAGCACAAGACCGACATCGTCTTACAACTATAATCATGAATGATGTTATTTAAAAGTGTATCAGTAAGCACATAGACGTAACTGTGTTTTATATGAGCACATTTGTACAGAACTAAATATTGTATAGTCCCAAGGCATTGTATGTGTGTTCACATATATGCTTATTCACAACACATTGTTTTGGTAAATATTATGTATTCTATCTGATCTATGTAACCATCTTGGTAACCTTACTCTATATACTCGTAATCCAGGTGCTTTTCATATACCCCACTGTCTGTCATATATGTATACTGTCTGAAGAGGAAAGAAGATTCAAATGCTTTGTGCTGTAGTTTTTCTTTGGAAAACATTTTTTTTTTAAACACAGGACAAAATTTCTATGTTATCTGATATTCGTGTCTGAGCACCTTATTGGTTACAACAGTCAACCTGACTAAATTAAGACAGTTCGATCTCTTGCATTGCTCTTTGCCATAGCTTTGTTTTTATACACGTCTTTATAGCAACTCAATGATGAAAGCAGTGATAAAAACCGCTCATACACCGGCTCGTGTGTGTGTTTTTGGGGGGGTGTATTTTAGGTACTTATATCGATGTACAGTTAATCCGTTTCAGTTGTGGGCACGGTATAGTGTTTCATATACTGTAGCCTATGCTTGTGAAGCGTTTCGGAATGTCCAGTGATATTTCTGACTTGTGCTTTTGACGTAGCCTATAGCCTAGCCTAGCCTGTGTATGCGCGCGACTCAGTTTGAGTTCCGTTCGCAGGCGTTGCTCTAACAACCCCCACCCATCTTGTAATCAATGGGATTGGAACAGACGGCGAAATTTGTGCTGCACTGCACATCCGCACTCGCACACACGACTGTGTAACAGCCGTCTCTTCCACTTGCACAGAAACACACATTGCGTAGCCTACGGTTCAGCCGCCCCCCTCCTCGGTAACATACGTACCCATCCCTAATTAAGGTTCGTTCAGTGGGACGATAAATACGTCATGAATGCCAATGATCATACGATTATAGGCAATGTAATCACTCATCAATCCTACAGCCATTACTACTTACGATTACATTATCTTATTAACAGTGTTAATCCAGTTAACGTGGACCAACGTAGGCTACAACGGTCATTTACCTTGCACAAATTTTCCAGAATCGCTGACACATTATCAACAGAAAAGGCAGTAGGGGCTGGTATGATGACACAAGACCGACCCATCGATAATAAATGCCGAATATACAAACCACTTCGCTTAACTAAATTAACACGCGTAGGTCTACAAGAAGGGGGGAATCTCCGTCAATGCTGCATTACACACGCAAACGCCATAGCAAGATTTAAGTCGATGAATCTGCAGTGAGCATCGAGGCAAGCGCCAGTGTCAAACCTGAGAGTGAGGCTGTGCACAGCGCTTTATTCTAAATGCTCAAAATTCCCTGGGGTACGTCCACTTACCAACGGTTATAATGAGGATACTAGCAACCATCGTATTTGCAAACACTGCGCGGAGTTTTGCCGAATCCCGCATTTCGCCATACAATGTATGTTATGGGACAATATTAACGCTGTAACATAAATCTGCGTGCGGAACATCCGTTCCGGGCGTTTTCTACGCGAATCTTTTATTGATCAACGTCTACAGACACTGGGGGGCTAGGCGATGTAAAAGAGTCATTGGGCCTTACATTGGCGTCTATTTCCTAGGCAAAGGATAGATGCACATTTTAATTGCAGAGGCATGTGCGTGCACGTATATTAAATCATCTTTGACAGTAGTATTTTTCCATGGTGGGTCAGAAGAGTAATACCTATTATAAAACATCTATGCCCACACACGCACGCGCACGCATGTGTGTGTGTGTGTCTGTGTGTGTGTGCAACTCAGGAGAATACACACATGGAAAATATACAGTGCTTTAAATGTTCGCTCTCAGTGGAATAGGACACTTTCTTTAATTAAATTCCACAATCTCAATATGTGACCTCGTCGCACTCCTTTACCCCACTCGCTACAACCAGCCGGCCAGTAAGATACATTCACGCATTGAAATAATTCTGATCGTATATTTCTATGCACTAGGATTTAATGCCCCAGCCTGCCAGAAGACTTCACCGGTTGACCGGTTAATGGAATCTGGGATGCACATTTGTACTGGTAATCCGCCACAATCAAACGCGTACGTCTGCTTATACATCTGAATTTATTAAAAGGCTTGCTATCTCCATCGTGATTCGTCTAGCGAGTGTTTGTGCTTGTGTCTTAGCGGTTTATTTGCCTTTGGATCGCCCGCATTTTGACTGATCGTCCCCGGTGAATGGAATCATTTCGCCCATGTAGCCTAATCTATGTTATAATGGGCAACCCAAGACCCATTAATTCTGGTGGCTACATACGTGCACGTGAACAGCGAAATGCGGAAAATCGCCCCCAACATGTCATCGGGGCTCTGTCCCCTGTAAAATTCCACAATCGAATGCTTACATATTATTAGCCACGGACTAGCAGTTAGATGTCAGCGACGGACGCCAGATTGCGGTGAAGATTCGGGAGGTGAGGGAGGGGGAAAATGGAGATTATGGGAAGGTACGGATGGGAGAAATATGTTAGCTTACACTTCGTAGTTCTTGCGTACGGTCCTTCATTGTTTCCCCGCCGTCTTGGCTAAAATATTATCGCTTGGATTTTGCTGCCTCGTCCGTTTTCCTCTGTTCCCAGTGTCCCGTCCCTCTTATATTTTCTGCCGATAGTCGTCTTTCGGGGTTCCTTTTCCCCAATGAACCCTCGCTGTCCTTTTTTTTTCTTCTTCCTCTATCCCCCAGTATACGGTGTTTGTGGGTCCTCCGAAGCGGTGCAGTGTGGTCCCGCAGCGCGCTCCGTGTCCAGCGAATGAATGTGATACGAGCGCGCGGTACTGATGCTGCAAAAAAAAAGATGAAAAAAGAAGCGATGCAGAGGGATGAGACTCTCCTGCGCAGGCGCGCTCCTCTTCGCTCCATCTCTATCACTTTACCTGCTACCCCTCCCCCTCCGCCCTTTTTTTCGCGTCAATGTCTCTCCGCAGAGCGTAATCAGCCGGCGCTCTCCATGCCAACCAGGGAGCTGTAGTTTGTTTTAGGTGAACGATAAACAGGATGGTTTTAATATATAAGAGACGATGGAGTAGGCTATTTGCGCATACATTCCCCAAAGACGGGGTTTACGGAGGGAACCTAGACCACCACAGAGCTGAAACAAGGGATCTGGTCACATTTCAATTATCTTCATTTTTGTCTAAACCATGTACTTTTCTGCATGTGGGCAGACTGCTTGAGGAAACCATTGTCCAACATGGGGAATAATATTGAAATATGCAAGACAATTAAAGTGCAGGATTATTTTAAAGAATAGTACATAGTTGTTTTCAGAATGTCACAGATGGCCCGGCTATGTTGCCCCCTAGGGGACATGGCTGATAAATCAGTCAAAGAACACCACAAAATCAATGGAAGAGATCGCGAGTTGTCAACCACAACTCTAGACAAATGATCAGTTAAAATATAAAATACGCGCACAGGGGTGTCCTGCTAAATCACCGTTCCTTGGTGTGGTGACACGCCCCGCCCCAAAGTCCGGTATGAATCCAAACCAAAACACTGCAGGCTTTGGCTGCTGGCCCGCAAGGCGGTGCATAATTAGTCATAGCACGGCCCGGGAAAGGGAGGGTTTGCCGCCGCCCCTTCATGAAACAAAGAGCGACTCCTCTGGTCAATCGCGTGCTCGCACTCTGCACGCGCCAGCTGCGCATAAAACGTGCCGTACAAACGCAAAGGCTGCACAGGTCAGCTGGTGTACTACGGAGCGGAAATAAGCGGCAGATGGTCACACTTTCTTCATGTCAAGAGACAGGCAGGCTGGTCTGCGCCGTAGCCAATGCGGTTGGGTTTTCTACATTCAGATTAAATAAAAGATCTGTTTGTTGTGGTTCAGGGAGCATGATAAATCATTTTCACACATGAATTGGCCACCAGAGTCCTGACCTTAACCCCATTGAAAGTCTTTGGGATGTGCTGGAGAAGACTTGTATTGACGACTCTCCCGTCGTCAATACAAGATCTCGGCCAAAAATGAATGCAACTCTGGACGGAAATAAATGTTGTGACGTTGTATAAATTTGTCGAAACGGTGCCACGACGAATGCGCGCCGTAATCAAAGCTAAAGGTGGTCCAACGAAATATTAGAGTGTGCGTTTTTTTTTTGGCCAGGCAGTGTATCACAGCATAGAAAAAAAATTCAGTGGTGTGTAAATCAGGTAATGCAATGGCCCCTGAAGAAAAGAAAAGCACACCATTTTGAGGGAGTCATCGCTCTCACCCCGAGAGACACATAAATCAACCCCCTTTTTAAAAATTAATCACTTGGGGTTATATCAGAGGATCTGCGTATTGGACACCCTGGGGCTACCGCGGCGTATTCTGCTAATACAGTGGGTTAGGGTTAGGGTTAGGGGGTTTCGGTGCGGTGATACTAAATCTCAACCATGCCAGAATCCATAAAGGTGGGTGTAGAATTAGATATAACATTTCCCAGGAAAGGAGTGTAGCAGTTTGCGTTTGCTCAAGAGCGACCCCTGTGGTCGACTGGGATAACTACAGTCTGCGTATGAAGCGTTCTGCTCTGAAACAATAGATACATGCGCGCCGAGGGCTGAATGTGTGGCTGGATTGGTGGATTACGAAGTGAAAAAATGACGGCTGGCAATACACACCAGAGAAGAGACACGTTCTTGTTGTTGCTGGAAGTCTCCAGTAGGGGGCGAACCTCCTTCTGATAATCATTAAAAAATGAACGGCCCAGTGCAGTGGCAAGGGCCCAGTACAGTAGCACTGTAGTTGTCATCTCCGGGATGAGGTCTTGAGTTCTGACTCACTGTGTTCATTAATGTTCCCATCTCGCTTATTACGAAGAGCAGGGGCTTTCCTGGTGTCCTGGCAAAATTCCCAAACCAGGCTCTTTCAATCTGGCCTCCAAATAAACCCCAGGTTAATTAGCTTAATAATTATGTCCCTCTTCATTTCAGCTGATGTGTGCTGAAAATTATAGTGCAAAATGGCTGCATTGCATCACCCAGGAGGGTGCTATATATCGGCGGTAGATTATGTGTGATTATGAGAGGCACTATCTAAACGCAGTCCATTATTATTTTAGTATTTTTTTGCACATGTAATATCATTTTATTTAATTCTGCTTGCAAGGATTAATTTATGATTAAAAAAAAATTATTTGTAAAACCTCATCCTATAATTGCACCTATAGGGCCGCTGCTAGTAGTGAATGAATGAATGAATGACTGACCGGAATTGGAATGTCAAAACATATTCCTGTTCAAAGCCATAAACAGACCTTCTGGCTCTTTCTTTCAGTTCATTCACAGCCAACTTAAAACTAAATTAGTTTAATTTACAATATTGTGTATTGTGTTTGATCTAGGCCGACCTAAATAATACATTAATAATATATGAATACATTTTCCTGACTTTCTGCCAGGGGCAAGGACTTCTCAGGCTGTTCTGTAACCTCTGTTCTGCAGGTAACAGTACAACTGGTCCATCTTCATACAACATTTTTGCTGTTTATTAATCATGTAGTCTGGCACTGCAGGTGGCCAGTTTGTTGATGTATATTTTTAAACAGAGTAGGAGTGTAGCCCTGTCTCGCTCAGAAGAATTTGGCTTTATTGCTGTCAGCTTATCTAAAAATGTATATTCCGTGTGATGTATTATATTATGACCTACAATGTAACCCCAACTCCCGTTTTGTGCCAAATTCTTTTGAATATCCAAAACATTGTTTTATTTTTTAGGGACCGGAATTGCAAATAATAATAATAATAATAACAATAAAACTTGTTAAAACTGGCTTTATTGTACAAGATACCATATTTCATAAGTCCTCACAATGTAATGGAAACAATGCACTTTGTAATGTGGAGAAAGGTAAGATAAAGTAAAAAGTAATAACGATTGTGCAATAATTATACAGCCAGGAGAAATTTAAATCCCGGCTGAGGGATTTAAAAATGGCTCAGGAGGTAGAGCGGGTCGTCCGCTGATCGCAGGGTTGGCGGTTCGATCCCCAGCTCCTCCTGTCCACATGTCGAAGTGTCCTTGGGCAAGACGCTGAACCCCAAATTGCTCCCAATGAGCAGGCTAGAACCTTGCATGGTGGCTGCCGCCATTGGTGTGTGAATGTGTGTGTGAACAGGTGAGTGAGAGGCCATTGTAAAGCGCTTTGGATAAAGGTGCTATATAAGTGCAGACCATTTAAATAAAATAATACACATTTGACTTTACATATGATGCACCGATTACTTACTCACTGTCCGTCAGGCTGTGGCACGTAGTCAATGCTAACAGCACCTGGGAGTACCTGGGACATTAACCCAGGGTCGGCAACCCTGGTCCTGGAGTGCTGGAGACGGTCCTAATTTTTGCTCTATCCAAACCTATAACTACACAATTTGAATTAATCAGGTGTAATGCATGCAGTAACCATGTGCTGGAGGCACTCTGCATTTCACCATTCAGAATATTCAGGCTCAGGCTTTTAATCAAAACTCTTGTGATCAAGCTCAGATGGAACAAAAACCAGAAACGCCACCAGTTGCCTATCCCTGCATTAACTTAACCCAGAGGTGAAAAATGTAATCCGGAAAGGGCCGGTGCAGGTTTTTATTTTAGCCAGCACTAAGACACCTGATTTTACTTATCAAGATCTTGATTGAAGACCATCATTAGTTAATTAGTAGAATCAGGTGTGGCAGTGCTGGACTAAATCAAAAACCTGCACTCACACCAGCCCGAATCAGATAAAACCTGCACCCACACCGACCCTTTTCAGATAAAAACTGCACCTACACCGACCCTTTTCAGATAAAACCTGCACCTACATCGACCCTTTTCAGATAAAACCTGCACTCACACCAGCCCTTTTCAGATAAAACCTGCTCCTACACCAGCCCTAATCAGATAAAACCTGCACCTACACCAGCCCTAATCAGATAAAACCTGCACCTACACCGACCCTTTTCAGATAAAAACTGCACCTACACCGACCCTTTTCAGATAAAACCTGCACCCACACCAGCCCTTTTCAGATAAAACCTGCTCCCACACCGGCCCTTTTCAGATAAAACCTGCTCCCACACCGGCCCTTTTCAGATAAAACCTGCACCTACACCGACCCTTTTCAGATAAAACCTGCTCCCACACCGGCCCTTTTCAGATAAAACCTGGACCCACACCGGCCCTTTGCGGATATGATTGTCCTCCCTTGACCTAACACCTGCATTAGAATTATTCTTTCATAAACAGTGTTATTAAATTCATAAACAGTGTTAACTTGACCAGCATTACCACCCGTGTTATATTTTCAAAAGGGAATGCATATAAAATCCCAATTTCAGGGAATGCTGGGTGGTTCATCCTATTAAGGAACTGTTCCTCTGTGTGGATGGACCCCTTGGTCTGGTGTCCAATCCGAACTGTGCCAGGGTCGCCTGCTCCGATGGGGCCCCATTATTGGCTGTAGCCCAAAGAAGGAGGGCTGCGATTGGCTGAGATGATTGTGCCTCATTGCTAACCAGTGACCTCCACTGGTAAATGTGGCACCCGCAGTCTGCTTGCTCGAGTTGCACATGAACTGTGTTCCTCCAACCTCCTCGGTCTGTGTGAGATCGCCTCTCTGTGGACTGTGTGGTGAAAAGAGAGGTGACCTGACATGACATATTTTGGAGGAGAGAATGTGCTTGTGTGCGTTTTAGCAGAGTTCGCTGCAGTTGACTGAGTGTTGCACTCTGTCGGTTGGTCGACTGTCAACCCTTAAACGAATCACCGGTTTCTGCCATTGTACTTTGAGTTCTGTACTGTGACCCCATCTCCATCTTTAACCCCAGTTCTAGCCATCGGTGACATAGGTGATCACGCAGCACCCCCCCTCCAGTCCACACATGCAAACCCAGCTATGTCTGACCCCATCTCTATCTGTACCCCTCTCTGCTTTCCCCCTGTCTGACCCCATCTCTATCTGTACCCCTCTCTGCCCTGTCTGACCCCATCTCTATCTGTACCCCTCTCTAGTTCGCCCTGTCTGACCCCATCTCTATATGTACCCCTCTCTTCTTTCCCTCTGTCTGTATAAAGTGTAAAAAGGACAGTGGACTGTCTGTTCTCCTTTAAAGAAAATGGAGGCACTTTGGCAAATGACAGTGCTCACTACACCCCACAGTGAACAGCCCTTCATCCCGAATACAGAAGTGAGTAATTAATATCAATAATATCAATAATGCATTGCATGTGTACAGCCATGGAAAAAATTTAGAATACCCCCCATATTTGTTTAAAGACATATTGGGGTTACTCCACCAAATATTGATTGTTTACCTCCTCGTAAGTGAAGACAATGTTTTTATATATTTTTTATTTATGGATATAAACTTGTTTAGTTTGCATTATTCAATATATAACAACACTTTTTTAATGCATTTTTTTGTGTTTTGACCAGTTTAACCATTTTCTGCAAATTAATGTTCTGAATTACAATATTTTTGTTTGGAATTAAAATCAAACATGGTCAATAGTTAATGAAACAATATCAAAAGTTTAAAATATCCATAAACTGTGAAACTGAAGATTTGATGTGGTCTCTTAATATTTTTTTCCATGCCTGTATTGTGATATTCAAAATCTCAAAGTAATTCAATAGTGAACGGGGGCAACTCACCAGAACGACCCCAAATGTCTATCACACACCTGAGTGATACATGGCAGCCATTTTCCACCAGAACGCTCACCAAACCTTAGATGAGGTGGAGAGGGAGGACCTTTAGCCAAATTAAACTGGGGCAGCCACGCTGTGAAAGCCACTTTGGGAATGTTGCCAAGACATGGACAAGGCTTAGTAAGCATTTTAATAATTTATGATTATTTATTTTTTAAATTACCATCTCATTTAATGGGCCAAACCGAGGGCCTTGGCGGGCCAAGTTTGACCCCGGGGCCGGAGTTTGGACATCCCTGCTTTATAGTGATGCGCAGTACACCAAGCCAAACCATATGAATACGCTACCCTGAGCTCATGGATCGCCCCTCCATCCGCAAGTGCAGATTAAGGACGCTGACCATTGGAGACTGCGTACATCACACTTGCCCTTCAGACAAAAAAGGAATTAAATAATCATTATTTGCACCTGAGGTTGGGTTTGTAAAGTTACTTAATGTGAAGGATGTATGCCAGGGTTCTTCAATGGCCTCTTTCTTGATTCTTTTAAAAAAAATTGTGTGTACCGGCCAAAATGTTTTCTATTAACTATTATTTTTTATATGTCAAAATGATGTATTGTATATGTGTTTAAACAAAGCAGATGTCTTCTTAAATATGCTTATATAGCTATTACTTACTATCCTGATTCAGCCCTCACAATTATTTAACGTATCTGAATTATATTGGTTTTTTATTGTCAATGATGGAAGGGCTAATAGTATGTCTGTGCCGAGTTGCATTTGACTCCTGGACTGTCAGTTGTAAAGCCCTGATGTGCCTTTGTCTCACATTATTGCCTAACGCAAGTCTTATTCTCTCATCCATTATCGAGTGTGGCAGTACAATTCCTATGTGGACGAGTGCAGCCCGATAAGTAGAGCTCATATACTCAGGAGCTCCAAACTTTATTAATGTCAACTGTATAGAGTAGATGATTTATGGCCCATTCACAGAGCCTTTACCTTCCATGCTTGCATATTCATCCCTTCTTGCACTCGTTTGACCCGCCCCCAATGTAGCTACTTAATCACTTTAGGCCTAGTAACAGGAGACTAAGAGGAATTACATGTTTTTCCTCAAATTAGAGGAAAAAAACGAAATCAAATAAATAATAGGACTGAATAAGATAAAATACAAAAGGTCGCTCAGATTATGTTCTGTCAAAACAAGAGGTGGAAATTGATTAAAGTGAATTTTGCGCCAATATTGGAACGTGTGTAATTGTTAATACATGGAATAACATGACAGATCATTCCATATATGTACAGTACCAGTCAAACGTTTGGACACACCTACTCATAGAACATTTTTTTCAGAATTTTTACTGTTTTCCACAGTTTACAATAGTAAAGACATCAAAACTATGAGATAACACAAATTAAATTATGCAAAAACCCAAAAAATGTTAAACAAATCAAAAAAGTTTTATATTTTAGACTATTCAAAGTAGCCACACTTTGCCTTGATAATGGCTTTGCACGTTCTTGCCATTCTCTCAACCAACTTCTGTGGTAAACAGGTATTCCACAGGTAAACAGGTGATGCTATCATGACTCTCTATATAAAAACATATCAAAAGGCACTTGATGTCTTATTTCCAGGGACTCCTAGAAGCAATACGATAACCTCTCTGATCACTTGAAGGGTTGTTTCTCCTGACTCCTTTCCATAGAGTTCAATAGAAAAATGTGTCAGGAGAAACAACCCTTAAAGTGATCCATCCATATCTACTGCATATCTGGCAGCAGAGTGATGGTTTGAGCCTCGTTCGATACCTCAGACTCTTGATGACTTACAGCCATTTAGCCAACCATCTGTTCCATACTATTCCCGTGTAATTTACAGCTAAATCTAGTCCCACTCCACAATTCCCATAGAGATCCATTCAAATGCAGAGAGGTTATAGTATCGCTTCTAAGAGTACCTGGAAATATGATATCAAGAGTTTTTAAATATCTTTTTATACAGTCATGATAGCATCAAATATAAAACTTTTTTGACTTGTTAAACACTTTTTTGGTTTTTGCATAATTTTGTTTGTGTTATCTCATAGTTTTGATGTTTTTACGATTCTAAAATGTGGAAAACAGTAAATATAACGAAAAAAACCTTCTATGAGCAGGTGTGTCCAGACTTTTGACTGGTACTGTAGGTATCTTGGGAGTGTTAACGACCAGGTTGGACACAGTGCTAGACAGTCTCATGATGTGTGCAATCCTGTAACGCCAGGTTGGACACAGTGCTAGACAGTCTCATGATGTGTGCAATCCTGTAAGGCCAGGTTGGACACAGTGCTAGACAGTCTCATGATGTGTGCAATCCTGTAACGCCAGGTTGGACACAGTGCTAGACAGTCTCATGATGTGTGCAATCCTGTAACGCCAGGTTGGACACAGTGCTAGACAGTCTCATGATGTGTGCAATCCTGTAAGGCCAGGTTGGACACAGTGCTAGACAGTCTCATGATGTGTGCAATCCTGTAAGGCCAGGTTGGACACAGTGCTAGACAGTCTCATGATGTGTGCAATCCTGTAACGCCAGGTTGGACACAGTGCGAGACAGTCTCATGATGTGTGCAATCCTGTAAGGCCAGGTTGGACACAGTGCTAGACAGTCTCATGATGTGTGCAATCCTGTAAGGCCAGGTTGGACACAGTGCTAGACAGTCTCATGATGTGTGCAATCCTGTAAGGCCAGGTTGGACACAGTGCGAGACAGTCTCATGATGTGTGCAATCCTGTAAGGCCAGGTTGGACACAGTGCTAGACAGTCTCATGATGTGTGCAATCCTGTAAGGCCAGGTTGGACACAGTGCTAGACAGTCTCATGATGTGTGCAATCCTGTAAGGCCAGGTTGGACACAGTGCTAGACAGTCTCATGATGTGTGCAATCCTGTAAGGCCAGGTTGGACACAGTGCGAGACAGTCTCATGATGTGTGCAATCCTGTAAGGCCAGGTTGGACACAGTGCTAGACAGTCTCATGATGTGTGCAATCCTGTAACGCCAGGTTGGACACAGTGCTAGACAGTCTCATGATGTGTGCAATCCTGTAATGCCAGGTTGGACACAGTGCTAGACAGTCTCATGATGTGTGCAATCCTGTAACGCCAGGTTGGACACAGTGCTAGACAGTCTCATGATGTGTGCAATCCTGTAACGCCAGGTTGGACACAGTGCTAGACAGTCTCATGATGTGTGCAATCCTGTAATGCCAGGTTGGACACAGTGCTAGACAGTCTCATGATGTGTGCAATCCTGTAATGCCAGGTTGGACACAGTGCTAGACAGTCTCATGATGTGTGCAATCCTGTAAGGCCAGGTTGGACACAGTGCTAGACAGTCTCATGATGTGTGCAATCCTGTAAGGCCAGGTTGGACACAGTGCGAGACAGTCTCATGATGTGTGCAATCCTGTAAGGCCAGGTTGGACACAGTGCTAGACAGTCTCATGATGTGTGCAATCCTGTAAGGCCAGGTTGGACACAGTGCGAGACAGTCACATGATGTGTGCAATCCTGTAAGGCCAGGTTGGACACAGTGCTAGACAGTCTCATGATGTGTGCAATCCTGTAAGGCCAGGTTGGACACAGTGCTAGACAGTCTCATGATGTGTGCAATCCTGTAACGCCAGGTTGGACACAGTGCTAGACAGTCTCATGATGTGTGCAATCCTGGCCATGAGACCTCACAGTATTTGCTATTTTTTGTTTCAGCCAAAATTTGTATTCCTGAAATGTAACAAACTGTTAATTACTAATACTGTTAATACTGAATTACACACTTTCACTGTCTAATTACCAAATTATTTACTCACATTATGTCAATAAAGGATATACATGTAGCAAAGAAAATATCCCATATTCATTTAAGGGTTTTATAATTAGCTCAGTTATCAGAGAAGGGAGCATTAAATCATTGCAATTAGTATATACATGGCAATCAAACACTGGGTTAATTTGCACTGAACTTTACTTAAATTGGGATTTTATATTCATTCCCTTATTTTGACCTTATTTTTATCTCCCAAATTAGTTTATTTCAGGATGGAATGACCAATTGCAGTGGCAACCCTGATCTATGCCTAAAACAGGCTCTGTTAGGTCAGGATGGTGCAGAATTGGATGTGCATTCTCCAAACCTCAGCAGGCTTCTGGTACTATTCTGCAGTCAGCGACCTGCTCTGCACAGCCATTATCCTCCAAAGACCTTGCAGTACCTATTTATCGCCTGTAGGGGACATGAGTCCCTGGTCTTCGTCTCATGAACCATATATTCTACTCTGCGGAAACCTACACTACATTTAATTTACAAAAAAAAAACATTACATTTTTGAACATATTTTCCACTGCAACATGTTTTTGACATCCAAGACACGTGTATTATGTCACAAAACACTCAAGATGGCACCAAGCATAGCGGCCGTCTGTGGAGCTCCTAGCCAGCTTTGCGTACACCACTTACCAGCGCCAGTTGACAGGGTCATCATGTTGATGTTTAATCCTGATGTTTGACTATTTCTTTTTATTATTATATTTAAATGTATTGTGCTGCTACTGCATAGTCACTCAAGAAGTTCACTCAGCTTTTATACTGGCACAATAAAAAACTTGAAACTTGAAAAAAATTAAGACACAAAGTTTTTTTCTGTCGCGTCTCAGGAGGTTATGGCAGAGCCGTTATGCACAGCGATGGAGGAAGGCCACAGACCACACTCAACGTGATGAGCCGTAGTTGAACAAAGAGGAGAGGAATAAGCTGCTTGCTGATTGGCTGTCATCCCCTTGGCGTCGCTATGGCAACATGTCGCCCTGGCCTGCAGGACTCCCAGTCACAGTTATGGCTTCTCCCACCGACGCGGTGCCGGTGATGGAGCCGGTTACCGAACCAAATCTCAAAACGTTCCGAGCGTTTCCGGTTCCACCACAACAAAAACTGGTTCTCGGTTCTCAAATTCGGTCCCGTTCCGGCCCCGAAAACCTGCTGGTCTAGAACCGAGGAACCGATGACGTCGGGGATAGGGGGGGATAACGTCATCAAGGAGTTGTGTTTTTCCGCTAGGGAACTCCCACAGCCGGTTACGTAATTGTTCGACTCTCAAACCTGTGGAAACGTGGGCCAGTTCACACACGGCCCAGCATCGGCTCCGGGTCCAGCACGCGTCAGTGGAAAAGCCCTGAGTGGGTATCGCCATGGCCCAGATTCAATCTAGACCAAGGGTGGGGAATCTTATCCGAAAAAGGCCAGTGTCTTGGTGCAGGTTTTCATTTTAGTCCAGCACTAAAACACCGGATTCTACTTACCAAGCTCTTGATTGAAGATCATGATGAGCTAATTTGTTGAATCAGGTGTCTTAGTGCCGGGCTAAATCAAAAACCTGCACTAACACACTGGCCTTTTTGGGATAAGATTCCCCACCCCTGATCTAGAACATCGGAGGCATCAATCACTCCAGACAAGAAAGTGCATTACCTCGATGTGCCACTGAGGAGCTCAGTAAAATAACTTTTTGAATAACTTATCTCTGAAAATACAATGACATTACACTGAGTAATTCAGCATTAAGGCCTTTGGGAGTTTTGCTTTGTAATGTGAAAATCCTACAAGCTGCTCTCCTTTATTGAATTTCATCTCTCCTGCGTGCCCTTGGTGCTTTCTCACTCTCCACAGGATTTACAGATATGCAGTATATGTGATGTTGTGGTTAAAGTAAATCCAAAAAATAATATTCAATGTCAAATAATACTATTGATCATTCCTTCTTATGGAGCTTTCGTGATCGACATCCGGTGTTTCAGTATGCAAATAAATTCTGAACCTTTTCCATGTGGACAATTATTTTACACGACACACGCACATGAGTCATGTAAATTACAGTGCAGTATGTGCTGGAATTTCATGGCAAAAAGGGGTTAGTGTGACAAAGAGTGTGCTTAGTGCCGTCATGGCATTGCGCATATTGTCCACATCTATGGTATCCATTCGGCATGGGGCTTTAAAGGGATTTTTGCCAGCGAACTGCTCCTTTTTGTGCCTAAAGTCAAAACAAAATGGCGTAGTGCACACTAGCGCTGTCCTCTCTTCTAACGTTTATAAAGTGGTGGTGAAATGTAAAATGAAGGAAATGTTACTGCGTCCGTATTAGTTGCACTACGGTAGCATCCAGGGTGTACACATGATGCGTAGAATGAGGAGGTAGTATTCAGCTGCAGTCAGTTTGTAGTGTTGAGTTCGGTTCTGTTCTCATTTTCAATTTTGGGGGTAGCAGGGGAGAATGAAACAGGTCTTCCAACAAAGCGGACGAAATGATGAACGGCGCTCTGTATATTTCGTTCTTCCAAGGTCAGCTTGAATCCGCAATGGAACACGTCGTGCAACTTGCGGTCCAGGAAATAACCAAAACTGTCGGGTCGAGCTTGAATTCCATGTTGCAGGAAACGACCGCCAAGGATCAAGAAAACCAACGACTGAGGTTAAGGCTTCAATCACGCCAGTCTGACGGCGTTGGAAATGCCTGTGCATCCAGCGGTAGTAGCATGGAAGGGAACGCGGCAAACGATGGGACAAAGAACCTGATACACACCCCCAGCCAAAGCTCTGAGCACGCTGTGCACACAAACACGCACTGGCTGGAGGAGAAAGGACGTGCAGTGGGTAGGTTTATTAGCGGTCTAGCTCTGTTTAATCCAGCTATATAATATACACAACGTTCCTGTGTAGATCCAGCCTTGTAATTGATTAAATACATAGGGTTTCTCAATGCATCTAGCTAGCTGTGGTATGCCCGATTTCATTTTTTTTTTAACCTTGCGGAAGCATCTGCATCACTGTTGTTTACCTTTCGTTTCCTATACGTTTATACAATTATGCAGTTTCGCTTGCACGACTAGCGCGTTACGTTGATGGAATAAATGAATCAAAAAGTGTGCCGCGACAGTAGGCTTGGCAGTTAGCTGGCGTTAGCACGTTTGGAAGCGCTGGGTGGCGATGATGGACACAGCTAGCTAACATTAGCTCATTTTACACTGACTAACTCAGCGAGGTAACAGTAAGCTAGTTTGCTCGAAATACATTTGTTAACCTTTTTTGGTTTAGCTAAGCTTTCTATGAACCAATTGCACCATCAACAAGCGAGCTAAAAGTGGAATAATTAGTTACTAATGGGTATAAAGAAACGGAGACCACTAGCTTGTCAGCTATCTTGCTAACGTTGCATGTTTACGCGCCAATCATCGGAAGGTCTCCTAGTGGCAGGGCTCGCTATTTGACCTAAATCACTGGGATGAGTAGAGCCGGATTCTTTAGCTAGCTGACTGGTTTGGTAGACCCCATCTAATGTGTAGTCCTGGGCCGACATTGTGCGTGCTTTTGTTCCAGGTGCCTGTTTGCCAGTGAGCTGGTTGGCTTGTTAGATGTCATTGCTCCATTGATTGAAAACTGTATGCGGATGTCACCTCACGTGACAAGTCGATAGCTAACTTAGCCTTAGTTACGTTCGTATTTCTGTAAAAGAAACGTGGGTGTGCCTCTGGTTGGGAAACAGAAACACAGCTAGCGTTATGAGCTAGCCACTGCTCACTTTCACATCGGATAGCTTACCAGTGTTCCGCAACGTCTTTGTCAAGCTGAACATCACAGGGAGCTTATAGGCCTAATTATAGCCTATTGTTTCTGTTGTCATTACATCTTTTAAATGAGTTTTTGTGAAACGCAAGAGGACCAAGTTTGTCATAATCTTACCTTCCAGACCATTTTTGTATTCTGTACTTTGACATTAGTGGTGACAGGTGTGGTCATTATTGTAAGACTATTTTTAACCCCGAATATTGTCAGAAATATCCAGTTGTATTCGTGGTGTCACGACGAAGCTGTGAGGTTTTGCGTCTCTTTTCGCGCTGCAGCCCGCCGGCAGGGATGCGCACCCTATAGACTGCAGGGGTCCGGGGGCCCAGAGAAAACGCACTTGTGCCCTGGGGCCAAGACAATTCCACAGACTGGAACTCAGCATTTGTGCACCATCCTCCTAGTCTGTCAGCCCAAGGCAGAGCCTGCCCCTCGTATAAACACCATATGCCAGTGGTGCCCAATCATGGGCCGACTCTGGTCAGAGCCACCTTTGCAGTCAGTGTTTACAGTAGACTGTGTCCCCTGCAAAAACTGGTACCTGGCATAACCAACGCCACATTAAAGTCATGTCCTCATTGGACATATTTGAGTATTTATGGCCTGCGTTGGATTTGAAGGTGTCCCGAATGGTCCTTTGGAATTCAGTGGCATTTCCAGCGGGTGTACGGTACCTAACCTTGTATCTCTTGTATCAGTCAGTGACAGAGTTTGACTCATTTGGGGGTTCTCGAAATTTTTGCGCAGCCTGCCAAATGAAAAAAGTCACCCGCTAGGGGGGTTGGCGGCAGGGATACTAATTTACTAATTGAATCGGCATATCTTAAATATACGTCTAATAGTAGCCGGCCAAACAGTGGTGTGTAGTCAGCCGTTTAGTAGACCGCAGACACTTGGGGAATTATATATGATAAATGTATGCAAGTCAAAGAAATGTCCTGGAGTACACCCCAGTTTCCTGTTGTCAGTGAAAAGCCAGCATGCTCCATTGTGAGGAAGATGTAAGGCTGATGGAGGCCGTTCTGAAGGTACTCTTTTCTGAATAATAATAATAACATATTATGTTTATTGCAGGGGTCTGCCACAGTGGTCTTGGAGAGTAAGCGGGTCTTCTGGTTTCTTGTTTAAAGTCGGTGCGGTGAAAGTCACACGGTTTTCTTACCAAGTTATTTGGGCCTGAATTAGTGGGTGAATTTTAAGTTGAAAAGACGAACCTGGAGCAGCTCTCCAGCACTAGAGTTGCGCGCCCAGGCTACAGATCTGTAAGCAGTTTGTGTTTTGTGCTGTGACATCACAGGATTCCGGAATCTAACCCTGGGATTAGACGGACGATCGGCTCTGTTTTACTGCCATTGAAAAATCTCTTTCTTTTGTTTCTCTAAAGTAAATCATTGCAGGTTGATGGATCTCATGATTAGTCCTACTTTTCAATACCAAGGACAGTACACCTGAAATGGATGTTCTGTCCTTGAGCAAGCCTCTTATGTAAATATTCACAAGTTGTGTTATAGCAACAGAAACTCTTGTAATTATGGACAAGAGATTACTGAAGGAATGCAATCTTGACCATCTGGTTAGTTTATAGAATCTGTGGCTGTGGGAGTTTGGGTTATGCGGCACCCTTTTGACGTATAGGAGCTCTTGGCTTTTTTGTCCGCATAGCAGGCAAGTGGCGTATCACCTTATCTAACGGAAGGAAATGTTCACCCTCCTGTTTCGTACTAACATCAAAAAACCTGATATTTTCCTGGCCAGTTTTTTTCTAGTTTGTCTTCCTTGTAACAAAATGAGCAATTATATTTTTGCTTGTCGTCCTCAGTGGATGTGGTGTAAATGCGATGTACGTTATCCGGCTAGCTTAATTTATTTGTGACTGTTTAGCTAGTGGTATATATGCTCCACGCCTCACTGTGTGTGGTTTACTGTCACCGTTTTGTCTAGTGTCAGCAAATTAACCTACATCAGCCTGCACATTTTACATATAGCTGTGAACTGGGACGCAATATGAAATTTTAAAATGATAAAGCATAAAACCTAGGCCTGCATGTTCAAGAAAAAGGCAGGACAGAAATTACTTGATACATTTTAATAAATGTTAAAATCAAGGCAGAAAAGGTAAATGTTTTATAGTGACTTTAAAACTGAAACAGAAATGGCCGCCCTAATTTTATCTGGCTTGATATTGAATAGTCTTGGGACTGCGTAAGAAACTGTGCCACCCGGGGACGCGGTGGTGTGGGGCTGCAGATGACCTTAGAGTGACCTTTGGGTTATGTACGGTGTTGTATGTAGAACAGAAATGTACAGGCTCTTGGGCTGCTGAAGGAAGGACATTTTTAGAAAAAAATAATTTATCACGTGGTATTACAGTCTGACTCATGAATTCTAATGCTTAAATAAAATAAAAAAACTCCACCCTCCTGGACAATATAGGCTAGATCTTGGACTGTCTGATCATTATTTATCTTACCCCTCTCCCCCCGCCAGGTCAGTTAAAAGTTGTGATGGAGCAGGTCCTGAAGTTTGCGGTTGCCGAGGTGACGAAGATAGTGGAGGACAGCTTTGACGACCTCCTGCTGGAGCTAATGAAGAAGGAGTGGGAGAACCGGACCCTGAGCATCCGGGTGCAGAACGAGGAGACAAGCAAAGAGGAGAACCACTCGGGCTCCCCCTCACAGGACGACCCCCGGCGACCCCCACAGCATGGAGCCGACGTCCTCCCGGGGAAGATGCCCACGGACACGGCAAACGGTAACGGCGGCTCGGATTAGATTAATAACCCTTTGAAGAGTAGGTTTTTTTTTTCAGTGTTCAGTGTTCCTGAACTTTGTTGCTTTCAGTTACCAGTGATTGTTACATCAGCATTAGAGTTCTAGAACACTGACTTAGAAATTTTTTTTTTCTTCAAAAGGTTATTAATGTTAATCACAAATATGCGATTACAATGTTCAGTTAAAGACATTCTGATGGCATATTTGTGACCTTACACTGTAAGGGGTTAATAACGGATTGCGTTTATCTAGTGATTTTCAAGTACTTCGCTGTGAAGGGGGGGAAACTCGCCTCAACCGACATACGATTTCTTGGATTATTAAAAATACGTATGAAGCTGCTCCAACTGAAGACAAAATTTACAAATTAAAATCCATCAAGGATAAAAGTTAGTAAAGCTCACTGTGTTCCTCTATAGTGGGCACAAACTGACAAAACTGGCTAGACAAGAAAGACGGCCTTAACAAGTCAATCCAATTAAAAACGACACACAGGTAACCTTATTAAACACATAGATGATGTGATTGAACAGTGGGAGGGAAGTAGAGAGGTATGTTTAAAGGTTAACAAAGCACGCTGATTTAGCTAGACCCGCCCCGAAATCTGGGCGATAAGGTAATAATACAGGGGCTGAGCTCCAGGCTTTTTCCCACTCTGTCTATCTCTCTCGCTACCTCTCTCGCTCGCACGCAAACAAACGCGCTAGCCCCAGCTACTGCCGAGCCCCAAGAAGCTAGCCGCTGCCGAGGCAGAAGCAATGGTGGAGAATGCGGCACGCATAGCCTCGTTTGGGCTTATAATGATGCGGCCAGTAAACAACAAATCACACGCTGTACAAATAGTTACACATGTAAAATGTCAAGATTTGGATCAGGATCAATCAGTAAGACTTAGAAAAAACCAAATGTATCAGTTCTCATCTAAAATAAATGGTTATGGTGCTTTGTTACCTTTAAATTTTTTTTTACATTTTTAAAATAAACAAATAAAAATAAAACGAATTGCTTGATAGTAATGTTCTCTCAGATAATGTGACATTTTTATAAAATGGGCTATTCCTTACAAATAGTTTTGTCAGTTTGTGATCTTAAAAAAAAAAGAAAAATAATAATGTTTTATCTGCAGTCTTTTTCAATGAAAATGTTTAAATATATAAAAAGTCTTTATGGCAGATTCATAAGTTTCATAAGATGAAATAACATGAGAACTTTTGTGAGCAGTTTTCATTGTTCAGAGTGTGTGCACTATGTTTGAGGTTCATTGGCTGTTTTTTGGCATGTGGTAGTAATTGGCTTGTCTTTGTTTGGTTTTGATAAAATAAAGAAAAGTCATTCACACTGTTTTTTCCCTGTTGGCTCAGTGGCGGAGAAGCAGGCTGTTCTGTCCGTCACCCAAGATTGGGTTCCCATCCTGGACAAGGTGTTTGGGCAGAAGTGGTGCCGCGACTTGTGGCAGGTGAAAGAGATGGGCATCGACGGGAGCGACCTGACGTCCGCCATGGCGGCGGGGGCTTTCCCAGAATGCATTATCCAGGAGGAAGAGGACCTGCCCCTCAACCCCTCCGCCCTCCCGGAAGCGGGAGAGAACGGCGGCACGTCACAGACGCAGCAGACCGAGGGAAAGCCGTCCTCCGCTACGGGCGTCAGAGCCACAGGTGATCGCCATACCGGGGCTGAACACACGGGGGTGCTGTGCTCTTCCTTTTCTGTAACTTTGGGCCCAGATTTTCATCACTGTAATTGCTAACCCTAACCCTAAAGTTTGGCGAGAGACTTCAAGTCATTCTTTCTTCATTAAAAAAACATTTGTTTTGAAAGGAGAGTGAACAGTCCTGCCCTCCTTATGCAACTGGCGCTGTGGCTTTTTCTTAATGTGATGCCCAACTTTTCATCGCTGAACGTTTGGGCGTGTGACTTCTTTCAGTCAGTAAGTCAGTGAGTCAGAGGCATTTGTTGTTCGGAAGCTAACCTTGCAGTGCGTATAATGAGGAAACGCTGTACAATGGGAAACGACACATTTGGTCGCATACTACTTTTAGCCAATGCTCCAGACCATGGCCTCATCAGCACACAGTTATCAGAACATTTTCATCAGTGAAACTGAACACTTAATTAATTTGGTTGCTTAGCTTTATTTAAAGGGCTATTCAGCTTTATTGGGCAGCGCAGTGCAGAGCGATGGGGAGCGAGAGAGGGAGAGACAAAGGTCGCACGGCCGGATGAGGGTCGCAGTTCGCAGTGAGCATGTGGACGGTGCTCTTGCAGGCTACGCCACCGAGACATGTTTCCATAGCTTTTATTATTTTTTTTTCCATAGATATAGCGGACTATCCTACCGTCCTTTTGGTGTTTTTTAAATTATTTTAAAATTTTTATTTTTACTTGATTCAGACATGGGGAAAGCAGAGAGGGGTACAGATAGAGATGGGGTCACACAGGGCAGAGAGGGGTACAGATAGAGATATAATAATAATAATAATTGATAGGTTTTATATAGCGCTTTTCTAAGTACCCAAAGACGCTTCACATTTTTGATGAGGGGGAAACTCATCTCTACCACCACCAATGTGTACCCACCCCACCCTGTGGGCGCAGCGCAGCATTTTTTTTTTTGAGCCCTCTTCACCACACATCATCAGCTGAGAGGAGAGAGAATAGATTTTTTGCTTTTTATTTTTATTTTTTAAAAATGGGGGATTAGGATGGATTATTTGAAAGAGCCAGGTGGGAGTTTTGGAGGACAGGAGGGGGGGGGAACCCCCTTTTCTTACGGGATAGTGGATGGGATCTTTTATCAGGACAGTGATGGGATCTGACGTTCGTTTTTCCGTCTCCGGAAAGGCGTCTCATCCTCATCCCAGCACTCTCCCACAGCATTTGTGATTTTTTTTTTTTTTTTTTTGATTTTTTATTTTTGCACCCCCCACTGGGTCCACCAGATTGCACCAAGCAGCAACTTGGTTTTCCACAGGAGGTCTCCATTCCAAGCTTTAAAGCCTGCCCCCCCAGCAGGCTTCAGCATTCAGCAGCAGGAGCAGATGCCCATTGGGTATGGGGTCAGACAGGGGAGAGCAGAGAGGGGTACAGATAGAGATGGGGTCAGACAGGGGGAAAGCAGAGAGGGGTACAGATAGAGATGGGGTCAGACAGGGCAGAGAGGGGTACAGATAGAGATGGGGTCAGACGGGGGAAGTAGAGAGCGGTACAGATAGAGATGGGGTCAGACAGGGCAGAGAGAAATGCTGCTTTCAGACTTTGCGATCCATTAGCACGATCCATTAGCACGATTCATTAGCACGATGACCTGATTTTAAGGAAACGCAATTAATTATCGCAATATAGTAAGCCAGCCAGTCCATTTAATTCTATATTTTCTGATGTAAAATGTTTTGCTTTGAATTTATAATGTAGAGCACAGTGCCCACATAACTTTAATTATTATTATTATTATTATAACATAGGTGGAGCGCGCCTCTTATTTCTTTTGAAATGTATTGGTTTTGCAGTGATTTATTGATGTCATATCAACACTATTTAACGACCCCTCCTTGTTAATACTGGATGCTTATTTTATTTCTTGAGAACAACCGTATTGTCTTTGTGTTCCCCATTTGGAATGGCCAGTGGGATGTTGTCTACAGACAGAAACCTTCTCTCTTCGTAACGTCATGGGCTATTATACAGGGCCGAAAAGGTCAGAGGTCGGGGATCAGGGCGGGATTCCGTACCGCAGACTCTCCTGCTGAAATTTTGTGGAGATGCAGATTATATCAAATTGACGACAGGAATATTTAACCAACATCTTAAATTAAGATGAACTTTTTCTGTACCAGTGAATAGTAGCTGGGGGTTGGGGGTGATGTTGGTAATGTTATTGGTTTTGCGTGTGCTAAAGGTCTTGGTGAATCAAGCCCAAAGACGCACGTCGGGGTATGTAAGGTATAAGATATATAAGGGGTTGTGTGTAAGGTTCATTTGAACTTCATAAGTGTGATTTTTTTTTCTTCTCTTAAATGACGGTTGGATATTTGAACGTTTTCTTCAGGGTCTCCCGGGTGCTCCTCTCCAGCAGCCGCGGAAGGTCAGAGACTCCATCTCCACGGCGACGACCTCCAGCTCAGATCGCCGTCGATGCTCCACAGACTGTTGACCCTGCCGTCTCAAGGCCTGGGTCAGATGCTCTGTTCGGACTCCAACATGGACGTGCTTCCGTCGCCCGGCCTCCTGGAGCCTCAGGTGGACGCAAAATCACCCGTCAAAGACCCGCGCCTGCCGCCCGTCATAGAGGAGGACGAGGAGGAGGAGGAGGAGGAGGAGGAGGAAGGGGCGGCCGGCCGCTCCCCCGCAGCGGGCAGGGCGGAGCAGAGAGGTCCCGCGGGCAGGAAGACGTACCCCTGCAGGAAGTGCGGGAAGAAGTTCGGCCGGCTGCCGCTGCTTAAGGCGCATCAGCAGACGCACGCGGAGGCCACGCCCGCCAGGTGCTCCTTCTGCGGGAAACGCTTCGCCCAGGCCTCGCGACTGCAGGCTCACCTACGGACTCATGCCGGGAAAAACACCTGAAAACAAACACCAGGGGGGAATAAAACTAAGCAAAAAAAAATCCATATAAACAAATCTTCACAAATCAGCAAAAAAAAAAAAAAACTAACAAAAAAATCAGGTGCTCTTTTTTTTTGTCCTATATCTGCGTTCCACACCCAAGAAATGCGACGCACCTGATTTTTTAGTTAAAAGCAAAAGCACATGGACATTCTTAAACCGACTCACTAACTTCCGATTTCTGAAGTCAAACCAGTTTCAAAGGGTAGTTTTAAAAGTCTGTTGCCAGGCAACTCAGCAGGCCTTTGGAGTTTGACGTTTCACTTCCTGTTTTGTATCCGTTGTACTCCTCTGACGGAACCTCAGACTGTTGCTGTGCCGTGTGACCAATAGAGCGCTTCTTACTGGAGGAAAGGCCGTGCCGTACAGCTGGTGTAAATAAAAGTAAGAGACAGTGTGGCTGGACACAGCTTGGGATGAACTCACACTGTTGTCTAAATGAAATCAAATTTTTCATGGACTAAAAAAAAATTCAAACAATACTTATTTTTTCTTTGGTTGGTTGTTGAAAACGGCATTTTAGTAGATCATGGGTTAATTCAAAATGGTTTACTGCCCCCAAAAATGATTATTATTATTATTATTATATATATATATTTTTAAAAGTTGACTCAGCGACTTAAGTATAGTTACTTAAATTGGATTTAAAAGGGTGGGGGGGGAAATCCCAAACCTCGTAAAACGGTGTTCAGGAGGAACGCTGTTTTACTTTGCGAGCACTTAAATTTGAATTCTGGTGGAACTCCCAATCCTGTATCACTGCTGTGTGTGACAGCTGTCATAAGGGCTTAATGGGGACAGAGAGATGGTATGTGCAGCTTAAACAACACCTCTAAAATGATCTGTATTTAGATTGCGTGTAATAACTGGAATAAACACACAAGCTGTTTCCATGCAATTCGCTCATACTCTGTTATCATGAACACACAGTAAAACGTGTGCAATTTGAAAAGGTGCCTGTATAAATTTAGCAGTCTCTTGTTTTCAGCCTTAAAAAGGGATCTTTTGTACATCACAGCACCTTGTACATTACAAACACCTTGCACCTGTATACTTGCATATTGCTCTAAGTCTTATGCAAGTATTATTACACAATGCCCTCAACGTGTGGGGAAGTGGTGTGTTTGTGTTACTGTTGTGTATAGTAATTACAGGTGTTATTATGAAAGTATAATGCAATATGACAATGACGCACCCGTCTGTAATTCATCACATATGCTTGCATGAAGCTTACTAAACGCTAGCGTATGTAATTATACAGGTACAAGGCAACTGCAATGTAAGGTCTTATACACATGTTCGCCTATTTATTGTTTATTGTAAAACGTGCTGGTGAGGACTATCTCAATGTGAGAGAGAGAGAGAGGCCGCTCATTTAGTTTTCCCTATGAATCATGACTAAGATGACACGCGTGTCAAAACAGCCATCCTTCCCCATTTATGTGAAGGAAGTGGAGCGTGATCTGCTTCCACTAAACACATGTTCTTATTGGTCCTGGCCAGCTAGTTTTTACTCTGCTCTGTATTTTGAACGATGGCTGTTTGCATACATTTGTCTTGAATGGGAAAGTAGATAACCCTAGAAGTGTTGATATGTTATCGATTTGGTAGTTTAAATATTAATATTGATTTTTATAGTGGTTGTTTACTATAGGTAAAACTGGCTTCATTTCAAGGGTTTTTAGCCTGTTAAACCTGATGTAAGTGCAACAGATTGTAACTAGCGATAGCTACATGTTTACACTCTTATCAATGCATCATCATTCCTCTGTTTCATACTTAAATTTGGCCTCTAAGCCGTCTGACGCCAGACCACGCCCCCTGTTTCACAGAATCGCTAACAACGGACTTTATACTTTATTATGGCTTCCCTTTTGACTCTTCCATTCCTAAAGTTGTAGAGTAACGGTTCCGTTCCATCAAAAAATAAACTTTGATCCGAAGGTTTTCTTAGGAAATAAAAGTTTGCATGAGGTTCCAATCAGTCAGTTGTGACTCATTCTCTGATGTCATAGATGCAAGGTTCCATTGTTTTCTTTTTTTCATAATAAAAGCCAAGAACAGTCTGTTCTGTCTTTGAAGGCCACCGAAGCACAATTTTTACTCAGAGAAATATAATTATGCCTAATCTGTTGGCCAGTGTGCATTTAAATGTCGGTCTGGATATGCAAGGGGGGGAAAAAGGCAAGAGCAATAAACTAAATTTAAAAATAATGTGAGGAAAAAGAAAAAACCCTTTTTTATATTTACTTTAATGTTGATTTGATTTTTGTGTAATTTTTTTTTTTAACTCTTGCAAACACTTAAACTAAAATTGTAATTTGGTTGTAAAGCTGGGGGTGGCATTGGTGTGAATATTTGGAACCTTAACTTTAAATATTATTTCTCAAATTTTTGTGGATCCCCCGGTGTAAATATTAGCGTTGAATTAACGTATAAAGTGGTGAATAATAAAACGGCTCCTCGTTCAAAATGTAAATTACGCCAAACGATAAACGGCCAAGAAAAGAGGCTTCATTTCATGTTGAGGAACGTGATTCCATAAGGCAGCGTTTTCCCACCCGATCCTGGAGATCTACCGCAATGCAGCGCTTTCCCACCCCGATCCTGGAGATCTACCGCAATGCAGCGCTTTCCCACCCGATCCTGGAGATCTACCGCAATGCAGCGCTTTCCCACCCCGATCCTGGAGATCTACCGCAATGCAGCGCTTTCCCACCCGATCCTGGAGATCTACCGCAATGCAGCGCTTTCCCACCTCGATCCTGGAGATCTACCGCAATGCAGCGCTTTCCCACCCGATCCTGGAGATCTACCGCAATGCAGCGCTTTCCCACCCCAATCCTGGAGATCTACCGCAATGCAGCGTTTTCCCACCCCGATCCTGGAGATCTACCGTTATGCATCTCAAACTCCATTTTTCCTAATTGCGCTTTTCGTGTTTTGAGGGATGATTTACCCTCTTAAGCTACATCACGTCAGACGTAGCTGTGCATGCCATGAAGAGTAAAAGTTCTGTATTCACATTGTGCTGTATTGCAAACGATTACATAAAGAGAGGTAAAAATATTTTACCTGATCATATCCTGAGGTGAGTCAATAGGCTCCTAAAAAATTGTGAAAGTATGGACACCTGGCCACTGAAACTAACCATTTGATAGATAATGAAGAATTGAAAGATAAAACAAACAATAACAAGCCAAACCTATATTGTGTTAACATAACGCAATGATCCTGGGATTGCAATTGTGGTTGGAACGAAAACCTGCATACAGAGGTGTCCCCAAGGACTGAGTTTGATAACCACTGATGTACTGTCCTGTAGGTTTTCATTTCAACCCTAATTTGGCACACCTGATTCTACTAATTAGCAGCTTAACAAGATCTCTAGCTGTTGAATGAGGGGTGCTTTGTTAGGGTTGGAGTGAAAGCCTTTTAAGACGGTAGATCTCTAGCTGTTGAATGAGGGGTGCTTTATTAAAGTTGGAGTGAAACCTACAGGACAGTAGATATCTAGCTGTTGAATGAGGGGTGCTTTGTTAGGGTTGGAGTGAAACCTACAGGAGGGTAGATCTCTAGCTGTTGAATGAGGGGTGCTTTATTAGGGTTGGAGTGAAAACCTACAGGACAGTAGATCTCTAGCTGTTGAATGAGGGGTGCTTTGTTAGGGTTGGAGTGAAACCTACAGGAGGGTAGATCTCTAGCTGTTGAATGAGGAGCGCTTTATTAGGGTTGGAGTGAAAACCTACAGGACAGTAGATCTCTAGCTGTTGAATAAGGTGTGCTTTGTTAGGGTTGGAGTGAAACCTACAGGAGGGTAGATCTCTAGCTGTTGAATAAGGTGTGCTTTATTAGGGTTTGAGTGAAAACCTACAGGATGGTAGATCTCTAGCTGTTGAATAAGGTGTGCTTTATTAGGGTTTGAGTGAAAACCTACAGGATGGTAGATCTCTAGCTGTTGAATAAGGTGTGCTTTATTAGGGTTTGAGTGAAAACCTACAGGATGGTAGATCTCCTGGAACAGGGTTGGGGACCACTGATATAAGGGATAGCGTTCCTACCTGTGTGAATAAAGTTTTACAGCCGATTCCACCGTAATCGTAAGACGGTCAAAGAAGCATGACGTAATTTTACATCATGTGTAAGGACATGATACTGGTACTTAGTGTGACATAGCAAGGAAAAAATAAATGTCAAAAATGATCTTGTTGCCTTTATTTCAAAGTTGGAGCTGTTTACGCTTGAAATAGTTTTTAAGGGGGGAAAAAAGAAGCCATTTTCACTGCTGAACAAAATGGCGCCAACGCGGCCTAAAACGTGGGCGAATAACGTACTGTGATTAAAATAATAATTTAAAATGTTTATACATTTCAGGCATTCTGCAGATGCACATATCTGTATATATGGGTATTTCACAAAGCAGGATTATTAAATTAGCTGGATAACTGCACTGAGTAAAACCTGGAACCCAGTAAAAACGGCTGTTCTGGGTTTTGCTCGGTGCAGTTATCCAGCTAACTGTGTAATCCTGCTCTGTGGAATAACCCCCCGGTGTAATTTACATAGATTACTCTGTTGTGTACAATCCGTTTCTGTAGCTCAAAGTTCAAAGTTCAAAGTGTTTTTATTTATCAAGTGCACAGTATAACACAAGGTCATTCTGAACAATGAAATTCTTAGGACATGGCAAGCAACAACTATGTAGTAGGCATTAAAAACAAAAAACAACAAAAAAAAAAATATATATATATAAAATTGTTAAAAAGAGTCAAATAAGGGCAAGAATAACATAAATATAAATATACATAGCAGTAAAACACTAGCAGCAGTTCCAGATATGGACAGTAGGAGTAGGAGTATTAAATATGAAGTGTGGAGGTGCCGATAGACATGACACAAAAAATAATTAAGGTGATGTACATTGAATGTACATAAGAAGTGCCTAGAGCATACAGTGAGGTGCGATGAATGAGTTAATGTTGCTGGTTGAGAAGCCTGATGGCCTGGGGGAAAAAACTGTTTGTGAGTCTGGTAGTCCGTGCTCGATATTTACTGAGACATTTCAGGTTAAGTACCTTGCTCAAGGGTACAACAGCTGTACCCCAGATGGGAATTGAACCTGCACGTCCAGTGGCTTGACCATTGCACACTGCAAACAAAACAAAAAATTAAACATACATTTATGCCGGGATTTTTTATTTATTTTTTCTCAGGAAATTACTACAAAATCAGAAAATGGGCACAATACAATTAGCAGGAAAACATTATTCTAGATATACATTTGGACCCATAGCTCGACAGAAGTAAATTCACAACTACGATAAAATAGTTTTAATTTCCTAACGGCTCATTCAACAGACGTAGGAAAAAAATAATCCAAGGCACGCATATTGGTAACACGCCATGTATTGATTGTATCAGGGTTTGCAGAAGTACGAATGTGGATTCAGTCGTGTTTTTTTTGCATATTTATGCATGTTTGAGCGTGCAGGCCGAACGATACGGTCAGCCGTGGCCATCGCAATGCGACCCCAGACGCTATGCGTGTCAGGACTTTCCCCATTCTAAAGGTCCCCCAAAAGGCCACCTTGTGGTTGAGGACCCCCTACCTCACAGGTCAGGGATTGCTTGATCATTGTGAACAAGGAACATATCCGACGCTATTGGAAGAGTTGACGCTTCCTCACGTTTCATCTGGAATATAGTCATTCAGCTTAAAAGCCTGGTCGTGCATCTACGAGTTAACCTGACGGCACAGAGCTTAAGCCTGACTGCACAGAGCTTAAGCCTGACTGCACAGAGCTTAAGCCTGACTGTACAGAGCTTAAGTCTGACTGTACAGAGCTTAAGCCTGACTGCACAGAGCTTAAGCCTGACTGTACAGAGCTTAAGCCTGACTGCACAGAGCTTAAACCTGACTGTACAGAGCTTAAACCTGACTGCACAGAGCTTAAGCCTGACTGCACGCCCATGTGAATAAACGCAGAACAACTGGATGGCAGCAGCCTCTGCAAAGATGCATTTGAAAAAGATGATGATTCGAAAGATTTGGAAGTAAAACTAACTGGCTAGCTCGCTCATTTGACCAGTTAACAAGAAAACAATGACATTTAGACAAAATCACACGCTGACGTGCAGGACTGGATGAAAAAAGAAGAAGAGAAAGGTGGCAGTGTAGAGCGATGTTTAGGGCAGAGGTTCCCAAACTCAGTCCTGGGGACCCCCTGTGTATGCTGGGGACCCCCTGTGTATGCTGGGAACCCCCTGTGTATGCTGGGGACCCCCTGTGTATGCTGGGGACCCCCTGTGTATGCTGGTTTTCATCACAACCACATTTGCAATCCGAGTATTAACAAGCTGTTCATCTTTCTTAATTAGGTGCTTTTTAATTTTTCATAATTTACCCTCTTACATTATGTCAGAAATAGCTGTGCATGCCATGAAGAATAAAAGTCCCATGTTCACATTGTACGTATCGTGCTGTGTCCTCCACAAACCTGGCAAAGTTAGTGAGATTATACACATGATTTTATATACATGCCCTTTCCCCCAGATAAGTGGCTGTTGCACCATGAGGTGGGAGAACAGCCTGCTGACTGCAACCCCGCCTCCCGGTGTGACGCTGTAGCATTGACCGCTATATCACCAGTGCTGAGTTTGTGCCGGATCCAATGGCGGAAGAGGGTCCTGCCAGAACAGGATCCCACCAGAGCAGGATTTAGGACCCCTCAGTTCTGACCATCTGTGGAACTATGAGCATGGGTATAGCAGACGCAGAAGGAGAAGGCCATGATTTGGCCCTGGGTACGACTACGACT
The DNA here is from genome assembly GCA_022702515.1 of Ilyophis sp. 1 JC-2022. NCBI lineage: Eukaryota > Metazoa > Chordata > Actinopteri > Anguilliformes > Synaphobranchidae > Ilyophis > Ilyophis sp. 1 JC-2022. The sequence continues at coordinate 110,756,874 of CM040394.1, read as the reverse complement.
GGGACGCGCTCCAGCTCATGTGCTGTAGGCCCTGAAGACAGCACATCAGCTGAAGTGTTTAAAGAGAAAACATCTGTATTTTATAGCGCCTTCCCCCCTAAGCAGCAGAACAAACATAAAAGACTAAATAATAACGATGGGCTGCCTGTGAATGCTAATAACGTCTGACTATGACCCATTATGACCACTTTATGACCCCTTTATGAAGCAGCAGCACACATACATTTCATGTAGCTCCATTTGTTTGTCGGAGAAGCACCCGTGTAAGAATTTATGAAAGGCGGGTTCTCTCTGGGCGTAATCTGTAAGAGCACCGTCCACATGCTCGTTGCGAGCCGCGACGTTGCGGTTTGAATCCGGCCACACAACGTTTGTCGCGTGTCTCTCCCCCTCTCTCGCTCTCCATTCTCCCTGTCTTTACACTGTGCTGTTCAATAAAGCTGAAAATCCCCCCCAAAATAAATATATATATATATATATATAAAATAATAAAAATAAATATATAAAATAATTGATTGAGAGGGGAGGTCAGGGCCAATGGTAGCAATAGTGTGGTACAGTCGAAATATCTGCCAGCAGATTCCACGAATCCTAGGGACATTACCTCAGACTTTTCAGATGTTTCTGAATGAAGGACACCAGCAGGGTGTCCCAAAGAAGAGTCCTGGGTGACACGCATGAAACCACTTCCTATATTTGTGAAATGACTTGTCAGAACTGAATTGTCAATCCTGAAAATGCCAGGATGAAATATGGCAGCCACACCAAGTGGAATTCGGTTCCAATTTAAGGGGGGATTAATTATATAAATATAATTCGTAGGATAATTATATTACCTCAGTTTCCTCACAATTCAATGCTCCACGCAAGTGGGAGGTCACATTTCAACTCTATGGGGTAGAATTCATATATCGGTTGTGAGGGCCATTCAGTTCCATTTTGTTTTGTTTCTCATCTATCCTCCCTTGCAGAGCACCTGTTAAGTTTGCTTGCTGCACGTAACAAATGAAGTCACAAGATGGCTCCCTCGAGGGAAGACAGCAAGGGAAGGGAGCGTGTTAAATAGAGAGCTCCCTCGAGGGAAGACAGCAAGGGAAGGGAGCGTGTTAAATAGAGCGCTCCCTCGAGGGAAGACAGCAAGGGAAGGGAGCGTGTTAAATAGAGAGCTCCCTCGAGGGAAGACAGCAAGGGAAGGGAGTGTGTTAAATAGATAGCTCCCTCGAGGGAAGACAGCAAGGGAAGGGAACGTGTTAAATTGGATCCAAACGCAGCCCTGTATTACGCCATTGGGTATTTGGGGTGTGTGGCTTTAAACCAGCTGGGCGGGATCTCTTCTGCTCCTTGGGCTGTGACTCCACCCCCTGTTTTGTGGCTGTTAATTAAGACGGCTGATTTAGGTGCGGATCGTTGGGAGAAGCATAGATGCAAAGTTCCTTTCCTTTCTCTTCCCTTTTCTCCCGAATGTGCAGCTCTGGTAGATGTGCAGCTCTGGCAGATGTGCAGCTCTGGTAGATGTGCAGCTCTGGTAGATGTGCAGCTCTGGCAGATGTGCAGCTCTGGCAGATGTGCAGCTCTGGTAGATGTGCAGCTCTGGTAGATGTGCAGCTCTGGCAGATGTGCAGCTCTGGTAGATGTGCAGCTCTGGTAGATGTGCAGCTCTGATAGATGTGCAGCTCTGGTAGATATGCAGCTCTGGTAGATGTGCAGCTCTGGTAGATGTGCAGCTCTGATAGATGTGCAGCTCTGGTAGATGTGCAGCTCTGGTAGATGTGCAGCTCTGGTAGATGTGCAGCTCTGATAGATGTGCAGCTCTGGTAGATATGCAGCTCTGGTAGATGTGCAGCTCTGGTAGATGTGCAGCTCTGATAGATGTGCAGCTCTGGTAGATGTGCAGCTCTGGTAGATGTGCAGCTCTGGTAGATGTGCAGCTCTGGCAGATGTGCTTCTGCTTGTGGTCCCCTCTCCTTTATCGCTGTTTGACCTCTTGCTTGCCTTGTTTATTTGGTGTTGCGCTACAGACGGGCTGTTTTGTTGTAGGTCCCATCGGTTGGGTGGGGAGGATCTTCCCCTTTTGTTGTTAATTTATTTGATTTGCTGACCAGCCTGTTTTCCGTTCTTTGTTCTTCAGTTTAATCTTAAAATGTTGTGATCTTTTTTTCTAGACAAATTTCGACTGCCTTTTCTGGATTTTTGGCAGCTGTTAGTATTTTGGCGTACTGGCTGTGGGTGTTTGTGGCGTACTGGCTGTGGGTGTTAGACGGGGCTGTACATAAACCTGAAACATAAATGTTATCCTGGATTGGACTATAGCTGGGATTTTCAAACTTCAAATCTTAAAGGGTGGCTGTGTCAGCCGGTTTGACGTGTTCCTGCACTTGAGTGCATAATTAAAATCCTATGCTGGCTGAAGAGTCTGTGCGCCTCGTCTCCAAGGCCTAACTTGGCTGCTGATTAAGAGGAAATCACAAATGCCAGCGGAGGCTGTGGCTCTCCAGGGCTGCAGTTTGAGACCCCTGGACTACAGCAGTATGATTTTTCAAAGTTTCTACTTTGGATCTATGTTGCACGCTTTGTGTTTGGTTCCTTCAAGCTACTAGTTTTGAAGAAGCTTCTGGATCCCCCTCTTGAGGCTTGTATTTGTGGGCATCACCATTTTCACTGAGTTTAGTTTTCAGTTTTTCCATCTCCCATGTGAAGTGTGTAGACTGTTTTGTATCTGGGGGAATTTGGTAGCTGTATCGTCTCCCTTGTTCCAAAGGCAGCGCTTTTCTTGATTGTGTAACACTATGCAATTGCTGTTGCCTGTGGTTCCAGCAAGGATGATATTTGGGCTAAGGTGTTGCCTCTATTGGTTGAAACTGAGGTTTCCAACTGCTTTTGTAGTGCAATCTAGCCAAGAGATTAGATGGAGATTACTCGTATGTTGAAAGGTGTGTTTGCAAGCTTCTCTATATACAATGTTAATGGTTCCTGTTGTGCCAACTTCCACCACTAGATGGGGCATTTGTTCTACGAATTAAAAATACTTGTACCTGTCTTGTCACTTACTCTTCTAATTGGAATGCTGTGTCCCCTTTCACCACTAGATGGTGCTTTTGGTCTGTGTACCGCATCAATTACATTTTTTGTATTTGATGCACTGAGGAACCGAAGGAACATTGGGCAAAAACCGGGCCTGAGCCTGAATTAAAGCTGGCAGCAGAACTTAGAAGGCCGTTGATTCAGACACAGCCCTGAATGGCTGGCACTAGGACCCAGAATCCACCATCTCACCTACACTAAAGTTTTCCACAAAAGCTTTGTACTCTGCTGTCACTCTTTCACTCAGTGACTAATGTGACTCACCCTTACCCCCCCCCGCACCCTTACCCCCCGCACCCTTATCCCACTCTTACCCCCCCGCACCCTTACCCACCTGCACCCATACCCACCCTTACCCCACTCTTACCCCCCCGCACCCTTACCCCACCGCACCGTTACCCCACCGCACCCTTACCCCCCTGCACCCTTACCCCACCACACTCTTACAACCTGCAAAATGGCCACCATGGGGCTGGCCACACCCAGGTTGTGTCTGAATCAGTATCTACTGCGTCCTGTTTACTGTGCACTAGCATACTGCTTACTGCATACTGTTTTGTGACAGTATGCAAAAAATATCCTCCATACTATTATCAGCGAAAACCTGAAAATAAGTATGTCATCCGGGGATAACTTTTCAACACAAAATTTTCAGAGCGGTTGTGTATTTAACACCTTTTTATAAATATACTTAACTGGCATACTCAATAGTAGGCAAGTGTGCTGATTCTGACACATGCCCAGTGAGGAGTTTGCTCACAGAGAGAGCTGCTCCCCCACCCCACCCAAATCCCCCCCCTTGCTCAAGCAGAGTTCTACGTTTGACACACAGGAAGTTGGGCCCTTCGCTTCTGCTTCTGCGGTTCGTCACCTCTTCCTCTGCGTGTCCCTCAGCGAGCTGAGGTAATCGCACCGCGCGCAACGCTGCGACAGCACCAACGCTCTGTTCTGTTCTGCTCTTTTTGTTTTTGGCACCGCTCGCACTTTGGTCCGTTTGTTAAAATGCTTCTCCGCTTCGGGCCGCTACCCCGGGGTCAAGACAACTGCGAGAGCTCGACGGCGGTGGTCGCGGAATCCCGCTGCCTCTCACGGACGCGTGTGTAGAGACTGAAGAGTTTTGTTGAACCCCCCCCCAACATTATCTGTTGAAACTCCTCGTGTGTTTTGGCTGTTTTATTTCTGTGGCCTGGACTGTGAGGCTGGACCTGTGGAGGTGAGATTCAGAGCTGGGTTTTAGAGCTGGGTTTTAGAGCGGGGCTTTAGAGCGGGGCTTAGATTGGGGCTTTAGATTGGGGCTTTAGAAGTGGGGCTTTAGAAGTTTTTAGGTTTTTGGGAAGCCTGGATTGCCTGGGCCTCGGAGCCCTGAAGACGGTGCTGATGGGTAACGCAGCGGGGAGCTCGGAGCAGGCGGTTGCGCAGGAGCCCAGGGGCACGGTGGACGTCCCGTTCCCCTCGCCTCCGCAGAAACAGGCCTGCACCCCAAAATTACCCCTGCCCCCTGAGGAGGAGCTAGAGGAGAGATTCAATGTGGTGCTGGTGAGTTCAATACAGAGACGGTACATCAGTGCTCTCTCTCTCTCTCTCTCTCTCTCTCTCTCAATCTCTCTCGCTCTCTCTCGCTCTCTCTCTCTCTCTCTCAATCTCTCTCGCTCTCTCTCGCTCTCTCTCGCTCTCTCTCTCTCTCTCTCTGTCTCTCTGTTTCCTGTTCTCCCTCTTATTCTTTCTCCTTCTCCCCATCTCTCTCTCCCTTCATATAAACAAGCAACCACACACCTTGTCTTTCAAAAATTTTCTCTATTGCTCTCTATCACACACACGTATCACACACGTATCACACACACACACACACACACACACACACACACACGCCACACACACAGACTTTTCATTCAGGATATATCTTTTGGACTGGAACTCGATCTCAGTTGATGCTGAAAACAATTAACATAGCAGCAGCTACCTTGTCACTGCAAGCACCACGCAGTAAACGCGTAAAATCTGTTCTTTTCCACATTTAAATCTAGTCACTGAGGAAGCGGGACACAATGATATCAGTTACAATTCAAATGAACACAAAAAGTAATATTGTCATCATGTTAGTGTTATCCTCGAGGACAGGCTGTAAATTAACACCTGTTGTTGTGCTTTAATTCACAAAATAAAAATAAATTGTTGGCATAAAATTGTCCTGCTTCTAAAGGGCGTCCCAAGGGAAAAATCTGCCCGCCAACAGCAGTACGTCTCGAGATTCCATCGGCAGTCTTTCCCACTAAGGAGAATCTTCACGGAACTGTCACGGCACAGTTCCTGGAGCTCCGGGTTTCAGCCCTCTCTCACAGGCTCTGAAAGATTCATGTTTTGTCAAAAAAATGTTTTTAACATTCCTCAAATTATTGCCACGTTATGAAATGGGCACAATTTTGATTGATATCATCCTGATTTATTGCGTGAATTTTTTCACCACATGTGGAAAGCTGAGGACGGAAAGGGTTAATGACTGCCTCAGTGCCACGGCTAAGCAGCGCATGCAAATGATTGGTTAAAAGAGCTGCGCGAAGGGTGTCGCAACGCCCAAACTTCCTGTTTGCATCATACTCAGTGATACAGAACTAACTGCAACCGTTTAACTTTACACCTAGAGCCTACCTAGTCTGCTAATATGAGTAGTAGAGAGTATGTAGTATGTAGTAGAGTGCTCATTGTTAACGTTGATATACTACTTTAGTATAAAGTAATCAAGCCCTTTCAAAGCATATACCGTAGATTGGTTTTTTCTTCTGACATCAAAGTTTTTATCATGGTTCATCCTGATTGTATTTTTGGCAGATTTCATTATCTTTTGGTGCTTTTTTTTCAACAGCGAGGAAATAACTTGTTCCCTCCTTGACTTGCTACTGTTTTCACATGTTTAATGATGACTCTGCATGTAGATGTGGAAATGCACATCAAGCGTATCTGACAGGCAAATAAAGTCAGGGTTTGGCCATTGCTAATGGTTGTGGTCATATTACGAATGCAGATGTGCAGTTGGAGTTTTTTCAGCGCAGTCATTTATTAAGAAAGTTATTGCTTTGCTTAGTCCCCATTGAGCCAAAGCCGGAATCTAGATGTCTAGAGGGGTGGAAATTTAGGTTGAGAGACATTTTGATGTAAATAGACTAGGTTAACCCCAATATAGCTCAGGTTATAGCCTGGCTACGTCCTAGTCAGCTAGAAAGCTTTCACATTTAAAACAAATGTAGCCAGGTTTTCACCGGGAATGCGTAGACTGAGTTTCACCGACTTTTCACCAATGACCGCTGGGTCTTTCCGCTTTAGGGTTTTTGATCAACTTTCTAATGTCAAATTAAAGAGTTACATTGTCATTACTGGCTCCAATGTACAAGTGTTAGTTAGTAAAATTAGCTCACAGTACCATACCTTTGACCCCAATGACTAATCCCAGACCAGCTTACCCAACCCTTTTTCCTGACGGGGACCACTGTGTCGGAAAATGGTGAAACTGATCTGAGATCAGTGCATGAGAGTAAAGTCTGTAAAAAATAACTCAATTAACTTCAGGGTTAGTTATCTTCTTATCTGAAACAGGTCGTGTGAGTTCATCATCAAAGGGAATGGGGGGAAAAATTGTGTTTGCATTGAACAAAAATGTAACGCTCAAATCTTTCTGAATAAAAGTGTTGATCCATTCCAGTCCCATAACTGGACCAACACAGCGATTAAGATGCTGGGGACTGTGTCATTCATTTTAACACTTTGAAGGTTAGGTTTTTAGGAATTTTTTTCTAAATTCTAAGTTTGTGTTCTAGAACCCAATTGTGTTCAGTATGTGAATCAGCATTAGAATGTTCAGTTAAGAACATTCTAATCACATATTTGTGATCTTGCGCATTAAAGGGTTAAATATAATTGGTACTTCTGTGCTGCTGTTTGGAGTGTTGTCTCCTCTCAGTAGGAACCATGCTGTCAATCACACCACATGGCTGTTCAGTTCCTAAATGAGGTGATGAGGTCAGAGCTTCCTTACCCACACCGTCAGGTTGTAGAGGGCTTCATTTTCCCAATGCCCTTAGTCGAAATAACTATGAAATGATTGTATTTACTAGGGATACGAAGGAGAACAAATGTCTGTCGGCTCTGTAAGCGAGTCCCAGTGCTTGTGTAACGGGATTTTGCGTGTTGGTGTTCTCCACTGCACCAGGTCATTTTGTACACTCGATTCCTCTATTGAGCCCTGTGAGAACTGTGGCTTTATTTTTTCTCGTCCCGCGTGAGACTCTGGATGTTTTTTTTGTTGTTGTTGGTGTGAAGGGCACGTCCTCTTTTCTATCATTATCTTTGCAGTGTGTGCTGATGTCAGATTACTTGGCTGTGGTTAGGTTACACTGAAGCACTTAGTACGCTTGTGTGAGGAGGGATGGTGGTTCAAATTGATGTCACTACCTACTGTGGCATGTAGACCGTGTTAAAGAGTCTGTTTTAGTGTATGTCTCTGGCGTGTGTAAGGTAATGGTCTACCCAGCAGTGGTGTGTGTGTGTGTCTGTCTGTGTGTCAGTGTGTGTGTGTGTGTGTGTGTTTCTGTGAGTGTGTGTCTGTGTGGGAGTGAGTATGTGAGTGTGTAAGTGAGAATAAGAAGATGAAGATGAAGATGAAGATGATGGTGGGGTGGGGTGGGGTGGGGTAGTGTGACCTGGGGGGGTGGGGCCCAACATGAGATCTTTTCACGGGGTTGATGCGTGTGACTATTTCACAATGTTTCTTTGTTTTTAAATGATGGCGCGTGTCTCACACCACCCTCTCTCCTACCTCTGTATTTTCCCCTCTTTGCCCTTTCGGTAGAGTCAGATTAATTTCAGGTTCAGTTTAGCAGCTCTGTTAATACTTCAAATTCAGGAATGTGAGAGATCGCATTGAACTGAGCCACTTACAGGCCCTGCATTATATTGTCAGTTGACAAGAATTCTGAGAAGTACTACACTGTATGTGGACGACAACTTTTCTTGGTTTAAATTTAAAGTCATTTGAGTTGTTTAAAAAACATGGTGCTTTTTTGTAATGGAGGGCATGTAACATGTCATGTTATTTATATAAATGTTGTTGTCTCATCCACTAGCCTATATGAAATGAACAGCATAATTGCCCTCAATATTGGTGAAAGGGAAAGAGTTGTGTTTTAACCGCATATCAAGCACTTTTACCCTGATTCATCTGCATTTCCTGTGACCCTGCATGGCTAATTCCAGTTGGATAACAAAGTTTTGTCGTTATGGTAACTTGCACCATCTTTCACAACCTTGGTAAATCCTACCACTTTCTGCCCCCCCCCCCCCCACCACCCCATCCCCCCCCCCACCACCCCATCCCCCCCCCACCCCACCCCACCTCCTCTTTCCGTCAACCCGAAATTACGAAATGATGCTTTAGTTCCCTTTCTCTTAATGTCATCTGAGCCAATCAGAGACCACAAAACTATGAGCAGACCAATCAGAGAAGGGCCTTGCTAACAACCCCTGGAGTGACACAGTGCTAGATGATCTCCAAACCACAGTGGGCAGAGGGACTGTTATCTGTAAAAGCTGCTCTGCAAGGGGGGACTGACGAGAAACAAAAAAAAAAAAACAGAACCGAACCGCCCTCAACATTACGGAAGTGCAACACCATAGAGTTGAAATGTGACCGCCACATAGTTCTGTGGTGACCGCCCACTTTTTTCATGTGGAGCATTGCATTGTGGGATTCCCTTCTTGCTGGAAGCTTGCATTTTATACCTTTGGTAGAAGGGAGGATGAACGAGGGAGCGAGGGAATATAATTACTCCGAATCCCATTTGGTGTGGCAGCCATATTTCATCCTGGTATTTTGGGGATTCCCCCCTTAAAGCAAGGGAAGGGAACGACAGGAAGAAAGGATCAATTTCAGACCCGAACACAGCCCAGGCTTTTTTTCCAATCCACACCGCTCAGACCCAATCTAAACAGCCTGCATACACACTGGTCCTTCAGGAAAAGACCCGCTCAGACCCAATCTAAACAGCCTGCACACACACTGGTCCTTCAGGAAAAGACCCGCTCAGACCCAATCTAAACAGCCTGCACACACACTGGTCCTTCAGGAAAAGACCCGCTCAGACCCAATCTAAACAGCCTGCACACACTCTGGTCCTTCAGGAAAAGACCCGCTCAGACCCAATCTAAACAGCCTGCACACACACTGGTCCTTCAGGAAAAGACCCGCTCAGACCCAATCTAAACAGCCTGCATACACACTGGTCCTTCAGGAAAAGACCCGCTCAGACCCAATCTAAACAGCCTGCACACACTCTGGTCCTTCAGGAAAAGACCCGCTCAGACCCAATCTAAACAGCCTGCACACACTCTGGTCCTTCAGGAAAAGACCCGCTCAGACCCAATCTAAACAGCCTGCACACACACTGGTCCTTCAGGAAAAGACCGGCTCAGACCCAATCTAAACAGCCTGCACACACTCTGGTCCTTCAGGAAAAGACCCGCTCAGACCCAATCTAAACAGCCTGCACACACTCTGGTGCTTCAGGAAAAGACCCGCTCAGACCCAATCTAAACAGCCTGCACACACTCTGGTCCTTCAGGAAAAGACCCGCTCAGACCCAATCTAAACAGCCTGCACACACTCTGGTCCTTCAGGAAAAGACCGGCTCAGACCCAATCTAAACAGCCTGCACACACTCTGGTCCTTCAGGAAAAGACCCGTTTAGACCCAATCTAAACAGCCTGCACACACTCTGGTCCTTCAGGAAAAGACCGGCTCAGACCCAATCTAAACAGCCTGCACACACTCTGGTCCTTCAGGAAAAGACCCGCTCAGACCCAATCTAAACAGCCTGCACACACACTGGTCCTTCAGGAAAAGACCCGCTCAGACCCAATCTAAACAGGAGGCAAAGTACTACTAAGCATACACAGTGAATATCCTACACAGGCTGACTGGCCTGTTCTTGTTTTAAACGATGCTTGTGTTCTTCTATATCAGTGCTAGTCTTTTCGTTTCTTCAAAAGAAATGATAGAATACTCTCGTGCTATTTTAATTTTAGGAAGAAGGACCTTTCGCCCACCGTTGAGTCTTCGCTGGAGCTGATGCGTGAACAGCGGTTGTTATTTTTTGAACGAAAACCGAGACTCGAGAAGGCCTTCAAAATAAAAGCGCCCCTTCTCCAATGGGCCTATATGTTCTGAATTGTCTGTGCATGGTGGCCATTCTTGCACTGGGTGGGCCCTTGTCTTGGCCTTTTTGGCATATTGGCCACCGTAATAACATGAGAGCTTGAACCAATCAAAAGGTTTTTGCTCATCATATCAAATACAACCATTGGCCTGTGAAGTATTAAGCCCCTCCCTCTCATGGTCAGTCTAGTCATTTAGACTCAAAAGTACCAAGATATGCAAATATAGTAATAACTTTAATGTATGACCTGAAATTGCACATATACATTGTGTGCGTGTGTGTGTGTGTCTGTGTGTCTGTGAGTGTCTGTGCGTACGTGTGTGTGCTTAACCATTTTCTGATCTCTATCCACTCCACGTGTTAAGAAAAAGCCACAAACGGTTTTCATGAACAACACCCAAACAACATTCTTTCATTTCTGTCCACACCCAGAATTTTGGTCATGGTTCAGCAGCACCAGTATCTCTATACGTGTGATCATTTGTCTTGAATTCCCCCATCCAAGGGTAGCCGATTAGATTTGATGAACTACTGGTCTTGATTTTAAAATGTTCTCTTATCAAGATCAGTTCCTGGGTATATACAGTATGTATTATGTAATAATTCATAATCAAGTTAGTGATCAAGTCAAGAGACACGAGCTGCAGGGAACATTTTTTTTCAGTGTCACAGAAACCTTTTCACATAGAGCATAAATACATTTGGAGGTTGTGTGAGTGAGGTATTCATCGACAACAACCTGAGATCATATCTTAACTCATCCACCCCTATTGGGGTTGACTTGGGGCTAATGTTGTATAAATTACCTGCAACAGAGTTGACGAGTTGGCTATTTTTCAATTAACGCAACACAAATTGACAACGATTCATGAATCTTGCAAAAAATTGCAAATCTCTATTTACAGAACTGCAGACAGTGACGGAAATCCCACAAACCCGAGTGCACGCAGATTCAGCTGTAAACTTGTATTTTTGATTCACAGCAGAATATTCGTAAATGGGCTTGCAATAATTCTGCAAATAAATTATGCTTGCAAAGGTATTGAATCCATTCAAATATTAAATTACAATTACAGGTATTTTTTTTGTGACAAGTTTGTGACTGTTGCTACACGAATTTGCACATGACGGTACAACCTTGCGAGATTAAATTACAAGTGTGCAAATCGTTTTTGCGACCACAAAATTCTGTTTACAAGTTCACGTATTTGTGACATCGATATAACGCCATAGTATACGACGAAGCCGGATTTCTGAGTTAGCTAGATAACTGCACAGAGGAAAACCTGGAACCCTCACCAAAATCTAATAATCGAAGCTCTTGGAATTATCTGAACACCTCGTGTTTATACAGCATTTTCCTTTCTCTCTTCATTTATAAATAAGGAACATGTTTAGAAAATATACACGTTTCTGTTTTAACAAAGTGTTTTTAATTACAATTTTCCCCAGAACTCGATGAACCTGCCGCCAGACAAGGCAAAGCTACTGAGTCAGTACGACAGTGAAAAGAAGTGGGAATTGGTCTGCGATCAGGTGAGAGAATCTTCCGGAAAACCCCACCCATGTGATTATGTGTTCGGATCGATCTCTCATTACGTTTCTGTTACCGTTCATTCTTAACTATTGCCCTGGGCCGGCCCTGCACCCTATAGCTGGGGTTTCCCCGAGATTTCTGCCCACTGGGGAGTTTTTTCTCGTCACCGTTTGACTATTTCTGTTCCCACTGGGGAGTTATTTTTTCTCACTTTTTGGGGGTTGAGGCCTGGTTTTTGCCTTGTTTTCCTGTCTGTTTCTCTGTACAGCATCTTTGTGACAACCACGTCTCTGTAAAAAGCGCTAAACAAATTAATTTTAATTAAATTGAACACTTAATTGATCTAAGTGAAATTATGTTACATGCTGATATGCTTTTATTTATTTTGAATAGATTTTTTTTTCTGCCATGAAGAAAGTACATATTTACCGTCTAACTAAAAAAATTTCTATTAAACCTAATTAAATACATAAAAGCAGAAAGCATTGATTTGCAAATTCTCTTTTCCATATATTTAATTAAAAACAGTACAAAGAAAAGATATTTAATGTTTTACCTCATCAGCTTCATAGATATTTCGAAATATACGCTAATTCCGAATTTGATGCCTACAGCACGTTCCCAAAAGTTGGGACAGGGGAAAAAAATAAATAAAAAGATGGGGAAGTTAAAAAAACACCTGTTTGGAACATTCCACAGGTAAATAGGTGAGGCTATCATGACTGGGTATAAAAGAATATTTTATTTTCAGGTTCCATGACAAGCGATGCTATAACCTCTCTGCATTTGAATGGATCTCTATGGGAATTGGGGGGTGGGACAAGATTCAGCTGTAAATTAGGCTGGTACAGTATGGAATACATGGTTGGCTAAATGGCTCTAAGTCATCAAGGGTCTGAGGTATCAAACGAGCCTCAAACCATCACTCTGTTGCCAGATATGGAGTAGATGTGGATGGATCACTGCAAGGGTTATTTATCTTGACTCATTTTCCTATTGAACTCTATGAAAAAAGAACCCTATGAAACAACCCTTAAAGTGATCCCGTCATACCCAGTTTATACCCAGTCATGGTAGCATCACCTGTTTACCTGTGGAATGTTCCAAACAGATGTTTTTTGAACTTCCCTGTCCCAACTTTTTTGAAACGTGTTGCAGGCATCAAATTCAGAATTGGTGTATATTTACAAATATCTATGAAGTTGATGAGGTAAAACATTAAATATGTTTTCTTAGTACTGTTTTCAATTAAATATATGTAAAAGAGATTATACAAATCGCTGCTTTCTGCTTTTATGTGCATTTTACATACTGTCCCAACTTTTTTGGAATTGGGGTTTGTAGAATTGAATTCCTCTCTAATTCACTCATTTTGAACTGGGCCACATAAGATTGCCATCTGCATATCAGATCATGTCAGGGTGAAGGCCGTATGCTAAAACCTTTTTGACATTTAGCCTCATCTGGAACAAATGATATTGGGCGGAGATAATAATGTTATAAAGCTGGTTCATAACAGATCTAATATACACCTCTCTGCTCGGATTGCCTTTTAACCATCTAATCTAATGTGCCGGGGCTGTAATCTCTTTACACACTGTGATTATTTGTCCAGTAGTTTTCCCATTAACTCCATATTAACCTTTAACCTAGCCTTAGCTACTGACACCAATCTGAGCTACAGAGAAAAACTGGTTCCAAAGCAGAGCCAGAGGGACACGAGGTGATCGTGTCCTTTGCAGTCCTGACTTTACAGCACACTGACACAGCAAGTGCACTGCACCGCTCATCAATATTATGTGCTTCCATGGCAACTGTGGCGTGTCAGCTGTCTTCCTGTGCTGTTCGAGTGGAGCACTGTGTACACACTTGCAGATGGCTGTGGTTAAAGACTGTTTTTGGTTTTCCACGAAGACAGAAGCCCCATTTGCACACTCACCACACGGTATAAATGACGGCCATTTTATTTGGTACTCTGTTTGGAGGGGAGTTGAGGTCTTTTGCAAATGAATGCATCTTGATTGTGTAGCTGCAGTGTTTGGGGGCATTGCTTCATTTCAGTAAATTAGCCCTTTGAAGAGTTTTTTTTCTTTTTTTTTCTCAAATGTTTTTTTCAAAAGTCTAAGTCAGTGTTCTAGAACGCAATTGCTTTCAGTTACCAGTAGTGATTGTTGCATCAGCGTTAGAATGTTCAGCCAAGAACATTCTAATCACATATTTGTGATATAATAGAATAGAATAACTTTTATTTCCCGCTAGGGAACTTCAGTTGCAGTCCCAGCAATAACAAAAAAGAAATAGACAGTGGGGCAGACCCACACCACACATACAAACATATCAAACAAAGCCCAACAGAATCATTACATCAATCAAGTGAATTAAACTGCATTCCCGAGATGTCCAGTGTCACCAAGCAGTTCAACACACAAACTCCGCCTCCACGACTCTCCTCCATACACGCAGCGCTGCGGTCTCTGTACACCGCCGAAACGGAGCACCGAACCGCGTCAATCCTCCCAGTCGTCTCTTCACTCCTCCCCCACATTATGTTCTCCTTCCCTGGTTGCCTTTTGGCTATATTGCTCATGTTAATTCTTCACCATTGACAGTGATGTACAGCATAACAATACATAAATAAATGCAAATCCTGAGTACATTATGTCTGCAGAGTCATGTATATTGAAATACGTTGTGGGAAAGAATACTGTGGGATGACACTTTAAGGTGTAAGATCACAAATATGTGATTAGAATGTTCTTAACTGAACGTTCTAATGCTGATGTAACAATCACTACTGGTAAAGCAATGGAGTTCTAGGACACTGACTTAGAATTTTGAAAATGTATTCGAAAAAAAAAACCTACTCTTCAAAGGGTTAAAGTTAATCAGTTTTATTTCCCTCATTGACACAAAGCGTGGGGTCGTGGCGATTAAACGTTAATCTAAAAAAACCAGTGCTCTGAGTGCACCTGCTCATCTGTCTCCATAGGAACGCTTCCAGGTGAGAAACCCACCCTCTGCCTACCTGTCCAAGATCAGGAACTACCTGGACCAGGGCGGAACTTCCAGAGTGAGTCACGTCCCCTCTCCTCTCAGTACCGCTAAGTGGTGATTGGATACAGCCAGGCCACTAGAGGCCGCCATAGTAACAGCGAAGACAGGGCAGAGTATAACCTATGAATGATTTGCTTGAAGCAGGGTGTACAGACTGTGGTTAATAAAATGTAATTCTCTGCCCTAATCTGGTGGCCTCAGGTAACATTTTCTCTAAATTATCTTTCATGTGAGCCTCTGAGTCCCGTCACCAGGGACGATAACTTATAAAGAGCACAGTCGTTATAACAACGCCCAAATTAACAACAGACACACATATCTGTGTTCATTCTCCATTATGGTCTCTCTCTTTCTATAATTCTCCTTTGTTGGTGCCAGTGAGGTGACTGTTAGACATGACCCAGTGACTTCAAAACGCTAAGCTTCCTCTAGTTATTTTCTAGTATTTATTATTATTATTATTATTATTATTGTCATTATTATTATAAATAAATTTTTGTTGTTATTGTGGTGTTTCTGTCATTGTTCCTGACTGTATATGTATATGACAATTATGAGCCCAAATGTCATGGTGCAGGCTTTGAACATGTACTATGAATGCAGCCTCTTGATTGAAGCGGCTTCTTTTGTAGGGGGTTTATCAAATAAAGGTTTTGTCACTCAGGCTAGCTAATATCCAGAGCTTGTTTTCTTCAGGTTCGTTTTTACCTGTTGTGTCGGGTACACAGCAGTGAGTTCACCTGTCTGTGTTCCCTCAGTTTAAGAAACGGGTCCAGGAATCCACTCAGGTGTTGAGAGAGTTGGAGATCTCCCTTCGGACCAATCACATCGGGTGAGGGCCAGAATTCACCTGCCCTTACGTAGAGTCTCTGTTGTAACCAGATGGTCAACTCCTTGCCTTCAGTCTTCTCCACTTCCTTTTGCTACAAAGTTTTGGTTGGTGACAGGATTTCACGGTTTTATATTAAAGTTTATTAATATACTTGTTGAGATGTTCCTAAGGAAAGAACAACCACAGCTAATGATTCCTTGTCATGCCCATTCATGAATATTCATAAGATGTATCATATCTGAAAGTTTCAGCTTCAATCGCTGTAACATATCTGACTGTAGTGCTGGTGTAACAGATCTGACCGTAGTGCTGGTGTAACAGATCTGACTGTAGTGCTGGTGTAACAGATCTGACTGTAGTGCTGGTGTAACAGATCTGACTGTAGTGCTGGTGTAACAGATCTGATCGTAGTGCTGGTGTAACAGATCTGACGGTAATGCTGGTGTAACAGATTTGACTGTAGTGCTGGTGTAACAGATTTGACTGTACACTGGGTGTAACAGATCTGACTGAAGAGCGGATGTAACAAATCTGACTGTAGAGCTGGTGTAACAGATCTGACTGTAGTGCTGGTGTAACAGATCTGACTGTAGTGCTGGTGTAACAGATCTGACTGTAGAGCTGGTGTAACAGATCTGACTGTAGAGCTGGTGTAACAGATCTGACTGTAGTGCTGGTGTAACAGATCTGACTGTAGTGCGGGTGTAACAGATCTGACTGTAGTGCTGGTGTAACAGATCTGACTGTAGTGCGGGTGTAACAGATCTGACTGTAGTGCTGGTGTAACAGATCTGACTGTAGTGCGGGTGTAACAGATCTGACTGTAGTGCGGGTGTAACAGATCTGACTGTAGTGCTGGTGTAACAGATCTGACTGTAGTGCGGGTGTAACAGATCTGACTGTAGTGCTGGTGTAACAGATCTGACTGTAGTGCTGGTGTAACAGATCTGACTGTAGTGCGGGTGTAACAGATCTGACTGTAGTGCTGGTGTAACAGATCTGACTGTAGTGCTGGTGTAACAGATCTGACTGTAGTGCGGGTGTAACAGATCTGACTGTAGTGCTGGTGTAACAGATCTGACTGTAGTGCGGGTGTAACAGATCTGACTGTAGTGCGGGTGTAACAGATCTGACTGTAGTGCTGGTGTAACAGATCTGACTGTAGTGCGGGTGTAACAGATCTGACTGTAGTGCTGGTGTAACAGATCTGACTGTAGTGCGGGTGTAACAGATCTGACTGTAGTGCTGGTGTAACAGATCTGACTGTAGTGCTGGTGTAACAGATCTGACTGTAGTGCTGGTGTAACAGATCTGACTGTAGTGCTGGTGTAACAGATCTGACTGTAGTGCTGGTGTAACAAATCTGACTGTAGTGCAGGTGTAACAGATCTGACTGTAGTGCTGGTGTAACAGATCTGACTGTAGTGCTGGTGTAACATATCTGACTGTAGTGCTGGTGTAACAGATCTGACTGTAGTGCTGGTGTAACAGATCTGACTGTAGTGCTGGTGTAACAGATCTGACTGTAGTGCGGGTGTAACAGATCTGACTGTAGTGCTGGTGTAACAAATCTGACTGTAGTGCTGGTGTAACATATCTGACTGTAGTGCTGGTGTAACAAATCTGACTGTAGTGCAGGTGTAACAGATCTGACTGTAGTGCTGGTGTAACAGATCTGACTGTAGTGCTGGTGTAACAGATCTGACTGTAGTGCGGGTGTAACAGATCTGACTGTAGTGCGGGTGTAACAGATCTGACTGTAGTGCGGGTGTAACAGATCTGACTGTAGTGCTGGTGTAACAGATCTGACTGTAGTGCTGGTGTAACATATCTGACTGTAGTGCTGGTGTAACAGATCTGACTGTAGTGCGGGTGTAACAGATCTGACTGTAGTGCTGGTGTAACAGATCTGACTGTAGTGCTGGTGTAACAGATCTGACTGTAGTGCTGGTGTAACAGATCTGACTGTAGTGCGGGTGTAACAGATCTGACTGTAGTGCGGGTGTAACAGATCTGACTGTAGTGCGGGTGTAACAGATCTGACTGTAGTGCTGGTGTAACAGATCTGACTGTAGTGCTGGTGTAACAGATCTGACTGTAGTGCTGGTGTAACAGATCTGACTGTAGTGCTGGTGTAACAGATCTGACTGTAGTGCTGGTGTAACAGATCTGACTGTAGTTTTCTTCTCTCACAGGTGGGCTCAGGAGTTCCTCAATGAGCAGAATCAGGGCCTGGATGTGCTGGTGGACTACCTGTCCTTCGCCCAGTGCACTGTCCCGTGAGTGACCCCCCCTCACTCCTCCCCAAACATACACTTCTTTATCATCCACCCCTAAAAGCTTATGGCTTCCCAAATGATTGTGCTCGGTTGGGTTTTACATAACAATGACATCCGTGTATACATTGTATTACACTTTACATTTCTCGTACATGTTTGAAAGTATTGCATGCTAGGCTACATTTAAATTTTGAATATAATTTTTAAGGCGTGAGCCAGAGAACATGCATCTACTCAATCAGTGTGCTGCAGGCCCAGAATGTTCTGGAACCCCAGATTTATGCATTGCAGAAAGACTTCCACAGGGTACACTAACAGTGGTCTGTAGCAGGGGCTCCCAAACAATAAAAAACAGTGAATACATTTTTAGTGTTCCATTCCTGATTCAAATGTAGCCCAACATACTGTATGTTCATAATAGGAAATTAAACAGTTAAACAGAAAAACATGACACATTACCTGTACATTACCTGCACATTACCTTCATGTACACTGGCCAGTGCAGTGTTTAGTTTGATCAGTGCGATTGTTGTTTAAAGAAGGGGAATGATTCTTTTATAAGTATCTGTTTGTGAGTCACCCCAACCTCTCTGAAGATAGAGACCCACCCACTGTAGTCTCTGCATAGTGATTGGCTGGCTCAGCTCACTCTGCATAGCGATTGGCTGGCTCAGCTCACCCAATCAATGCCCTTTTGAAGGGAAGGGAATAATGGCAGGTAATAACAGCCACTTAGGGCCTCTTATCTCAGGGCATATATGACTATTGATCAAAGCCTTTTATGTGTGTGTGCGTGCGCATACACGTGTGTATGTGTGTGTGTGTGTGCGTAGGTATGACACAGAGAACATGGATAATGGGGTCCCTGCAGGAGAGAGAGGAAAGACGCTGGATAAATCAATCGAGGACTTGAATAAGAGCGCTGGAAACTCACCCACCCACTCCGTCTCCAAATCCGCCCGCTCTCTGACCATACGGTAAGGCCCGCCCCGACTGTACACTGTACTACACACACACACACACACACTCACTACACACACACACACTGTACTACACACACACACTCAGCACAGTGCACGTACAAAATAATACATTTTTGCTTTTACATCAGACAAATCGCAAATGGCAGGGGTGGAGTACCATAGAGTGTATAAATACACTAGCATTTGTGTCTCATCATCATATGTTGGTCTAGTCCCCTGCATCTGTGGTATGTGGGTGTGCTAGCATCTTTAGCGTCATACTGTGGTCTCCGCCATCTCAAATGTGTTCCATCTCTGCATTACAGACAGGACATCATATATAAACCACAGTATAAATGGCAGTGTGTAGCTCGGAGCTGATGTACCTCAGGTCCTCAGCCGTTCCTCGGGTGCATTCGGACATTTCTTCTCTGCAAATCTTTTTTCTTCCATTGCACATAATCTTCCTCTGGCAGGTTGAACACATTCGCCCACAGCGTGAAAGCTCTGCGTTCCCCGCGAGTTGTTGGTCAGGACGACGTGCACGTCTGCATCATGTGTCTGCGTGCCATCATGAACTACCAGGTGCTGTACCTCCAACTGCCCTACACCTGTGTGCTGTACCTCCAACTGCCCTACACCTGTGTGCTGTACCTCCAACTGCCCTACACCTGTGTTTCTGTGTTCTGCTCATCTACTTCCTTACTCTATGGCTGTGTCCGAATCAGAGCCCTATCTACTGCATCCTGTGTACTAGCATACTGTATACTGATTACTGCATACTGTTTAGTGACATGCAGTATGCAAAAAATATCCTCCATACTATTTTCAGTGAAAACCTGGAAATAGGTATGTCATCCGGGGATATTACGAACACTCTATTTTCAGAATTGTCACATACTTAACAGCTTTATAAAAAAGTATACTCAACTGGCATACTCAATAGTAGGCAATTGCGCTGATACAGACATGGCCCAGGGGTCTAGGAGGTGTTGGTTGGTAATAGGAGTTTCCAGTGTGACATTAGTTGAAGAATATTTATGAGGAGGTGTACCCAAGGACAGAACATCCATTACCAGTGGCGTATCACATCTGGCCACTCCCCCTTCATCAATATTCATTAGATGGAATGTTTCAACATCAACTGGTGTGTGTGTGTCCAATGTAGAAGCGGTGTGTGTGTGTCTCCAGTGTAGAAGCGGTGTGTGTGTGGGTGTGTGTCCAGTGTAGAAGCTGTGTGTGTGTCCTTTATAGAAGTGTTGTGTGTGTTTCTCCAGTGTAGAAGCTGTGTGTGTGTGGGTGTGTGTCCACTGTAGAAGCTGTGTGTGTGTCTCCAGTGTAGAAGTGATGTGTGTGTGGGTGTGTGTCCACTGTAGAAGCTGTGTGTGTGTCTCCAGTGTAGAAGCTGTGTGTGTGTGGGTGTGTGTCCACTGTAGAAGCTGTGTGTGTGTCTCCAGTGTAGAAGTGATGTGTGTGTGGGTGTGTGTCCACTGTAGAAGCTGTGTGTGTGTCTCCAGTGTAGAAGCTGTGTGTGTGTGGGTGTGTGTCCACTGTAGAAGCTGTGTGTGTGTCTCCAGTGTAGAAGCTGTGTGTGTGTGGGTGTGTGTCCACTGTAGAAGCTGTGTGTGTGTCTCCAGTGTAGAAGCAATGTGTGTGTGTGTGTGTGTGTGTGTGTGTGTGTCTTTTATAGAAGCGTTGTGTGTGTTTCTCCAGTGTAGAAGCTGTGTGTGTGTGGGTGTGTGTGTGTGTGTGTCTTTTATAGAAGCGTTGTGTGTGTTTCTCCAGTGTAGAAGCTGTGTGTGTCTCCAGTGTAGAAGCTGTGTGTGTGTGGGTGTGTGTCCACTGTAGAAGCGGTGTGTGTGTGTCCTTTATAGAAGTGTTGTGTGTGTTTCTCCAGTGTAGAAGCGATGTGTGTGTGGGTGTGTGTCCACTGTAGAAGCTGTGTGTGTGTCTCCAGTGTAGAAGCAATGTGTGTGTGTGTGTGTGTGTGTGTGTGTCTTTTATAGAAGCGTTGTGTGTGTTTCTCCAGAATAGAAGCTGTGTGTGTGTCCAGTGTAGATGTGGTGTGTGTGTGTGTGTGTCCAGTGTAGAAGCAGAATGACCATATTGTGTCTCTTATCTGCAGTCTGGGTTTAACTTGGTGATGACACACCCGCGCTGCGTCAACGAAATCACTCTCAGCCTCAACAACAAGAACCCCAGGTAGGAGAACCTGTCTGATGTGTGTTTTAACCTTGGATTAACCGGTGTGTGCGTGTGTGCGTGCGTGCGTGCGAGCGTGCGTGCGTGCGTGCGTGCGTGCGTGCGTGCGTCTGTGCATTTGCACATATATTTGGATTAATTCCATGCAGTATGTGCAGATAATTAATAAATTACACATTATGTTGGGTATTTGTTTCTGTATCTTTGTTGCATTGATGGATTAACTCTGTAACTATGATCTGGTCTCTGGTTAGAATAGAATAGAATAGAATAATTCAAAATAATTATTCCGTTAGGAAATTTCAGTTGTAGCCACCAGAAACAACAAAAAAGACAGACAGTGGGGCAGACCCACAACACACAAACAAACATATCAAATAAAGACATTCAATAGAATCATTGCATTAATCAAACTAATTAAGTGAATTAAAGTGGAATACAGCCATGATTAAAAATAGCCCCGCTGTCATTAAGCAATCCAACACTCAAACTTCGCCTCCACAACTTTCCTCCATACACGCAGTGTTGCGGTCTCTGTACACTGTCGAAACGGATCCGCCGAAACTGCGTCAACCTTCCCAGTCGTCGCCTCACTTCTCCCCCGCATTATCTTATCCTTCCCTTCCCTGGTTGCCTTTTGAAGATTGCCTGCACTCCCGGATCATTCCCAACATCTTCAACTCTGGTGAAGAGCGATGGTAAACTTTGTTGCTGCAGATCCAATGGACATTCCAGAGCATATGTTGTGAATGCATATCCATGGTGACGACCACAAACAAAATTATCCGGACTAGACAATTCGTCAGTATTATCAAAACAAGCAGCAGGAGTGCCCTGAACAATCTCCAGCCTGCTTCCCCGTCACACAACAGACACACAGTGCATGAAACAAACAAAAAACAAAAGCCAGACACAACAAAACACATTCAAATGAACAAACACGAACACGAGAGACAGCTGGACTACATGTCGTTGTTACAGTGCCATGTACTATGACTCTTAACACTATGTACTATGTCCTAGTACTATGACAATGTTGTTTGAACTATATTTGTGCAGATGTGTGGATGGTGGTTCTGTGTTGCATTGCTTTATTAAAACCCTTTCAGGTGATCACAGACATGTGATTAGAATGTTCTTAACTAAACATTCTAAGTACTGATGTAACAATCACATTACAGGTAAGTCTAGAACACTGACTTAGAATTTTTGAAAAAAAAGTTAAATGCAGTTACTGGGTTCCACTCCGCAGGACCAAGGCGTTAGTGTTGGAGCTGTTGGCGGCCGTTTGCCTGGTGAGGGGAGGCCATGATATCATCCTCTCCGCCTTCAACAACTTCAAAGAGGTCAGGAGGTCAGGGGGGGTTTAACACTTCCGGGTCACCGTGTCACCATGTCGTTTGTCTCAACCCGACAGCTAGAGGCCCAAGTCCAATGTTCAATCAGCTTTTCCCCAAAATACGGTTAAATGTAGGTTAACATTGGATACCTGAGGGTGTGGTTAAATGGAAGTATTGGGGACATTAATTAAATATACGGCAGGTATGTTCTTGATAGTATGACGAGAATTGTCCTTAAATATTGATCTTTCTGTAGTGCAGGTGTAACAGATCTTAAATATTGACTCATGTTGAAATACAAGGGTAAGGTGTTTTACCAATATTTTTAAATGGTTTGTTTTCTTCATAACCTATGTTTAGAGGATTCGGTTATCCCAAAATTTAGCAGAGTACGAAGACGTTTGTTAAGTTGACATTCATATTTGCTGTTATTTGTATAAGTTGATGTGAAATATTGACAGAATCAGTCTATATGTCTATGTTTATGTTTTATTCAGGTAAGAGAAGAGAAGAACCGCTTTGAGAAGCTCATGGATTACTTCATGAATGAAGACAGCAACATCGACTTCATGGTGAGTTGACTACCGACGGCAGCATGTGCAAGTTTTGTTTCCTTTAAGGTGTAAAATCACAAATATGTGATTAGAATGTTCTTAACTGAACATTTGCATGCTGATGTAACAATCACTACTGGTGATTGAACTGAGTTCTTGAACACTGAAATTTGAAAAAACATTCCTAAAAAACCTACTCTCCAAAAGGTTAAATATGATCCTGTAAATGATCAATATGCCTTAGGTTTTTCCACTGATGGGAGAGTGACGCTTCCTGAACTTATTGTGCTCTATAAATGACTCAATGCTTTCGCCCAATCATAGTGTTTTGCTCTGGCAACCAAAGTTGGTTGACTGGCTCACAGATTGATAGTGATGATTGACAGCACATTATAGCTCCACCCATGTACTGCCTGTTCAGTAGAGGTTAGGTTGAGCGCTCTTCCACATGCCCCATAATTAGCAGGGATGGAATTTGCACAGCCATTATGAAGCAGCTTGAGCTGTTGTAGATTCTTTTAGAAGCAGGTTAGTGTAGCAGCCTGTTGCTGGTGTCCACTTCATACACCAACCGGCTTCAAGTAAAACCTGGAATGGTTCAAACAGCCACATAGTGGAAGTTCAATTTTCCATCCCTAATTAGGCCAAATAGTAAACTTTTGATCCCCCTTTCTACATGGGGCATTACCAGAGTATATCTCTTTCTCTCTCTGTCTCTTTCCCTGCAGGTGGCTTGCATGCAATTCATAAACATTGTGGTCCATTCAGTGGAGAACATGAACTGTCGTGTACACCTGCAGTTTGAGTTCACCCAGCATGGCCTAGACCAGTACCTTGAGGTGAGTCCCTCTTAACACCTAACCTTCAACAACTGTCAACACAATACACTAACCCAACACCTAACCCTAAACAACTGTCAACACAATACACCATCCCTACACCTAACCCTTAACAACCGTCAACACAACACACCAACCCTACACCTAACCCACAACAACCGCAAACACAACACACCAACCCTACACCTAACCCACAAGAACCGCAAACACAACACACCAACCCTACACCTAACCCTCAACAACCGCAAACACAACACACCAACCCTACACCTAACCCTCAACAACCGTCAACACAATACACCAACCCTACACCTAACCCTTAACACCTAACCTTCAACAACTGTCCCCACAACTTGCCAACCATCCCTATATACCTAACCCTCAACTGCACAAGCAACACATATGCATATTTACATTTGTGTGTGTTTGTGTGACAGAGACTGAAGTCCACAGAGAGTGAAAAGTTGCAGGTGCAGATCCAGGCGTACCTGGACAATGTGTTTGATGTGGGAGCGCTGCTGGAGGACGTGGAAGCCAAAGGAGGCCTGTTAGAACACATGGAGGAGCTACAATCACACAACACAGAGGTGAGAACATACATGTGCACGCACAAACACGCACACACACAGGTGAGAACATACATGTGCACGCACAAACACGCACACACACAGGTGAGAACATACATGTGCACGCACAAACACGCACACACACAGGTGAGAACATACATGTGCACGCACAAACACGCACACACACAGGTGAGAACATACATGTGCACGCACAAACACGCACACACACAGGTGAGAACATACATGTGCACGCACAAACACGCACACACACAGGTGAGAACATACATGTGCACGCACAAACACGCACACACACAGGTGAGAACATACATGTGCACGCACAAACACGCACACACACAGGTGAGAACATACATGTGCACGCACAAACACGCACACACACAGGTGAGAACATACATGTGCACGCACAAACACGCACACACACAGGTGAGAACATACATGTGCACGCACAAACACGCACGTACACAGGTGAGAATATACATGTGCACGCACAAACACGCACGCACACAGGTGAGAATATACATGTGCACGCACAAACACGCACGCACACAGGTGAGAACATACATGTGCACGCACAAACACGCACACACACAGGTGAGAACATACATGTGCACGCACAAACACGCACACACACAGGTGAGAACATACATGTGCACGCACAAACACGCACACACACAGGTGAGAACATACATGTGCACGCACAAACACGCACACACACAGGTGAGAACATACATGTGCACGCACAAACACGCACACACACAGGTGAGAACATACATGTGCACGCACAAACACGCACACACACAGGTGAGAACATACATGTGCACGCACAAACACGCACACACACAGGTGAGAACATACATGTGCACGCACAAACACGCACACACACAGGTGAGAACATACATGTGCACGCACAAACACGCACACACACAGGTGAGAACATACATGTGCACGCACAAACACGCACGCACACAGGTGAGAATATACATGTGCACGCACAAACACGCACACACAGGTGAGAACATACATGTGCACGCACAAACACGCACACACACAGGTGAGAATATACATGTGCACGCACAAACACGCACACACACAGGTGAGAACATACATGTGCACGCACAAACACGCACACACACAGGTGAGAACATACATGTGCACGCACAAACACGCACACACACAGGTGAGAAAATACATGTGCACGCACAAACACGCACGCACACAGGTGAGAATATACATGTGCACGCACAAACACGCACACACACAGGTGAGAACATACATGTGCACGCACAAACACGCACACACACAGGTGAGAACATACATGTGCACGCACAAACACGCACACACACAGGTGAGAATATACATGTGCACGCACAAACACGCACGCACACAGGTGAGAATATACATGCACACGCACACACACAGGTGAGAACATACATGTGCACGCACAAACACGCACACACACAGGTGAGAACATACATGTGCACGCACAAACACGCACACACACAGGTGAGAATATACATGTCTACACATGCACAGGCACACACACACTTTCTACACTGTGCTGTTCAATAAAAGCTGAAAAAGGAAATAAATACATGTGCAAGACATTGAAGTCATACAATATATGATGAAAAAATCAGCAAAGCACACAAGACTACTGTATCTCAACAAAAAAACTTACAGAAATGCCAAGTTACTCACTCATAGTGCTGTCTATAATAAAACAAACTAATTTGAGGCCTTATTTTTACATCATTTCTATTCAATCTGAATTTAAAAAAATAAAACCTTTTTCACATTTTGGACTTGTCTATAGTCTCACATATTTTGCTCATTTATGTTGACAAACATTTTATTTTTCATTAAAAAGGCTAGAAAATATTTTATGTAATTTATTTAATCATATTTATAAAATATACATGATTTATAATCCAATAATAAAAATAAAAGAAACAGGAAGTTTTGAGCTTTTTGACATCGTGCACATAAGACTATACTCTTATGAATTTTGCTTAGTTTTTGTAAAATACATTATTTATCATAAATGTTTGAAAACATATATTTGATATATTTTATCATATTTATGAAATATACACAATTTCGAATCCATTTGAATGAAAAAACAGGAAAAACATTTTTTTTTTCATCATAACTTTGAAAACATATTTTTTCATTTATTTCTTCATATTTATAAAACATACATGATTTATAATCAATACGAATAAAAAAAAAAGAATTTTGACCATTTTTAAAATTTCGACCATAAAATTGACTTGCTACTCAAAAAAAAAAAGTATTTTGCTTGTTTCTTGCTTATTTTACTTGATTTATTTCCTCATATTTATGAAATATACAGGTTTCTTTAATGATGATGGGTGATGATAATGGCTGTGTGTTTTTTATCCTTGCTGTAGCTGACTGATCGGCAGCAGGAATGTGATAATCAGGCCATGGAGAAAATGGCGGACATGGAAAAGCAGCTCATTCAGGCCTCCAAGGAGGTGGAGGTGCTGAAGGTAACGGCCAATTCCAACAAAAACAAGAGAACATAAACAAAAAGCCAAACACACTTTGGGAGTTCTGACACGAATGTTTAGGCCTTATGAGCGTATTAAGTATAGGTGGAAATTTGTGGATGGAAATTTGAGTAAATTGTACTTTTTGACTTTTGAGGGCAGTTTAACCAAAATGTTTTTTAAGTTTAAGTAATCACAGAACCCACGCAGAACACACACAGAATGTGTATGCATATACGTATGTGTATGTGTGTGTGTGCTGAGTGTGTGTGCGTGTAAACATAAGTGTGTTTACGTGTGTGTGTGCATGTGCATATGTGTGCTGAGTGTGTGTGCGTGTAAACGTAAGTGTGTTTACGTGCGTGTGTGTGTGCATATGTGTTGTATGTGTACTGAGTGTGTGTGCGTGTAAACGTAAGTGTGTTTACGTGTGTTTGTGTGTGTGTGTGCATATGCGTACTGTGTGTACTGAGTGTGTGTGTGTAAACGTAAGTGTGTTTACGTGCGTGTGTGTGTGTGCATATGCGTACTGTGTGTACTGAGTGTGTGTGCTTGTAAACGTAAGTGTGTTTACGTGCGTGTGTGTGTGTGCATATGCGTACTGTGTGTACTGAGTGTGTGTGCTTGTAAACGTAAGTGTGTTTACGTGTGTGTGTGTGTGTGCATATGCGTACTGTGTGTACTGAGTGTGTGTGTGTAAACGTAAGTGTGTTTACGTGTTTGTGTGTGTGTGTGTGTGCATATGCGTACTGTGTGTACTGAGTGTGTGTGCTTGTAAACGTAAGTGTGTTTACGTGTGTGTGTGTGTGTGCATATGCGTACTGTGTGTACTGAGTGTGTTTACGTGTGTGTGTTTACGTGTGTGTGTGTGTGTGCATATGCGTACTGTGTGTACTGAGTGTGTTTACGTGTGTGTGTGTGTGTGCATATGCGTACTGTGTGTACTGAGTGTGTGTGCTTGTAAACGTAAGTGTGTTTACGTGTGTGTGTGTGTGTGCATATGCGTACTGTGTGTACTGAGTGTGTGTGTGTAAACGTAAGTGTGTTTACGTGTGTGTGTGTGTGTGTGTGTGTGCATATGCGTACTGTGTGTACTGAGTGTGTTTACGTGCGTGTGTGTGTGTTACAGGAGAGCCTACGGGACTCCTGCGCCCAAGTGAGCTCCCTGCAGCAGAAGGTACGCGAGAGGGATCTGGAACGGGACAGGGAACGAGACAGGGAGCGCCCCCCCCTCTCCCCCCCACTCGCACCCCCACACCTGGAGCAGAAGCTGCAGGAGCTGGAGGATCGTGGCCTGATCCGCCTGGAGCGCCATGTCTCCGGGGGCCTGGACATCGAGGTCCTGCCCATCACCGTCACAAAGCCCACAGCAGCATCTGGCACAGGTGAGCCCCGCCCCCTCACCTGTCACTCACACACATCGACTCCGCCCCCTGAAATAAAGCCCATCATATTCACTGAGTTACTGGGTCTCACAACAACGTTTCTGTAACGTTATGAGAACGGGGTGTATTTGGTTGGTAAGTAGTGTGAAATTACACATTTATCTATGAAACCATTGTGCCCACTTGGAGGGACAGTGTCTCAGAGTGAAAGTCTATGTCCATAGTATTAGAAAATGTATCATAGCATTGCGGCAATGGTAGCTTTCTATGTGCTATCACTCGTCCACCAATCATTATTTGTGTTTTTTTTATTAAAACGCATATATTATATGAACTCTGTCAGAGTCTCATCCAGTGTTTTATTGGCCACGCAGGTCCTCCAGCATCTGCTGCAAACCTTCTCCCCTCCCCCGGCCCGCCCCCACCACCCCAGCCCCAGCCTGCCTCACTCACACTGAGCACTCCTCCTCCACCTCCTCCACCCCCACCCCCGCCCCCACCTGGAGCGGGACCCCCACCACCCCCGCCCCCACCTGGAGCGGGACCCCCACCACCGCCTCCTCTACCTGGAGCGGGACCCCCACCACCGCCTCCTCTACCTGGAGCGGGACCCCCACCACCGCCTCCTCTACCTGGAGTGGGACCACCCCCGCCTCCTCCTCCTCCTGGAGCGGGACCACCCCCGCCTCCTCCTCCTCCTGGGGGAGGACCTCCACCCCCTCCAGGTGGCTTACCTGTTGGAAGCTGCGCTCCAGGTGAGAGCAGGCCCCCAGCGTCTGTATCCCGATGTGCTTTCAGCCCACCCTGTTGTCCCTGGAGTGCCCCGCCCCGTCAGATTCACAGACCAATCAAAACCCTTAAAAAAACACGCTGAACACAATGTTAACTGCAGCCATTTAGTTTCACAACTGATTCCACAGATCAACTGCTGACAAAAACCTGAAGCGTCTATGCAGGGGAGCAGCCGGGGATTTTGGGCCCCATAAAAATAACTCACATTGGGCCCTACCCCCCCCCTCTATCCCTGCCTAATTAGAGCAATTTTTTGAGGGTCCCGGTCAGTCAGAACCCCATGAACCCCCCTCCCCCCGATATGGTGCCTGCTATGACCAAAACTGGACAGTAGAATCTGAATACTGGCTCTGCTGTGAAGGTCAGCAGTAAGTGCTTCATAAATTACAGCACAGCGGCCGTGCCTTGCCGGGGAATCGAACCAGAAACCTTTTGGTCACAAGCCCAGTTCCCTCACCGTTAAACTACACTGCCGCCCTTCACATAAATGCAAAGTGTGAGGTCACAGGTATGTGATTAGAATGCTCTTAACTGAACATTCTAATGCCGATGTAACAATCACTACTTGTTACAGTGCCCTCCACTATTATTGGCACCCCTGGTAAAGATGAGTAAAAAAGGGTTATAAAAAATTCACCGTTTGGTGAATTAGCTTAATGTCACACTGAGAAAATGAGAAAAATCCAATCTTTAATTGAAGTAAATTTATTATGAGACAAAAAAAATCATCAAGAAATAATTATTTTTAACAAAACCATGTGTTGCCACAATTATTGGCACCCCTGCATTTATATATAGAATAAAGTAACAATAATTTGGTATCATATCCTTTGCATGCCATGACTTCCTGATGTCTGTGACCCAACAACATCAAAAGACTCTTGATATCTTATTTTCTGGTACTCTTACAAGCGATACTATAATGTCTCTGCATTTGAATGGATCTCTATGGGAATTGGGGGGGTGGGACTAGATTTAGCTGTGAATTATGCTGGAACAGTATGGAATACATGGTTGGTTAAATGTCTGTAAGTCATCAAGGGTCTGAGGTATCAAACGAGCCTCAAACCATCACTTTGCTGCCAGATATGCAGTATATATGGATGGATCACTTTAAGGGTTGTTTCTCCTGACAAATGTTTTGATTGAACTCTATGGAAAAACGGTCAGGAGAAGAAACCGTTATCCATCCATATCTACTGTATTTCTAGCAGCAGAGTGATGATTTAAGGCTTGTTTGATACGTCAGACCCTTGATGACTTAGAGCCATTTAGCCAACCATGTGTTCCATACTGTTCCAGTGTAATTTACAGCTAAATCTAGTCCCACCCCCCAAATCCCATAGAGATCCATTCAAATGCAGAGACGTTATAGTATCGCTTGTAAGAGTACCAGAAAATAAGATATCAAGACATGTTGTTGTGTCACAGACATCAGAAAGTCATGGCATACAAAGAATATGCAACCAAATATAAAAAATTATTACTTTATTCTATATATAAATGTAGGGGTGCCAATAATTGTGGCACACATGGTTTTGTTAAAAACAATTATTTCTTGATGAGGAATTTTTTTTTCTCAGAATAAATTTACTTCAATTGAAGGTTGGATCTTTTTCATTTTTTCAGTGTGAGATTAAGCTAATTCACCAAACGGTTAATCTTTTATAACCCTTTTTACTCATCTTTATCAGGGGTGCCAATAATAGTGGAGGGCACTGTAATTGAAAGCAAACGTTCAAGCGAGTTCTAGAACACTGACAAAAATTTTTTCAATCCAAAAAGCCTACTTCTTCAAAGTTCTTGTCATTGTAGGAATTGTAACCAAGCAACTGTAACTATCGAGGGTAGTTTTAATGATTTGGCTCCTCCCTCTGCAGGAATCAAAGGCAAAAAGCTAATTCAGACAAAGTACCGCATGCCCCTACTCAACTGGCAGGCCCTCAAGCCTAACCAGGTGACGGGCACCGTCTTCAACGAGCTGGACGACGAGCACGTGCTCGGGGTGAGGCCGCCTCTTTTTCCGCTGTCCTTCCGTATGCCTGTCTGTCTATCTGTCTGTCTATGTCTCTCAATTTGCTTCTGTCTGGTTGCTTTGATGGCATGACAGAAATAGCCAAGTAAATAAATCTGTGTATATATTAGTGTAAAACACAGTGGTGGCAAAAAAAAAACACTAAAGAGTGTCTCTGTGGCGTAGCTTGTTGAGCGTGCTCATTACGAGCCACGACGTTGCCGGTTCGAGTCCGACATCCAACATTGCATGTCTCTCCCTCTCTCTCACTCCCCATTCTTCCAGTTTCTCGGTGTGCGGTCCAGTAACGCTGAAAAAGTCCTAAAAATATATATATTTATTAAAAAGAAAAAAAAAAGCGGCCATTAAACAGGATAACACAAACATCTCTGCCGTTTGTTCGTTTCTGTTCTCCGCTGCCTATATCAGGTCAGTGGTTGAGGCTGACAGTGACAGATCTGTGCCACAGGGGGGCAGCATTGTTCACCTTCTCCTCTCTCTCTCTCTCAGGAGCTCAACATGGAGGCCTTCGGGGAGCAGTTTAAGACTAAGGCCCAGAGCGCCCCGTCGGGCCTGGGGGACCTGAAGGTAAAGACGTCCCAGAAGGCCCCGAGCAAAGTGTCCCTCATCGAGGCTAACAAGGCCAAGAACCTTGCCATCACCCTGCGCAAGGCGAAGATAGACGCAGCTGGAATCTGCAACGCCATAGAGACGTACGCACCCGTTACGCTAACACGTACACCTCCTGTGCCCTTTATACTAACACGTACACCTCCTGCGCCCTTTATACTAACGCGTACACCTCCTGTGCCCTTTATACTAACACGTACACCTCCTGCGCCCTTTATACTAACACGTACACCTCCTGCGCCCTTTATACTAACACATACACCTCCTGCGCCCTTTATACTAACACTGTTAGTATAACACTAACACTATACGGAACACTGTCATAGACATGGGAGATGCATCAACACATTAATGCATTTACCTCCTGGTAGAGGTTTCTGAGTTCTATGACTTCTAAAGATGCTTTTTTTTTTTTTTGCTCCACCATGATTCTCTCAACCAATTTACCTCCTCCTTTTACCAGTCTTCTCTCCACTGCTCATTCTCTCTCTCAAATTCAAATAAGCTTTATTGGCATGGCAAGGGTACACTACCATTGCCAAAGCATATACTGACATAACAAACAGATAAGCGATAGCATTTGAACTACAGTAAACACACACACAAAAAAAAGAAATAAAATTCTACATCAACAAGTCAAACGTAAGAAATTGGTCATGTATTAACGTTATTAACTCACTATCCCACATTTTGTGGCAAGTGGCCAAAGCCAACAGGAATGGCAGCCTCTCTACTTCTGAAAGCATCTCATGTATTTTATTTTAAAGAAGTACCATGTTCTTTCCTCACTGTATTTTTCCCATTTTGTGAGGAAATGAATCTCTGTCTCCACCTCTTGAATATCTCTCTCTCTCTCTCTCTCTCTCTCTCTCTCTCTCTCTCTCTCTCTCTCTCTCTCTCTCTCTCTCTCTCTCTCTCTCTCTCTCTCTCTCTCTTCCTATGCAGGTATGATCAGCAGGCCCTGAGTCTGGACTTTCTGGAGCTGTTGGAGAGGTTCATCCCTTCGGAGTACGAGCTGAAGATGATCCAGGGCTACGAGCGGGACGGCCGGCCGCTGGACGACCTTTCGGAGGAGGACCGTTTCATGGTGCGCTTCGGCAAGATCCCGCGCCTGAGCCAGAGGATCAGCACCCTCACCTTCATGGGGAACTTCCCCGACAGCTCCAAGAGACTGCAGCCGGTCAGTCACAGCGCCTGCGGTCGCTATCGCCGTTAGCGCTTGTTATCGCTGTTAGCGGTAGCTATCGCCATTAGTGCTTGCTATTACCGTTAGCAGTCGCTATCGCCGTTAGCGCTTGTTATCGCTGTTAGCGGTAGCTATCGCCATTAGTGCTTGCTATTACCGTTAGCAGTCGCTATCGCCATTAGCGCTTGTTATCGCTGTTAGCAGTCGCTATCGCCGTTAGCGCTTAATATTGCCAGTTGCTATTGTTGGCAGTTGCAGGCAACACACTACGGTCGCTATTGCCATTAGCGCTGGGTCATGAGGGAAACCTGCGTTTAAGGCAGCCTAGATTATAGCAGCTTAATGTTACGATCCGTTGGACAGGAACCCAAAAGCAGGCAGGAGTGCAACAAAGGTTTATTGTCCAGGCACGGTACAAAAACAGGATCCAGAAGGGAAGTTAAACAGGCAGGGGTCGAAAACGGCAAGGCTCGGCAGAGGTACAAAACGAAATTCAAAGAATAGTCGCGAGAACACGGACGGAGGTCGATAACCAGGAAATCAAAACTCGAAAACAAAACAAGAAACAAACAGAAACTAAAACCTATAACAACACGAAGCACTGACTCGGAAAAAAACTAACAGGTATATCTAAATCGGGGAAAAAACAGGCAACAGACAATGCTTACAGATTTTTTGTTTTACGAACTCGCACTGAGGAACTTGGACTACTGGTTTAAATGCAGTGTAGACAGGTGCAGACAATTTAGCTTGAGAATAGGAGGAAAAGGAAAACAGCTTGAGAAAACTGAGACACGTAACAAGGCGATTAGTAAATCGTTAGTAGTTATCCTATCCTAGCCCTGACGTTAGTAAATTAGTTAACACGACAATGACTGGATACGTAAGGAAACACTAAACAGCTGTGGAAACGTGATGAGAACTAAATTGTTAGTTTGTGTTAGTAATAATTCTATTAAACCCTGACATTAGTAGATTAGTTAACCACGCCCGTGTTTAGCCAGTTAGTAATTTTATAAGTCCTATATAATAATTAGTAGTGCAGGGTAATACAAACGAAGCGTACAGAAACAAAAGTAAAACTCTGTGAGAGGAAGCGCGAGATACAGCACAGAACGCAAGGCTGCGGAAAACATGGAAAAGTGTATGCTACAGAAACCACAATACCAGAAAAATACTTAAATGAAACAACACAGACTCAGAACATAACACTTAAATATACTGGGAGTAAATGGTGGTTCCATTCTCTTGCCTTGTTTTCCCAGCAACTGAACGCCATCATCGCGGCATCAATGTCCGTCAAGTCCTCCAGCAAGCTGAAGAAGATCTTGGAGGTGAGCTGAACCTCGCTCTGTCCATCCCATCAGTGCACACAAGAGCGTTCCGAGTGGCTCTAGTGTCCAAAAATAAGATGTGTTAAACCTCTTTCTCCTCTCCCAGGTCATCCTGGCTTTTGGGAATTACATGAACAGCAGCAAGAGGGGCTCAGCATATGGGTTTCGCCTGCAGAGCCTGGACCTGGTGGGGTTCCCCTTTGCACCACACCTGTCCCCCAATATTTTTCACCCACTGTCCCATATACAGCTAATAGTGATCATATTACCTACTGTCTCATATACAGCTAATAGTGATCATATTACTCACTGTCCCATATACAGCTAATAGTGATCATATTACTCACTGTCCCATATACAGCTAATAGTGATCATATTACCTACTGTCCCATATACAGCTAATAGTGATCATATTACCTACTGTCCCATATACAGCTAATAGTGATCATATTACCTACTGTCTCATATACAGCTAATAGTGACCATATTACCTACTGTCTCATATACAGCTAATAGTGATCATATTACCTACTGTCCCATATACAGCTAATAGTGATCATATTACCTACTGTCCCATATACAGCTAATAGTGATCATATTACTCACTGTCCCATATACAGCTAATAGTGACCATATTACCTACTGTCTCATATACAGCTAATAGTGATCATATTACCTACTGTCCCATATACAGCTAATAGTGACCATATTACCTACTGTCTCATATACAGCTAATAGTGATCATATTACCTACTGTCTCATATACAGCTAATAGTGATCATATTACCTACTGTCCCATATACAGCTAATAGTGATCATATTACCTACTGTCCCATATACAGCTAATAGTGACCATATTACCTACTGTCTCATATACAGCTAATAGTGATCATATTACCTACTGTCTCATATACAGCTAATAGTGACCATATTACCTACTGTCTCATATACAGCTAATAGTGATCATATTACCTACTGTCTCATATACAGCTAATAGTGATCATATTACCCACTGTCTCATATACAGCTAATAGTGATCATATTACCTACTGTCCCATATACAGCTAATAGTGACCATATTACCTACTGTCTCATATACAGCTAATAGTGACCATATTACCTACTGTCTCATATACAGCTAATAGTGATCATATTACCTACTGTCCCATATACAGCTAATAGTGACCATATTACCTACTGTCCCATATACAGCTAATAGTGATCATATTACTCACTGTCCCATATACAGCTAATAGTGACCATATTACCTACTGTCTCATATACAGCTAATAGTGATCATATTACCTACTGTCCCATATACAGCTAATAGTGATCATATTACCTACTGTCCCATATACAGCTAATAGTGATCATATTACCTACTGTCCCATATACAGCTAATAGTGATCATATTACCTACTGTCCCATATACAGCTAATAGTGATCATATTACCTACTGTCCCATATACAGCTAATAGTGATCATATTACCTACTGTCCCATATACAGCTAATAGTGATCATATTACCTACTGTCCCATATACAGCTAATAGTGATCATATTACCTACTGTCCCATATACAGCTAATAGTGATCATATTACCCACTGTCTCATATACAGCTAATAGTGATCATATTACCCACTGTCTCATATACAGCTAATAGTGATCATGTTACCTACTGTCCCATATACAGCTAATAGTGATCATATTACCTACTGTCTCATATACAGCTAATAGTGATCATATTACTCACTGTCCCATATACAGCTAATAGTGACCATATTACCTACTGTCTCATATACAGCTAATAGTGATCATATTACCTACTGTCCCATATACAGCTAATAGTGATCATATTACCTACTGTCCCATATACAGCTAATAGTGATCATATTACCTACTGTCCCATATACAGCTAATAGTGATCATATTACCTACTGTCCCATATACAGCTAATAGTGATCATTACATTACAGTACATTACATTACAGTCATTTAGCAGACGCTTTTATCCAAAGCGACGTACAGTAAGTGCATATAGAAAGGTCATCGAAGTAACTACAGAACAGATAAGAAAGCACATTCTTCCCATACAGTATCAGCTATCCCTAGTAACGAACACAGTGCAGTTCACAGTGAACTGGGTAAATCATCTACTACAATTCTAAATAGTATAAACTTGAGTACACAG
Organism: Ilyophis sp. 1 JC-2022; assembly: GCA_022702515.1. Lineage (NCBI taxonomy): Eukaryota > Metazoa > Chordata > Actinopteri > Anguilliformes > Synaphobranchidae > Ilyophis > Ilyophis sp. 1 JC-2022. Next base: position 110,720,363 of record CM040394.1, on the reverse strand, counting down.
TTCAACAAGGAGACATACCATGAGGTCCTAGATAAGTATTAGTCCAGGTGGAGCCTGAAAAGGTGTGTTTTCAGGCCACGACGGAAAGCAGGCAGGGTTGGTATTGAGCGTAGGGGAATGGGAAGTTCGTTCCACCACTGGGGAGCTAGGGTGGAAAAGCTCCGCAGTCGGGAGGAGCGAGTGCCATTGGCACGGAGGGGGGGAAGTGCGAGGCGCCCTGCTGTAGATGAGCGAAGTGGTCGAGCAGGAACCTACTGTCCCATATACCTACTGTCCCATATACAGCTAATAGTGATCATATTACCTACTGTCCCATATACAGCTAATAGTGATCATATTACCCACTGTCCCATATACAGCTAATAGTGATCATATTACCTACTGTCCCATATACAGCTAATAGTGATCATATTACCTACTGTCCCATATACAGCTAATAGTGATCATATTACCTACTGTCCCATATACAGCTAATAGTGATCATATTACCTACTGTCCCATATACAGCTAATAGTGATCATATTACCCACTGTCTCATATACAGCTAATAGTGATCATATTACCTACTGTCCCATATACAGCTAATAGTGATCATATTACCCACTGTCCCATATACAGCTAATAGTGATCATATTACCCACTGTCCCATATACAGCTAATAGTGATCATATTACCTACTGTCCCATATACAGCTAATAGTGATCATATTACCCACTGTCCCATATACAGCTAATAGTGATCATATTACCTACTGTCCCATATACAGCTAATAGTGATCATATTACCCACTGTCTCATATACAGCTAATAGTGATCATATTACCTACTGTCCCATATACAGCTAATAGTGATCATATTACCTACTGTCCCATATACAGCTAATAGTGATCATATTACCTACTGTCCCATATACAGCTAATAGTGATCATATTACCTACTGTCCCATATACAGCTAATAGTGATCATATTACCTACTGTCCCATATACAGCTAATAGTGATCATATTACCTACTGTCCCATATACAGCTAATAGTGATCATATTACCTACTGTCCCATATACAGCTAATAGTGATCATGATATTAAGGGATTTATATAGGGCAGAGCTGCATTACTGAGTTGTAAGATTGTTATATGTCATTTGGGCTGCAGTATGTGGTGCTATAGGGAGCCAGAAACATAAACCCAGTTTAATTAGTCGCGCAAAAGGCATCGGCTGCTTGTTCAATCACAGGGATGTAATTGCAGGCAGATGGAGTCAATCTAATGCGTCTTTTCTCTGATGTATAAAAGCAATTGCACACAGTAAATTGACTGATGTTTCACCAAATGAATTTAGCGAAGCTCGTGGGTGGTCATCAAATGTTGAATTGGGCTCTTTGTGAGCACAGCTGTGTACATATGGGGCTTAATCCATGCAATGACTCCTTACATCGCATCATCCAGAGCAATTTAAAGCGACTAACATTTTTACATACCGTCTATTTTATATAGCTGGATATTGTATCGATGCAGTCCAGGTGAAATACCTCGCTCAAGGGTACAATGGCTATGCCTCAGCTAGGATTCGAGCCTGTAGCCTCTGGGCTATAAACGCAGTTTATTAGGCCTGTGCCATCCTGTCCTCTCTATCCACACAGCTGCTGGACACAAAGTCCACTGATCGCAAGCAGACGCTGCTGCACTTCATAGCCAACATCATCCAGGACAAGTACCCCGAGCTGTCCACCTTTCACTCCGAGCTGCGCTTCGTGGACAAGGCAGGCCAAGGTGCGCCCAATCACACCTGTTTCTCACCCCCCAAACAAAATGACAAAAAGGCACATAATGGGTGCGTCCCAATAGTCGAAAAATGCAACCTTTTCTCCTCCACTACCACTCCTCTACTCCGTGACCCGGAAACGGATCTTTGTGTTTTAATCTAATATCACTGATTACATCTTAATTACGTATTAATGGTTACATATTAATTAATGTCTGGACGCAAACCGCAATGTCAGGTACATTGTATACTGTACATGCAAATACTTGTACTCGAAACGTTCACAGGTGTGCATACTTCCGGGTAAGAGAGGAGTGGTAGTGGGGGAGTGGAGGAAGGGAGGTTGGGAGTGAAGAATATTGGGACACAACCAATAACTTATTCACACCTCACTCACTCACTCACTCACAGGAAGCAAATCTTGCAGGCTCATTTGACCTCCAACTGACCAATAGGAGACCTTGTGTGACTGTGACCAACAAATTAAGATAATTACTGTATCCTGTGTGTGTGTGTGTGTGTGTGTGTGTGTGTTATACGCTGCAGTGTCTCTGGACAGCATCATGCAGGATGTGCGGTCTCTAGAGAAGGGTATGGAAGTAGCCCGTAAGGAGTTCCTGGTTCAGGATGATAACCCCGTACTGAAGGACTTCATTAAAAACAGTAGTGAAATGCTGGACTCCCTGATCAAGGACAGCAAGACTGCACAGGTCAGCGCAACCCTCACGCCCATCTACTTACAACAACACACACCCCTTTTACCATACACTAACTACAACACACACCCCACTTACCATACACTAACTACAACACACACTCCACTTACCATACACTAACTACAACACACACCCCACTTACCATACACTAACTACAACACACACACCCCACTTACCATACACTAACTACAACACACACCCCACTTACCATACACTAACTACAACACACACCTCACTTACCGTACACTAACTACAACACACACCCCACTTACCATACACTAACTACAACACACACCTCACTTACCATACACTAACTACAACACACACCCCACTTACCATACACTAACTACAACACACACCTCACTTACCATACACTAACTACAACACACACCTCACTTACCGTACACTAACTACAACACACACCCCACTTACCATACACTAACTACAACACACACCTCACTTACCATACACTAACTACAACACACACCTCACTTACCATACACTAACTACAACACACACCCCACTTACCATACACTAACTACAACACACACCTCACTTACCATACACTAACTACAACACACACCTCACTTACCGTACACTAACTACAACACACACCCCACTTACCATACACTAACTACAACACACACCTCACTTACCATACACTAACTACAACACACACCTCACTTACCGTACACTAACTACAACACACACCCCACTTACCATACACTAACTACAACACACACCTCACTTACCATACACTAACTACAACACACACCTCACTTACCATACACTAACTACAACACACACCCCACTTACCATACACTAACTACAACACACACCTCACTTACCATACACTAACTACAACACACACCTCACTTACCGTACACTAACTACAACACACACCCCACTTACCATACACTAACTACAACACACACCTCACTTACCGTACACTAACTCCAACACACACACCCCACTTACCATACACTAACTACAACACACACCTCACTTACCATACACTAACTACAACACACACCCCACTTACCGTACACTAACTACAACACACACCCCACTTACCATACACTAACTACAACACACACCTCACTTACCGTACACTAACTACAACACACACCCCACTTACCATACACTAACTACAACACACACCCCACTTACCATACACTAACTACAACACACACCTCACTTACCATACACTAACTACAACACACACCCCACTTACCATACACTAACTACAACACACACTCCACTTACCATACACTAACTACAACACACACCCCACTTACCATACACTAACTACAACACACACCCCACTTACCATACACTAACTACAACACACACCTCACTTACCATACACTAACTACAACACACACCTCACTTACCGTACACTAACTACAACACACACCCCACTTACCATACACTAACTACAACACACACCCCACTTACCATACACTAACTACAACACACACCCCACTTACCATACACTAACTACAACACACACCCCACTTACCATACACTAACTACAACACACACCCCACTTACCATACACTAACTACAACACACACCCCACTTACCATACACTAACTACAACACACACCCCACTTACCATACACTAACTACAACACACACCTCACTTACCATACACTAACTACAACACACACCTCACTTACCGTACACTAACTACAACACACACCCCACTTACCATACACTAACTACAACACACACCTCACTTACCATACACTAACTACAACACACACCTCACTTACCGTACACTAACTACAACACACACCCCACTTACCATACACTAACTACAACACACACCTCACTTACCATACACTAACTACAACACACACCTCACTTACCATACACTAACTACAACACACACCCCACTTACCATACACTAACTACAACACACACCTCACTTACCATACACTAACTACAACACACACCTCACTTACCGTACACTAACTACAACACACACCCCACTTACCATACACTAACTACAACACACACCTCACTTACCGTACACTAACTACAACACACACCCCACTTACCATACACTAACTACAACACACACCTCACTTACCATACACTAACTACAACACACACCCCACTTACCGTACACTAACTACAACACACACCCCACTTACCATACACTAACTACAACACACACCTCACTTACCGTACACTAACTACAACACACACCCCACTTACCATACACTAACTACAACACACACCCCACTTACCATACACTAACTACAACACACACCTCACTTACCATACACTAACTACAACACACACCTCACTTACCATACACTAACTACAACACACACCTCACTTACCATACACTAACTACAACACACACCTCACTTACCATACACTAACTACAACACACACCCCACTTACCATACACTAACTACAACACACACCTCACTTACCATACACTAACTACAACACACACCTGTCCTGAGAACATGCGAGTGTGTGGTTCTCTCTGTGGTGTGTGTAGACGCAGTAAAGGACCAGTGTGACGGTCTGTTGTCTCCCCTCTCCTCTCTCACCTCCTCAGGAGTCGTACGCCTCAGCGGTGGAGTATTTTGGGGAGAACCCAAAGACCACCCCGCCCGCCACGTTCTTCTCCCTGTTTGTCCGCTTCATAAAGGCCTATAAGGTGGGGATTCAGTACAGCTCTCTGCCTGTGTGTAAACATAGTACACACTATTTTGTTTTTGGGAATTAATTTTGACTGTGTCCTTTTATTGTGTGTGTATGCATATGTGTGTGTGTGTGTGTGTGTGTGTGTGTGTACGTGTGTGTGTGTGTGTGTGTGTGTGTACGTGTGTGTGTGTGTGTGTGTGTACGTGTGTGTGTGTGTACGTGTGTGTGTGTGTACGTGTGTGTGTGTGTGTGTGTACGTGTGTGTGTGTGTGTGTGTGTGTGTTCCTCTCTCACAGCAAGCTGAGCAGGAGAATGAGCAGAAGAGGAAAGTTCAGAATTGTGAGGATTCCGCTGAGGTTTCCTCCTCCCCCGGGAAGGCGGAGTCTGCTGGACACAAGGTAGATTTGGAGGGGAGGGGCAGAGGAACTGCAGCCACGCTATTGGCTTTAGTCCCGTCAATCTGTGATGGTCAAACTGCAGTAGAAATTTTTTTTGTTTGTTGCAGAATATCTATCCATCTATCTATTTGTCTGTCTGTCTGTCTGTCATGAACTGCCTACTGAGACAGAAGGGAAGGAAACGCGTATAGTTTATAAGATTATAAGTGTTTAATGGTTAATAAATACGATGAGCTGCTGGGTGGCTCATCACGTTAAGGCACTGTTCTAGTGCATAGATAGCCTCACAGTCTGGCTTTGAAACCAGCCATCTCATAATACTCTAGTGGCCCCTGCTGGTCAATCCCTGACTCACGTCTGCGTGACTTGTAGATCAGGGTGTGGCATTGTGTGATTGGGCGTGCTGCGCTCCCTCAGTGTTTGATTGGCTGGATGATTGACCTTTGACCCCCCCCCCCCCCAACCCACCCAGCAGGTACCCATGATGCCCAAGCTGCCCCAGATGGACCTGATCGCAGAGCTGAAGAAGAGGCAGGTGAAGCCCCAGGTCCGAGGGGTGAAGGACGGGGCCATCGAGGACATCATCACAGGTGAGCAGCCGGGAGACTATTCCAAAGGTCCTGGAGCGCCGGAGACGGTCCTGGTTTTTGCTCCATCCATTCCAAACGTATAACTCATTGTTTCCCATTGATGTATTAAAATGTGGCGGCCCACCACAGTTTCATCTCAACCACCAGTTTCAAAAAAAAAAAAATTTTTTTTATTGTTGGTTTATGCGCGTAGCATAGCCCCGTCGCTTCAAAATGACCCTCTCTTCACCCTAGTCGATGCCCCTCCCCCCTGCGCCTCCCCCCTGCGCCTCCCCCCTGCTTACACACAAAGCCCGCCGCACACAGAGGCTGCATCTCCTCACCATTCTGAGGAGATTGACGTGGTTAGTATTTTTGTGAAAGTTAAACCCTCTGTGGTACACTTAATGGATACATATTGTTTCAGCATTAAGCTAGCTAAGCTGTGTTACGATATTAATTTATCATCAGCTAACGTTACAAGGTTATGAAATAAAATAATATATATATTTTTTTTTTACAATGTTATCTTGCTAGCTAACCTGAAAATAAAAACGAAATAATATACCCTAGTTCATGTATATTGTATCTCATGGAAGATAATACAGATGCTATTCAAGGGCGATATCAGCACAATGTAACACAACCTGATGTGTTCCCCCGTTTCCTCACCGAAATATAGTTTCCCTTCAGTGCAGGCTCTCAGATTTTTTTAACAATCTCTGTCTGGCGTCGTCCGGCTCGTTCGGCTTCTATGTCATATAACAGGATCTACTTTTCAAAATTACTTTACTAAGAAAAGACAGAGACGAGACGAAGAGGAAGAATCAACA